>CM052548.1:15791453-15840181 GCA_028533065.1 Trachops cirrhosus | reverse complement strand
GTAAGTTTATAATGAAATGTCTGACAAGATTCTAACATGGGAGTCTCCTAATGATTTTGTAATGTTTTGACAATCTTAAAAAATATGCTTTAAAAAAAGCTAGCAAATACAAGTTTTCCTTGAGCAAAATATCCCATCTGTTCAAAATGTTTCAAAATAGCAAAAGCACTAATCACAGTACAGGAATAAGCAACTACGTGATTTCATTTCTTTAAAGAAATGACCCTTTTGATGAGATAAATAGTAAGAAATATAGAAACCTTTAAAATGGTCAGTTTCTAAGGTAACCTTTAAAGGTAACCGACTGAGGGAATTGTCAAAGATCCCTCAACTGTGCTGAAATGTGCCCTGAATGCTCCTATTAGAGGCACTAAAAAGGATATTTAAACCTTATTAGTTTAAAGTACAAAGAAAAAAGTGAGTTTTGGACTTAATAGGGTACTGGACGTGCTCCCTTTTGACAGCTATTATGAACATTCTTCATTTATCACTCCAATTGAGGGAATTTTGACAATTCCCTTTACAAGTCACCTTTAAAGCTCTTCTGCCAAGCTGATGAGGCCACAGTATTGATTTGAGTTGCCCACACATTAATTAGCTCAGATGATTGCAAGTCAGCTTGACTTTCATGTTCTGTTCTGAGCTGTTCATCCATATGACCTCGAGAAGGTTAAAATCAACACCTGCTTTGTGTACATAGCTATCCTTCCACTTTTTGATTATTTCACATCATTCCATAGAGCACATACATACATCTTCATTTTCCATTTCAAATATAACAAAACTGAGACCTAGAGAGCTCAAATAATTTATGTGGTTAACATACCAAAGAATTTCTCATGTGGACTCATTAAGATGCTTTTCCTTCCTCCTTCCTTCTGTACTTTATTACCTCCTTCTCTTTTCCTTCTTTTCCTCCCTTTCATCCTCACTTTCTTTCCACAGAAACACTTGAAGATTTTTTTCCCAGCCAATCTTGCTTTTAAAAGCCAGGGAATAAAATGGTCCCTATTATCATGAATTATAAAGTAGATGTATATAATTGCTAGTTTAAATTTATCTATGTTTAGCAATTCAGAGTATCTGTAAGCTTTATTTAGATTAGACACATTAAAATTCAAACAATATTTCTTTTAGTTCTTTATTTCATATTTCAGAGGATGTTTTTCCCTATTTTACATGTTTCAGGACAATTATGTTTGTATCTTATAGTCTGTGGGCCATGTTAGCAAGCATCCCTTAAAAACAACACAAAACAAAAAGCAAATATTTTCCATTGGCGAGTTTGTAGTTTTCAACCATTGATTTAATTGTTAACATGTTGATTCACATATTTAAAGATAGATTAACAAGAAGTTAATGCATCTTAAGTAACTGGGTCCCTCATTAAGCCCCTTCTAGATTTAACAATCATTTCTGCACCTCGTTTTAAAATTATGTTATTCTTGTTCTTAAGAGGAACTGTTTTACGTTCCAAAAAAGTTGGATAAGCTCTTAATTATTCTCAATATTAATACAAATTAACAAATTTCCCTGATAATTTCAAAAATTCTTAATGCGTGCCACTTTAACTCTCAAAATTATCATCAGTATTAAGACAACATTTCTAAAAGTGAGCAAAATAAGTGGTGATCACATAATTTAGAATCCAAACAAGCTCATTTTTCGGAGCCAGTGTAAACCAGGCCTATCCCAGACAAACTGAATATATAGTCATGTGTCATTGGGTGATTCCTTCCTTGTGTGAACGCTGTAGAGTCTGCTCGCGTAAACCTGGATGGTATCACCCACTGTACACCTAGGTTGCCTGGTATGGCTTATAGCTTCTAGACTACACCTCTGAAGAGCATCTTACTGTACCCAATATTGTAGACAATTTTAACACATTGGGATTTGTGCATCTAAACATATTTAAACATAGAAAAGGTACGATACAATTATGGTTATAAAAGGTAAAATATGGCACCTATGGAAGGCACTTACCATGAATGGAGCTTGTAGGACTGACTGTAAGTCGCTCTGGGTAAGGAAGTAAGTGAGAGGCGAGTACGTGTGAAGGTCTGTGATGTTGGTACACTCTGCTATAGACTTCATAAAGACTACACACTCAGGCTACACAAACGTTACTTAAAATTGTTATTTTTTCAATAATAAATTAATCAGCTTACTGTGACATTTTACTTTATAAACTTTCTAAGTTTTTTTTTAACTTTTTGTCTCTTTGTAACAACAGCTTGAAATGCAAACACAAAAACCTTTTTATGACCTAATCTATAAACTTTATTCTACTTTTAATTAGTTTTTACTTTTTAAACTTTTTTGTTAAAGATGCAAACACCCACATTAGCCTGGGTCTACAAAGGGCTAGAACCACTGATATTACTGTCTTCCACCTCCACGTTTTGTCTCACTGGAAGATCTCCAGGTGCGATAATATGTGTGGAGCCGCTAAGTCCTATGACAACACTGCTACCAGCCTAAGGCACTTCTCGAGGAGGTGTTACACTTTTCAGAAGTTTGCATGATGGTTTTCTTGGCTTGTTTTCTTCCTGTTGTTGTTCTTTAATCTAAGGTTTCCCTGTAAGCAGATAATGCACCATAGATATTTCTCTCTGTTGATGTGGGGTGGTATCTCATCGTGGTTTTAATTAGCATTTCTCTGAAAATTAGTGGCATTGAGCATCTTCTCATATGTCTACTGGCCATCTGTATGTCCTCTTTGGAGAAGAACATTTTTTATTGTATTTTTCCATTACTATTTATCTCTCTTATACCCTTCTCCACCTCCACCCACACACCACTTTCCCCCTGTAATTAATAAACAAGTGCTGGTGAGGATGTGGAGAAAAAGGAACCCTCATGCACTATTGGTGGGAATGCATACTGTGCAGCCATTGTGGGAAACAGTATGGAATTTCCTAAAAAAAAATTAAAAATCGAACTGCCTTATTACCCAGGATTCCACTGCTGGAAATATATTTAAAAAACACTAATTCGAAAGAACATATGCACCCTATGTTCACTGCAGTGTTATTCACTGTTATTCAGTGTTTTTATAGCTAAGCTATAAAAGAAGCCCAAGTGCCCATTAACAGATGAAGGATAAAAAAACAATGGTACATATATACAGTGGGATATTATTCAATCACAAAGAAAAAAACATACTATTGTGAAAGCATGCGTGGACCTAGAGGGTATTATGCTGAGTGAAATAAATCAGTCAGACAAAAGCGAATGCCATATGTTCACACTTACATGTAAAATCTAAATAATAATATAAATTAAAAAACAAAATAGAAACATGCTCATAGATACAAAGATCAGACATAAGTTTCCACAGGGGAGGAGGGTCGGAGGGTTGGGTGAAAGAGATTAAGAATTAAGAAGTACAGATTGGTAGTCAGAAGATAGTCATGGGGATATAAAACACAGTATAAGGAACTTGGTCCATAATATTGTAATAACTACCTACACTGCCATGTAGGTACTTGAAATGTTGAAGGACCACTTTGTAAAGTCTATGATCATCTAACCACTAGGCGGTGCATTTGAAACTCAAACAAAATGATATTGGCTGGAAACTGTAATTGAAAAATGAAGAAAATAGAAACAAAAAATTGCTTTGGCTATTTGGAGTCTTTTTTATGGAAAAAGTTTAAAAATTTTTATTCTAACTCTGTGACAAATGCGATTAAAGTTTTGATAAAGATTGTGTTAGATCTGTAGATTGCTTTTGGTAGTATGAACATTTAAACAATATTAATTATTCCAGTCCATTTATATGTCTTTTTCAATTTCTTTTAATGATTAATAGTTTTCAGTGTACAAGCCTTTCACTTCCTTGGATATTTATTCCTAGGTTTTTATTATTTATTATGCAATTGTAAATGGAATAATTTCTTAATTTATCTTTCTGATAGTACATTAATTGTGTATAGAAACACCACAGTTTTCTGTGTACTAATTTTGTAACATTACTCAATTCATTTATTAGTTCTAAGAGTTCTTTTTGGTGGATTTTTTAGGGTTTTCTCTATGTAGTATCATACAATCTCCAAAGAGTGACAGTTTTACAGTTTTACTTCTTCCTTTCCAGTTTGAATCTCTTGTATTCATTTTTTCTTCCCTAATTGCTGAATAACAATGGTGAGAGTGGATGTCCTTATCTTGTTCTTTAGCTTAGAGAAAAAACACTTCACTTTCCACCATTAAGTATAATGTTAAGTATGGGTTTGTCATATATGGCTTTTATTATGCTAGGTACATTCTCTTTGCACCCATTTTGTTGAGGGAGTTTTTAATCATAAATAGATATTATATTTTGTCAAATGCTTTTTTCTGCATATGTTGAGATGATCATGTGATTTTCATCTTTCATTTTGTTAATGTGGTGTACTGTATTCTTTGATTTTTTGCAGAAAAAAAGACACAACAAATGATCAACAAACACTAATTATCAGGAACATGCAAATCAAAACCACAATGAGATATCATCTAACACCTGTCAGAATGGCTATTATAAAAAATCAAGAAATAACAAGTGTTGGAGAGATTGTGGAGAAAAGGGAATCCTTATACACTCTGTGGGCATGAAGATTGGTGCAGCCACTTTGAGAAAATGTATAGTTATTTTTTAAAAAGTTAAGACTAAGACTTTCACATGATCTAGCAATTCCACTTTTGGGGATATACCTGAAGAATATAAGTACACTAATTTGAGGAGATAAACTAACAGATAAACTAACAGCAGTATAGCTACTTAATAGAAGAGTATGTAAACTATTACAGTAACAACAGCGAATTCAAGAATGATTAGAATACATACCACTGAGTAGGATAAATTACAAAATTTTACTCACACTATTATTGAAATAGTGTGGAGATTTTATATGTCCACTGAAACAACTTGAAAAAGTTTCTCTGCTGTCCAACTGGAATTATTATAGGCAATCTTCTCCCTTAACTCTCCCATCAGTTTGGTTACCACTCCATGCCAATCTGCTGCCTGCAATTATCTCTCCAATTCAAAACACCCCCTCGGAATAAACTGCGTTTGTTAGCTTTGTGTATTTTAAATTCCATAGCTTGAAAGGAAGGCCCTTTATTCACTGGTCCAATCTGGCTTTCCATCTTGATATTTCCCTTTCCAACAAAACACACTATACACTTCAGATATAATGAATAATTTAGAATTTCAAGAAAGTACCATCAGTTTCATAATTATTAGGATATTGGGAGTGTTCTGTAGATCTTCTCTTTGCAATGTTATTCTTGTCTATTGTTGAGTTAGCTGACTCTTACTCATGTTTTGGATTCTTCTCTAGTGTTCATCGCCTCTTAGCAATTTCCCTGACCCATTCTTTATCACTCTAATGATTAAATATCCCATTTTAGCTACGATGGTATCCTAGGCAGCTGTTATGTCAACCATGTTCCTCTTTATATTTCTCAGTTCCAGGATAGAGCAGTAAATAACAAACCAACACAATTTTTAGCATAATTAAGTCAAATAGGAACAAATAGAAACTGTTTTATATTTTACTAGTGTAATATCACAAAAATCATTTTAATATACCCATTAGTTTTTGTAAAACAATAAAATTTAAAATTTAACACAACTTCAGTGACTCTTATAAATAGAATGCTTAACTGAAAAAAATCCAAGCAGTCAGGCTAGAAGGATACATGAAATTAAAAATTTTTTAATGTACCATTAGTACTTTTTAAAAGTACATCAAAATAATGAAATGATCAGGTGTCAATCTAATAAAATATGTACATGGTATATGCTGTTAACTCTAAAATATTGATGAAAAGAAATCTGAGACCTAAATACCTAGAGAGATATGCTGTGTTAACAGAGTGGAACACTCAGTATTTCAAAGTTGTAAATCCTTTCTAAATGAATCAACAGATTGATTAATCACAACTGTAATTTAAATTTCAGTAGGAGTTTTGGTAAAAGTTATAAGTTAAATCTTAGACTCATATGGAAAGGTAAAGGGTAAAGAGTAAAAAAAAATAATTTTAATTCTACAAGGTTGTATGACTCATACTACCTGATTTTAAGAATTACTATAAAGCCACAATAATCAGCAAACTTTTTTTCACAACTATTGAAATAAACTAATGGTACAGAGTGGAACTACATCCACATAGAGACAGTCTATTGATTTTCAGCAAGATGCTGCTGTATTCTGTTCGAGCTGCCGTGTTAGACAGGGTGGCTAAGAGAGCAGAAATATTTTCCTCACGGTTCTGAGGGCTGGACGTCCGACATGTAGGTGCCAGCAGCATAGGTTCCTGTTGAGGTACGTGTTTCTGGTTTGCACTTGGCTGCCTTGTTGTGTTTTCACATGGCTGTTACACAGTCCAAGTGTGGAGAGAAAGGTCTCTGGCGTCTCTTCCCCTCCATATGTGGACACTAGTCTTACAGGATTGGGGTCTCACTACCATTACCTTGTTTAATCTATTACCTCTCTAAGGAACCTATCTCCAAATACAGTCACATGGGGGTTTATGCCTTCAGCATATGAATTTTGGTGATATACAATTCAATCTATAAGTGTAGAATGAACAAAAAATGGACTTTTGAAAAGAGGTGTATGAGAAATTAAATATCCGAAGGGCGGGGGGAGAGGGACTGAGACTCACATTGGTCACTATGAAAACAGATTGATGCAGTCTGAGTCCTAGACCTAACTTTTAAACAAAGAAAACAAAACTTCTAGAAAAAAATTTTAATAGAAAATATGTTACTCAGGATAAAGGATTTTTGGTAATGACATCTGCAGCAGAATTGATTAAAGAAAAAACGATAAATTGCACTCCAGCAAGGTTGAATGGACAATCACTGGGATACAGGAGTTAGGGAGGACAAATCATCACGACCACAGTAACATCTGCAAATCTAAGAATATATTATATCCATATCTAAAAAACATAAAATTTCCTCTTTCTTTAACTACCCTCTTAAGTTCTATTCCCATGCTATACAATGATGATTGTTTAATTTCATTTTATATTTTAAAAACTGGCCGTGGCTGGTGTGGCTCAGTGCACTGACTGCCAGCCTATGAGCCAGTCAGGACACAAGCCTGGTTTGGGGCACGTGATAGCAACTGCACATTGATGGTTCTCTCCCTCTCTCTAAAAATAAATTAACACAATTTTTAAAAAATGGTTATATTAAGTACAAATTGTTTGGCCACACAGTAAGTAGTCAAAATTAGAGATCAGCAATATTTTTAATAATGGTCCAGAGTGTAAATATTTTAGGTTCTAAAGGCCACAAATCTTTGCTGCAAATAAATGCTGTTATTAGAGCTCCAGAGAAGAAATGGATAATAAGGAAATAAATTGGAAAACAAAAATTTTATTTACAAGCATAAGTGCCCAGCCTAGGCTCACTGTATGTCAGAAACTGCCACAGAATCTATCTTGGCTATAGGAAATCTCTTCTTGGTTACTAACAAGTAGCATAAAATCAGGAAAACTACTTACCATTTCGAATACTAAAGTCCTTTCATAAATACCCTCTAATGTGGTTTGTTTGTGGGTTTTGCATTGTTTTTGGTTTGCTTTTGGTATTCATGTAGTAAGAGGGCCAAACCTAAAATTAGAATGTTTTACATTCTGTTTTTTTTTAGCTTATTAAATTTGGTTGAGTCATTTAACTTTCCTGAATCGAGGATTATGTAATTCAAAAATCACTTGGTCATCTAAAAAGCGTTAAACATCACCACCATCCCTCGATCTGCCCCAACCCATTCTCCACGGTTGCCTCATTTCCAGCTCTGACTAAACTCGATGAAACAAACTGACCAGTGACACTGCTGTGCATTCCACCTCCTCTTCGCAGGGACCATTCTCCAGCATCCACATCACTGTTTCCGAAATGCTAGTGCTCTCTGAACACATTTCTCTGGAGTCCCCTTTGGTTCACGCAATTCTTTGCACTCATACCGCCAAATTTGTCTTCCATACATTCACTATTCCTTTGCTTAAAACGTAGTGATTTATTACTCTCTAAGGATAAAAACATAAACTCTTTGTGAATGGCACGTAAAAGCCTACCTGCCGCTCAGCCAGCACCCAGCTGATCCTCTCCCAGCCCACGCTTCTGGGCACTCCAGGCGGCGGCGTCTCAGCTGGCTCAGAGGCCCGGCGCCCGCTCTCACCCCACCCTCCCACCATGGCCTCGCAGCCAGGCAGTGATCCCTGCTGTGATCCGAGCTCCTGTGAGGTTTGCCCACACATTTCAGGTGCCTTGGTAAAAGCTAACCTTTCGGCACCCAAAACCATTTGGAAGCCCCTGTGACCAGGTGCATGTGGGTAACGGATGCACAAAAATAAATTTCACTTATTGCTTTGTACCCAGAAAAAAAAAGGTGTTTCAACCCTTTTATTCAAAATAAAGGTGTATCAAGGTTTTAAGGATAAAGACAAAGTTCTTGTAGTGGAACACACAATCTTCAAAATTAACTTAAAAGCCTTACCTCCAGCCTGGTTCCCCTTTTGTAATTCATATAAGTCCTATAGTCTAGTCACTGTAATACACTCCTTGTTCTTTCAGTAAGTAATGGATGTGCAGTGTTTATTTAATGCTCTCCCCTCTGCCCTTCAGATATCTAGCACTTATCTGTTATGATGCTATTTCTTATGTAAGTTTTATTTGTATGTCTTCCACAGAGAAACTGCATTATTTTTCTTTCTGTGCCACACTTTGTACTTATCTCCACACGAGGACTTTCTTCCCATTATACTCTCAGTCTCACAAATTTACATCCACCACGAATCCATCACCTTCTTAGATCAGCTCCCGAAATGCTTTTCATCTCCATTTTCTAGATTGGAGCCTGGCATAGACATTCAGAAATATCGGTTAAGTATGAAGTAAAGTTATGGAAAAAGACATGATTTTGTCTCCTCTTATACAAAAACTCTACTGTGGTATTTCTAGGTTTCATGCCCTTCTCTAATAAGTAACTTCTTAACTTACGAGGACTGATGGCTGATGACTGTGTATAACTGGAAGGGACTGTATATATTCTATGTTTGTAACCAGTGGGGCCAGGGAGGTAAGCGCGTCGGAATATTTTAAGTTGGCACTTTGGGTAATGAAGGAAATAAAAGGAAAATTAAAGCTTACTGCCTATTTAGTGCCATCTGCTATTATATTTCTCTTTTCTAGTTATGTAAGGAGCAGCTTTTTAAATATTACTTTGGTAATGCTTCTTCATACTTGTTCCAGAAACCGCCCCCCTTCTTTTTTATATGCTATGAATCTCTGATTTGGCTTCTCGATTATATTGTTACTTTTCCTACTTTGAATAATAGTTTAAGAAGCCTCTCTAGGCAGTTTCTATGTCAACTGTGATAGGCATCTAGAATGAGATTAGATAAGGGTTTAGGAATTAGTCTGAAAATGTAGGCCAGGTCAATTGAGATTTCTCTGCTCTCTGTATCCTTTCTGGCATATTGGTTTCCAAAGAATTAAAACACAAAAGAAGTTACACTAAAGTATTATTGGGAATATCTTTTCCCCTGAATCTCTTCATCTTTCATATCCAGTAACTTAGCTATATTATCAAAAACGTCCAGAGTTTCCCAGACTAAATGAGCATTGCATCCCTGAGAAAAATGGCCATCAGTCTGAAAATGCCCTTTTACAGGTATGGATTCCCTCTTCATTTTGGGATGACATAATCTACTAAAAAAGAAAAGTAAACAGTCTATTTGTTAAAATATTTATTGCAAAGCAAATTTTTATCATGTCCACTCTTTGCTTGGACAACTTGTTTGCCCACCACACATGCCCACCTCTCCCACCCATCTTTCCTCCACTGACGTGACAAACCCTGCAGACCAAAGAGGTCTCTTTGAAGGGCAAATCGACATGGGAATGGGAGGGATTATTAAATACAGTCAGTTTGTGAGAGTTGTGAATGCTAGTTCAGTAAGTAAAATATTCCCAGAAAAGGAAGAAAATACTATTTAATATTTTTTACAAGGAAATGCATTAGGAAGTCTTAGAAGACAGACAAAAGTAAGAGATATCAATCAGACAGTAGGAAATCAGTGTCTTTTGTATCAAATTTCTTAAAAATTTCTGAAATTTTAACATTTTCACATTACATTTTAAGCCATCCTTTGCATGTTGTTCAAATCTACATGATTCTAATAATTTTTCAGCCTATTTCTGTGTAGATCAATCATTACAGTGAGCTTTTGTTTTAATATAAGTTAATCTTTGAATACATGTTTGAAAATCTTCCGTATTTTAGTATTGAGCATTTACTGTCTGAAAAAATAGCTCCCTCAGACTTTCTAGGAGACATCTTTAAACCCTTCCTGCCCCTTACATGTCACATTAAATCTCGAAACTATAAGAATTCTGAAAGAAAACATAGGCAGTGAAATCTCAAACATTTCTCATGGCAATATTTTTTTCTGACATATTTCCCAGGGCAAGGGAAACAAAAGAAAAAATAAACAAATGGAACTGCATCAAACTAAAAAGTTTTTGCACAGCAAAGGAAACCATCCAAAAAAATGGAAAGACAACCCACTGAATGGGAGAACTTATTCACCAATGATGCTTCTGCTAAGGAGTTAGTTTACAAATAAATGAAGAATTTATACAACTCCACACCAAAAAAGAAATCCAATTTAAAAATGCATAAAGGACCTGAATAGACACATCTCCAAAGAGGAACACAGATGGCAAACAGACATATGAAAACACGCTCAACATTGCTAATCATCAGAGAATCTAAATTAAAACCACCATGAGGCATTATGTCACACGTGTCAGAATGGCTGTCATCAACAAGTCAACCAAAAATAGTGTTGGTAAGGATGTGGAGAGAAGGGAACCTCACGTACTCTTAATGGGGATGCAGACTGGTGTAGCCACTGTAGCTGCATCAGTATGGAAGTTCCTCAAAAGTCAAAATGGAACTACGTCATTGCCCATTGGTCCACTTCTGGGTATATATCTGAAGAAACCCAAAATACTAATTAAAAAGTACATATGCACCCTTATGTTCATTGCAGTATTAATCACAATAGTCAAGCTAAGGAAACAACCCAAGAGCCCATCAATAGATGAGTAGATAAAAAAGCAGTGGTACATACATACAATGGAATATTACACAGTCTAAAAAAAGAACAAAATCTCACCATTTGAAACAACATGGTGACCTACAGGCTATTAGGCTAAATCAGTCAGAGAAAGATAAATATCACATGATTTCACTTATATCTAATCTAATGAACAAAATAGAAACAGAGTCACAGATACAGAGAAAAGACTGAGAGTAGTCAGTGTGGGGAGGTGTTGGGGCATCTGGGGGAATTAGGTGAAGGGATTAAGAAAAAATCCGAAAAAAACAAAAGAAAACCAAAAGCTCTCATAAACACTTGACCGTGGGTGATGATCACACAATACAATATACTGGTGATGTATAATGGAATTGTACATTTGAAACCTATATAATTTTGTTAACCAATGTCATACCAATAAATTCAATAAAATAAAAAAATAAATTATGATGATAATACAGTAATGGGTTGCAAAAATTTATTATTCCAACATTTATTTTAGAGTGTAGAACTATACTATGTCTAACTCCTTTCCCTGCAGTGTTTTGGATTAGAGTGGGCCACAAGAGTTATTTTGCATCCAATGCAAAGTGGCAGGTGAAGTTAAAAAGCATCTAATTTCCTTTTGCACTCAGAGCACTGGTGCAAGGCCTCAGGTGCTGTGCCGTTGATGCACATTTTTGCTGATAGGCTGACTCATGCTGTGGAAGTGGGGCAGCGTCCAGGCCACCAATCATTTAGAACCCAGCAGATCTTCCCTTTCATCTTCTCTGAATCATGGAAAAGCATTTCTGGAGCAACACATGGACCTACAACGGACTGAGCTACTGTGAGACATCACTTGCTCTAGCTGCCCTGATTCCAGGACTAGGTGTATATGTAGCTTGGTGACACAGGATGCCAGATTCCTCTGCAAATATCAGGCCTCCTCAGTTTTTGAGGATTGGATATATTGAGACACTCGAGTGGGCTCCAGTTCATCAATGTGGGTTCCAGTTTGTTTTTTTTCTCCCATATTTTATGTCCATCTTTCATTAGGAACTGCCTGCTATGCTATTTTTAAGCTTGACATCAGATGCAGAACAACAGCCATACACAAACTCAATAACCGGTTGCCAATTACCTAAGGTCAAATTCCTAAAATCAATCTTTATTCTGTATCTCTCTTGGTGGTCTTGTTTCTTAGATTATTCAATATGCTATTCGGAGGCAAAAAGTTATTTCAAACAATCAGACTTTGTAGACATAGTCATGCCATGAAAATAAATTAAATAGATTAAAATATAACATTTCTTAATGGTAAAATCACTTGAAAGCTTAAAAAATTGATAAATAAAAAGTAATTACAATTCTGATAAAAAATAAACATGCCTGAATATTTAAGTATTATAAATATAAGATGCTAAGGACAAATCACAAAAATAATTATATTTGACAGGTGTTAATTCCTTTAACATGCAAATTGAATTTTCAAAGCAATACAAAATATAAACATCATTTGATGAGCATATTAATGAAAAAGCTAAAAAGTTAACCTTTTAATAAATACAATAGCATGTGTTAAACTCACTCATTTAAAAAATAATGCAAATTAAAATATGCCAATCAGTTGGAAAAATGAGAGTAAGGGCCACATTATTGCCTTCATTATAAGTGATATATTGGAATATATAGCTATAGATTTGTATATAGTACATAAGTATATACTTTTATACAGTACATTCCTGTACAAGTAGACTTGCTGAAAAAAAGTCATTGGAAACAAGAGTTTATTGAGTGGTTTTAATAAATTAACACATTTCTATTATGCCAAAATTTGACAAAAGTGTGCAAGTCATAAGGGGGCTCAGTGAATGAGCACAAAAATGTGAAAGCAGCCGCCATCAGGAATAAGAGCTAGAACAAGAACAGCATCCTGGAAGCCACCCCGTGCCCCTTCCAATGACTACATTTCCACTCCTCCCACTCTTCTACCTTCTATTTTTTTCTGATAATTTTTGATAAATGTAAAAAACCCATACCTGACACAAAATGAAGGTGGATAGCAACACAAATCTCTGCGTTACTGGAAGATATGAAAAATCATGAAATCAGATTCTTCACTGGGAATCGCTGTGCAATTCAAAGAACCACTGCCAAATTATAGGAGTTGAGTTATTTTTACATTTGTTGAATTCAGTATCATGTCTTTCGTGATTATGAGAGATAATCCTGGTAATTATTGTAGTAGACTTTAAATTGATTAAATAGATTTAAATCTTCCTTTTTCAAGGAACACTTTTGGTTGCTTCCTAGGGTATCTGAGGCCAATATACACATGAAATTTGTCCATCTATGTTAGAATATGTATGCCAGGCCGCTAAATATTTTTGGATTTGTTAAATATATTAACCTATTATTTGTTTTATAATTACTATATCTCATATGGGTTCTATAAAATATTTTAAGTAAATATTCATGATTATAAATATTCTAAAAAGTGTTAATTATCTTAATTACCATGTGGATATGGATACACACTCATCCATTTTTTAAAATATTTTTATTTATATTTGCATACAATATTATATTAGTTTAAGGCATACACCAGAGAGATTTAACATTTATATACTTTATAATGCAATCCCATAATGAATCTAGTACCATCTGTCACCATACATAATTATTATGATATTATTGACTCTTTACCCTATACTATACACTACATCCATGTGACTTATTTTATAATTGGAAGTTTATACCTCTTAATTTCCTTCCCTTTCCACCTCTCCCTACACATGCATGAAAATACACATTCATGTATTTCAACATCACACATGTATATCCAATTATTTTCAGACAAAAAATATGATTTTCTGATTTATGGTGGTTTGAAAAACAGCCCCTCCTCACAGATATGCATTTCTGGATGTGACTGGAAGAGCTATGATAATAAGATAGCTTCCAGTTCTCTGTTTCATTGTATTTAATACTATATGAACAGAGTAATTAATTATTTGGTAGGTGGCCCCAACTGAAACAAATCATTTCACATCTCAAATTTGGCTTCTCCTCATTGCTTTCTCTAATCTCTCACCCTGGTAAGTGCCACTGGTTTGCCTATTTTCCTCTATTAGGTTTAATATTAAAAAAATGTAAGCCCACTTCAAATATTTCTTTTCATAGTTGTGTAATTTTAAACCATTGCATTAATTCTTCTTTTTGATCTCGCTTAATTTATACCTGGTATTTGTAACAACGTAACTGCCAACACACCTACAGGATTGTGAACAAAACAGAAGTGTCAACAGCTGGAGACAGGGCATTAAATAAAATAATTTCCCCCCATCTGTATCAACAACAGGCTTTATTTTTAATCTATAGAACTACTTAATATAGTGAGAGTCAATGTAAGTAAAAAGCAGAAAACAATTTTCATTATAACAGAAACATTACAGGAGGAGTTGATAGAGCAAAATGCTATTTCTTTATAATCATAATAATGAAGCAAATCACTGCTCTTTCATTTCTTTATCATTTATTCATGTTCCAATAGCCTACAACTTAGCATTAAAAATTTCATTATTTTTCTAAGAAGCAATTGTGGTCTAAGGTTAATTTCCAAGTTATGCTTTTTATAACTCTTTGAATGTTAAACATGGGAAGTTATTAAATTCACAGTTCAGCTTTTATTCTTTGTCCTTTTAATTCTCACTTTTTCCTTCTGCTTTAGAGGATCAAAGACAATGCCTTCAGTATATGTGCTGAGTTACAGCCATTTAGATTTAAACTACACGTTCCCTACACATGTCGTTAAAGTATCTGCTTCTCTGGTGAGCTGTGTTCATTTGGGCAAACTTGGAAAACATTTCTATTACCCCTTTCCTAAGTGCACTTATGAATTCTTTTAAGCCCTTACATAAAGTAGAAAAGTAATAACAGGTCTTTAACATTTCTCAAAAGAAGACTATTTTGATAATATAAAAATAACATTATTGAAACACAAGCAAGCCTAGAGAGTTTAATGACTTCAAAAGTCTAATGTAAGATGCAATTATGGCTCACCCAGTCCACTCCACGGGGGCTGTGAGAATTTTAAATTGGAGTGGGTATAAGTTACAGCTGTTTCCTATTTAATTTACCTATTTCACAAGATAACATTTTTATATCTAATATAATTATACATCATCCTGTCATCTGCATATAAGGCTTCCCTTTCTGTATAGTCTCAGAGAAATAAAATTGATTATCTTAATTACTTTTAAAAGACTAAAGTCATGCAACATTTAGGCATTTACTTATAAGAAAAAAAATGCCACAAAAATTCTTTGAGATTTTTAAGACTTTTTGATCAAGCACAGCTAAAATGATGATTCTTTCTAAAGGATCAAAGATAAAATTGGGTATTTTCACAACTAATTTGGTCCTAACAATTACTTTATTAAACATAGTACATCTAATTCCATGTAGTAATAGGCAAGGGTGTGTTATCTGCAAAGCTCCCGAGTTATCTGGTAGACAAACATTCCATCTTGGACCAGGACTTGGCTACTATGCAGAGAATAAGAAACCAGTTCCTTAGAACAAAACAAAGCTTTGGAAATCCATCCAGGATGTTACTACTTCTACTACAAACTTTCCCACACATAATTCCACCTTCCCCACTGTTTATGCTCTTATCCTAGTAAAATAATACCCATTGTATGAACAGAGAATTCTTATTGTCCTTTTGATTCTACCCACACAACACAAGTATTTAATTAGCATGGCAAGACATGTGAAATACAATAGTAAAATAGTCCAGCAGTTTTCTAAACATTAAAATCAGTTATTCAGACCTTTAAATGAAAGCAAATAGTCATAGTGACTTTACTATTCACTATGTATGTATTCAGTGAAATAAAATAATGTAGAGACTCATCTTTCTGAATTGTAGTAAGATCTAAAGAAAAGAAATATATATGCGATAATAATTCATTCTGAACTTATTGATGTAGACTTGAGTGTTGTATTCCCGACTGCATTCCTAATGCGAGCAGACGATTAAACCCTAATCTGACCTTGATAATTACTAGGGTGGGTATTCAATAGCATTTCCTGCAAGGTATAATTATAAAGTAAATAATTTATATGCCATATTTTAAATAAAACCACATAAAATGCTACCCTTGAGCTTTATTTTGAAGCCTTATGGAATGTACATCTTCCCCTATGAAAATACTTAGTCACTTATCCCATTTTCTTTATGCATTTACATGAACACCTCAAAGTTCTGTAAATTTGATTTAAATGTTTACATAGAGCTTCAGGAAATTTAATAATTTTAAAAATTAAGTTTTTAAGGGTGAATTTATTACTATTCTCTCAAAATATTTATAATTAATTCTAATAAATGATTTCAATCAGTGAATCATACTTAATACGTGGCAGGTAGCTTTGGCAATAAGATTTGTTTTAAGTTACATTTTGAAAATTTGGCTCCTTATATGAGTTGATTAATATTTTCTCTGAGGATGATATATTTGCAATTTTTTGAAGATAAGATTTTTTAAAGGAACAAATCTCAGGTAATATAAACCCAGATTCACCAAGTAGTTAGAGAGTGTCAAAGATAGCCAGAAGATAATGATTATAGTACAGACCTGATCTTTTAAAAATAATGTATCTAATAGCCAAATTACTAATGTATTGTCAATGGTTTATAAAAGTTGATAAAAATGCAAAAAAAAATTCCATTAGGGAAAATACATCAGAAGTTACATTCTGATCTCTGATATTCCAGTATGCACTTGGAAATAACTTCCCCACGTGGGATCTCAGACACCCACCGGCTTTGTCTCAGACAGCCATTGGAGACAGCTGGGCAGTCATTTGTTAAGTGACTCTCAGTTCCGGTTTCCTGTGTTTTCCTTTCTGGTTTTTCAGGTTAGAGAAATGGCAACCAAGGCCCACAATGACTTGGGTTTGAGTGTGGACTTTGACTGGTGAGCAATCACCTCCTGGGAATAACTGTGGAAGGTGAACAAACCAGAGCCAGGAAGGAATTGGAACTTCCAGAAAAAAAACATCAGTAGGTAATTGTCAGCTGATGAGCTCATGTGAAGACTGTCATGGATCTGTGAGGTGTTAGGTGCCCAATGAGTGACACTAGCTGTCAGCCTCACCTGTCAAGAGAGATGCCAGGTAGACTCAAGCGTCAGGATACTGGAGTGCTGGAGGTGACATCAGTCAAGTTCTGGTCAGGTTGCTGTCAGGTGATTTAGAGTTTTCAGATGCCCTTTGTAAAACCTAGCGAAGAAAAGCCCTGGGTCATTAGGAAATAATTCAGCAAGTTCGCGTGGCAGGTGATGACAAGGTGGATGCACAATTTTGAATAACAGACAATACAACAGGGGCCTGTCTTTGACCTGTAAACAGACCGATGTTCAGTTGAGTCCACCAATAAGAAGGATGAAGTGACTTTAGAAATATCATAAATTTAAAATAAGTGAAATCTCTATTCTATGGAAGCCTAGCACCTTTCCACTCTTACGATTGTGGGAGGGTTTTACCAGCCACTAAACGAAAACCTATTAAGCAGTCACCTGTAATGATAACATTTTAGAAACATTAAAAGGAAAATTGTAAATCCTAGACAAGTGATTTAAATATTAAGCTTCTAGAAATTTATTATAACATCCCTGTTGGAATGATATTTTTGTTAGTATGAATCCAACAGATATCATGCTGCAAAAATTCCCCTAGAAATTTTTTTGTAGTTTGACTATTTCAACAACTAAAGATGAATTCGATATGACTAAACTCTCCTAGGTTTTAACGATCATTTTCCTAAAGGAGACATAGCCTGCTCACACATATTCACAAAAATGACACTGAATCATGGGGAAAAACTGATATTCATTGTACTTCAATTGCTTGTGGCATTCCAAGAACAATAGCTAGTTGTCCAAAGAGAAGACCCCCCCGGGTCTTGCCTGGCATCAGTTAAAAGACAAAATGGTGGGCACACAATGGAATGCAGATGATGTACCATAGAACTGATCACTTGCAACCTATATACAATGTCCCAGTAAATTTAATGAAATTTAATGAAAAAAGCAAATGCAAACATAATAGGAACAAAGATGAAATCAGATCAATAAAATCTGTTATTAATTAGCAATTAATTCTATAAATCAATTACAGGCTATCTAAAGCATTATAATCTAATTCACTTTCCCAAAGTAATATGATTAATATTGACCAAACGGTTACAAATTCTTGTTTAAAAACCTCATGACTCATATGCTGTTCTTCGTTATACTATGTTTATAAACCTTTGAAGACAATTAGCAACAAAATCATGCCTCTCCCTGAGCCTTGTAGTTTTATTTACTTATTCATCAACTTTACGCACATAAATATTCTTTTCACAACTAACTTATGTCAGGGGACATAACAGTCAACAGACAAAATCATAGCTTTTATTAGGTTTCCATTCACCTGGAAAGAAGATGCACAGCTAGCAAACATTGTATAATAGGCAGAAGTAAAATATGTATGGCTCTATTATCAGATACAGTATGATACTATTACTAGAGAGCATTTTCATATGAAAAAAATCTAAAACACAAAGAAACCTCTTCTAAGTATTATTTCCTATGATTTATTAGATTAGTGACTTCCACCCTACATTCAGTGATAGCCTCTTCTGAGTTACCCTAATACGCATTACCAGGAAAGGCGCTTCCTGATTAAATTTCTCTTTAATGTCTGGAATTATCAAAATCTCTGCTCTTATCTAACCAGTTCTACCCAGGAACTGTATTGACTCAGCAACAATTAGCCAGGTAATGTCCTTTCCTATACCTGAAAGGTAAGCTTGCTGTGAAACTTGGTACTGAAGGTTTTGTCCAAATTCAACAATATTTACTGTAAATGTTGCTAATTCATTAGAAGGGAGAGGACATACCAGACATTAACAGAAAAAATCTTATATTTTTCTAATAACATGAGCATTTGGATACTAGAATCCAAATAGGATGCCTACAATAGGAGAGAGCAAACTGGAAAGAACCATCCCATTATTTCCTTGTTTATGTCACTCGTCATTGTTTATTGTGACCAGCAAGAGAGGATTTCATGCAGAAATTGAATGCCTGGCTTAAGTATTCACATAAAAGCAAATACATTTTGATTAAAGGCTAGTTGTTCAAGAAGGCTAGTCTGTTTTAGTACGTTAAAAGTTGTATCTTTATTCTTCAGGAAACGTGATGAAATAGCATAAGCAAATCATGAACAGTAAAAACTCTTCACGTTTATTGAAGTTGTCTACTCCAAACCTGGCTCACGGATCCACATGCAGATGTTAGAACAACAAAGAAACTAATCATGTTTCTCAAGTACGCTTTCTGTTGTGTATGCTGATTATAATTTTAAAGTGTTACCTTATAATCTCAGTGCCTCCAGTGGCCAGTAAAATGCACTAAGGACGAAGCTAGGAGTTCTCCAGGTATAATGTTATAAGAGAAAATGGTAAAGGGAGTGTAGTGTTTCTATCATGAATATCTAACAATAAATAAATAGTTCTTGATTTAAGAGTACTTAAGCTTTAGCATAGGGCTGGATGATTAGTTTAAAGTGGTCTTTGTGGTTTCCAGCACAAAAATAAGATTCCCAAGATTTTTGATGAAGCATTATATATTGGAGGTGAAGGAGAGAAGAAATAAGAAATGTCAAGGAATATGAATTCACTGTGGAGGTAATGAGTTTCGGGTGCCTTTGATGTATCCAAGTAAGGGGTCTGGAGCATACTAGACATTCATTTCTTAGACTCAATGGAGAATTCTCAACTGGAAATTTAATTCTGATAGTCTTTAGTATATAGATAGAATTTAAAACTAAGAGAGTCAATTTCATCTTTTCAATATAGTGGAGAGAGGAAGACCAAAGCTGAAGCTGGAACCCTGAAGTAAATCAACATTTTAGAGACTAGCTATAGAATGAAAAAGCCTTTGGTGCTCAAGTTACCAAGGTGATATGATACATTAATAATACTGTAACTGATAATGGGTTTATAACCAGTTAGATGCTAGAGGGAAAATTATAAGTAATGTCATGATTAAATCATAACTGTTCACTGATTAAAATATAGTGTGACTTAGATTATTAAAGGTGAATCACAAACAAAGGTGGTAATTACTTCACTCTGAGAAATATGCGGGGGTATTTATCTCAGTAATGGGACCACAAGCTGCATCAGTGAGCAAAGCCCAAGGATGCCAGAAATGGGCTGAATAGTCCTGCGCACTGAGCAATTTACCCTCTCAAAGATTTGGGTTCTATGTTTAGGAAGAGTATTATTGGAAATCATTCTTAATGGAAAGCAAGCTGTTCTCTCTCTTTCTCTCTCACCCTGCCCCTCGAAATAAATCCAAGAGAAGTGAACTGTTTATACGGAGACTTAAGACAGCTGTGTGAATAAAATTTCCCATCTTCCATGTTTTACTTTCCAAAACATAATTTCTGTGTCAACTAGTCCTGAGAAGTTTCATGAATGTCTTTTTGTAGAGCAGCCCCTGCGGTGTCCAGCACGGCGACACACTGCTTGGAATTGTTTCGCCTGTTTCCATGCCTCCTCACCTCCTTATTTTCTGCCTTTCTGGGTTTTCATTTCCTTTATAATGTATCAAAACGCTTCTCCTTGCTAGAGATTTTTGGTTCCTAGAGAATGCTGTCTAAAATAATTGGTCACTGTTGTCTATATTGATTAAAGTTATGCCACAATCTTGTGTATTTTGCATTAAGCTATTCTCTTTTCTATTCTTCTCTCTGTCTCTCTCACACACAAAGATCCAAACCATTCACTTATTAATGAATTTATTCATTTATAGTAAAGTGAAGAAAGTTTATTTTCTGTGCAGATGGATAAGAAAATCAGCATTTACAGAAAAAGATATCTAGATAAATACACTATGGAAGACCTGACCTCAAGAGCAGAGAACTGCATATCTGAGACCAAAGCTTACAAGGAAGTGGGAACATAGTTTGCACAGAGAAGATAAATGGTAGATAGAGGACAAGGTAGGTGCAGAGGGAATGAGACGACTTGGTAGAGAAGTAAGAGCATCTTGTTAGATGGTGGAGAGAGTGCATGAATGATATGACCCTTACATATTACCCTGAGACTTTCAGTTGTCCATGGATAACTCCCAAAGTGTGTTGCAATGGATTTCTTGCTGAACCAGGTGAAAATGCTGAGTTATAGGTTTGGATAAATATGGAAAAACACATGAATAAAATACATGGGTAAAGAATGACAAACCAGTGCCTAGGTGGCATGCTGGGGCAGAGATGTTATTTGTTTAGTGAAACTAAAATGCAGTCCTCAGCTGCATCGCAGATTCTGTTGCTGCCATAGAACTCGCCCAAGTGCATCCCCTCACAGTGCCTGCTGGCTACTGTGTGTGCGTGTGCAGAGAGGTAGAGATAAATATTGTTCGAGCCCTGTGGTCTTAGAAATATCACTGGATTTTAGAAGAGCTATGAATACCCCCTGAGATTCACATTTTATCCTGTGCAAGAAATGTGCTTTGAGATCCTATTTATTTTACACACACACACACACCCCTCTGAAATCAGACCATCTACACTTAAATCCAGGTGCCATCTGTGAACTTCAGCAAACTATATAACCTCTCCGTGCCCTGAGTTTTTTTTATCAGTGAAATGGGAATGTTAATATTCTTTACTTCACGATGCTGCACAAAATAATTACTTACATTAGACTTTGTCCATGAAACTGTGGCTGGAACATGTGGACTGAAGGAGCAGTAAAGAAGGAAAGGGAGGAGCAGCTGGGAGGGTGGGAGAGCAGGAGAGCAAGTGGGGGAAAGGGGTGACAGAGCGGAGGGAAAAGGTGGGTGGAAAATGTAAACTGAGGATGCTGGTGGCACTGGCCCCTTGGTTCCATTCATTTCTGGTTATGCTCTACTATTTTGTATTGATCTTATCAGTAATTATTATACTTGCTTAATCTAATTTAAGCTTGATTTCTGTAATATCTAACTCACCTAATTGTGTTAAACAACAGAAAAGGAAGGTATGAGAGAGTTTTTGTGAGTGAGGAAACTTTCTCAAAATGAGTGCCACTTAATTTATTGAACAAAACTCCGTGGTAATAAACTCTCCCTTAGATAATTAAGGGGAACAGTGAGGAAATGCCAGACACCCAGCACCGTTTCTATGTGAAACTCTCCTTAATATGTTTGTTTTGGTCCAGAATTAAACTTTTTAAATTTGGGCCATTTGAGGGTCTTTCTAGTGTAGGATCTCTAATTTCTTTTCCTCACTACTATAGGTAAGAAGTTTGAAAGCAGTGGATTGACTATTCACAAGAAGATCTTAAAACGTGAGCCCTGCCTGATCTGCCCCTCTGGGAGGCTTGCACTGGGAGGTCAGAGCCCGTGTAAATTGTTCATCCTCTGACAAGAAGATCATGTTATAGGGTGTCTCAAAGCACACACGGGCAGCTCAGTTTCCTAAAGTGACTTGCAAAAGGACTTACAATTTTTGTCTACTCAGTACGATTCAGTTCTATGCCAAAGGCAACGTGCACTATCCCACGGCATGCTCAGAATACCCTGTGACGTAGCGCCCAGCTCAGAGGGAAGTGGCTTTCCTGTGCCACACAGCTGGTCAGTGAGAGGCTAGCACTGCAGCAGCAGCATGAGTTATGATGACCCCCACAGTAAACACTGAGGCTGAGCTCTCAGGGATTTTCAACTAGATAAAGAAAAAGGTAGTAACTGTAACTTTTCACCACTGGGTGAAAAGTTTTATTTTTTTTTATTTTTTTTATTTTTTTATATTTATTTTGTTTTTTTACTCGTTTCCAAAGAAAGGCTAAATTAGAAAACATTTCCAGTGTATTTTAGAGTAACATCATTGTACACAGAGGAAATCATTTAAAAGAAGATATATAACATACAAACATTTACATATTCTACTATAATATCAATTGAAATTAAGTACAACAGGCATGGTTGAAGGTATTTTTCTTTTTTAATTTTTACTCAATATACAGTAACAAAAGATAAACATTTGAAACAATAATTTAGAAAATGTCTCTGGGGACGAATAAATGGGAAGATTCTGTGAGCATGTTTAATTAGTGAGTGAGACGTGTGTTCGTCTGGGAATCACAGCCATGTTGAAAGTGCATCTCCTCGGCTCTCCTAGGCACTGTGAGTGTTGTGCACACACTGCACTGGGGTGATTTTCTTTTCAGACAAATACAGATGCACACACATCACAGCAAGTTAACTGCATTTTCACGGTGGTGATTATGAAGCTTATTTTATGATATTGGTAATGATCCAAAACAGATTATGACTTTGACAGATCTAGCATTTTCCAGCAGTCAGCAACTTTGTATCAAATAGGAGTTGAAAAAAATTGTTTTGGTCTTCATAAGGTCTTCTTACTTTATTGAGGAGACTACAAAGATACGCAGTATAACTGCATTGTTCTCATCGTCAATTTCTTTAGTTCAACTGCACACTGTCTGCATGATTGGAGAGGGCGAAGGGGCCAAGGTTAGTATGTTCAGTTTGCTCATTATATCTACTGCCTTGAGCATTATTACCACGTTACTTTTTAAAATTCATAGTACAAATGGAAAGAAGGCTTGCTTATGTGGACTTCATTTAAAGTATCACCCTGAGTCCTGCTCACTCAAATTCCCTAGAGACATTCAATTCCCGAGGACTCTGAATGTGACAGAGTAGCTTTGGTTTGTGTTACAGCAAATGACGCTGCCTGTTGTGTGGTTCACATGTGAATTTGTACACGCGTTGTTTTTGTTGTTGTTTGTTTGTTGCATTTTTTAAAACTGTGGTTTTGAAAATGTGTACATGTATCATGCATTCCACTGCTAGAAGAAATCCCTAAAAGTTCCTAACACATCTCCAAGCACAAGTAAAATTTATGTCAGTAGCAATTCACATTTCAAATATCATTACATTGTAAGGAAGAGTGTTAGGCACAATTAATGCTCAAGTGTAAAAACTACCAAACTCATGGTCTCTTTGGGTTCCTCATCCCTGTAATCAACCAGCAACAAAGGGGTTTAAGGTGCCGGCTGGGGTGTCAGGGTCAGCCCCGACAGCTTGGCAGTCAGGATGAACCCGGATGACTCTCCAAGGGAGGTAAGGAAGAGGGGAGCTGGAATACAAGAGATCCCTCAGCGTGTCTCTCACCCACTAACTCAGCAGTCCTGAGCTGGTTTGATAAGATTGCCAGGTGTCCCGAGCTTTGCAAGCAAAAATGCAGGGGGAGAGTCCTTGGGACTGTGCTGAGGAAAGGGGCTTCTGTAACCGTGTTACTAAGAGCGCAGGGTGTCATGAGCATCACAGGCGGGACTTGCACAGGAGGAAGAGGGGAAACCTGTGCTGGGAAAGGGGGCCTCTGTAACAATTCCACTAAGATGAAGAGCTTTTACTAAGTGAGAAAGAAAGCCTTTGTAGCTGTATATGATTCCCAAGGGGAAGAAGGAGGGGTACCTGGAAGCCAGCCGAGATATGTAACTCCTGAACCAAGGAGTTCTATATAAGGAGTTATCTAATCTTAGTTGGCCTTCTTAGATTGGCTGAGTACCCACTTGTAGCCTCGGCTCAAGTGTATAGAACAAACTCACTAATTTACTAAGAAACTTACCAACAACTTTATGGGTACCTGCTTGCAGCTTTGTGCTCTTGTGTTTCATAAATAAACCAGCGATCTCATTTCCACTTTACGTGTTTGTCTCGCACTTGAATTCAGGTCTTGCGGTGAGACAAGAACCCAGGTCGGGGAAGGGGCCTCTGGACTTCAGTCTCTCTCTCCCACCCATAACAATGTGACCGGTAACAGAACCAGGGGCTGGAATTGTCAAAAATATTTTCTCCTTATTTTGCTATGAATGTGTATACATATATATTTTTATTTGTTTGTTACTGCTTTATTCCTTTTCTTATTCTCTTACCATATATAATAAGATTGTTAGTTTTATATTATAGTATTCAAATATTGTTAATTTCACATCATAATTTTTAAATTACAGGGTATCAAGGGGAAGAGTAATCATTGCTCAAAGGTTTTACCTCCTCTTCTGAGGAAGGCATCAGTGCATTTTCAGTTGTACCGGGGGGACCCAAAAATGGAGTTTATTTATAAAAAATGTGTATTTACTCTTAGATGTTTAAACTTCAGTCACCTTCAAAGTACTCTCCATTTGATGCATACACTGATCGAGGTGTTTTTTTCCACTGCACAAGACAGTTTTTGAACCTGTCAATTTTGATGCTTTTTACTGCTTCTGCCATTTTTTGTTTCACTTTTTTTACATCAGCAAAACATTTCCCTTTGAGGACTTCTTTCATCTGGGTAAACAAAAAAGTCACTTGGTGCGTGGTCAGGTGAATAGGGAGTGTGGGGCACAGGGTCATGCTGTTTTTGGTCAAGAACACTCAGTGTGGTGTAGACAGGTGCACTCGTAAATCACCCATCATGAAATGGGCCAACACACGCATTGAGCCTTAAAAAAAAACTCACTGAGGCCAAATGCAGCCTCTCACAACAACTCCAGCAGGTACACTGATACAGTTGGGTTCCCAGAATACTCACCTAGTGGGGAAGCCTATACTACAAGGGGCTCACTCTCCAGAAGATAATTGTGGTTTTTTTGGGTTCCCCCGGTATATAGGATAGTTGAAATAATATTAGGCAGAAGATCTGTATCATGTATTGTTGTACCATATTATATCAGGGAGGATGATGATCTTGCCATTGTCTTTACTAAGAAGATGCGTACCATTTAAGGAGATGCTTTTGGAGGTTAAGTTGACAAGGAGTGGGCAGATTTGTAATTTTTATTTTTATTTTTGATTTTGACAAGGACCGTGAGGGAGAAAGAGGAAGAGAAACATGGATGTGAGAGGGAAACCAATTGCCTTTCAAAGGCACCTGGACCAGGGACTGACCCCACAACCCAGGCATGTGCCCCAATAGGGAATCAAACTTGTGACCCTTCAGTTTGTGGGATGACACTCAACCAAGCCATCGTGGTAGAATGGTGATTTTATACATCAACTTGACAGGCCACAGGATGCCCAGGTTAAAAAATTTCTGGGTGAATCTGAAAGGGAATTTCTGGATGAGATTATTTCTTAATTAGTAAACTCGGTAAAGTAAGTTGTCCTTCACAATGTGAGTGGGCATCTTTCAGCCCACCGAGGGCCTGCATAGGACAAAAAGCAGAGGAAGGAGGAATATACCATTTTTTTGCTTCCTGCTTGCCTGCCTAAATGGAAACAACTGATTTCACCTTTCCCCTCCTAGGATTTAGCTATAAACTGTGGGGGGGCTCCATCCGCAGGCCCCCCACCCCAGCTGCCACGGATGAGAATAAGTCTACCAAGACATGATCTGCTTGGGGAGGAAAGGTGGCCAATCTCTCCAAGGAGAAGGGCCAAGAGCCTTTTCCTCAATGGGCTTTTATTGAGTTAGTTTGCACAAGAATACGGGTAAAGCTCATTTATCATTCTCAGGCAGTCAGGATCAAACAATAGATAACAAAGAACTCTGAGGGCCTATTTTGAGTAAGGGTCAGATAGCTAAAGAGCTGTAAAACTTTGAGGAACAAACTCACTTCTTGCTTGGATCCTTATTTAATTGAGAGTATTCTACACAAAGCAGGTTTCACAGGATTTTACATATTCTTTCTTAGGCCTGATTGCCCTAGGGAACCTGCCCTTTGCAGCACAGGGCGGTACCCAGCACCAGCATTGTTTCAAGCTTAAGGCATTATCTCAGGCTTAAGTCAGGCAGGGGTAGTAAAGCAGCCAAGAGATTAGGAGACTTCTTGCAGACAGAATGAGGACTCAGGCTTTGTCATAGCCAAGGGGTGAGGGTCCATCACCCTCCTTTTGCTGTAACCCCCGAAGTCCTTCTTTGGGGGCCTCCACGTGATCGTGCTTTAGGTCATTCTCCTCTTGGGGAATCTTACTGGTCATTGGCTAACCGACCAAGCATTGGGGGCCAGTTATGGATGAAATAAAAGGAGCACAAGCAGTGCTCCTGCCCGGGAGATAAGCTTTGTGTCCTTAATGGCTTCTGGATCGAAGGTCGCCCACTCAGCCTTAGCCATGGGGGGTTACAGCTCCTGAAACCAGGCAGGGCAGTTCCCAACAATAAACCATTGGATCCCCTGGTGCTCTGCCTTGTGAACTCATTCAGAATTAGACCACCAACCTTTCAGGGCCTCCAGTTTGCAGATGGCAGACTGTAGGACCTCTAGAACTTCATGATCAGGTATGCTGATTATATATTATTAAAATGACTCACCTGATATTACATACACCTCTGTCTTTTACTGGTTCTGTTTCTCTGGAGGGCACTGACTAGCAGAGCAAATAAAAGAGGAAAGGTCACTAAGAATGAAAATAAGGATATGGTATCATATAACTGTTATAGTCAATCAATACAAAGCAATTTGGAGCAGGAAGAGACGTGGTTGGCTTTAAAATGGAGAAGGCTTCATAAAAAGTTAGACTTGAAGTTTACAGATAACAAAGTGAAGAGTAAGGAAGATGGTTAAAAATAGTACAGCCAGAGGGGAGAGGAGTTGGGGGACTGGGTGAAAAAGGTGAAGGGATTAAGAAGTACAAAAAATAGTTATGGGCATGTAAAGTTCAGCATAGGGAATACAGTCAATTATGTTGTAGCAAATGTATCTGGGGCCAGGTGGGTATTTGAAACAGCAGGGGATCACTGTGTAGCATATGTGATTGACTAACCACTATGCTGTACACCCGAAACTAATACAAAATATATTGAATGTGAACTGTAATTGAAAAATAAAGTCTAACATAAAAAAGAATATTACAGCCAGGGATAATAATTAGGAAAAGCCTAAGGCAGGAAAATGGCTACTATGTCTGGACAAAATAAGAACGTGTCTGTGAGTACTGAGCTGAAATTGACAATGTTGCGGGAAACTTTAAATGTTAGTATTAGGAGTGTAGATTCAAAAAGATTTCTTTTTACTTTTCTATAAAGAAAAATAACATGTGAGCACTAGCCTATTTGGGGGGGAAATAAAAGCTCCTCAGGTGAACACGCATCAGCAAGGGGGAAAAGAGTTTGCTTGATCAGAAAGCTTTGAAAGGCTCGATGATAAAACTGCTTGTTAGAAATCTTTCTGAGGTATGGGAGCTTTAATTCTTCTTTGCAACCTTTGGATGATTGAGAAAATGGACTTGAAATAGCTCATGGAAACTTTTAAAGGTGGTTTACACCAAATTCCACAAATTGATATAACACCTGTCATATTCTGGGAATTATGATAGTTAAGAATGAATAGAATGCTGAGTATATGGTGTATGTGTTGAGGGAAATGGAGGGAAGGAGAATGAACTGGAAAAGTTAGCAAAGGCTATAAATAAAGGCCTCGTATGGGATATGGAGAAGATCTTGTCCTTAAAACAACGCAAAGCCTATAAAGTGTTTAAAGTAGAGTACTAAAATGACTGAATTAATGCTAAAGACAAAGTAAATGCATGCATACTCAATCCCTTCTGGATGTTTAGCAAAACATGGTATATGAAACATAAAGATCTAATTCTTATGGAAGCTAGAATGATTGGTTCTAGGTTTTCATTCCCTGGTACTAGTACTCAGCCCCCTCTGACTTGGCTCCTAGCTGCTCAGTTTGCCTTGCCAAAGGATCGTTGGTATTTGGCATGAGGAGAATTTGACTTGCTTTCTTACACGCCTGCTGTTATCAATCTAAAGAAGACCGAAGTTTATAGAGCAGAGCCTTCCATAAATTGGAAGCTCACTTCAGAGCCTACCCTCAACCTGAAGTGAGCTTCCAATTTATCTACAGATGTGTGCTTGAGAAATAAATGCCTTTAAAAGTTGGGAAATAACCTTTATAAAAATACACGGTTGACATTGGTGGTTATTTGTTACCCAACAAATGTTGACTGACACACCTCTACATATTCCTGCTCTCTTATAAAAGTGACAGCAAAGCAATAGAAATAAAGGTCTAAGACATACAAAGAGAATCAAAGGGCAAATCAACTGAAAGCTGGAAAGCAGATTAATGAACAGCCAGGGACTCAGCAGATCAGAGGAATGGAAAGCTCAAGATTCGCTGCAAAGGATGCGTAAAAGAAATATTTTTTTGTGTGTGTGGGTAGGCTGGAAAACTTTAAGTAGTTTGCGATCCAGATTTCTGCTGAAGGTGGAGGCATAAATGAGACTGAAAAGCAGTTCCACTGAAAGTTTTTAAGAAAAGTAATCAGACTCCTAGATATCTGGCATCACCCCAAATAATCAGTCAGACACTCCTTGCCCACCTGGCAGAAGGCTCAGGAGCAGTGCCAAAGGGACTTCAAATGAGTAGCCGAGGGACTGGGACAAAAGCAATTAAACAAACAAAGAAACAAAAGCAAAAAACAGTATTACACCAAGGAAGAGAAAACAGTTTCTAGAAAAGCAAAGCATTTCACAATGCCATATACCACTCAGAAATCGAAGAATTTAAGGATTGAAAAGTGCCCTCTGGGTTTATTTAAGAGTTTAAGTTTTTTGGGGACTGACATTTTTTTTTTTTTAGGACAATTGCAGTGGACTTCACCTGGAGCTAATTTTTTTTAAAATTTTTATTTTAGTTTATTCAGTACAGTTTCTATCCTTTATTCCCATTCCAGCCCACCCACCCATTCCTCCCCTCCTCCTTCTCCTTTCCAACACCCCCAGTTTTGTCCATGCGTCCTCCATATTTGTTCCTGTAAACCCTTCCCTTCTCCCCTGAAATTCCCTCCCCTCTCCCCTCTGGTCACTGACAACTCTATTTCAGTGTCTTTTGTTATATTTCACTTGCTTCTTTTTTAAGTAAGTGAGGTTAAGGACATGATTACAGTAACTGGATGCAGCTCTTTCCCGAAGCAGGACGGTAAACGGGGAGTAGAGATGCAGCCGGTGCTTGCAGAAAGGAAGAGTAAGTGAAGTGTTTGCATTTACTTGTTTTTGTAAGAGAAAGAGCCTCCAGCCAATTTAAATGTTGATGAGCAGGAGAGAGTAGAGAGAGTAATTATGGTGCAAGAAAGAAAATAATAAAATTTTCAGTTCTCTAGCTTCTGTTTTGTAATTTTTTTGAGCTCATTAATACACCTTTACTCCATCAATTCCCTTTACATTTCTGAAAGACTCAGTGTGTTTCCTTGCTGTTTTCGATAGAAATCCTATTCTTTTTCAGTTTATTGAAAAAAATTAAGTGCAAATTTTACTTAGCTCTCCTTTAGCCAGTGTTTCAAGTGTTTTGTTTTCTTTTGCCTGATGAGCATTTTGTCTTCCTTTTATGTTGCAAAATATATTAGCAAATTGCTCTAGGTACAGAGACCAGGGATACACCACCTGTAGGTTTCCAGCTTTATACCTCAGTGCTTGCTGGAGAATTCAAATTGCCTGGAACTGCTTCTCTCTGCCTGAGGGTTTTCTCCAAATTTTAGTGCTTGCATGCCACTTTCTCACACAGAAAAAGGCAAGCCAAGAAATTAGCGCTCATTACACCTTGTCTTAAACCAGGTCTTACAGCTGATATGAGATTACCTCAATGTATGCCTTGGTCAAGTCCCACTGAGCTGTGGGTTTTTAAACTGTTTTTAAGTGGGGTTATACTCCTGTCACCCACAGACACAGCTGCCTTCATAACACGCCCATCATTGGCTGGTATTCCATCCCTTACACTTTCTCACTTCTGGTTTGGTGTTTCCTGACTTCTCAAATAAAATACTTGCATTAGCATCCCTGGTTTTAGGGCCTCCTTCTGAAAAAGCTATTTTTGTTCTTGATTCCTTTTGCTGAATGCTATTAGAATATTTGTTTTTGATTTTAAGAGGATAAATGAATGTAACAAATTCATGTAACAAGTCAGGGATATGAGAGCCTGTGGGACTTGGATAGAGAAATGGCCCAGTGGGTACCTTTTGTTACTTGTCTTTGAGTTACATGTGGAATGTGTATGTGTGTGAATTTAGCCAGTCAATTTAGCCAATATCCTGATTGACTTGGTTGGTCCATAGATGTCGGGAGCTGACCAACAGCCAACCCTTGACACAGTCGGGATGGATGAGACGCATCTGCACAGCAGAGGCGACTATGGCCAGACCTCCTGTCTACCTCTTCCTGTATGCCTGTCCCTGCTAGCAATAGATGGTGGGATTTTTGGATACCTGTGTGTTATAACAAAAATTCTGCATGATGCTTCTGATTCTGCATGAAATGACTTGCTGACCACAGTATAGAGACCCCTAGCAACCCTAGTGCTGCCTACTTACCTCATGTGGGAAGTTAAGGACAAAATTAAACAATGGGCAGACCAACTGCCAGAATGTTGAAGGAAGCTGTTGCTAGGAATGTTTCTTAAGGAGTCACCACTCAAAAGCTTAAGATTTATTAGAGCCACTACCCCTCCCATACCCTGGACAGGAGTGTAAACAAGCAAGGAGTTCTACTTGGAAATAATAATCTCAATCACATGGAAACAAATATAAAACGTGGCCCCACTCCAAGATGTACAAATCAAAAAACTTAGGCAAAAAACCAGTTACCTAACTAAGACAAATCTAACCTCAACGGACAATAGCTAAATTCTATATAATCTATAAATCTCCCCTTGCACCCCTCTAATTTAGACCAATTCCTAGAATTTTAATAGACACCTAGTTACTGATTGGCACCTGAAAGTTTGCGCTTCATTGGCTATCTGATTAATGACCCTCTTGGTCAAAATAACCTTTGTTAAACATGGTTGATCTGTGGGACCTCCTGTACTTTTCGGTTATTTCTTTGTTTAACATGATTGATCTGTAAAACCTTCTGTACTCTCTGAAATTATTTCTATGGTAATTGTTTCTGTTCTAATAATCACAATCACACTATGCATTGAATGTTGTATAACCATATTAATTGTTTCTGTTTTAATGATCACTATGCATTGAATGTTGTATAACCTCCCCTATAAAAATAAAGATTAGTTCTTCTCGGTGAGTCAGTTGGGCCCAAAAAGCCTGGCTGTCCTCCGGCACCTCACTTGGTGTCTGTCTCTTCACCTGAGCTGTGCATCCTTCGGGAACCCTGAGACCCCGCCGAGGCTGGACCCCGGCACATATAGCTGTAGGATACCCAGTTTACATCTTCCTGATACTATTTCTCATCAAGTTACAGATCTCTCTCTGGTTTTCTGTTTTTCACTGCCACAACAAGGATCTTGCGACCTTTCTCCCATTGTTCAAAATGGCTACTGATCATTGCAATAAAAAAGTGTGCTCCAAACACACCCCAAGTCTCACATCTACTATCGCCTTTGTTACCTCTAAGTTAGGTGATAATAATGAAGTTTACCTGAGATCTCTTGTCTCCATATAATTATCTTCTTAGAGGAAGTTATGATTAAGACCAGAGAGCCTACCTATAATCTTTTTCTGTGTGCATTTTGCCTCGTATAAATTATTACCGATTTCTGAAATGTGAATACCAACCTTAGCTTTGAATAATTGCATATGATTTAACTTTTTCATTTATTCTAATATTGAAAAAATGCAGTGGGGATATTTGGTGGGGAAAAGAAGGTTGTATAATTTGAGTTCTGGGAGGCAGAAATGGAAGGAGCACAGAAAAAAAAAGACAAAAGATAAAACCAAAGTGCAAATTCAAAAAATGATGTCACATGTGACAAACGGGTTGAATGACTCACATCAGGTGTAGTTCAACATGTGAGGCCGAGGACAAAGCCTGGGAAAGCTTGATGAGATTGCAACAATTTGGCCTTCACCAACTAGAGCCGAAGGAGGCTTCAAAATCTGGGAGTAGAACTCTGACGTGAGAAGTTCACTGTTTTGTTATAACATACAAGCACTTAAGGCTTTCTGGAAGTTTGAATTAACATTAGAGAAATATTTTAAGATTTTAAAACTAGCCCATTTAAGAAAAAATGTTTTTGCAAAACAAATTTATGACAGTAGGAATAAACATCGAGGGAAGTGTTTAAAAAACAAACAAAAGATCCACCCCAAGAAGAGAAATTTGGGTGAATGGAATGTCAACTCTTTAACAGATTTTAAACCAGAATGATTGAGAATGTGGTGGAAGTAGGCTGCGAGGTCCCTTTGGTGGCTGTGTCAAACAGATGCAGGGATTCTGAAAACCAACGGGAAGTAAATCAGAAAGAAGTGAACTGGCCTTTCCTGCTATATGAGCCTGCTGGTGGTTAGGGAGATACATTTGGTGCTCACTTCCATTAATGCAAATACCTTTCTTAATATCCAACAGTTGTTACAATCTGAGCTTTGACTCGTTGTCATGTGTAAGAAGATGCTTTACTTCAGTGTCTAATTCTTTAATTGCAGTTTACTAGCTTATTGTGTAAAAATTACTTAATTTTTCTAAGTCTCATTTTCCTTATCTTTTAATAGGAATAATAGAACCAATGGCATAGGTTTATCATGAAGATTAAAAGAAAAAATGCACCTCAAACATTAGGCAAAGTGCATTATACCTGGTAAAGACTCAAAACACCACAAAATTTTTTATGCATTTGATGATGATGATGGTGATAGTGATAATAATGATGACATTAATTCTCTTTTCCTCTTTAGTCAGGTGAAATGTCCTACTCTGGACAGGTAAATAATAGAATATTATTCTTTGTAATAGTAATAGGACCAAACAAAAATTAACAGTTTTACTGGCCCTTCACAATTCTTTCCTTACTAGGCTATCTGAGCACATAATTAAATAGAATACAGATGTTTTGCATTATCAATTTGATGGCAATATTTCTTATTCTCTAGTAATGAGAAAAGCTTCCCACTAATCTCATATCATGCACAATACACAGGATCATATGATATAATCATTCTCTAACAAAGCAATATTATAAGCACTATATGTGCCACAAACTTGTTTAGAGTGACAATAATAATTCTTCCAAAGATATACTTAATCTACATATCTATACCTGATTTTAAAAGATTTTTTTATCTAGCCACTATTATATTTAGGATAGCTTTACATGTAATTAAAATACTTTTCTTTAATTAACTAACCAGTAATGGTTAAATAGCCATTCCCACATGTTTCTTGGATGATATTGTTGACTCTCCTTTCGCCTTAGAATTTACATCAAAGGTTTTCACAGTAACTATAGTTTTCAGTTTTTATAATTAACAAGCTTATGAGGATGTAATGGTCCATTATTCTCTACTGATTTCTTTGAAATTTGTTCTGACTTTAAAAAGTAGAACTTTCAACATTAATGAATATTATAGACAGGAAATCTAAATAGTATAGAAATAGGAACTGATAATTAAACCAAATAGTTCTTCCCTATGTTTAAAATTCTGTAAATAAAAAATTCAGTTTAGTATTATTGTCTTTGATGAAAATACCAGAATATTGTATGGCATCTCATTTCACAGAGTGAGTTTTATTTTAGAAAATCATTTTCCTTATGAGATAGTTTTTCCAAAGATTTCTATCCATTGCTTGAAAACCAAAGTAATCTACTTGGAATATATGCATATTTGCAGGAAGAACACTTTTATTTTAATATAATTGTATAAATATCACATGATATTTGTGAATATTTTTCAAAATGAGGGCAAGTCATTTTCTATTATAATGCATTTTAATGAATATTTCATTTTAAAACACCACGCTATTTTTTTGCTAATATAAGTTTATAACATACAATGGGGGACCCACCCAAAACTGGAAATATCTTTAATTAATTAATTTATTTTTTTCTTTTTAAATATATTTTATTGATTATGCTATTACAGTTGTCCCATTCCCCCCCTTTATTCCCTCCACCTTGCAAACCCCCTCCACCCACATCCCGCCCCCCCCCGCTTTAGTTCATGTCCATGGGTCATGCATATAAGATCTTTGGTTTCTACATTTTCTATACTATTCTGAACCTTCCCCTGTCTATTTTCTACCTACCATCTATGCTACTTATTGTCTGTACTTTTTTCCCCCCTCTCTCCCTTCCACTCCCCTGCTGATAACCCTCCATGTGTTCTCCATTTCTGTGATTCTGTTCCTGTTCTAGTTGTTTGCTTAGTTTACTTTTGTTTTTGTTTTAGGTGTGGTTGTTAAGAATTGTGAGTTTGCTGTCATTTTACTGTTCATATTTTTTATCTTCTTTTTCTTAGATAAATTCCTTTAACATTTCATATAATAAGGGCTTGGTGATGATGAACTCCTTTAACTTGACCTTATCTCGGAAGCACTTTACCTGACTTTCCATTCTCAATGAAAGCTTTGCTGGATAGAGCAATCTTGGATGTCGGTCCTTGGCTTTCATGATTTGGAATAATTCTTTCCAGCCCCTTCTTGCTTGTAAGGTCTCTTTTGAGAAATCAGCTGACAGTCTGATGGGAACTCCGTTGTAGGTAACTGTCTCCTTTTCTCTTGCTGCTTCTAAGATTCTCTCCTTATCTTTAATCTTAGGTAATGTAATTATGATGTATCTTGGTGTGTGCTTCCTTGGGTCCAACTTCTTTGGGACTTCTGAGCTTCCTGAACTTCCTGGAAGTCTATTTCCTTTGCCAAATTGGGGAAGTTCTCCTTTATTATTTGTTCAAATAAGTTTTCAATTTATTGCCCTTCTTCTGGCACCCTTATGATTTAGATGTGGGAACGTTTAAAGATATACTGAAGATTCCTAAGCCTCTCCTTATTTTTTTGAATTCTTATTTCTTCATTCTGTTCTGGTTGAATGTTTCTTCCTTTTGGTCCACACCATTGATTTGAGTCCCGGTTTCCTTCCCATCACTGTTGCTTCCCTGTACATTTTCCTTTATTTCACTTAGCATAGCCTTCATTTTTTATCTAATCTGTGACCATTTTCAACCAATTCTGTGAGCATCCTGATTACCAGTGCTTTGAACTGTGCATCTGATAGGTTGGCTATCTCTTTGTCACTTAGTTGTATTTGTTCTGGAGCTTTGATCTGTTGTATCATTTGGGCCATTTTTTTTTTTTGTCTCAGTGCACCTGTTATGTAGTGAGGGGCAGAGACTTAGGTGTTCACCCAGGTGGGGTAACCCATGTTGCTTTGTTGTGATGCTATATGTGGGGGAGGCTCTTGAGGGGGAACAATGGAGCTTGTTCCTCTCTCTGTGGGATTTTAGTCACTTTCTCCACTTCCCACAAGCAAACTGGGCCCTTCTGGCATTGATTCCCAGGCAGGTGGGCCTGTGTACATTCTAGAACTCTGTGGGTCTCTCCAAGGAACTCTCCTGTGAACTGAGAGTCTCCCACCACCTCAACCCCCACAAGTATTTTCAATCAGAGGTTTGAGGCTTTATTTCCCCATGCTGAAGCCCTGGGTTGTGCAGTCTGTTTCGCTCCCCAGTTGTTCTTCCCAGTTTATTTGCCTGGGAATGTGGGACCACCCGCTCCACCAGCCGCCGCCTCACTGGGTCCTCCAGCTGCTGCCTTGCCGACCTTGGTCCTCTAGCCACCACTTTGCTATGAGTCCTCTCTGTCCCAGCTGCCCAACTCTGCCCCTCTTACTGGTCTGGATGAATATGTCTACTTTAACTCCATGGTTGTCAGACTTCCATACAGTTTGATTTTATGTCAGCTCTGATTGTTTTTTGTTTTTAAATTGCTGTTGTCCTTCTTTTGGTTGTGCGAGGAGGCATAGTGTATCACCTACGCCTCCATCTTGGCGCGAAGTCTGGAAGTATCTTTTAGTACAGGCATCCCCACTAGGTGAGTGCTCTAGGAGTCCATCTGCATCAGTGTACCAGCTGCTTGTTGTGAGAGATTGTGTTTGGGTTCAGTGAATTTTTTTGAATACTCTTTCGGTGCATTTGCCTGTTTCATGATGGGTGATTTACAAGTTCACTTGCCAACAGCTCTTTGAGTATTCAGCAGTTTTTGACCAAAAATGGAATCAACCCATGCCTTACCCTCCCTATTCGCCAGATCTTGCCCCAAGGAGACTTTTTCTGGGTTTGCTTTCCTGGATGAAAGGATGAAAATGTCCTCAAAGGAAACGTTTGTCATGTGGAAGAGATGAAACAAAAAATGACAGAAGCACTAAAAAGCATTAAAATGGACAAATTCAAAAACTCTTGAGTAGTGCAACAATATCTCCATAGGTGTATTGCATCAAATGGAGAGGTTACTGAAGTTTAAACATGTAAGAATAAATACACAACTTCCTATAAATAAATTCTGGATTTTTGGTGTTTCCCCCTTGTATACAGATTTCTCTAATGGTAATGACTAAATCCAAGTGAGATCAGTAGTTTTTCTCACCATCTGTCCGGCAAGACAGGCAATGTAATAAATTGGGTAACTGCTACTACCATGCATTTCAGTTCTCTAAATGCATTACAGAATTTATTTAGTTTCATATTACCTAAATAGATTTAGAGGTAGCCTAATGCAGTTTTTCATTTATTTTCTAACTGTTCCTTCTGCTCTTTTGAGCCTGATAATGTTTTAAATGAGTAACTTGAGAGGTCATTACACTGAATGATCTTACATACAAAGAATATATGGTGAAGCATGGTTATTGTCTCCAAATTTATACTTAATGAACTAACTAAAATTCTGACATAAAGAAAAGCAAGTTCCAGGAATTGTGTCTTATTTTAAAGTATTTCTAATAACTTCTGTACCTCTCAATAAAATACCCAACGAATGGAAATTTGAATAAAGGCAACAAAGTAATTAAACTGTACTTCAGGTTAATCTTTTTTTCTGAGAAATTCTTAATAAGGCTTGCATTTATACTATTTAGGTTGTTCACAATAATAATTGTGATTGTTGTTAAGAATGTGTAAACACAAGAAAGTATTAAGATCAGCTTCTAGTTTATTGTCTATGAGTTAGAAAGTGTCTCAAAATATAGAACTATCTACAAATTAGCTTTCTATATTCTAAAGATGTCAAACTCCATTACTAATGTCAGGAATGATACTCTAAATTAACCAGAAAAGAATAAATGGGAAATAAACACATAAAATGACTGATCGAAAGAATCACAACAATATATGTGTTTTTAAAAACATGTATAAATATAAAAAACTCAATAATTGTCTACTGATTTCTTGTCAATATAAAATGTTTAACTGCCAACAGAGAATGTTGAATGCCTTGCTAAAGGAAGCAGACTATAATCAAACGTCTATATTCCTCTACTGTAATTTGACCATGAAAGTACTGCTATCCAAATTAGCATTAATTTAAAATAATTATTGATCACCTACTATATACAAAGCCAAGGCAAGTTCTAAAGTAGAAGAAAATTCATGACACATTTTGACTTTAGACACTGAACATATAAGTCAGAAGGATTGAGACACTGAAAATCTTTAGCCCAGAACAGTGTCAGACAAGCCAAATGAATATTCAGCATTTATAAGTGAACTGATTGTGGACCAATCAGAAACTTAGTCAGATTTTGAAAAAAATACATAGAGGCAAAATGATAAAAAGCAGCAAGTAGGGAATTGTGAAAATATGGAAAAGCTTAGAAAATATTTCAGTGAATAAAAATAACAGATTGAAAGTTAGATGAGATTTAAGAGGGTTTAATGTAACAAAAATCATACATATTACTCCACTTAACAACTTACTAGATTTTGCACCTTATTACTTTATTCTAATTTATCCTTTTCTTATTTCTGGTAGACAAGTGAAAGGCACTTCATTCTTATCAGGGATTAAGAATATGCACTGAACATATGTTGTTATATGATCACACACAGATATATGTTGTGTACCTATCAAAGTTTGGGGTATATTAGAGAGAAGTGTAAGCTTTATTCCTACTATTGAGGAACATTTTATTTTATTTTATTATTTTATTTCTTTATTCAAACACATTTATTATACCTACATATAAGTTTCTCAAACATTCTCCTACATTTACCATGATAAACTTATTCAAAGTTAGTGAAAGGAGAAATAAATTATTCATTATCACCTGATTTTATAAAAATGAACATGGCAAATGCCAAAGAGGATGTACCAAAAAGCTTCTAGGTTAAGAATATTATCAAATCCCAAGATGCCATAAGCTGTGTTTTCCAGACCTAGCTTCAATAGCTACTGTCCATACTAATTTAGAAAATAAGTCTCTCAACATCATTTTTAGGATAGTTTTGTTTGTTGGTATTAAGTTAAAATTAGTCCTAGATTTTGGCAGTAGATTGTTTTATACAAAAGAGAATAGTGATTTCAAGCCCATATATCATGCCTTGAAAAAACACTGACTTGTATTTCTCTTCAGATTACTATGATGTGAAACAGTTCAATGAGCTCTTTATTTCCCATAGGATCCTGTTCTCTACAGAGGAAAACCATTTTTTTAAAAAAAAAAATAGGACTTTGTCAAGGGAAGGGAAAACCTAGCGTGGATCTGCTAGGTAACTGTGGATCAAGCCGATGATGTTAAACTTTAAAAAAATCAAGTGTTAAAGCTCAAGGTGACTTCAAAGAATACTGTCTTATTCATAACTTCCCAGATTGAAAAAAAATATTGTTTTGCATTTATATTGGCAAGCCTATTGCATGTGCCAAAATATTAAAGTTAATGGAATGTAAACTAATACTAATTGTTTCTAGGAAGGAAAGTCAAGTCCAGATAGGGGAGAAATAGCATATTTATGCATTAACACAGAGATTATTACTTGCTCTTCTGTTATCAATACCGCTTTTTGACGTTGACACTAGATGATTAAACTGATGGATTTAAAACGAACATACCCCATCAGCATGAGAAAAACAACTTTCATACAAGGCAAATCATTAAGGTAGCCTAACCTGTATAAAATGTTATAAGAGACCTTCCCAATTTGTGTGAGCTTACACTTCTAGATTTAGCTCGTCTAATAAAGATGTAAACTGAAAAGTGTTTCAGGGCTTATTCTTTCTGGTCATGAGTTAATAGAAAGGGATTGTACAGTAATTGTAAATATATCCCCAATAGGACAGGACATAAATGCCCTACATCATCATCATCATCGTAGTAAAGGTTGTGTCGTGCCTGGCTGAAGCACTGAACTCACTCAATCTCAACCACTCTACAGGATAAAACTGTAGCTGTCTGAGTACACCAGGCTGCTTGTATTATGCCTTGTACTGATGGTTAAAGGGCTAACTTAAAAACAGATGAAGAAAAGGGATATAAAAACATTATATTTATATCTTAACAGTTTTAACCTTATGATAACTCACTACTATTCCCTTCATTTTGTATATGAGCGGTAGTGATTGTCTAATACTGGCTAGTTGAAAATTATTTTTAACTTTTTATAGGAACTTCTTATTTAGAAAATAAGAACCTTCTTTTAGTGGCATAATTAAAAATATATGTTTAGACTTTGTTTCCTGTTTCTGGTACAGGGCTTCTAAAACTCCTGTGATTTTTTTTGAGTAATAGGGGTGATAGGAGCATGTATTTATTGGTTCAATGTGGTGACTCGTGGCCAGAGGCCAAAGAGCTTCAGGAAAAGGGCTGGTCACCGCAAAGACCAAGCCTTGATTAAAGTCCTGAAGCTGTCAGTCCCATCCCATCCCCAGCCTCTGAGGAGTGGAGAGGAGCTAGAGACTGACTTAACAAGCAATCATCCCTAAGTGGTGGAACTTCCTTAAATCCCTAACCAACAGGGTGCTTTTAGGCTGACGAATGCATTGACATGCTGGGTGGATGGGGCACCCAGGCCTATGGATACTGAAGCGCTTGTGCTCAGGATCGTATGAGCCTATTCATCTGGCTGTACATTTGTATTCTTTATAGTCAGCTGGTAAGCACAAGTAAAATGTGTTCTTAAGGTCCATGGACCTTCCTATAAAAATACTGAACCTAAGGAGGGGACTGTGGGATCCAGTTTCTAGAAGTTTCTAGAAGTTCAGAAATACAAGAGGCCTAGGGCTTACGACTGGCAGCTGAAGTGTATGTGTGTTGGGTGGCGGGGTGGGGGCAGGCGGTGGAACTCAGCCCATGACTTGTGGGCTCTGTGCTGACTCTGTATCATAATCAGAATTAAACGTGATTGTTGGACACTCAGTTGGTGTCTGGAGAGTCAGAGAATTAGCTGGTGGTGTTAGAAAATACCACGGACCTTACAAAAAGGGAGAACGGTGAATGGCCAACAGGACTAGACTAGACGGTGCTGTTTGTTCTAGTCATTGTGGTGGGGAAAGGTTTTACTTATTTTTGGAACTGTTAATAAATGAAAAAGTTATCAGAAGGAAGATAACTTAGAGAGAATCTTTTGACAACTTTGAACTATAGTCAGAGTATCTCAGTGATGTGATCCAGTTGCGGTAAACTTCTACGCAAAGAAATGTCATGCCATCCAAGCAGTGTCTGGGAAACAGGATTGAGGCGGGTAAGCCGTATGCTTCTGAAACTAAACTTCTAATAAACAAGGTTCAAAAGATGGGAAAACTTGGTTCCCAGCTCCAAATAAGAGACTCCTCAGTCACCTGCACTTGGATAAGAAACTGACACCCAAAATGCTTTGTCAAGACAGGCCTCACATTTTCTATGACTATTAAGAAAGAACTTAGTGGTGCTAGAAAAATAACAGGCTTTCAAGAATGACTCCCCAAAGTCCCTTGAAACCCAGAGGCGTCTTTTGCAAAAGTCATGGGACATGCTTGCTTCAGTCTTGGGACAGAGTGATTATATGGATGTGAGTCAGGGTAAGGTAAGTTATGCTGCAGTAACACCAGTAATCATCAAAAACTCAAGGAAAAAAATCTCAGTGGCTAAAAAAACAAAGGTTTATTTCTTTTAAAATTTTTTTTATTTTAATTGTTCGAGTGCAGTTTTCTGTCTTTTACTCCCATCCCAGCCCACCCCCTCCCACCAAGAACTCCAAAGGTTTATTTCTTGCTCATGACATATATCTATATAGGGTGCCTGCGTACTCTATTCTAGCTTGAATGCTCATTCTGAATCTTGGGCAAAGGGAGCATTATTTTTCTGGTAGTTTTTCTCATCAGCAATTAAATGCACCAAACTTGAAGTGAAACATGTTATTTGAACTTACAGATGACCAGGCAGAATTAGTCAAATATGCCAATCGACCACAAAGAATCAAAAAGGAAAATTTCCCATGGGTTTAAGACAGCCAAGTTCAACCTTCTTCATCTCATGGCACACATAAACCAATTACTAAATTTCTGCAGCACAACAAAAAATATAATTTTGATTCATTCACACTAGACATCTATTGTGTTGGCTGTTGTAATATTTTTTTGACAATCTAAGGTAAAAGAGGTCAGTTCCCCTGACTACATAGTCAGGATTCCAAAGTTTAAAGATTCTTGCTGCACACCAGTTGAAAACCGCTGGTCTAGGAGGGAGGAAAACTGAATTTTTGTCAAAAACACAGATGATTTTGAGATATTTCTACCTTTTCTGCCTTTGCTTGTTCTAATCTTTCCATTGAACGATCTTACAAAAAAAGAGTATTGTTAAAATAAATTAATTTTGCATCGTCTGTAAGATAAACCATTAAGCAGAAAACCCTTCATGAACCGGATCTGCTCCTCCCATCTCATGCCTGCTTGGCTCGTAACACTCTGTGCCACAGTTACAGTGGATTAGTCACAAATCTCACAATGCTCAGTGCAACTTCACAGCAATTCTCACGTAGAATTCTGCCTTTTCTCTCATCATCTGCTTGTCAAGTGTCTATTAATCCTGTAAGATCCACAGTAGGCATTGACCCCACTTGAGACATTTCCTGAATTATTGAGTCTGCAAATTCTGCACAACCTTGTCAAAGTACTAAACACCTTGTGTTGTAATTATTGTCTGTGAGCTTGTCTTCTGTACCAGACTGTAAATCATATGAGAGCTGTTCTTTGTTTGTGTATCTAACACAAAGCCCAGTTCTTACTGTATTACAAGGGAATATCTAATTAATATAGTCATTAAACTGCTTTAATACCCGCTTCCTTCTTTACAAGTTACTTAAAGGTGAACACTATACTTCTCTCTTTATGTTCATTCTCTGATATAGAATGAGGCAATTTGATTCTCAGAAATTGTTTTGAAGGGAGTGAATAAATAAATAAAGTAACCAAAGTAATACAGACTTCTTTCTTATGAAAATTGTTTTAAAATTAGTACAAAAAATAACTATTTAAATGTAACTGATATATAGTGGAGAGACCTCTCAGGCCATCTCTGGCCAAAGGCCTCATTGGGAAAAAAAGAAAAAAGTGAATCCACTAAGAAGAACAGACTAAAGAAGTAAAACCCTGTTTGTTCATTTGCAGGTGACAGAAGAAGATTTGATTTCGGATGGTGGACACACAATGCAATATACAGATGAAGTATCATAGAACTGTGCACATGAAACCTATATAACTTTATTAACCAATGTCACCCCGATAACTTTAATTAAAAAATAAAATCCTCACTCGATAATAATCTTAACAAATTGACCTGCTGTTAAGCACACTCATCAGCTTGATTAGTCTTTTCTAAGTTTGCTCCAAATTTTGCCTACCATCCTTTAAAAAAATGATGATGGGTAAAGGAATAATCCATTTTAGAGAACTGGATTCTGCCAGTAAAAATGGATTTTGCCCGTGTTTGGGCCTCTGGGGAAGGTTGAAGGCCTCTGTGTACAGAGAACGTATTCCCATTGAGGAGCTATGGACTAAGGAACATGTATGTTCTCCTCAATTGTTTGTTTCCCAGAACCCTACAGACCATCCCCGAATTCCCACGGGCTCATAAATACTGCTCAGACATCACTCACTCATCACTTCACTCCAGATCCTGAGACTGCATACAGGGATAAAGAAATAGGTCTTGTAATAAAATATTTAGGCTCCGTAAGGTTTAAAATCTCAGATAATACTTTCAGATTTTAATGTGATTTTAACATATTATTAAAAATAAATCTGTGGTATATTCTGGACACTGCAGCACATTTTAAGATTTAAATAAATGGGCAAATCTGCCCAGTTTAAGTAGAATATGAACACAACAGGAAAATAAACAATGCTGAAAATTATGTATTATACTTGAATTTTACAATACATTGTAATTTCCATTATTTTGTGTTTTCCTGAATTAATATTAAATCATGTATATTAGACTCTTTTATTCTTTACATAAAATCACATTTCTTTATATTTTCTTTTTGTTGCCACTAAAAAAATGATGCAGATTTCTTGCTTTTTTGTTTAAAGAAATAACAACTGTTTGACACTGAAGACCTTTGTTCCAAATTTCAGCTACCAAGATCTAAAACCTTCAAAAGATGTGTTTGTAATGGAAATTCCTATGGAACTTCTACATTACAAAAGGACATTTAAAGTTTAAAAAATACTTTATAAAAGCCCTTTCCTTTTTGATTACTAGCTTTTAAAAGTAAAATTGTTTGAAAACTAAGGTTTGATTTTCCTTTAGAGTGAGCAATCGGGATTCTTTGCCAGTGATTCTGGCTCAACCTCCACACACACTACAAAGGTAAGTGAGGACAAAGCATTCTTCATCAGACACAGAAGGCTTCAAAGTAGCCCTGGTAACTTCAGAAGGGCATGGTTTAATGACATTTTTACTGTTGTTTTTATTTATCACAAAGAATTCCTGCATTGCCAGAATATTCTTATTACTAAGCAACCCAACCTAATAGCTAAACTAATTTTAGGCTAAATCTGCCCTGTACTAATATGGAGTTTTGATGACAGGTGATTACCCCAGCAATTACTGAATTGCAAGGTGAAATGGAGTAAAAACCCAGGATAAAACAGATACTTAATGAGTATGCTATAATTGAATAAAAGTCAATGAAATGCATTCATGATTGATTATTCATGATGAAAAAGTTACTAAAATTATTTTCCAACTAAAACCATAGCAATAATATAAATTTTATCATTAGCAAAAATAAATTTTCTGAGCCAAGGAATTACATTACCTGTGGCAAAAAAATGCACATTATGATTTAAGATGTATAAGGGGGTGACTCAAAAATGGAATTTATTTATTGAAAATTGTGTATTTATTCTTAGATGTTTAAGCTTTAGTCACCTTCAAAGTACTCTCCATTTGATGCAATAGAGCTATCAAGATTTTTTTCCATTGCTCAATACTGTTTTTGAACTTGTCAATTTTGATGCCTTTTAGTATTTCTGTTGTTTTTTTTTTTTCATGTATTCGTCATTGGCAAATCATTTACTTTTTGGGACTTTTTTCATCTGGAGAAACAACAAAACAAGGTCCCCTGGGGCATGATCAGGTGAAGGGGGAGAGTGGGCACGGGGGTCATGCCATTTTTGGTCAAAAACTGCTGAACACTCCACAGGATGTGGTGTGGGCAGCTGTGCTCATAAACCACCCATCATGAAGTTGGCAAATGTGTTGAGTCTTCAATAAAAAATTTACTGAAGCCAAGCGCAGCCTCTCACAACAAAGCCAGATGGCACACTGATACAATAGGTTCCTAGAACACTCACTTAGTGGGGGAAGCCTGTACTACAAGGGGCCTGCCCTTCAGAAGATAATTCCATTTGGGGGGGGGCACCCCCTTGTGTATAAGATGTTGAGAAGTGGTTGAAAGGAAAAAGATATCATAAAGAAGGAATATATAAGAAAATATAAATAGGAGGCCAAAGCTAAAATACAAATGAGAGAATCTTTCATCTTTAACTTAATAATGATTAAGCACATCTATATATATAGATGCCAGCATAGGCAGCTAAGAGTTAATAAAAAAGAAGGGAACTGGACTGTCTGGTCCTGATTGAGACTCAGTCAGGATCAAGTCTGAAGGTTACAGCTTCAGACACTCCAAGGGAGAGCCTAATCTGCCAAGGAAATTAACATCCTTTTGTTCTAACCACTCCCCTGCCAGGTAGGGAGGAAGGACCAGGTTTTCAATCTCCCTGGGGGTACAACGAGTTCACTTGCCCAGCCTCTAGGGGGAAGAATAAACAATAAAGGGAAAATTCCTCAGCTAGACACCTGTACAGTAGAAACCAGATGACACAGCAGAACTTCCAGGCTTGTGTAGTAGGAGCCAATGGTGACCATGAATGAGAGGTATCTAACCTGCGGAAAAGATGGGATTGGATGAAGGCCTGAAACCCGGAAAGAGATTGGATAGGGGGAGGACCCAACATGAGCCCACAAGGAGCCAAGAAAGAGACAGGTTAGTTTGAAAGAAAGCTTACCACTTTCCGAGTCCGAGATAACACAATCTGGGGTTAACAAAGGCCCGTCTCTCAGTTCACCCATTTGTTGCACATTCCTTTCTCTCTGTAGTAGCTGCATGGCTCCAAGCACGGACCCAAATGTGGGCCCCGGTGTGGTGCCACCAGGAACAGAGACAAGGCTAGCTGGATGGGGACAGAGCCTGAGCTGACTATGCTTTGGCATGGACTAAACATCAGATGCTTTGTCAATGCCGGCAAAATAACTCTGGGCCATGGCGCTTCCTCGTGGCTTGGTGAAGAAAAGGCGGGACTTCTTCCACAACCAGATGGAGCTGAGTCAGCTGGTGGTGGGTGAGACACCGAATACCAAAGAACAGGTCTCATTTGCTGCTCCGATGAATCTTACCACTACACCTCATTCTCCAATGCGCCTTCTAAATGAAATCTTATATTTCAATTATATATTTAATTTCTATAAAGACTATTTTATTCAGAATAAGTCGTTTACACTCAAAGCACTCCTTTGGTGAAAACAACTTTAGTAGTTTCTTATATCTTTTCTTTTTAATATGGGCATACACAAATACAAAAAGCAAGATATTTTAATCTAGAAGTATTGCCATAAAAGTAAACAAACAAGTGTCCATTTTCCTTGTCCACTTCTACATTTTCCAATTTTGGAAATAATACTGTGCATAAAATTCATGCAATTTCAGGACTCAAAACTTAAAATTAAAGATATTTATTTTCAACAAATTTTTCTTTTTGAGCAGTGTGTATACTGCATTAGTAAATGCTTAATATCATTGGCATTTAGACATACGATGACAACAGCATATGGAGTCCATGTCTGTTAACAATCAAATGCTCTCCATTTCTGAAAGTTGAATTATTAAGGGAATGAGCTAAATCATGCTAAGAATTGTTTGCCTGCCTCATTAGGGTAGTAAAATTATTTTTCCCAGTTCTTTCCCATTGGTCTTTATTCCATAGTCCGAGGGGTGGCAGGACTAGTCACCGAATCAGGTGAGAAACCATAATGAGCGCTGTAGGGGACCTGCTTTACCAAGAAAACGGATGGTCATGGAAGAGCTACACTTCATCGTATGCACAATTTAGCACAGCAGCCAACCACCACGTACCCTGGAGTAGGCCCGTCGTGTTTCCCAATTTATTTGGAGCCTGTGAAATTAGTCATGGTAGTCAAATGCCTTAAGATACAATACATAGGCATATACACGGATATGGCTGCTTTTGTCACAGATAATAAAACACACTTTTAAATATGTGTGATTAGTGCTTTTGTGTAAACTCTGTCTCATAATGAGGAATGAGACAGAGATATAGATAGTTAAAATTATGAGTTTTATGATCCAGATTCTGTTATACCCGAGAAAAGGAATGTTGTAAAAATGGATAACTTGTTAATCTTAAAATATTTTAGTCATCTAGATTCTCATCCATTGCTATGTTAGTTTTAATAATCCTAAAGCTGACAGTAAATAAGTTGATTAATAAATTCGTATTTGTAAGCCGTACTCATATACTTTTGAGAAATCATCTGAAGGGCATATTCCTTGAACACTCTTTATCAAATGCTGTGCTCAATTAATTGGGTGTGAAATTTAGGTAGGGCAGATGAGATCAAAGACTTTTTCATGAAAGCAGTATATGTAATTTTACTATTAAACTGCTTCTAGAAATGATATACTGAATAACAAAATTTAAAAATGGAAAAAAACCTTCTATTTAAATTTTATCAAGTTTCAGAAGAAAATTTTAACGCAGTTAGACATGTATTATAAATTTTATCAATATTTTATTAATATAAACATTGATTTCATACATTATTTACACTATTTAAGTATAACATATTATGTAAATATTAAGTATATGTACAAAGTCTGTCCAGAAAGTATCTAGCCATGTGCTAAAAAAACAGGCATTTATTGAAGAAGATACAAGAAACATTGCACACAGGTCAAAGCCACCTCAGTCCCCTTCAAAGCAGGCATATTGGGACCTCACGCAGTGCTCCCAATTGCCATCAGATACCCTGTCATATTTTCCTGCATCTCATCGATGGTCTGAAATCTCTTCCTTTGGAAGGCGATTTTAGTTTTGGGAAAAGCCAGAAGTCTCAGGGCTTCAAATGTGGGCTGTGGTGGGGCTGGGTCACCTGGGTGATTTGATGTTTCTCCAAAAAACTCTGCACTAGACCTGATACATGAGTGGGCATGTTGTTACGATGGAGCTGCCAGTCACCCGTTGTCCATAGCTATGGTCTTCCAAATCATCCAAATAGTTTCTGACGAGCAATGCTCAAGCTTAATGCAACATTTGCTGCAGATTTGTTGCTCTACTTGCTCAGTCATTTTGAATGCAGTGGCCACACTGTA
>CM052548.1:15758859-15790953 GCA_028533065.1 Trachops cirrhosus | reverse complement strand
AGTCTGTATAACTTGAATAAATAACTCCTTTCCTTTTCACCAATCTCTAACATGGAGAGCTATAATTCCCTGGTGAAGGGAACGGTGAACCTAGTACAGGGAGACCCAGGAGAAGGGAGGATCAATTTGGTAGCATTGTGGGACCCTCTTCCCTGGCAGCCAATCAGGGAAAATCATGGGAGACTACACGTGCAGTAGCTTTAAAGTAATACAACTACTTGTACATGAGCAGTAAAAGCCCACCAAAACTAGCCAGGAAGGATCTGTCCTCTAAGAATAGAGTCCCTCCAGCCCATGAGGTCAATCTCTGCTTGGAGTTGGCCTGCTCCCATGTTCTTTGCTATAAACTCTGGGTGTTTGGTTCAATTCTTTGTCCCGATCACCAAGAATCTGGTTACCTATGCCCACCTGTGACAGTTTTGTATATAGGATTAATTACTAAAATACACCTTAAAGCACTTTCTTAAAGTCAAGATATTAATGCTTTTTCAGAATTGCCGAAGTTCAACCTGCAGCAGGTATGTTGTCCTTAACTAGAAATACTAGTTTTAAAAATGAGATTATATCCAAAATACTTATTTTTATGTTATTTTTATAACAGCTGAAAACTATCACTTCTGATGTTTATTTAAAGGTTAGTGTAAATACATAATAAAAACTGCTATTGAAATTATGGAGGAAAGGAAATTACAGGCAATTTGATGACACACCTTTAACAATTCTCTTCTGAGCAGTGATAGTACATGTCTTGTATGGTAGAAAATATAGTGTCTTGAGTATTGGTGAATTTTTCTCAGGTACTCAGAATTGGACGATTTTGTAAAGACTCTTACAAAGTAGTAGTGTTGCTATGTCGGAGAACACATGGCATCTCTGCTGGGAGAACGCAAGATAATGCTCTACAAACTGAGTGAGGGGAGACTAAACTCAACCAGCGAGAGAGAGAGAGATTCTTTATTATGAGCCAAAAGAATTCAAAATATGAGTCAGAGATGGGAGACAGAAATATGTATGTGTTAATATAGAATTCCACATTTGCGTCCACACTTACCACCACACAAACACACACACATCATATCTTATAGGCAGTGGTGTCAAACTCATTTTCACCGGGGCCATGTGAGCCTCACGGTTGTCTTCAGAGGGCCGAATGTAAATTTAGGACTGTATAAATGTAACTACTGGTGCTGCTGCCGGGTAGAAACAAGGTGCCAGGCCAGATAAATCAAGGTGGAGGGTGGGATTCGGCCCGCAGGTCTTGTGTTTGCCACCTGTGCTAGGGTAATGGAAATGATTCACTTGATCTGTAATAAGCTCCTTTTCAGTTTGATGAACTTATTATTCAAAAATTTACTTATGTAAATTTTAAGTGGCATTCAAGAGAAAAATATAGACTTGTTCTTACAGTAAAGAAATATTCATTGCTCACCTATCTGAGTCAGGCACTCCAATAGTTGATGTAGACTTTAAGACATACATCTATAAAAGAGTTTCTGCTCACTCTGATTCATTTTCTACCCAACCCATCAGAAATTAACCCTCTAACACAACTACTTTATTTAATTGGGAGTCTTTACCTCAGTGTATTTTGATACTCAATGTCTTAATATCACACTTCCACATTGGTCAAATTTTCATTGTCATTAATGAATTTTGTCAAGTTATATTTGCATACACATCGATATTTCATACTAAAATATAGAAACTCCAATTCATTTTCCATTATAATATTAATAGAGTCTTTCAAGAAATTGCTATACATTGTTGCATTCATTTTAATACAAACATGTTTACTAAATTTATATGACTCAAAAACACATTTATTAAAATTATTACCTGTATTACAATTTAAAATTGTGAATATGCATGTCCACCGAATTAAAGCTGATTTATTATGGGGAATCCCCTCATAAATTATCAGTATGGAATTTCATGTGCTGCTTCTGGCAATTACACAATTTAATAGCAAGGAGAATTCAACTCACACCTTTGTGCATTCATAAACTAAAAGATGAAAGGGTCCTTACAATAAACTAGTGGAATTCTCTACCAAATTAGCACATGACTGTTGTCTGTCCTCTGACTTACGTCCATCAACCTTCTACATTGAATATTTGCAGTTCTTTTTCAACCTTTAAAAATTCCAACAAATTGAGACAAATATCTGATTTTTCAATAATGTTTCTACATGAATCATGGTTTTATTTTTCCATCTGTAGCATAACCTTTTTAAACGTTAGCCTTGCAATATTAAAACAAAAAAATCCACTATTGATGGACAATTGACCTTGAAATACCATAAAAATGTATTCCTTTAAAAATATAAGGTCAACTTTTCCCATTTGTACTTTAGTAAGTCAATGATATGTAAATTAAGCAAAAAGCTTTTTAAAAAAATCTCTGCTGAGTTTTATCCTTTTGATTTAGATATTGCTCATTGGTAATTCTTTTAATCTTTGTAATTCTTTTAATCTTTACTTACAACAGATAAAATATTCATTGGGAAACCCATATTATAATAATTGTGTTAAAATATGTATTTATCTCAAACACTCTATAAGCTAAATGTATGATTAAGTTACATGAATTTATTTGCATTATGAATAATCATAGGTGTGGAAGCTGTCTGTTGCTTCATGTTTGGTGTCTAGGTGAAAATATTTACTTTCCACTAAAAATAACAGTATTATTCACTGGCAAAGTTAGCAAAAGGAAGCACTTTAACAGTTGTATACAGTTTCAGACAAACAGAAAGGTTCTTAGGAGTATAGCAAAAATTTAGAAAAAGACAAAACAAATACTTTTGTGTGCTTAGTTTTCCCTGAAATACTGTTGAGATGTGATGTATTTAAAGGGCCCCAGTAGAACCCTTCAGTGAAGCAGCAGCTGAACAACGTGAGAAGGCACATTCGGAAAGGAGTATGATGTGTAGCGAGTGTTCTGCATATTCCAGTTCAGAGAAGTATAACTTCCAAGGAATGAGGATTTCATTTGGATCAATGAAGACTATTCTGGTGGCCAGTAGCAAAAAAGTCACGGTCCAAAAAGCTGAGGGGGAAATGTGTTGGCACCTGGATCTGGTAAAATGGGTACATGCACCCCTGCTGCTGCCTGTCCACATTAAACCCTCTCAGCTTCAAGTCTGGACTCTTTGGCATTCCCAGCGAACATCTAACATCTCAGTGGCTTTGACTGGGACTGAATCAATTGCTGTGACAAGGGCGATGGGATATATTGGGTTGGCAAGACAATTTTTGGGGGGTTTTCCATAAGATGGCTCTAGTAGTGCTTAGTTGTCCTTAACTTCATTTGATATAATTTTGATAGATTGTATTGTGACAACTATCATGTCACAGTGCATAAAAAAAATCAAAATTGGTGAATTTTTGTGTAGCCATTTTAGTATTGAAGATGGAAGAAAATACTCAATGTTTTTGGCGTATTATGCATTATTATTCCAAGAAGGGTAAAAATGCAATTGAAGTGCAAAAAAAGATTTATACAGTGTATGGAGAAGGTGCTGTGACTGATTGAACCTATCAAAAGTGGTTTGCGAAGTTTCATGCTGGAGATTTCATGCTGGACAAAATTCTATGGTCCAGCAGACCAGTTGAAGTTGATAGCAATCAAACTAGACATTAGTTGAGAACAATCAACATTATACCACATGGGAGATAGCCAACATACTCAAAATATCCAAGTCAATAAAGTTATTGGTGAAAATGAAAAATGTGTCTTATTTTACAGAAAAATATGCAGACTTTTTGGCCAGCACAATATTTCTGGATTATGTTGAATGTGTAGTATATCCAAACAAGGATGCTTTACAGTACAACAGCACTAAGTATAATACAACAAAAACAACAGGTGTGACTCAGAACTGTGTGCCATATGGGCACCTTATTGTACCTACATCATTACTTTCTTTTGTAGGATATCTATGTGTAAGAGGAAATTCATCTGAGGCAATGCACTGAAGGAGCAGGGACGGTATCTCCAGATGAAAATCAGGAATTGGTGCCAAAGGAAGGGTGGACGAAAGAGCAGAATTCAATTGAAGAGTGTGAAAGTTATGAAGGAGGAACTGGGCCTAGCTTATCATGAGCCAATCATCAATAGTTAAGAGGTTTGTGTAAAAAATTCCGAAGAATTTTGAAAAAACATCAGGTACAGAGATGGAGATTGCTAGCAGGTACGGCAAACACTGATTTGGGAAACAGGAAACTGGAAAATGCAAAGACTCATCTCTGGTGCCTTCCACATCTCTGATTTCTACTCTCATTGACATAGCCTTTATTGCTTTGTTCCAAAGTGCCATCTGAGATGTACCTTGAGCAGAGTGTCAATTCTGGAAAGAGCAAATTTTCACTAGCTAGCTTTGTGATTTCAGGTATCTTTTTTGTTTGTTTGCTTGAGAATTATGTTAATGCTTTCATAAGCTTTGTGGTTCAATGGTAATGCAACTACCATAAATCCTTATCAGATTTTTAATAAATTTTCTCTCAGTAAACTCTAGAGCTTTCTTTTCTAAAAGATTTTATTTGTTTATTTTTAGAGAGAGGGGAAGAGAAGGAGAAAGAGAGGGAGAAAAACATCAATGTGTGGTTGTCTTTCGAGTGCCCCCTACTGGGGACCTGGTCGGCAACCTAGGCATGTGCCCTGACTGGGAATCGAACTGGTGACCCTTTGGTTCATAAGCCCATACTCAGTCCACTGAGCCATACCAGCCAGAGCTATACTCTAGCCCTGAGGTTTATAAACATTGTTAGAGGTGCCAAATAATATTTGGGGAAATTTGCAAATTTTTACTTTTCTAACCATTGGTTTTAGTGATTTACCATATCACTAACACATCACTTTAATGTTTTCTATCTTAGCTTCTATAATTGGGCAATTCAAACATGGTATTTGGCCAAGTAGCCTCCACAAATTTGCATCAATATGAAAAAGACTCTAAAATGTAAATAAAGTTTTGATTCTCAGATAGAAAGTGTATAATGAATACTTTAAAAGGAATTCTGGACATAAGGAGCTCTTCCCTGCTGTATCTCCCATTAATCCTAACCCCTGCTGTATCATCCATTCATCTTCTTCCTTCCATAGCATCAACTGTTAACGTGGGAAAGAAAAGTCAGCTCAGTCACTACTGGAGATATCCTGATCACTGAAATTGTCTCACTGACAGCAACTTTGCTTCCCAGGACACATCCCAGGGACTGGATTTATACTTAGAGACCTATAGCAGCCTCTCCTTGGGTCAGTCCAGTGAGCCCCCTGGTTGGAAGTATGAGTCCCTTTGCATGTTGATAGGTGTGGGTGCTTACTAAGGCCCAAGCACATGGGCTAGGTGGGCCTATGTAATTTAAACAAGTAAGTAATTTTGGAAGGTGTTCTTAAGGGGAGGATACAGGGATGAGATATTAGTCCTCTTGTTCTCCTTGGATCAAACATTGGATTACAGGTCAGCAAGGGTACGATGTGAACCTCTGAGTGTTGGGAAGCTTGGTGATCACTGGTGACAGCAACGAAATATGTGGCAGCAAAGAAGACTGACCATTATCCCCATCTGAGCCACATGGTAAGGGGACCAGAACACAATTTCCCTAACCTGGAGGAGCACAAACAACCCCACTTCCATAGGGACCCCCTGAATCAGGCAAGCAAACCAGAATCCTGCTCTGAATAAAGAAGCTCTGCTAAAGAAGTGACAGTCCCTGGAACAGGCCCGCAGCAAGCACAGGCTGTGGCAAGAAGCACACAGGAAAGCCATACCTCATTGGTGGCTCCAGTGGCCTACCTCTCCTGTAGTGCTAAGGGGGGCCCCCACCTGGCTTGCATCTAGCCTTTGGAGTGTAGCCAGTTAATGCTATTTTGCATATTCCCACACCTAGGAAATTTGTATAAAGACCAGTGTAGGTATGTCTGGAAGACACAGCAGCAAACAAGTCCCAAGTCACTTCTGCAGTGGTTTGGAACCAATTAATAAGCCAAGAGTGACAGTCTCCTTACAAAGCTATCCAAGAGTCAAGATTCAACAGTCCTGTTCACACTGCCAATTGGTTTTTAATTTAAAGTTCTTTTCATGGTGAAACACAGCACACTGACACCGAAATGAAAGGTAGACCTATGATACTTTCAGCTCAAAATAAGAGAGGGCAGCTAGGCAGAACCACGTGGCTGTGCACCCAAGACTGAAAAACAGCAAGCTGGAACAATAGGAGGTAGTTTATTCACAGCAGGTAGGGTGGGGTACCTAGGTTTGCTAGGCTCTCTGTGGGTTGGCTGATTTGAAAGAGTTCAGTCTCCAGGGCATGGGGGGTATCTTCTATTTCTGGTACCTGGTCCTAAGGGACCCAGAGCCTAATAAGGGAAGTGGTTGGGGTATAAACTTAACCAGGTACTCAGGAAGTGGAATTATCTTGGCCAGGTGGCTCATTTTGTAGGAGTTTTGTCCCAAACGAGAAAAAAAGTTGTAGGTTCCATCCATTGGTGAGGTGTGTATGGGAGGCAAACCATCGATGTTTCTCTTTCCCATCCATGTTCCTCTCTCTCTCCCTCCACTTCTGTCTGTCTTTCTCTTCCTTCCTCTTTCTCTCCAAAATAAATTTAAAAGACATATCCTCAGATGAGGAATAAATAAAAAAATAAGTGGAATTTGCCATCTTCTAGCTAGGGCTACAAAACTGAATCAAGACATTTGGAAAAGATGTGGCTGGAGCGTGAATGGACTTAAATAAATAAATATAAACATGGAACACAATAAAATAAATAAAAAACTGAGTCAAGATGCTATTTAGAAAAAACTTCTATACAGGTTAAGCTTAGTTGGAATTCCTGAATAGAAGTTAAAGACAAGTTATTGATAAACATTTCAGATTAAGTATAAACTGAAAAATATATTCACGGGCATCAGTTTTGGGATCCTGAGTTACCAATGAGATTTCTGTGAAGAATGTTTGTTGTTAAGATAAGGAAGAACCAAGAAAGCTTTTTATTTACAAGGCTGAAGTCTGAACAATAAGGCTTTTGCGAGACTGTTTGACTTGGTTCTTTTTATTACAGTGGAAATATTTCCTTTTCACTAAGGCTTCTTTGATTTATCTACTAAAAAAGACACTATTTACTCCTTTTTTAAAATCCCATTGTACTGCCTTTCTCTTCTTTAGCAATCAAAATTTTCATTGTTTGTTTATCAGTATCCTCAGTACTTAAAGTAGTTCCCAGCATGTTTGTTGAAAAAAAAAATAAATGAATGAATGAACCTCTGTACAAGCCTTTTTTAAAATCTGAATATATAGTATTTTACTTTTAAAATACTTTAGTATAAATAGTATGGTATATATGTACAGATGCAAGTATGTAAATTATCTTTCATTTACCCACTAGGAGAGATTAGTTAACATTTGAAGTATTCCAATCAGGAATTATACTCTAAATAAAATTACTTTACATTTCAGTTATGGCCATTGAAATTCATCAAAGAGCATTGAGTACTACCCAAGATATGGAGGGGGTTGGAAAGAGTGTGTAACACTAGGACAGACTAAAAATCTCATTATGGCTTTGATACTTATTATTATGTGAATACTCTTTTAAGGGGAAAATCTATTGTCAGCCAAGGACTGTGGCTAGACCTGCTGACAAATATTTTTGCATCCTCCTGGTAGTTTACCTTTCCTGCAGCTTGTTAGCAATAGAGCCTAAGGGCAGAGGGAGACTTCCCCTGAGCTGTAGAAATAATCTGTGCATCTGCTTCTTAGTGTCAGGTTGCTAATAAGTATTTGTGGCCCAGAGCATGATTCTGTCTGGGTTATCCTTCATGGCAGGGGTTATGTGAAAGAAAACTTATAGCTCCCAGGGGTTTACCCAATGAAAGAACTTTCATTATTTTGGATAAGTACATTTCCTTAGAACATTTCGAATATCTTATAGTTAACTTTTGTGGTAATGTTTACCTAAATTGTAATATATATAAAGCGAAGAACAAATCTTTATTCTGAAATTTGATGAATTACTAGAAGCCTGTTACTATACCCCTGTCTAAATTGTTTTGTTTTGCTCAAGGTAAGAAGAACATAAAGACTGCTTTTAAAAAGATCTAAAATAACCTTTATCAGCAATTTAAAACAACATTAGGGAACTAAAAGCTGGCCTAGTAATTACTGGAAGAGAGATTGATTTGTTGACATTTTTGATAGTTTGAAGACAAAGTAGAAAAAATTATCATTGAAAGAGCATATTGTCATGGTGAGACCTACATTCTTTTAAATACAGAAAGTTCCTAACTTAACAGTGTTTCCACTTTACAGTAGGACAAAAGTAATATGCATTCAGTAGGAACCAGACTTCAAATTTTGAATTTGGATCTTCTCCCCGACTAGTGATACGTGGTACCATACCCTCTGGTGATGCTGGGCAGCGCAGTGAGACACAACTGGTCAGCCACGTGATCCCGAGAGGAAATAACCGATACTCCACAGGGTGCCCGGTTGTCAGTCACTTTTGGATGATGAGTTTGCGTTTCACATTCTATTTTGTCTACAAAATACCCATCTATCTATCCTGTTCCTGGTAAGAAGAAGGTATGAAAAGCAAGATAATTGTGCAACAGTAGGATAATGTAAATGTTCTGAGCACATTTAAGTTATGATGCTTAGTAAGTTAGGTGTATTAAATGCATTTTTGACTTATTTTCAATTGACACTGGTTTACTGGGACATAACCTCATAGTAAGTTGAGGAGCACCTGTATGCACTACAATTTAAATGAAAACAAATGGTTAATATAACCATTTTGGAAGTCTAAGTGATAACATAATCAAGGTATAGTGATTCTTTAGCAGCCTGGGGGCTGATCAGCTGCCCAGGGATCTGCCAATGTCAATTCCACAAGGTAGAGCTAGGCTCTGAGAAAACTGAAGACTCTGAAGAGCAAAAATTCAAGGTAGCAAGTAAAACCAGAAAGTAAAAAAAGAGAGGATTCCTAGGCTAGAATTAAAAACGAATAGAAATCCCTTGTGTCAAAGAATGAAAATGAGATTTGACATTCACTCTTACCATATTTACTAAAGATGCAAATTTGTTCAAGTTAAAACATTAGTAAAATGTTAAGTAGTGTTTTTCTAGACTAATTTAGATATGCTAAAATGAGCCACTGACTTCATTACAGGATATGGTTTCCTATTCTCTGTCCCCCTTGCAGTAGGGTCTGTAGCCCAGACAAAGCATTTGCCCTTTTCTCAGAGTTTCAGTTAAAGAAGAACAATGGGAAAATTACAAACAGCAAAGATATTTTTTAAGAAATAAACTAAAATCAAAGGGCAGTTCCAAGAATCATCTAACCCCTTTAGAATAGTAGTAGCATGGGGAAATCTAACTCACATGGCTGTGAACAGTATTCTCACAAAGCATATTTGTAATATAGTGTAGGAAGTATAGGATAGTACATAGAGACTATAGTATGGGGAACATAGATATAGTGGTAAAGGACACCTTGAACTATTAGAAATATGATCAGGGGATTTAGAAAACTCTGGGGAAAAGAGAAACCCTAAAGAACAAAATTGAGAGACAATTTAACAAGTTGCTATAAAACATTAACAAGAAGCCATTCTTATACCCTCAATAAGTCGAAAGGACAGCAAGTATCCAAAATCAGTTGTTCAAAACTAAAAATTAGGAAAGTTACAAAAAGCTCTACATGAAGAGTTTTACGTGTGGCAGCACCTAAACCTGCTTCATAATTTAAAAGAGGGAATTCAGCATCCTGCCAGGATCTGCTGGAAGGGAGGCCAACGGTATAGCACACACACGACCCTAAGATTCGTTGGTATTCCAAGTATCTACAGAAGTATTGAATGACGCATACAAATGAATATAGTGCAAGATAGAGTTGATGTATCACAGAATTTTACACTTGAAACTTATATAATCTTATTAACCAGTGTCACCCCAATAAGTTTAATTAAACAAAATAAATGAGTACCTATTTCTAAAAATTCAACATTATTTAAAGGGGCAGAACGATATAAATCAGAGTTTTTGATAATGCAATCATTCTGGCAAAAGAACTAAGAGTAAATGGAAATAAACCTGTGGCTAATTAGGCGATTGGAAATAGACCATGCCGAACACATCAATGGAATGGTATCTTGGGGAGTGTGGACTGGGAAGGAACTTTCTGCATTTGGAAGCACTACAAGTTGGAGGACTACTGCTTTCACCAGATTACCTTGTACCAGACCAAGCTTATCAAAAAGAACATCTTTACAAAGTAAATACAGAATAAAAAATAAAAATAAGAAATGAAAATTAAGAAAACATCCATTTAAGCCCTGGCTGGTGTGGCTCAATAGATTGTTAGCCTGCGAAACAGGGGGCCATTGGTTCGATTGCCAGTCAGGGAGCATGCCTGGGTGGCCGGCCAGATTCCAAGTAGAGGGCACGTGAGAGGCAACTACACATCGATGTTTTTATCCCTCTCTCTCTCCCTCCTTTATACATGGCAGCAAATTATAGTATCTGGGGTGTGCAACTGTTAGTACATACTGCTGCTGTTTATGCAACTATAACATTCTGCAGGCTAAATGATGTCAAAAAATTTTAAAGCATAATGAAACCAGAGTGTAAGATATGCCTAAAAAATCAGAAATTTATATCTAAAAGATTACATGTTAATTGTCTAAGCAAAATACTTAGGCCCAGCTGCTGAAAGTTTTCACCTGTAAGAGTTATGCAAATCTATTTTTAAAATTAATATTAACTAGCCAAATTAAGTGTAGGCTTCCAGATACTTTATTTTACTACAAAACATAAAATGTGATTTCTGAGTCTTCCAATACATATCTGTTAAAAGTCCAATTTGTGCATGGATTTAGTTGAAGAGGTAGGTTTACATGAATATTATACTTAACCTGCATTTTAGATTTGAGTATATCATGATGCTTAAAAATAAGATTCTTAAGTTAGTTCCATCCATGTTTCAATCCTAGAAATATTACTTACTCTACATGTTAAAATAAATTGACTTTATTTCCCTCAAATTAACTTATTGTGTTTCTCTGCATTGAAATAATAAATATGACTTTCTCAATTGGGTTATTGAGAGCTGTTTATAAAAAATTGTGTAAATAAGAATAAGAATTATTACATATTAATAAATTTTATATATATTACAACATTTTAAATTTATACTATTATTTTTATATATTGCCCATAACTCTTGCATTTGTAATTCTAAAATTATTCATTTTTATCCAATTTCTTGTATGTGAAGAATCCTATTTCTCATTAAAAAATGTTAAGTGGATACATATAAGCCAGAAATATAATTTAAAAAAATTAGTTCCCTAGAAATAGAAGATATGTTGTAGGTCACAATTTGGTTATTTGGTTCTTCAGTTTTTAGATTGTTCTCAACTTTAAAAATTCAAAATGTAATTCACTATTAAAGTAGTATCTTCAAGAATAAAACCTTTACTGGAGATGCATTTAGAGAATGTATACAAATTATTTCATACCATAAACAAAATCTGCAAACATAAAACTAAATACATTTTGTTCTTGCTTTTATCTCATTCATATATACAATAATTCACATTTATTATCCATGTACTCAACAATTGTATTTAGAATTGTATTTACATTCCATGTTTATTTTTATAAGAAGTGCATAAACCTTAAAAGTGGGCTAAATGAAATCACTAGAAAAATTAATCAAAGTGCCCATCAGTAAATGAGTAAATCAAAAAACTATGGTACATTTACACAATGGAATTCTATGCAGCAGAAAGAAAGAAGGAGCTCCTACCCTTCACGACAGCATGGATGGAGCTGGAGAGCATTATGCTAAGTGAAATAAGCCAGGCAGTGAAAGACAAATATCATATGATCTCACTTATAAGTAGAACCTAATCAACAAAATAAACTGACAGTTAAAACAAAAGTATAATCAGAGACATTGAAATGAAGAACAAACTCACAGTAACCAGAGGGGAGGGTGGAGGATGGTAATGGGGGAAAAAGTGAAAGGGGCAAGTGAGGGAACATGAATAGAGGATTGACTGGGGGAGCAGAAGGATTGGGGAGGGGTGAGCGATAGGGAAGGATGCAGGACAACTGTAACTGAAAAACGATAAATTAAAAAATTAAAAAATAAAAAATGAAAAGTATAAATAGCAAAGAAATGATTCCGAATTTTTTCCTTTCATTCAAATAACTATATGTAAGTTACATGAAAGACTAGCCTCATGTATGTAAACAAGAATTTAATCCTAGCCCTAAAACTATATTTTTTGCTTGTTTTTTGTTGTTATTGGAATCCACCATTATATTTAAATCATACTTAAATATTATACTGAATGTCACACAATATTATAATTAAGCAATTATACTTACTTTGCCTGATTTTCTTAGTGATCATAATTGGAGAATTCAATTAGAACCAAGTATTAATGAATCTGGTAATAAATGTGATAATTACATGAGTTTAACATAGTAAGATTTCTGTTTCCTTTAATCTTTATATGCAGTTGTGTATGTAAGTGTGTTTGTATAATTGCTACTACCCTGTAGATCAGCTAGACCCAAAAGACAACTGTGGAACCTCCTACCCAATAATGACAGAGCTAGAGAGCTAATTAAAGGTATGGATGTCAAAGCCTAATCCCAGAATTTCTAAAGGTGAACCTGCATCTGAGACCTGTACAGCCTTCCTAGTTAATCCTGATGAATGTCAAATCTCTCTATCTTCTACATAGATAGTTAATAGAAATAGTAGGATGGTAGTAAATAGATAGATATAGACTATTTTTAAATTTCTATGTATGTTGGCTGCTGTGCAATTACACAAGTGTGTGTGTATAATCCTATATACACACTTATTTGTACACAGTTCAATCAGTCAAGTGTCAACCATAGAAACAGACCAGCAAGAGATATAAATTAAGATCCGCTGCAGGGAATTGGCTTGCAGTATTGCAGGGGCTGGCTGGGCAAGCCGGAAATCCAGGAGCCCCGCTGTCAGGAAAGCGAGGCTGGGACCCTGCTGCCCTGGCTGAGACTGGTACGTTTTTAGATGAACCACAGAATAAAATGTAGTACTAAGATTAACCAATTTTATCTTTGCTATAAAGCAATAATTTATAAAGGATGTTCCTCTTGCCCTGGCTTGTGTGCCTCAGTTGGTTGGAACATCATCCAGTAAAGCAAAAGGTCATGGGTTCTATTCCCAGTCAGAGCACATGCCAAGGTAGTGGGGTGCCTTTGAGAGGTAACCAGTCAATGTTTCTCTTTCACATCAATGTTTCTCTCTCCTCCCCTCTCTCTCCCTCCCTTCACCCTGCTCTAAAATCAATAAGCATGTCCTTGGGTGAAGATTTAAAAGAAAATCACCCTTTTAAATTTGTTCATTCACTTTTTATAAAGATAAGTCCCCTGGCCAATTATCTTGACAAGTGGTAGGATGGGAACTACATTGGAAAGCTACATCTACTTTGTCCTAACATCAGCAAAAAGAAAAGAGGTGTCAGTTCTTTAAGAGGACTACAATACCTGTCATGTTTAGGCAGTCAGAATTTGTAAATTAAAAAGATGATGTTCTCCACTGTGTATATAAATGAGTTATCGGTTGTAAACACTTTGCATTATATGAAAATGTAGATAATCCTTGAAAATTCCAAAATGTGCCTATTTACCACACACAAGAAAATACTTAAATCCACTCTATAGATATGGGTTCTGAGTTGTCGAATTAACTCTAGAATGGGATTGAAGAAATAATAACAAACTCCATACTATTGGCTAAATTCATCAGCTTCTTAAAATCCTTGCTTTTTGGTTGTTTATAAGAAACCAATTAAAATGTATTTTTTATCACATTAAGAACCATTTAGTGTAGTATTTAGTAAGTACTAGTTTTATCAGGGTGATCACCTGAAATTAATATAATATTGTACATCAACCTTAATTGAAAAATAAAAGATCACTTTAAAAAATGTATTTTCTATTGCATTAAGAGCCACTTCATGTATTATTATCAAGTATGTTTTAAATTGGTGTATTATTTAATATATCATTAATATATTAATGCATTGCATTTGTAAACATCTAAAGTTTTAAGGAAACATAATAGTGACAATAGAAATGCATATTTTTTCTTTTATAGATAGCTATTAGTGCAAACACTAAAAATAAACACTCTTTGCCTTTGTTGGTATCAAATGAGCCATATTTCCGGTCTTCTCTTTGATACCTCACATTTCTAAAGTGGTATTTTTCTCAGTTGAAGTCACTGCTTCTCTAAACCTAGGATGAATTTACACATGGCTGCTGTTGGTGAAACCCCGAGGCATTTCACTGCTAAAGCAATACAGTTTGTAACTCTCTCCATGAACTCAGCTTCTGGTCTTCAGAGTCTCCAGCAAGGCCCTGCCCTGCCATCCTTCCCTTCACTCATTTTTAACCATGTGAGTGCTTTTCTCTGAGTTGGACGTTCAGTTTTTTCACATACCCGGGAGTCTTCTGCAAGTACAAAAATCACCTCACCTCCATTTTTTATTTACTTTTGCAGCTCTTCCTATTTTGCCTTGAAAATTTTTGGATAAGTCTGGATCCATTTTAAATAAACATTAGTCCTTATAATTTAATGAGCCCATTTTGGAATCTGCAGTTTCTATTTCCCCATTCAACTGATATCCATAAATTTACATGTGATAGCTATTCAATATTTTCCTCACCATTTGGATTGAGCAGCTCATAGGGATCTTTCCTATTCAAATCAACTGTCTTTTATAACAAATAAGCCTCTGTTCCCAACTCCACTACACCACCACTGCTTCCTGCCACCCAAATCAAGGGGTTAGAAATAGCCCAGAGAGTAATGAACCTCATGATCAGATGAAACCCCCAGTGTTCCCTGATGACTTATATTAGTTGCTTTAATTCTTTTCCCTCCCAAATCCCAAAGTTGATTTGACTAGTGGTCAAGTTCAGTGACTAGTAGTTCCTAAGATTCCCTGTGAATTTTAGGAAGCTTTAAAAGTTATGTACATCTAAATTCTCATAGACAATGGTAGCAAAAAACCTAACTAAAATGTATAGAACATTCCATCAACTATTAGAAAAATGAAATTCTTTTCAGGTGCACAAAGAACATTCACGTAGATATGCTACTTCAATGCAGGGAGCCGCTTACTCACCTGATTCTGTAGCTCAGTGTGGAATCTGACTCAAGTTGTCTCTTAGATACTTTTCTGTGTAGCCAAAATCACATGTTTTCAATTGTCATAAACTGTGTTGTGTTGTATATATCTGATCCTGGCAATAATATAATAAACGCTATTAGAAATATAAACACCATGTTATTGGTGCACGGAAGAATGATTAATTCTGAACAAGGAAATGATAGCAGGCAGAATATTAATAGTTTCCAGAATGTTAATTCTTGCAGGCAGCAAAGGGAGGGAAAAACATTTGAGAAATGGTAACAAATAATGAACATATGAAAAAATACATATCATTTTTAGAAAACTAAAAATCCTGGAGCATTTAGAAAATGTGTGTTCAGAGAGTTATAGATGAGACAAGATGATGTTGGGTTAGCTTATAAAAATCACTGAAAGCCAGTCCACTCTAAATATTGTTAACACACTCTTTTAAAACAAGAATGACATGTGATTAGATGTAAATTCAAATGAACATTCAGGGCATGTGTGTGTTGGGGAATAAAATAGACTACATAAAGAGAGTTTGGATAATATTGGCAAGCTTAGGAGAATCTTAACTAAAGACATACAAGAATGTACAGAAATGAATAAATTAAACTGAGAATTCCTCAGTCCTACAGGTACTCATGTGGAACCCCCTTTGTTAATACATGATATGACTCTAATAAGATTAGTTTCCAGGTGTCCAATCAATAATAACAGCAAAGTATTGAATTGTGCTTAAACTAGATAAGGTACTATTCAAAGTGCTTAAACACATTTACCAATTTACTCCTCAATACAATGTGACATATTATTTTTATCCCCATATTATAGGTGGAGAATATCAGACTTAGGAAGCTAAGTAAATTGTCCACAAGGGAATGATACATAAGGAGTGGAGTGTTTGGTTGTGACAAAATGCTAATTGTTACTATGTATTAATCACAAAGAGTAAACAGTAAATAAGTAAACAGTAAAATGAAGAGAATTAAAGATCACAAATTAAATTATCTCAATATTCAAGAGAAGAAACATTAGTGTTACAAGAAAAGTATGGACGGATATTTACACACTTTGTAGGTGGTAAAGATTTTGGTGAACTGAAGGGAATTGAAGTAAAAGTCATCTGAAATAGAACAAACAAAATTTATCTCAAAGCCATATCTAATTCTTGGGTCGCTAGTCCCCAAAATTGTTATTGATTTGCAGCCTGGTCACCTAAATGAGTAGATAAGAAATTTATGAGACATGAAGTTTTGAAAAAAGGCAGGATTTCACATTGTCGTAGGGAACAGGCACCTCGGAAACTCTGGGTGTGACGAGCATGACATTGAATCCACATGAATGGTGTCCTCATGATCCCCACTTAAGCTAACAAGGCTGGAGTTGAAGCTGTTTGACATAATATTTCTTTTCTATCCTTCTACTAGGATAGAAGGATATTTCCTTTTATACTTTTATTTCTATATCTATCATTATATACCTATTGAACATTATTACAGGGATAATCTGCAATCCTTTTAATTTAAACTATTTTGTCTTTGCCTTCTCTCCGGTCTAGTGGTTTTCAAAATTGACTGTGCAATGGAATCACCTAGAGAGATCTTGTAAAAGATTTGTTTCTTGATTTGCTTGAATCACACGATCAATTGATGTAATTGAAATTTATAGGACACTTTACCAAGTATTAACAAAATAAACCATATTTTCCAGTGTTAGAACGTTCACTTGGACTATATTTCTGCTGTAAAGCAAGTTTCATTAAATTTTTAAACATTGAAAATATTTAAGAATTAAAAAAATGTTCTTTGATACCACATAATTAAACTAAAAGTACATAACAGTTATATAAGGGAATACCTTTATATTTAGAGATTTTAAAATGTACTTTAAATATAAAAGAAATTAAGTTATTTACATTAAATGATAATAAAAATTAATATCATAAAAATTCGATATATAAAGTAGTGGTGAAAGGAAGTAAAATTATAGCTTTGCGTGTGTACATTAAAACAAAAAGCAAAGATATTATTACACATTCTTCAGGCATTTAAGGATGCTTAGGGAATCCTTAATAATGCTGTAAACACTTCATGGCAATACACTGGGCAACTTCGATGATGAGGACAGATTGCTTGAAAGTCACAAATTACCAAAGTGCACAATAAATTGAGAAAATACATAATCTTATACTCATGACATAAATTTTTTTCCAGTATATTCACATTTATTAATAAAAATATAAATTCACACAGCATCTAAATAAAAAAATCACAGTGCAATTGTGTTACCATTTCTCAACACACACTGGAAACATTTGGGGAGTGTTACTGTTCTTGTAAATTATCATCTCACAGCAGTTTTCTTTGGTTTTCTAACTGGAGGCTAACTGTTGAGCAAATGTGGATGTACAACAATGTTATGCACTGAGGGATGAACTGTCCATATTCCCTCACATATCACGGATGATGTTGTATTCCAACCATATCAACAAATATGCAACTATGACTACCATGAAGATACATCAGGAGTTTAATAAATTGACATTTTCTTAAAAGGAGGTTTAGAAAAGTATTTAAAATTTTTAACATTTCTATGTCTTATCATAACACAAAATAGCATGACTTCCATTGTAACATACAACAAAATTCAGAGTAACCTTAAAACAGCAACTTCATTTAGATTTTTTTATACATTGTGCATTATAGTGTCCTCAGTCTTCTACAGAATGTAATTGTGAGTGATGTTCACCTAATATACAAGAGTTCACGGGTTGTGAAGAAACTAGCAATCAACCCAATGATTTCCCACATTAGGAATAAAAACATAGTAGAATCAACTGCTAGGAGACTGGAATCAATTTAATATTTCCTTCTCAAAATATTTCAAATGCTGTCAATATACAATAGTTTATATTCTGAGTAATTATACATAACTAGACACCGAATGACATAAATTGAATTCATAGTTAAACCATGATAATAAAGCCGTCTTTATTTTCAAAAAGAACAGGGTAGAATTTTGGAAAAGTTTGTCCAACTGTCAGAAAGTTAAGCATATAAAGGGGCCTTTTACGATGTAAATAGCATTGTGCAAGGATTTCTGGGGGACGGCTGAACTGCCACATCTTAGGGTGATGTGAACACTGTCCACGGGAGTGAGCTTGGCTTCCGTGTCCAGATTGCCACCCCTATTCTACCTTCCAGCGTTTGTTCCCTGGAAGGTGACTTAACTGCTGGGACAGGGTAGAAGCCACTCTCCTGCCATGCTAAAATTGCTGGCTTGGCTTGAACGCCAGAGATTGTGTCAGTGTGCTGCCTTGTTTGTGACTGCTGACCTTTATTTAGACTAAAAGTACAGAGCCTGTCAAAGAGTGTTAGGAGATTCCTAGAAAACCCTGACTTCCGTATTTTAATTCATTCATCTCCTGACTACTGAGAAGCAAAATGCCTTTGATAAGGTTTAGCATAACTTTGCTGTGTACCCCAAACTTCTCTATGGCATGCAACTGGTTCCAACTGCTCTTTGAAATCTTATCAAGGGACATGACTTTTATGAAGGAATTCAATAATCTAATTAATTTTAAAGTAATCTTATTAATTTATACTTAGGTATGTTTCACTATCAATAAGCAATTTATTGACTGATGTTTTAAAAACTGTATTTGTTTTAGGTGGGACATGGTGTGCAGAGTGGAGGGGAGTGAAGGGGGAAAATGGGACAACTGTAATAACATAATCAAGAAAATATATTTAAAAAACTGTTATACTTTTATGTTTTAAAAATTTCATTTTTCATCCATTAATTTTATTTGATAATTAAAAATGCTGGTTTTAAAATAAGATTTAGTGACATTTTCAGAATATGACCTTAGTTTGTTAACAGAAATAAATTTCCACAACTACTTTGGGTGTTTGAGACTACAAATTAATAATTATTTCATAAAGGTCTTGTAAGGATTAAATAAAATATATAGAGTGATTATAAAATACATCACTCTATATATGAGTGATATAGAGTGTGGTGTCTAGCGTATAGGAAGTGATTAGTTTGCTGAATTACTCCCACCCTTCCACACTTTTCCATGTTATGATCCTTGAAAGAGAATGGCTTAGTTCAACTTGATATTATATGTGAAAAACTAATGAAGCTTCTTATCTGTGTCATGAAGCAAATTAAATCTGAAGTGAATATTCCATTTTAAATAAATCTTAATGATGTATTTCAGAGAAAAAAAGATTCTCCTCTGTTAATATCGTCAAGAAATTTGAGCATTCACTGAACAGCTATTTTCTGACTTAGTCTATATAGAAATGTTCATTTTAATTTTTATAGCTGTAGAAAAGTATGAGATTGTTAAAGCTTTATAAAATATGCATTATAAGACTTTCACTTGTGCTGTCAAGGATTTCTTAAGTTCATATAGAAGTGTTTCCCGCTAAGCCATAGAAATACCTGGATAAGCCTTGGACACATGTGTGTGAAGAACAGAAATGGAGCATGCATGTCAATGAGTAACATTAAGGTAATTTTAACCTATTTTAAGATATTTACTTCTATTTACTGAACATGTTCAATCATCTTCTGTTATTTTACTCCGGATAACTGTGGCTATCATGTCTACTTATCTTTTCATAAAACTTCCCAGCAACGATGTAGCAAGCATGGTTTGCTGGTCACTGACGCAATCAGATGTTCATCAGTGATCACAGGTACGCAGTATGCGCTAACCCTAGAGAGTCTCTACTATGAGCATAAATCTCTTTATTGTATATATAAGGCTGAGACCAGATGCTTAACAAACTATTGTAATAATCAAAAAGTGAATTTATCTCAAATCCATCCACATTTCCTACCATCCCTGTCCAAACTGTCTTTCTTGTAAGGATAACAACAATGGATCGCTGACCTGCCTTCATTTTCGTCAATTTAACACATCATTTCAACACTGAAGCCTGAGAATAATTTTAAAACACGGATCCAGTTAGGACACTCTTCTGTGATAATCCTTTCACCTGGAAAAAAAATCCCAACCATAAGGTGTGCTTACTCTTGCAAAACATCCTCTTTCGTAATCAGTATAGCCATTACTTCAGATCCTTCTCACACTGTTCAAACAGGGAGGTTTTTTCCCACCTCAGCACTTTTGACCTTAAGCTTTTGATTCTTAAAAGAGTCTTCCTTCCTGTTAACATTGCTACCTGCATTGTATATTCAGTTCTCACCACGAGGATTATTTTCTCTGAAAGGCCATCTGAAATCATATCTAATGTAACTCCGTCTCTCCAATTCCTTCCTCATTAATGAATGTCATGTCACCTCGTTGAGTCTCTTCACAAACTTGCATTTATGTTGTTTCTGTATTTGCTTGCTGGTTTACTACTTTGTTTTGCTCTGTTATAATTTAAGATCCAAGACAAATTTACTGAATTAATGAATATATGAAAGAATGAGTTTATTTAAAATCAGGATGAGAGTCCTGGCTGGTATGTCTCAGGGGACTGAGTACTGGCCTGCTAACCAAAAAGCCTCCAGTTTGATTCCCAGTCAGGGCACATGCCTGGGTTGCAGGCCAGGTCCCCAGCTGGAGGCATGGAAGAGGCAATCACACACTGATGTTTCTCTCCCTCCCTTCCTTTCTCTCCACAAAATAAATAAAGCCTTTAAAAAAATAAATAGAATAAAATAAAATCAGGATGAGAAATATCCTTGCTTGAACCCTTTACATTATAGGTGAAGAAACTCAGGCTTAAAAGTATTTAATGAATTTTAACAAAGTCTAAGAATGAATTTGTTTTAGAGCCAAAAGTCCAAAGAAGTTCTCGTACTATAAAATTATGTTTACCTCTGCAACCCTCCACTGTTTTTCTACCTTCGTGTCATTGTAGCTTTGACAAGCTGCACTCAAGTGCCACCTTATTCTGTAATAGCTCCAGACTAAATTTACCCTTTATCATCACTATATGGCACCCTTCCAATGTGTTCTTTAATTTTAGGGCTCTTTTTTACATATACTTTAGCAATACTTTAATTTTTCCTGTATAACAACATAGTGTCTCACTCATACCTTTAAAGATATTTTTACTATACTGTTTTCTTCTTTTATTAAACTAAAATCTTATGTGCTTTCTACATCGTGGTGTTGTTGACAACCTTGTACCATTGACACAGGAGGCCTGTCTTTTGTGTTTTTCTTGTTTTCGCCAAAATTGTCACTGACATGTCTGTATGTCTAATAAGGATTTCTATGGGGCACTCATCTAATATCTAAGAAGAAATCTAACTAACCTCCCATATTACAGAAAAGATTATTTGTGTACACAGTTTAGGAGGTGATTTCAATGTACACTGTCATGTTGGATAATTTTGTACTCCTTATACATAAAGGGGAGTTGTGACTATAAAACCACAGGGCATCAATTGCAAGAGTCATGTTCATATTCAACTGAAGTTCATTGCATTATCTGAGAGCAATTTTCCAGATGAGGGATGAGAGGAGCTTTTCCTGGCCTTCGGCATCTTGCAGAAAGGATTAGTGAAGCATATTTTGAGCTTGCTGATTACTTTGGTGCCCCCTTAATAACAAACTTACTGCTTCTGTAGTAAGTAGCTCCTTTAGTTTCTGGCTTCTTCAGCTAGTCATGATTTATTGGAGGCCTAATAAGCAAAGCATGAAAATCTATTTTCTCTGTAATGGCTTTAAGTATAAACAATAGCAAAGTTGGTTTTATTATTGTAACGTGTAAATCACAAAACTGAGCCTCAGAGTTGGCTAACTTGTCCAAAGTCACAGGTCTTTACCAGGTGTGGAGTACGGAACAATTTGATCCAAGTTTCATTTGCACACAAATTATGATAAATAGCAATGGTGCCAAAGAAATAGGAAAGTCATATCAACATTTTTACACCAAAAAAGTGCATGATAGAAAGGAATTTAATATCTTTTTACCATATTTTGAGAGGTTGCGTGAAGCTGCATTTCCTATGAGGTATTGTCTTTTTATGGACTTCATAAGCTTAACTAATATGTCAGGAAAACAAAAGATTTTGGCTAATTGTCTAGTTGTTAGTTCATGTTATGTTACATAGAATAAACACTAGAGGTTACTTTCTTAAGGCTGCAACTTTACTTTTTTTCATTGTCAGTGGATGGTTTTCATTTTTTGACCATTTGAATATCATTTATGTATCTATAGTATTTTCTACCTTGTGAGTCTCACCTCAGAAAAGAAGCTATACATTTGCTTTCCCAGAATGCCATGTACTTACGACATAGGCGTATGACCTGTGTTCAGCCAATCAGGCCTACACTAGAGATTTCAGTTGGAAAGGGAGTGGCATAAGGAAGAAGGTACCATCTGTGGCATCTATTGAGAAAGGAGGATCAGAGAGACACCAACTTGCAGAGACAGAGGAGGGAGAGATGCCACATGCCCAGCAATGGTAGAGTTGGCTCTGGACAGTCTTAACAGAAGGCCGACTATGGTATTATTTGCACGGAGTTCCTGGCTATGCAGTCTCCAACCACTAATACCCTTTAATGTGTGGATTTTCTACCGTAGTCGGCTAGACTAAGTTTCTGTTGCTGTTAAGTATAACTTTGTTACACATGGTAAAGATTTTTATAGCCATTTTTTTACATATCAATTATAAATATGGCTCCAACTGAAGGGAGTCATTAGAGGAAAATAACATTTTCTTTAGTAGGTTTTCATTAAATATATAGATTTCCTATAATATCTTTCTGTTAATAAAATCTTTCAAAGTTCATCAATTGAATTTGCCAAATGCTAATATAGCCTTAATGTAATAACATGAAACTTAGGAACTAATAGTACTCGATGGTGAAGAATAACAATAATTTTCTGTATGTCAAGTGAAATATTTTATTAGAACTACATAAAATTTCTATCTTTTCCATAAGGTTGACAAAGAACTACTTTCTTATAAAAGTTTCCCAACTTTCACAGTCAAAGGAAAAGACAACATAAGTTTAGTTTTGTGTCCAGGGTCTGTGCTCCCACTCAGTATTCAAATAGTTAATAATGAAATATGATTGACTAATCAACTTCCCCCCAATTAATATTAATACTTCCTTTTACTATTCTTTCTTATAAAAGCAAAATGTAGTGTTTTAACTTTCTGTACACATTTTCAATGCATACAAATTTAGTGTGTTTTCTAGAATCTGAACACTAATTTGAAATCTTTGAAAACATTTAATTCAGCTCGGTATTTTTTAAATTAAAACTAATTTGCAGAACTTTCTTTTCATTTTCAATTTCAGCAACAGTTCATCAAAATACTTTGTTCATCTTTTACCTTAAAATACACAGAAAAGGACAGCTGGTTAAAGGATTATTTTGACCAGTAACTTTTCTACAAATGTTTGCCTAAATTTTAAGTTAATGTTAAATGTCTTTAGAAAAATAGGTTGAATGAATTCCACTGGAAAAATAATATCAATGTAATTCATCATGTAATATCTGAATGATAAATATTTGTCTTCACCATTAATAAAACCAATCACATTTAGAATAAATCATCTATTTAAAATAAAGACTTTAATCAATCCAAAAGAACCTAGGCACTCCAATGTTCATAGCAGCATAATTTACAATAGCCAAGTGCTTGAAGCAACCTAGGCGCCCATCAGTAAATGAGTGGATCAAAAATCTATGGTACTTTTACACAATGGAATACTATGCAGCAGAAAGAAAGAAGGAGCCCCTATCCTTTGCAACAGCATGGATGGAACTGGAGAGCATTATGCTGAGTGAAATAAGCCAGGTGGTGAGGGACAAATACCATATGACCTCACCTTTAAGTGGAACCTAATCAACAACAAAAAAGCAAGCAAAATATCACATTGAAATTAAGAACAATCTGACAGTAACCAGAGGGGAGGTGGGATGGATAATCGGGGGGAGGGGGGAAGGGTTTTCAGCAACATGTATAAAGGGCACATTGATAAAACCACGGGGGATGTGGAAGCAGAGGAGGGAGGCGGCTCTGGCTGGGGTGGGGGGGAGTGGTGGGAGGTAAATGCAGACAATTGTCCTTGAAGCAATAAAATAATTAAAAAATAAAATAATGTCTTTAGAAAAAATATATGTAAATTATTTCCTCTAGTGCCAATATACAATTTACTACAGATTTCCTGCTCAAATTTATAATAATGTGCATGAGAAAAATGTAGTATCATATTTGAAATTATGATTAAATATCATACTTTAAACAAATGTAAAACATATCTACTTTTATTTCATCAATATAACTAATACTCTTTAAAGCGTCATTATTTGTTTAATATTTAAATAAAATTATGTTCAGAATTGTGTCTAAAAGCAAATATATTCAAAGTCATCTGAAATTTAGGGTCATTAGTGATATCCATTTTAAAGCTGAAAAAATAAATAGGCTTTATTACAAAATACTCCTCATGGAGGAGATGGAGGTAAGAGAAATTGATTTAGCATAACAATGTAACACAGTGATACACATTCTCTTAGGAAATTACCATCTAAAGTTGATTCATTTTGTAATCAGCAACTAGAATTGAGTTCTCTTCATCTAAACCCACACTGTACCCTTCTTGTTCCTCTGACTACTTTTATATGTCTAATTTAATGTCATTTTAAGTGAATTCTGTCATAAATTTACCCCAATGCCCTCAGCCAGAAATGCACCCACTTCTCTACTTTGCACTGATTTTTTCGCATGCAACTGGTCACATACCCACTTTGTACTGAGTTATTTTGGTATTCGTTTCACCTAAGAGAGGTACGTGCTGCTCTGCAGCCCACTAGCAATGTCTGTATCTTCATGACTACAAGCAGCAGCATACCGTCTGATACTCTATATAAAGAGCTGAGACCCGTCGGTTTCTATGAAGTCACTCCAGAAACAGCGTTTTACAAATCTTGTCTTTTCAGCCAGGTTTCGGTGATATTGTGGTGTTGATTTCATATTTACACTTTCTAAAAGACATTACTAGCCCCAAACAATTATGAAATCAAACACTAAAAAGCTTAAAGACACTACTTACCCAAGCCTAGGGCAGTGAAGATCTTAGCCACAAGGACCCAGAACTACAAGAGAAAAATAATTGATTATATAGCACATATATTTTCTAAAGCAGAAGATGAGAAAAATCAATAGGCAAATATTTCAGTTTACAAACTGTAATGCCAGTGGCAGATGAATGACTAGATCTAAGCTATACCAAAAGTGTTTCAATATTCATCAAAAAGAAAAACAGCCAAAAGGAAAATAAGATTGCACCCTGTAAATATACGTAAAACCACTGAAATCATTTTTAAAAAGTGAATTTCATGGTATGTAAATGATATCTCAATAAAATTGCTACTAAAGACAAAAATATATGAAAAATTCATTGAAGAGCAAATTCAAATTGCTAACTAACATGACAATATATTCAAGGTCACAATTTACCATAGGAATAAAATGAGGGTAACATATCAGTCACATTCATTAAACTGGGAAATGTTAAAAGAGAAAAAATATTAGTGATTTGGGGCATGACAGCACATGGACACACCTATTGCTGGTGGACTTAAACTGTTGTAGCTTTACAAATACAATCTGACAACTCTATTAAAATACAAAAAACAAAACAAAACAGGATACTTCCATATAGACCTATATTACTAGATATCCATTATTGGGCATCTATTGATAAAAGTCAAAAGATAAAGGTGCAGGTATATGCAAGGTTTGTCCAGAGGTATTCAGCCATGTAATATGAAAAATAGAGACATTTGAAGAAGATACAAGATACAAGAAACATTGCACATAAGACAATGATGCCTCAGTCCCCTTCAAAGTTGGCACCTAGGGACCTCACACGGTTTTTCCAATCACCATCAGCTACCGTGTCATATTTTCCTGAATCTCATCTATGATCTGAAATTTCTTCTCTTTCAAGGGTAATTTTAGTTTTGGGAAATGCCACAAGTTGCAGGGTGCCACATCTGGGCTGTAGTGGGGCTGAGTCACCTGGGTGATTTAATGTTTCACCAAAAAACTCTGCACGAGACATAATGCATGACTGGGTACATTGTCGGTATGAAGCTGCCAATCACCAGTTGCTCATAGCTTCGGTCTTCTGAATCATATGAATTGTTTCTAAGGAAGAATGTCCAAGCTTAATGCAAAATTTGTTATTCTACTTGCTCAGTCATTTTGAATATCCCGACTACACAGTACATGTGCTCACTCAATGGCGTCTACCACCCCCACTGACTAGTACAGTGAAGTTGTCATAGTTCACACATGCATTCCAGTCCACTCTCCTTGGCTGCCAGGTTACATCAATGTTGCAAAAAACATTCTCATTATATTAAGAAAAGCTGTACTTTTTCTGGACAGACCTCATATAATATAAAACAGTCCCTCTTAGTATTAACTGTCAAAAGAAATTCTATTAATCTTATAACATACAAACATATGTAATGTAATACATGCTCTGACTACATTAATTTCTTTACTTAAGTTGTTATTAGTTTCTAGTCACCATGACTTTGGAAAACACAAATGCATTTAAAATGAGTTAAACACACAAGTTTTTTGTACATAGGTTCATACAAATTTTCATACAAAATGAGTAACTGGGAGCTGAGAGTGAAAAGAGATGGGTTTCCACCAACAGGTATGCTTAAATAATTTTTGTTTGAAAACTGATGATGGAATGCCCATTTTAACACATAAAGTTTGAGCAGCTGAGCCAGATCCCTTGAAGTGCTAATACTGCAGCCACAAAAAATATGGGTGAACCTCAGGATGAAGCACCAAAACAACCATATACTGTTCAACTCAGTTTCAAAAAAAGGGACATAATGCATGTTTCTGCAATTAGGCCAGTCCTGGACACTTTGTAGACAAGTTATACACCTGAAAGTCAGAAAAGAATTGTCATCGAATAAACACACTGAGTGTAGTTGTGGTTCAAATGATGACATGGATATATAACATTTATACATACCCACACACCTACAGATGACGACAAAGAGATTACTTTTATAGGAGATTTCATGTGTTGTACTCATAACGTGGATTGCATGTGTCTGTGTATGTCTACATGGGTGTGTATTTGTGTGTGTGGTGTGCAAATCCATTTACCTTATTATATAGGAATATAACTTCAAAAAACAGGAATGGCATTTTTACAATACTAGTATTTTACACATATTGGTGCTGTATAAAGTTGGAATAAAGGTAGTTTCCTAATATCAGTTTCCATCTGAATGAGCCTGAACTATATCAGAAACCCAAATTTTGCAATTTCTATTACTTTTCATGTATATGTTATGACATATTATAAAGTATTGGATTAAAGAAAAAATGATAATTAGGTAAATTTTTATTGCAATTTACAAAAAGTAAATTACACTGAGAAATTTAAGAAATACAATATTGAGAATACCTCAAAAATTTGAGAAAACCCTTTTATATATGTATCTACAGAAAAAAAGACAACATATAAACTGACTAAATTCCTAAATCATGTTTTTGTTGTTGATTAAGATCACATTAAATGCTATTGAGGTGCAAGTATTCTATATATGAAATGAAGATTAAAATACCTGGATAAGGCGTTTCCTGCATGGGAGTTATAAAATAGTGCTTATCTTAATATTTTTATGGTAATTTGAGTTCAGAGAGAGTTCAAAAGAAGGTGATTTATGATCACGAAAAGATATTTGCTTTGGAAAGACTTTAAATAGGTTTTGCAGCCCAGGGAACTGCTGTTTATTCAATTCATGGTGACACTGAGTGAGTGAGCAGGTGGCCGTTTACTGTCCTTGCTGACATTTTAAACAATGATAGATCCTTGTAAAAATGGTGAAAAAGGATTATTGAAACCACAATATGAAATCGTCCATATCCTGTGTCTAGTTTCTCTTATTATTATCACTTGTTCTCTCTTTTTATCTGTTTGGCTGTACTCAAAATACTATTAATATTCATGATTTTTAAATAATTTGTTATTAATTTCTAAATCAACATAAAGCTTTAAAATAAATTCAGCCATCCATGTGCATATTAATTTACTAGACCTTAATATTTCAAACTTGGCTTGTCTTTCTCACTTGATTTGAAGGTTGCAGCATAGAGATTGGATCCAGCCACATAGATGCCTTCTTAGGAAAAACCCAGAGATATGGTTGATCTGCCTCAAGAAAAGGGGAGATAATTAAAGTAAAAAGAAATAATAATTCTCTTCACTTACACATGGTATTGGCAATTTAAACATCAGCAAAGAAACAGAAGTGGGGAAATGGCTAAGCATGAGCAATTGATCCCTTATTATTTTCATAAAGTAAATGAATAGCAGTATTTTCTAGGCAACATCCCTCGGACATGTGAAGGCAGTGTCCACAACAGAATAACACATGAGCAAATACTTCTTCATAAAAACCGGTTCTACACTGAATTTGATGAAAAATTTTTTAAATATATATTTTTATATTTTATGGATATACCTGAGGAAATTTGTATTCCTAGCAAGAAGAGCGAAATACATTTCAATTTCAATGTGTAAAAGTAGCAAGTTTTAAAAATAAATATTCTACCTTCTATATTACTGTCAGAATGTCACAGTCTTGTTCAATGGTAAGCAGCTCCTCTTACCGCACATTTCTCCGTTCAGTCCCACCCCAATGTCTCCCGAGACCCTGATTTCCTTTTCTCTCAAATGCATTCTAATACAGACCATGCCCAACTTAAGATGATTCGACTTGATGGTGTGAAACAAAGTCATGTAATAAATTACACGAGATACTTAACACTTTCTTATAAAATAGTCTTCGTGTTAGATGATTATCCCAGCTGTTGGCTATTGTAAGTGTTCGAAGCACTTTTAAGGTAGGGCAAGCTTAACTCAGATGTGTGGTAGGTTAGATGTATTAAATGAATTTTTTGAGTTGTGGTATTTTTAATTTATGAAGGGCTCATCAGCTAGCAATCTCTTTGTGAATCAAGGAACATCTGTATAAAACAAGGCCTCTAGGGAAGTCATTTTCAGGGACCATATTTATAGTCTAGGCTGCAGAGTTGAGTGAATTCTCTGACACACTCCAATAGCATTTCTCATACTTTTATAGCTAACATCAAATTCCAATCTCCTAGCAGTCCTCAGTGAATGCCTATGGAGGGAAGAAAGAATGGGAAAATTTAGAAAATAAAGAAAACAATTACTCAAACATTCTGGTTGTAGATTTGAATTCATACAGAACCATAAATAAATCTTTCTATATAGTAATATGCAAATATTTTCAGACCATATTTGGACAATTCAAAGAGATGACACAAAGCAATAAATTCTGCTGATAATGAAAGACTCAAGTTGGAAAGCACGCTACCCTAAAGCCATCACAGGCCATAAGTTCTGCTGGAAAAGGCACTATAATATGTCTTCTCCCATTCTAGGTATAAATATAAATGATAGACTAATTTTATAGGGCTAATAAATATACATACAATATTAACAGTTTCCCCCTTTTTTGCATTCTAAAATAAATTCTGACAACACACTAAAATTTTACTTTTTAAATCCAAATTTGATTAATGTTATCATTCTTACTTCCAGAAGAGTAGACAGATGTTAATACAACTGGTCCAGGGTCCAAAATCAAGAAAAAAATAAGTCAAGATAAAGAATTAGGGGAAAATTGTATAGGAGAAAGTGGCTAGATAAATGGAAAAAAATATGGAGCTCTATTTCATTCCTTACATTAAAAATAAAACCAAATGTATCAAAGTTTAATTAAGGAAGTACTAGAAAACATATGGACATTAATAATAATTTGGAGACTTTTCTAAATTAGTCATAAAAATCATAAGAAACTATAGAAAACATTGATACCATTGAGTATATTACATTTGTACAAGTAGAAAAAATCCATATACAAAGTAAAAATGCAAAAGAGAAGCTGATAAGTGTATTCACAATATAGGTGACTAGTGGAAAGTTATTCCCTTTATAAATAAAAAAGTTCTACAAAGCCAGATACAAAAGAAATATGTAAGAAAACATTGACTAATTGGCTCTCAGCCTAGTTAAAGACAAACCATGGAAAAAGTCCCAATTTATTAATTAAGACTGAATAAAAATTCCTTCTTAATTGTGATATATCTTCACCTATATCCAATTACCGTAAAAATATTGAGTTTTGTATATTCATAAGTTAATTCCTCTTTCATGATATAGCACTGTTTTTGCTACTATTCATTCAATTATTCATTCAACAAACATTAATAGAGCATTTAAGTGCAGCAGGTGACACTCTGGGAATTGAAAACACTGCAGTAAACAAGATGCAGAGCTTACATTCTAACAGGAGAAATAGAAATAAAACTGACAGACAAAGGAAAATACAATGAAATATCAGAGAGTTATCAGTGCTTCACTGCACTTACACTGGTAATACTAATAACAATAAATGAAATAAAAACTGTGATGGACAAGCAGAGAAAGCATCTCTATGGAGCTGACTATGGATCAGAGACTGGAATTATCTGAACACTTGTTTCATAAAATATCTGATAAAACTATATCAGTCTTAACAAACAGCAAGTAGAAAGTGTCTAAACTGGTGTTTCCTGGCAAATATGCTTCTTAGCAAAAAAGAAAAATAAAGACGTTGGTTAGACTGAAAGAGAATGAGTGAAAAAATAGGGCAGGAAATGACAACAATTGGTGTCTAGAGACAAATCCTGTAGGCACATCAGGTATTACATTTTACCTCATTAAATGGTGAAGTGGATGGGTGTGCGCATGTGAGAGTGAGGTAGGAGAAAGAGGAACAGGAGAAGAGAGGAAGAAGAGTGGAAGTGACAGGTAGAGGAGGAGGGGGAGGAGAGGAAGCAGTAGTAGCAGTAGTAGTAGTAGTAGTAGTAATAGTAATAGTACTGGTAGTGGGAGAAGGAGAAGAAGAACAGTACTTGTTAAGATCAGCAATAATAGGAGAGGAAGGGGCTTATAAATGGTAGTCAAGATTTTGACTTTGACTTAGTTCCTATTAGACTATTGATGTATGAGCAGTGAGTGGATAAATATAAGATTTAGTGAGAGCTAGGGGCTAAAGATGTAAATGTGATGGTCATTAGCACATTGAGAGTGTTTAGAGCATAGCACTTCAAGAGATTATACAGAAAAAAGAAATACCCTAAGAACAGAGTCCTGTGTCACTCAAATATTCAAAGGCATAAGTTTAAAAAGAATTATCAAGATAAACTGATAAGTACTCAGTGAGGGAGAAGGTGACTCAGAAGTGCGGGGTATCCCAGCAATCATGACTCAGAAAAAATCACCTCTGAGTGCTGGAGTGTTTTATGGTATATTTAAAAGTAATTCATGGCATATGTTATATCACTCAAATTAATTATAATAAAAGTTTATATTCTTCCTTACATCCTTCTGTTAATTATTTATGCATATATTTCAATTTAATCTTTTGAGGAAGTATGTGATTTCTCTAGAGTTTACAGCTAGTAAGACAGGAAATATTTCTGACATTCATGACTTTAGGATTTTTATTCATTTGAATGAATTTTAAAAATACGTATGCAGTTTATATGTTTCAAAAACTTTTTCATAATGATTCAAAACTTAATACATTTAATTAACATGACTGCTTATCTTCAGGTATGATTCGTGTAGAACCATAAAAATTATGCATAACTTGTTTGCAAATTTTATATTTTATTTTTCAATTCTATAATTTTTTTTTTATTTTTTTTTAATTTTTATTTTAGTTTATTCAGTACAGTTTCTATCCTTTATTCCCTTTCCAGCCCACCCACCCTTTCCTCCCCTCCTCCCTCCCCTTTCCAACCCCCCTAGTTTTGTCCATGTGTCCTCTATA
>CM052548.1:15711480-15758359 GCA_028533065.1 Trachops cirrhosus | reverse complement strand
GTGCTGCTATGAACATTGGGGTGCATAGGTTCTTTTGGATTGGTGTTTCAGGATTCTTAGGATATAGACCCAGCAGTGGAATTGCTGGATCAAAGGGCAGGTCCATTTTTAGTTTTCTGAGGAAGTTCCATACTGTTTTTTAAACACTTTCATCGCTATTAGTTTTTTATACTGAATTATATACTTTCAAAGTTCTATGAAGCCTTTCACTTTAGAGTGACTCCTGAGATATTACAGAAACTAATCTTTTGAGAAAGCACCATTGATTTTTATGTTCATTACAGAGCAGTATTTTTCTCATGATGTCACATCAGTCTCTCTTTCTTAACCTATAGAACTAAAAGGCTTTTCATGTCATCTATTGTGAGTTATTAATGAAAGTAAGTTTTTAAGGGGGACAACACATTTGACAAATATGATATGGAAAATTATGAGACAACTATTTTCCTTTTACTATTAAGATATATTAAATTAAGGTAGCCAAAAGTGTTTCCAAGCACATAAACAACTTAAACATTGACAATGCTTTGGAATATCTTGGCAAATGAATATGAAAACAACCAGAAAAATCATGGGCACTGAAATCAAGTGCAAATATAACATCATATTTCTTTATCCTCCCAAAGTAAACAGGTTTTATTACATCTTAACAAATAAAGAAGCAAGTACTTTTCTCTTGCAATTCTGTTTTTCCCTCTTCAACAATTCAAAAATTTTTGGGAACTTAATGCGTTGCTAAGTAGTGAATATGTACGAACAGGACAACTCAGCTGCTTCTTAGTGCTGCTGCATGGTGTTGTCAAGGGGTGGTCCCATCGGGGCCACTGGCACATGCCAGGGTGTGCTTCCAGATTAGAAGGCAGACTGTCAGAGGCCTTGTTCTTCAGAAGAAGCTGAGGGGCCATGCTCGTTTCTTAGCATGGCGATGGGGACTCTACTTGGATTACTAGTAGAACTCTACTTGGAACTCTACTTGGATCCCCTATTACTCATCACTTCTAGTACTGGCAGACCACTCAGTAAGGAACAGCAAGCTTAGACCTGACAATCAGGCTTTAACTTTCCTCTCAGCTTGGCAAAACCTTAGCAAGATTTCTTTCTCATTTCAGGCCCCTAGCTGTCTTTTCTTAGAGGATTTACATTAAAAAAAACCCCTGAGAATTGTAAATTCTTTCTCTGTCCCTTTGAAATGTAAGTTTTCTCCCATGTCTTACCAGTTTTTCAACCCAAAATGGCCTTTCTCAAAGATTTGGGAGCCATCTTCCTAAAATGTAATCATCAAGAAATATTAGTGCCCCTCTCAGTCTCTGTGGAAGGGTGGGAGCTAACTTCAATGAATGACAGTTAGGAAATACAGACTGCTTAATCACATTAACCAGCCTCTTCACATGTCACCCAGTACTTTTTCAGTAGCCCAGCCTAGTGCTTTAAAACTTCCCTGGCCTTTGTTCCAATAACATTGACTCCTGTCTATCTCCTCCCCTTGCAATAGTCTTGAATAAAATGTTACTTGCCTCCTTAACTCCATTCAGTGTGATTTCTCTTTGGCAGCACACGAATTATTCCAATCCCCTTGACATTCTCCTTTCCTGCTCCTGGTACCAATTCAAACAGTTTTTCTCATTGATCTCAGGATACAAAACATCTCAAAGCTTCTTTTCAGGAACATGGAGATCACACACACACACATACACACACACACACATTTACAGGCAGGGATGCAATGACTATCAGAGTCTGGAATGCCAATGGATAGCGCAGTCCGTACTGACTTAATGTGATATGTGGATCCTGGGACACCGATTTTAGAATGTGGTCATTCCAGAAAATGAATGCAAAACAACAACAAGAGAACATAATTAATATACTCAATGAATTAAAAAAAACTGACTTTTTTACTTAAAATATTGGTAGCTAGGGGTCATTCCTCTAATAAAACTGTAGAAGTATTATTCTTAGTGGTTTAGAAAATTACCATATGATTTGTTGCTCAGGATATAATTTCTGAAAAGTTATTTTTGGCCAAATTCATGAAACTGTTTAAGATTATTGATGGAAATGGCTTTCCAGGAAAACTATTAAATGACTCCTTTAGCTGAATATTAAAGTGCCTGTCATCCCATAACCTCAGGAATATTAAGCATGACCACATACAAAATATGTGTGCTTCTAGTTCTGGAACTATAAATAATGAAGTGGATATCAAAAAAAAACTTACTGCAAAAAAACAGCTAGAAAAATTGACTAAAATTATAGCTGAACTTACGAAAATATCCTCAGGAAACCACACTGAAGAGAAGCTGAGAACCGGAAAGGAAAAGGGGTAATAACTACAGCTGTCTTGCGGGAATCTTACCTGACTTCAGAAGAAGAAACTTTTATTTTATTGCATCAGCAGGGTGGGAACCTAGATCTTGGGCAAGTTGTTTGTCATGGGAAGAACTGAGGCCTAGACACACCTTCCGTCCCCATCGCATGCATGAAACCACAGCCCGAAGAGCTATGATCTGGGACTGAGCTGTAACTCCGTGTGCACCAGACCCGCGGAGAGGCAAGGCTCCACACCGACAGTGAATGAAATGGGATTTCTCAGGCTTGGCTCAAGCTCTGGAGGTCTAAGTTTCTTTGTAGGCAATTTCTTTTCAAAAGAAGTTGAGTTTAAAATTTTTGAGTGGCTCAGGAAAACAAGCTATGAAAATTAACATTATTTTCTGGGTAATAATAACCCTGAAATCGTCCAAATGAAGAAAAAAAAATACTTGGAAGTAGCAATTCCAACCTCACAAAAAGTCCATATCCACATATAGCATAATACATATAGCATACATATAGCATATAGCATATAGCTATACATATAATGTATAATACATAATACATAATACATATAGCATATTTAAGTAAAAAATCATGATCTCACCACCACATCTATAAATTATATAAAGAAAAAAAGAAAACTTGAGTGAAAATCAATAGTAAAAATAATCTGTGGTTTTTGGGCCCCTGAATCCCAGATAAAATATGCTAAGGTAACTATAAATGGTCAAATAATTGTTTTAAGTGGTAAATATTAAAAATACTTGTGTCAATAATAATACTGGAAAGATTTTTTTAAAAAAGAATATCTAGAATTTCCAGAAATAATAAATACAGGGTGTGTCATAAATAACTTCCCTTTTTATTACATGATCTTTTATTACAAATTCATAAGCATATAATTCTGTAACATAGCAATGCCACACTCAAGCACACCATATGACATTTTAGTTGAAAAGTTCAAATTAAAACTATAATTATTATACCCTTACTATTACCCTACTAACCACACTCAAGCAGGCCTTAATTCTGCTGGACCCTACATATTTATATTCTTTAGTGTATATGAATATACACTGAAACAGAAATTTAATTGTATGGTTAAATGAGGATTTAAAATCTGCTAAAGGAAATAATAGTTAACTAGAAGATATATAAATTAATTAATCAAAATAGTACACGGAGAAAAATTAATGAAAGTGTCAAAGGAAGTCTAAGATGTCCAGGGATAAAATTAGTAAATTCAACGTATACCTAAGAGAGTTATCAGAAGAGAGTAAAATGCCAGAGTAAGAGGTAATGTGTGACAAATATTTTTAAAGAATAAAAGCATTTTTCCTCTGATTCAGGAAGTAAAACTAATAACAAGTAGAAGTAGAAAGAAGTGGAAGAAAGTAGAGGAGAAAAGAAAAGAAGGAGGAACTAGAAAACAAAAAATGTAATCAACAGAAAAATACACCGCGGTGGCCCCCCATACCTGCAGAGGACACGTTCCAGGGTCCCCCGGGGACGCCCAACACAACACTACTTAACTCTGCATACACTACATGTTTTCTTTGCATACCCATCTATGATAAAGCTCAATTTATAATTAGGTACAGTGAGAGATTAACAATAGCTATAATAAAATAGAACAATTTTAACAAAACACTGTAATAAAAGTTACATGAAGAAGGGTTACTTGAACACAAGTACTGCAATGTCATGACAGCTGATCTGATCACAGAGACAGCTACCAAGGGACAACTGTGTGGGTAGTTGTACAGCGTGGATACAGTGGGCAAAGGGGTGCGTCATGTCCAGGGCCAGGCAGAGCTGGAGGGTGCAAGATGGTGTCGAGCTGCAAAGAATGTCACACTATTTAAAACTTGTGAACTTTTTATGGAATTTCCCATTTGGTATTCTGGGATTGGTGTTGAGTGCAAATAACAAATCATAGGAAGCATAATTATGGATAAATGGGGACTACTGTAATTTAAATTATAGCAGGTTAATAGTTCACAGCACAAAAATATTCAAACCAGAAAGTAATGAAAACACACTTTCAATTTTTTGAAGGAAGTATCTGTCGACCTAGTGGACATTAGGATACCCTATCCGGATTCCACCTGAATAGTGATTTTTGTATACCACCCACGGTAAAGTGCTTCCAGCTGTCAGCCTTCCTCAGGAATCGCCCTGTAATGGGGCACAGCTGCCTCCACCGAAAGTGCTGTCCCTTCCAGGGGCAGCCAATGTCCTGACTGCTCATTGAAGTGAAATCTCAGCTTCATCACCTTGACTCAGAATAATTCTGAAGGGCCATCTTGGCTTGAAAGCTCCGTGGGTGTAACGGAGCCTCAGTTGGACCTGCAAGCTCACTCTAATGTACTCCTTTGCAGGATGCAGCTTCCTTCTCTGTCCCTGTGTTGTCTATAGAACTCCTCGCATTAAAATCTTATAATAAACTCCAGGGAGCTCACCTAGTCATAGAACCAAAATCAAAATAAGCAAGTAAGTGACGATTTATTCCGACGGACCAAAGGTTGTAGACCAATAAGCAAATAATAAACTCTCAAAACTTTTCATGACAAATGGTAAGTTTTTAGTCAACAAACCCCTAAAGAAAATTCTTTCAATTTTTTATCGTGTTTTTTCCCATTACCATTCAGTTCTCTTAAACTCCCCTCCCCCCCAGCAAGCCCCACACTGTTGTCCATGTCCATACGTCCGTTTTTCTTTTGCTCAATCTCTCACCCCCTAACCTCCCCCCTTAGCTGTCATCCTGCCCTCTAGCCATGAAAACTCTTTAGGAACAAATAAAAATGAACCCAACATCAGAGCTCAAGAAAGAAATATGAAAAAAATTGGTAATCAACAGGATAAACTATCATTGAATGACAACATCATCAAGAATATAAATAATGCATAGTGTTGGTAAGTAGCAAAAAAATGGAATTAAAATACTGGACAATAACATGTAATATGAGAGAGTATCAGAAAACATACTTTTCTAGGATCCTTGTACAGTAAGGAGTAAGAAAGAAAGCAGCAGCACTAATGAGATTTAATAATGATGGTAACAACAGATAATTGCAGACAATTTCTATAGATTTATTTGGGAATGCAGATAGATTAGGCAAAATTCTATTAAAATAATCATTTACCTAAGTTATTTTAAAAAGAAATAAAAAACGCCTATTGAGTCATTACCATTCAGATTTGGGTGTAAACTGGATTAAAAATGATTATACAGAATATAAAAAAGTATAACCCAATATTTTAGAAACAGTGATGAAATATTACTAAATAAAGTATTTATCAACCAATCTCACCCTGCTCAGAAATTTCTGGCAGCACTGTTTAGCCCAGAAATATGAGATACGTATTATTACTAAATATTAGAAAATACACTTCAGAATGTTTGCAGATCAAAAAGGAAAAGCAATATTACAAGAGATGTAGTAAAAGCATTAGGCAAAATTCAGCACAAATTCAATAATAACAGAGCAACCCCACTATCACCAGCTTTAAATAAAAATCTTCAGTAAGATGTCACTACACAACCACTAGAATGTTTATAATTTAAAAAAAAACACCATAAAATGCTTTCGAGAAACTGAAGCCCTCCTATATTGCTTGTGGAAATGTAAAGTGATGCAACCACTTTAAAAAACAGTTTGACAGTTTCTTAAAATGTTAAGCATAAAATATAGTGCAGAGATTTCACTCCTAGGAATATACCCAAGAGAAATAGAAGCATATACTCACAAAAAACGCACAGCTACGCAGCTCATCTTTTCGCACAGCGATGTTGTCCATCTTTTCAAAAAATCTTGCACAATCCAAATGTCCATCAACTGGTGATGGAGAAATAAAAGGTGGTATATCCATGCAATAGAATACTGTCCAACAATTTAAGATAAAGTGCTGATACATGCTACAAAATTATTTGTAACAACATTATACTAAGTAAAAGAAGTCAAACACACAAAAAATTACATATTATATGATTAAACTTATGTGAAATACCCACAAAAGGTAGGTTTCAGAGACAGACGACTAATGTTTACATAGGGAAGGTGTGGGAGTGGACTCTTCTTCAGGTGATGAAAATATTGTAAGACTAGTTTTGCGGGGATGGTCACACAAAGTAAATTTTCAAAAAAAGTATCAATAATAAATTTAGAGGTCAATGGCTTTTTACTGTGTATTACCATTCATGTAAAAATAACCAGCACATAAATTGATAAATATAATTCACACCCCAGAGGCTCTCCTCATGTCCTTTAGGTTGAGCAAATGTTTAAAAATTTTACATAAATAGCAACATATAGAAAGTGCTATGTTGGGTCTGCCTTTTTTTGTTTAACATTGTGAGACTCGTCTGTTACTGCATATGGCAGTTAATCATTTTCATTGCTGTAGAGCATAACTATATCTTAAAGTATTTATTTATTTTTTATTATTGTTGATGGACATTTGAGCTGTTTCCTGGTTTTGGCTACTGCAAAAAGTTCTATAAACATTTTCTATATATTCTTTGTTTGTACTGAAACATTTGTAGGCATTTCTGTTAACTGTTTGTCAGAACAGAATTTCTCAATTACAGGGGATGTGTATATTTAATTTTAATAAGTAGTTTTCCAACTTGGTGCCAATTTATACTCCCACCAGCTGAATGTTAGACTTCCAATTGCTTACCCTGAGACATTTAGGTGGGTATTTTCACCTTATTTATGTTTTATTTACTTTTTCCCTTGTGATGGGTGAAGTTGAATATCTTTTCATATATTTATTAGTCAATTAGATGTTCTCTTTTATAAAGTGCTTATCCCACACTTTAGTTAGTTTTTAAAAATTGATCATTCAATTTCATCTATTGATTTTAGAATACTGTACACATTCTGAATTATCAGTATTGTTTTGAAAATATGGTCCATGACTTGAAGCTGATCTCTATAATATCTCTAGACAAAGATAATTTAATTTTAATTTCTTATTTACTGATTTTAGAGGAAGAGAAGTATGATATAAAGCAGAGATTACCATGACTCCTCCTTGAGTTTGACTAGTTTGCTAGAACAGCTCACAGAACTGAGAGGGACATTTTACTTACTAGATTACTGGTTGATTATAAAATGACATAACTCAGGAACAGCCAGATTGAAGAGATATATAGGGGAAAGTATGCGGGAAGGGGAGCAGAACTCCCATACCCTCACCAGGTGTGACATTCTACTCACATCTCCAGGTTTTCATCACCCTGAAAGCTCTCAGCCCCAACCCTTTCGGTTTTATGGAGACTCTATTACTCAGGCATGATTGATTTAAACTATTGGCCACTGGACAATGGTTCAACCTCCAGTCCCTCTCCCTTCCCCAGCAGTCACGGGATGGGGTGGAAGCTTCCCACCCTTGAAACACTCTAATCACTGGTGGTTGGTTTCCTTGACACTGAACCCCTGTCATGAGATGGGGTCCAGAAGTCACTTTAACAAGAGAATCTTTCTCACCTTCAACATCTAGAAACTTCCAAGGGTTTTGGGAGCTATGAGTCAGGAGCCTAGGACAAAATCCAAATATATAAGGGAAATTGATTCTGGTCATTGGAATGACCATATATAATTTTTCTTATAAATCACAATATTGCACCCACCAATGTCTCCTTTTGTTTCATTCTTGCTTCATTTTGAATTATTTTTATATGCTGTACAATTCATTTTTATTTAGTGTGCCAAGAATATACAGTGGGGGAAAAGTAATCTGTTCAATAAGTGATGTTGGGAAAGCTGGATATCCACATTCAAAAAGATGAAACTGGACCACTACCTTACATTGTACAGTAAAATAAACTCAAAGTGGATTAAATACTTAACTATAAGACCTGAAACAGTAAAACTAAAATTAGTGAATGGAAAAAAGCTTCTCGATCTTGGTTTTAGCAATGATTTCTTGGGTATCACATCAAAAGCACAGGCAACGACAGAAAAAATAGCACCAATGGGACAAATAAGACAAATGTAACATCAAAAAGAATGAAAAGGTGATCTGTGGGATGGGAGAAAATATTTCCAAATCATACATCTGATAAGAGGTTAATACTTAAAAACATAAGAAATTCCTACAACTCAATAGAATAAATACAAGTAATGTGATTTTAAAATGGGCAAAGACCTTGAGAAGACATTTATCCAAAAAAGACATAAAAATAGTCAATAGATATATAAAAGAAAACAAAATTATTGATTATAAGGGAAATGCAAGTCAAAATTTTCGAGATACAAACTCATACCTGTTAGGCTAGCTATTGTCAAAATTACAAAAGCTAAGTGTTGGAAAGGTTATAAAGAAATTGGAACTTTTATACATGTTGGTAGGTATGTAAAGTGGTGTAGCAGCTACGAAAAATAGTGTGAAGAGTGCTCAAACATTTAAAAATGGAGATATCATATGACCCAGCAATCCCACTTCGGGGTTTATATCCAAAAGAATTGAAATCAGAATCTCAAGGAGATATCTGCACTCCCATGTACATTGCAAATAACCAAGATATGGAACAAGATATGCTCATGAATAGATCTAAAAATTAAAAGCAGACCACCATAGATCTAGCAATCCCACTTGCTCTATATCAAAAGCAATTGAAAGCAGGATCTTAGAGACACTTGCACTCCCGTGTTCATTCACTGCAGCATTATTCACATTGGCCAAAATACGGAAATGACCAAATATGTTCATCCACAGATGAATGTATAAGGAAATTGTAGTACATTTTTATAATGGAATGATATTCAGTCTTAAGAAATAAGGAAGTCCTAACATTTGTGACAACACAAATGAGTCTGAAGGACATTATGCTAAGTGAAATAAGACAGTCACAGTGTCACGAGCATATGTTCGTGAAATAGACTTTCCTGTAAGTCAGCTGGGCCACTGCTCGGCCGGCTGCCCGCTGAGCATCCTGGCACCAAGGAACAGACAAGAGTCACACACAGAAACTATGCTGTTCACTCAGCGTTTATTGAATGCAGGTTCACTCAAAGTGGAACATCAATATACATTCATATCCTACTTACAGTCTGACGATCTAAGACAAATAGAATTCACACACAGAAATCAATGTGGGATAAAGAACCCAAGTCCCAGAGTCTCAGTCTGTGAGTCCGGGAGACAGCACGGTAGTCAAGGAAGTCGTCAGCATCTTGCGAGGAAAGATCTCTGGAGCCAGATGGGCAGCTGGGCAGGCTAAGTCCTCAGTCCAGGCCAGCAGAGCCTCTGTCAGCCGATGCCAAGGGAGACCAGCCTGGCATGGAGCATCACTCTGGTGTGTGGAGCTCAGCTGTCTCAGCAGTGGTCCAGAGCCTGCCTCAGTTATTCCTTTACAGCGGTGGACTCCGCCCTTCTGGGTCTCTTGATAAGTATCTTGGCACCCCTGCTGGCAAGCAGGGATTTTCCCCAGGAGCCTAGATATGGGTGGTCCTGCTCTGCAGACGTGTCTGTCCTGATCACATGTGCAGATATCTTAGGTGTGTCTTCTTACCAGATGTGTCTGTTCTGACAGGTACTTTCCATCTTGAACCAAAGTGTCATGGCTGGCTGACAGCCATCTTGGTTGACATAAGTGACTCCACTTTGTTTTATATACTTTATACTATCTTGATTGGACCAGTGGCATTTTATTGGCCCTGCTCTCCACACACACAAAGATAAATATTGCATGATTCCACTTATATGAGGTATTTCAAATATGAGTCAAACTCATAAAAGCAGAGAAGAGGGCAGTGGTTGGCAGGCCCTGGGAATGGCAAAAATGGGAGAGACAGGGAGTTGTTGTGCCATAAAGTTTCATTATCAAAAATGAGTAAGTTATAGAAATGTGTACAGCACAGTGCCTATAGTTAACAATATTGCATGTTTAAAAATTTTGTCATGTCTCACATTACATGTTATTAACAAAAAGCGGCAGATACAAAAAAACTTGTGGAGATGATGAATACATTCATTATCTCAATGATGTTGATAGTGAATTGTTCAATGAATAAAAAGTTTCAGTTACACTAGATGAATACGTTCTAGAGATTTGCTGTAAAACACAGTGTCTATAGGTAACATGATATTGTGCAATTCCAAATTGGTTGAGAGGGGAAATTTCATGTTAACTCTTCTTACTGCAAAATAGATGGGGACACAAGGAAACTTTGGGAAGTTTTGGCTACGTTTACACCAATATTGTGGTGATGGTTCACAGGTATTTGCATATGTCCATTCATCAAACGGTGTACATTAAATATGTACAGTGTTTTCCATATCAATTATATCTTTAAAAACTGCTAAAGTTGTTCATAGGTCAAGTAATTCTATTTTTTCATTTCCTAATCATTAAAAAGGAGATTAAAAAGTGGCAGTGTGGTTATTCTAAAACAAGCAAACAAAAAACCTATCGTATGTACCTGAACTTACATCAGTTCCAAACTAAAAGGCATTTATTTTTCTTTCCTCTCCAGTCTTTTCCTTTCCCTGGTCCTGAAGAAACTCTCCCTGTGTAAACCAATAGGCTATAATGTTAGCCACCATTGTAACGCTGAACCATTTGAGCTAAAGCACACTTCACTGCAGACTTAAAAATACCCACATTCAGGGAAATATTCAATGTCTGATTTTTCATAAAACCTTGTGAACAAAACCTTTACCCTACTTGGTAGAGAGATTAAGCAAAAATACGTCCAGAATCTGGTTGTTTTCCCATCTGCATTGGTCCTTTTTATTCAGACACTCATTATCTCATAACAGCAGCCTGCACATTGTTTCTCTTCATGCAGTCCGTTTTTGACGTCTATCCATCCTCTTTACTTTCGGATAAAAAACCAAATTTATTCATGTTAATCTTCCTGCTTTGCACTCTATTTTTGAACTTCACTCTTCACAGCAAATATCTGAAATTATTAACATGCCAGCCAGTGCCTTTCAAAAAGTGGTTCTGATTGAAATCACCAAGTTCTCTGCACCTTAACATTTTAAATCGCTTATATTTCCTGCAAGTGTTATTTCATTTTCTGCTTTAGTTTTCTCTGTGATGTATTTTTCTTTGATAGAAATTGCTTTCCGTTCTATTTACTACCCCAAAAAGAGAAAGCCATAACAAACACCTTACCCAGTGTTTTAAAATATGACACAAAATAACATTTATGTCTTGACCTCCTTTATTAGTCGGGATGCATTAGAACATGTCTTGATTCTCCAACACAAAAATGTTAAACAAAAGTCGTCTGAGGAGTATTTTCATGTATTCATACATGATCTAACCCTTTTAGCTACTCTGACAGAGAAAACTAGAAATGTCCGTTATGTATTGCATTGTATTTAAACTCCTGTTTTGGGGAACTGTTATTAATACTTCTTTTTTCCAGGGGTGGGGTAACAATGAGACATATACAGCTTTATTAAATGACCTGTAAAAAGTCGTCCGCTGGCAGAGTGATGTATGTCCACCTTGGCAGAAAGCAGACACTACGAACAGCCCTTCACCAGCTTTGGAACGGTGTCGCCCTGTGCTGACATCTCGGTTCCCCCAGGAGCTGGGCCCTGGCTGTGGGGCAGTTGGCTTACTGACAACTCATCTACCTTAAAACGTTACCGATGACTTCTGTTTTGTTGTTGTACTCATTTGACTTTCAAATTGAACGTACCATTTCAGCATGTAGTTATCTGTACAGTAAAATATAAATACTTTAAATGTATAACAAGAAGTTGAATACTGGTAAGACTTGTACTATTAATGGATTTGGGAAATACCATGTAAACTTGGAATGTAAGTGAGCTGGGAAAGGTTCTCAAATTTTATGGACATTTTTGAATGATTTTTAATTTAATTTCTTTAAAGCTGTTGTCAACACTAATCTTGCAAGTATCACTCCTTAAGTGCACAACTTTTTTTTAAAAGACTGCATTTATTTATTTTTAGAGAAAGGGGAAAGGAAGGAGAAAGAGAGGGAGAGAAACATCAATGTGTGGTTGCCTTTCCATGCCCCTAACTGGGGACCTGGCAACCCACATATGTGCCCTGACTAGGAATTGAACTGGCAACCCTTTGGTTTGTAGGCCAGCACTCAATCTACTGAGCCACACCAGCCAGGGCAGTGTACAACTTTTTAATTTTATTTAGATACCTCAAAATCAATTTTAATGAACACATTTAATTCTTGGCATACGTTAAAATGTTTCAAATAGTTTAGTCTCTCTTGATAAAGTTATATTATTTAAGTTTCAAACACATAAATTTAGAAAAGTTTCATAACTAATAGAATCAGGAAATTAAATTTAAAAACACTTTAATGTTTAAATAAAGTAATATGCAGATACTTGTCCCTAAACATTCCATTCCTGGTTCACCTCCTTGGTTTAGTCATTTTCTGTACAAGATACAACTGCACTTCATGAACAATCATTTTATTTGTGGAAGTAACCATTTAACAGAGGTGTGAATATGAGCTCCAATCAGGCTCTTACTCAGGGAACCTCATATACCCACTACCTTCAATCATTTTGTTTCTCAAGAGTACCTACCATAAATTAAACAGAGTGCATTTTACATAAAGAGCTAGCTTCGTATTTTTATAGTAAACATGATGTATCTTGACATGAGAGTAATCTTTCATCTTTTTTTCTTAAGGAATTGAACAGACACTAATGGCCTTGTTCCAAGTTTTGTCTTATCAAAGCCATACATTTTTAATGATTCTCTTTTTTATTGTAAATTCTGCTTGAAAATATGTGAGAAGGTTTTGGAGTGACCCAAAACAGAGGTACCTTTTTAGATCAGGATCAAGGAATTCATTCAGAACCTAAAAAGGGCATACCCATACAGCCAAATATGCTTCAAAAATTATGTGTATTTGTATATACAGCATATGACACAAATAACACCCCTTTTTATTTATTTTTCTATTTATTTATTTGTTTGTTTATTTTTAATAAATAACTATAGTTACAGTTATTTATTATAACTATAATAGTTATAGGGAAAACTACAGAAGATGCATTGCCTTCATTACTTCGATTAAGGCTTGGTTACAGGTGTGAGGCATAAAAAAACCTGGTCTCCTTGATAGGGAGTCAGAGTACAAGAGCATAGTGGGTAAATGCATCTTCCTATTTGTGACTCGTCACGCGCTGGCCTTTGTGACTGTACATGGCAAGTGAGTAATAGAGAAGTAATGGTACATGGAGTATCTGAATGAACTGGCTGGACTATATATAGCTTGCCAGATCATGAGTCTCCAGTTTAAGATTTTAAAAAAAAGCTATCCCAAAACTTTGGAGTCTCAACATTGTTAGTCTTAGAGGGGGTGTAAGAAACCAAAGACAGCAAGCAAAATATAATCAAAGACATTGAAATTGAGAACAGGCTGACAGTGACCAGAGGGGAAGGGGGAGGGGATAATGGCGGAAAAGGGTGAAGGGTTTACAGAACAGTTATAAAGGACACATGGTCAATAACAAGGCAGGGGTGAAGCAGGGGAAGTGGGTACGGAGGCCTGGGGTGGGGGGAAAGGCAGAAAACTGTACTTGAACAACAACAACAAAAATATTTAAAAAAAAAGAAACCAAAGAAAACTAATGTAACTGACTCCGAACATGAGCATGTTGTTTTAACGGACAATTCCAACCAGTTTCATGGTAATAGATTGAAGATAGACCTCAATACCATGGAATAGAATGAGTGATACGACTTTACTAAAACATGATAGTGCTCAGAGAATGAAATTAGACTGTCAAAAAACCGAGAAAATGGATATATACCTTCAAGTGGCAAAGCACTGGATTAACATTCTAATGTTCAAAGTTAACTTAAAATCTCTTGAGGGTAATAAATTTCAATAAATTCCAATAATTTCCAATTAGTGATTCAATACACTGCTGACCTAGATTAGCTGGAGATCTAAGATCACATTTCAGTTGCAAGAAATTTTTAAAAATCATATTTTTAAACATTATTAAATGACTAGTTGTACTTTCAAAATATCAATAAACCCTTGTTTCCAGTTATTTAAACTTAGCGATAGATAGATGTGCTTCCTCATCACTCTTTGTTATGTTATTGATTAGAGAAATGCTCATATTGGCCTCGGCCATGCCACCATGGGGGTGGGTAGTATGAGAAATATCCCCTCTTTTTAAAAAGTTCTTTCATTTCAACTTGCAAACTTTAGACTTTTTAATTTTTTCTTATTGTTGTTCAGTTATAGTTGTCCCCATTTTTTCCCCATTACTCTCCCCTGACCTAACCACCTCCTACCTCCCACATTCAATCTCTGCCCCATTGCTTTTCTCCTTGGGTCCTTTATACATGTTTCTTGACTTAACCTTTCCCATTCTTTCCCCTGTTATCCACCTCTGGATGCTGTCAGTTTGTTCTTTATTTCTGTGTCTCTTGGCTCTCTCTCTCTCTCTATACACACACACACACACACACACACTTTTAAGTTATACAATTTAGAAAGGAAAATCTGAAGACAAAAGTGCTGTAATCTATTTAGTCAGATACAATTTGAGTGTTTCCGGACAGATCAGTATTAAAGATGGAATCTTTCAGAATCCACACAACCAACTGAGAATAATGTTACCATGACTTAATAGAAAATCATATCAAGCCTCTTCGAATAACTTAGTCATTCCCAGTTGTATACATTTTAATTTTACATGCATGTCTTTTAATTTATACCCATTGTAATTTTTTATTTATATGGCAAATTCTTTAAGATTGTCAGTTCAAAAAGCAGAGTTAATCATTATCAATAAATAATATGATTTTTATAGATATACTCCCTGAAAAGTGTTATTTATGAAACTCTATGGACACCGAGCATGTGTTGAAATTATGATCCCTAAGTAGGGAAAGCCCTAATTTCAAAATAAATAGTTGACTCGTGTTTTCTAAATATTAACTGTATATTCTCTTGTGTTTTTAAAACTCTCCTCTCATGGAAATAAAATAACGTTTGTTCTTAGGCCATAAAATGAAGGCAGAGATGCCATGGAAGGGACAGGGAAACAGGAAATCTAAGTACTGAGCTCCAGAAATGAGACCTAAGCCAGTTGGGAGGAAGGGTGAGCTAGAGAGAGGTAGAAAGGTTATTTACAGGTGCATTTTTAGAGTTATTTTGAGAGCAGAATGCCAAATTTCCCAAGTATTTGGGGAAATTCGAGAAAATTGCATTATGAAGTGGAAGGGGCTGATGAACTATAGGCCCTAAGATTCCCTACTCATAGCACAAACTTACAAAACCAAACAAACTTTTGCAAAAAGAAGTTCAGGCACACAAAGAAGACAGTGAAGAGAAAAAAGCCCGCTGCTTCTTTATAACCTGGTGGTCTTTCACACTTTGGGACCACTGACCCACAGAGGTGCTGAGGGAGATTGAGAGAGCAATGGACACAAACCAGACCAGGACAAACATCACCACACGCTTTCCTGATAGCAGGGCTCGGAGCAGGGCCGCCCCACCTTTTCCAAGCTCCCAAGGCTGCTGAGAAATGTAGGCACGAACACAGTCTTCTTGTAAATCACACATGAACAAACCAGATAAGAAAACAACAAAATTGTATCTCTGTGAATGCATCCTTAGAAATTAGACATGTTCATATTACGTCCTGTCATTTGAAAACTTCTAGCTATTGACTTAACATTTAGAGCAAAAAGTGAATAATGATGGTAAAACAGAGAAATGTATATCTTCAGAAGGTGTGAATTAAGTGATACATTTTGTTATGCAAATTTCCAAATATTATTGATTCCTTACAACCAAGAAAAATAAGAACAGTCTCCTGAACAGCAGCCACAAAACCTCTTGGTCAACCATGTTCTAAATAAACAAACCTCACTACCACAGGAAAAGCAAATAAAGCTAGCTCGGTAGCAATAAACACCAGTGTACCTAGACATCCTCCAGACCTGAGGATTACATCGAAGAGACTCGGTTAAACTGGTGAACTGGATACGTCATCTACAAACCTTCTTACTTGTTACATCATAATGCTACATGTCATTTGATAAAGGACATATGTATATTTTTTAACCTAAGGTGAGCCAAGCCATTTCATTTATAGCAATTAGAGAAAGATGGAGGAGTGAGCCATATGGGGACTAAAAGGTAATGTTAAAAAATGCAATAAAGATAAAAAAACAAAGTGATGCCAAAAAGGCTTAAAAGATATATTTTAATTATAAAGTAACATAAATAATAGCTGTTTAGAACATAGTTAATAAAATATTTGAATACGTTCACACCAGTATTTGGTACTCCTTCCCACTCTTGGATGATTTGTTATCTGCTTAAATAATCTGCTAACACAATCCTTTCATGTAGAGGTGCATCATGGGTCCTGGTTACAGAATCTGTAGGGGCTACAGAAGAGCTGAAATCTCACCATATCTCGTGTTAGTGAATCACTAGCAATGTCAGATATGATTCAATTACAAAACTTGGAAAGAAAAATATAATCATTGAAATTTAAAAAATAGCTTGAGCAATAAGAAAAAAAGTAAAAAATAAAAAATAGATACCAATAATGAAGTCCTATGTTTATAAGAAAATATACTTAGCCTCATTTATAGTAAGAAAATATAAATATGCACTGAGACAATTTTGCTCCTCATCTGGGAAAATAAAATGAAATGGATGACTTGTTCGGGTTTGTGTTCATGAAAATGGGCACTGTCATATATATAGTGCATGAGAGGATACAAGAGGACGTAGCAGTGCATTTCAAAATAAAATGGTACATGCCCTGGTATAGCAATACGACTACTAATAACTAATGTATATTGGATATTCACTAACTGCTATACACTGATTTCACTGCAAAGGACTAGCACATCTGTATGTATCTAGCAAGTTGGTATCATTTTGTGTTCCCATTATAAAAAGGGGTAACTGATACTTAGAGGCAAAAAAAAAAGCCCCAAATTGTATCAATCCATATAATGAATATCAAGCAGCTGTGAAAATAAATCATCATCATATTCTGATAAAAATAATTCCTAAAATACATAAAGTAAAATAATAAAGCAACTTAAGACTGTATATCCTTGGACATACTTGCATATAAAGGCATTAATTATGTCTGAAAGATGAGTTGGGTCAATTGGAGAAATTTGGGAGGTAGATATTTTAAGGATACCTCTTACATTTTATGTATAAGATCATGTAGATATTAGCTCTAAGCCATATATATGTTTATGAAAGTGCAATAGTTCTCAATTGCTGAAAACCATTATCTTGCTGCTAGCATGGTTTTATCATACATGTGAATCCTTAAATAAAGTATTATTCTGTTTTGAATTTTGGATATTTTTAAACATCCAAAAACTGTTAACTATCCTCTTCTTTCTTCTGGCAATAACCCTCCCACACCACATGCACGCATATCACCCCAAGTATAAATAGAACACAGAGACCACATTTATGATTCTCCCATACAGACTGAAGAATTGGTGTCTCACCAGTGACACGGGACTGAATTGCGTGTGACATACAACACTGAATAAGAGAAAATTTCTTGCCCTCTATCCCCTCCTTTTTTGGATGAAGACTAAAGAGCATAGATTACAGTTGCATAACTATCTAGAAGTATAACCTCAAGGTACATCTCCTTTCCCTGCACTGACTGTGAGAGAGAAGCAGGGGTGTCCAACCCACAGCCCAGGATGGATATGAATGCAACCCAACACAAAACCATAAATTTACTCAAAACATTGTAAGATTCTTTTGTGATTACGTGTTGCGATGTATTTAATGGGTGGCCCAAGATGCCAAAAGGTTGGATAACCCTTTGAGACATTGTAATTTTGTGTCTGTTTGTTACAGAAATATAGGCTATGCCCTAACTGATACCAGTGATATTCTAATACATTCTTCTATTACTTACCTTTGATTCCACATTACATTATGAGATTCATCCATGCTTGTACCTATCATTTGTTTTCATTGTTCCCGCTTCAGAGAAGTACTCTGTTGAATAGTTAAAAAATGTATATCTATAAAAAAGAATATCATGACTTTCAAGTGATTCATAAGTTACAGAGGAAGTAAAATCTATAATAGATCTGTAACTAATGACAGTAACAACACAAATCGCAAGACATCTGATGTGTAAACCAGGTGTTATTTAGGAAGCTATGTATAACCTTAGATTTAGAGTGAAAAATATTGAAGATAAATTAAATCTTCATGTCATGAAACAAGGAAAGGAAAATAAAACCAAACTGAAATGAAGACAACATTAAAAGTAATGAAGGAAGAAAATCAGAAATTACCCACAAAACCTTTAATAAGCAAAAATCATGAACACATTGTGGGGTGTCTGATCAATGAAAGAAAAAGTGAGAGAAAGAGGGAAGGAGGGTGGAGCAGGAATTTGGTGATGCAGGTAAAAACCCTGGTGAGCACTGAAAATTAAAAAAGAATTGTGCTCTTACAAATTAATACATAGAATTGGTCTAAAGTGAAGTTATAGAGAGTTCATATTTGAAACTTATTCATTGTGGACAATATGTAAGTAGCAATATCAGAAATAAAAATACCTACCTGATTTGATTAGTGTGATTTATATAGCATTAAAAAGCAAGTGCTCAGTAAATGTACATAGAATAAATAATTGAATGCAGGGTTGAACAGTAATGCTTCAGAGTTTATGAGTTAACCATTACACAAAAGTAACTGGAATTTGCTGCTGTTGTTGTAGCTGTTGGTATATTCTAATCCAAATAACATTATGTGAACTGCATCTATGCATTTTTGCAATTGTTTATCTCATTTTTTTGTGCTATTTCTCATTCAGTGCCTTATTATCCTATTTCAGCTACTCTAACAATGAATAAATCACAGTGGAAGTTAGCTCTTGGGGATTTGACAACCCTAAAAAAAATCAAATGAGCAATAAAGATTAAGAAGCTGTCGCTTTGAGATTTGTACAGCAGCATTTTGATTACAGATGTGAGAGACAAACCCACAGGCAGCTGCATTATTTCTTCATTATTTTCAACCATATGTACATGAAAGGATATTTTATTTTGATATCTGCCAATCATGTCAACGCATTTAATTTGTGCATCTTTTAAAATGTCAAAAAACTTTTTCTTGCTTTTTTGTAATAAATATATATGACTGCATCATGTTTGTATCTTCTTAAAACACATAAAAGGAGATGTAATAGGGTGGATAAAATTAGCTAATGCAAAAGTGAGGAAAAAACAAAACTTAAGGAGAAACAATGGGGAGCATAGACCTTCTTGTATCATAAAGCAACTGCATGGAAGTTGATTGGGGGCACATTGTTCAACTGTTGCCAAGTCCCCACAAAGTAAAATTCAATGTCAAAGATTGTTCTCTCTGCTGTGCTCCTAATGCGTCTAAGTAAATCTAATTCCAGTGATAATTTATTCTAAAGGAAAACTGAATTGCATGTCAGTAGGAGGATATTTGCATTCCCCGATGGGTAGAATTAATGAGAATTGAAATATAACTTTTAAGAAAGTTACAGAACCTCCTTTCAAAAGAGGTCACATTTCTGACAAGTTAGTAGATGAACTAGTTGACGACCATCACTGATATTTCATCATTAGCCATTTGAATTTTCTTGACTTAAAAGAGTAAGCATTAGGCAGGCTAGAAATAAATAGATGTTTCAGAGCTACATTTGATGGTAGTTTTTCAAAACAGTGTTCATAGCTGGCAGCCCAGGTTCTATAGCTGATTTTTGGAGTGTCTGTAAAGATCTTTCAAATTACATGCCTCTTTCATCGTGTATATACCTGTGTGCATTTTGTGAGCAGAGGATCTATAGTTACTTTCATGTTTTCTGTAATCCAAGGTAGAACCACTGCATCCCCTAGGAATGCAAGTAAATAAAGAAAAATTAGATTAAGAACCTCAAGAATTGCAAAAAAATTTTCTTCAGCTTCTGCACAAATATCCGTTGGCCAAGAAAACTATTGCTGAGATACTTTATGCATCCAAAAATAGCTTTCTATGTTAATGTGTGCCATTTCATTATATTATCAAAAACATAAAATTATAGTGGTATATTTGGCTGATAATTTAGAAGCTATCTATCACATAAAAGTTCATTTCAAACCTATTCAATATCATATATTCTTTCCTATTACCTTATTAGAGAGGAGTCAATAAAATAACTGTTTTCAGCCACCACAGAATTATTCATTTTAGTATCTTTTTCTGCTTTGAATTTTAAATAAGCCAACAATTGGAGATTCCTTGTGACCTTTAAAATATCAATCCATTTCACAGCAGCAGCAGCAGCAGGAAAAACATGGGGCAGATTAAGAACACACACATAGACAAATGCATGCTTTGTGTGTAAACATTAGATATAGATGCAGTTTTTATTTTAAACTAAAAACATAGTGTTTTTTTTTCTACAAAAGTACAGTATTATCATTTTTCTTTCTCCTCCCTAGGACTGATTGCAAGAACAAAAAAAAAATGCCTTTAACAGTGGAACAAGTGAGAAAAGAAATGTGTGCTCATTCCTTCTTCTTTTCCTCTTATACACAAACTGCCTTTTCTCCTACTTATTTCATATAGATAACTTTTTCTGCATTCCTTTAAGCTCTCTAAGAGACAGGCTATTTATCTTAGAGTTGATGAGTGATAAAGTTTAGTAACAACTGCAAACAAGCTTGGCAAAGAAGCATGTTGAGTGGCGAGATATTTTCATCATTCTGTCATTCCTCTTGCTTTGGCACAGAAAGGGGAAGCAAGAGATGTTACCTATGAAAATGACTGGGACAGATTAAGGAATAATTGATAGAGAGGAATAATCAGAATAATTTATTCTCAACCTTCCAAGGAATTTTTTCTGCCTTGGTCAGAATTTTAAGAAGGTAAAGAATGCAATTATCAATAGTAAATAATTTTGTATCACTACAATTTTATTCTAAAATACATGATATTAAAATAACTTGCACTTCTACTTCCATAGTACTCTTTATTCTTACTGAATGAGTCAAACTTCTTTTTTGAAGTTTTAAAGATACATACATTTTTTAAAATCTAAGGATAATGTATCCCAGAAACTGAAAATCAACGATGAGAAAATGGGTTCTCTGGATGTCACATATGGTTTACAGAAAGTTAATGAATTAAAAGCCCAGATTTTCCCAATACATTGTATGTGTAAAAATATATTAATCAATTTACCAACAGTTATGGTGATTCAAAAAGCCTGCTTGCAATATAAGGTGTTTTTTTCCTTTGTAATATTAATATGACATTAAAATAAGCCAACTGCTACAATGATGTTATGAGGCAGGAAATATATTCGTACCATTTGAAGCTGATATACAAATACAATGATAATATCTTGAGGCACTGAAGAGTAGTGCAAACTATACATTTTAGTTTTAGACTAGTTTAACACAAAGATGATTAATTTTGCCAAATTAAGCACAGTTACCTTCCTTTTCATTGGGACAAACACTAAACCATTTGCCTAAAATTTGGTAGTGGGCTTTTAAGTAACTTCTTTCCCTATTTAAATTTCCTTCACAATAGTAAATATGGATCCTATAAAATTTTGAAAAGCATAAAACAAAACTTTTTTTTAAAATTCAGAAGTACTGACAATCATTTTCAAACTATTAAATTCTTCATCTCAACAATGAACAAAACATCAAATTCAAAGGCTCTTTTACTTAGGAATAGATGTGCTGAAACTGAGAAATCAATCTGTTCAATGCGTCAGAAGATCTTAAGCACTTGTGGTAGATTATTGTTTGCTTGATGAAATTTAAAGACTCCATCTGTTGAGCTTCATGTGCAAATTTTGTAACGCCAATTTTGTATATAATAATGCAAAATAAAATAGATGTAGCAGTAAATCACATTTTGGCAAGTGAAGACAGATTATATGACATGTTTAAAATGTATTTATGTATTTCATTACGATGTACAGACAATAGGCTGTGAAAGTTTTTTCTGAAAGGTGCCATGCCTCATTGAAGTTTACAGGTCATCACACACCACAGAGTGCTGAGTACAGTGAAAGACCCCAATAGTTTTGATGATGTATAAAAACAAGCACATGTTTTTAAATGAATAAAATATTATTTCATTTGCTCAACACCAATCACTTTTCCAGAAAAATTGGTGAACTAAAACAGGTAATTTTGTAGTCACAAAAACATTACCAAACTTTTAAATGAAGTATCTCGAACTCTTATAATATTATACACTGAAATAAATGTGAGCCATGCATATGTTTAAGAAAGCTTAATAAAAACAGTAAGGTAATTATTTTTCCAACTCACTTAATCAAGTTCAGGGGCAGGGTGGCTGGAGCCTCTCCTGACAGCTCAGGGTGTGACGTGGACCCCGACCCTGGACAGGATTTCCTTCCTGTGGCCTGTGATCACTCACATTTCCATGGCAGCTCACCCTGGGACAATTTAGACACGCCAATTCACCTCACATTCACGGCTTTTGACTACCTGGGGTAAAGCCACACAGACGTGGGGCGGACAAGCAAACCCCACACAGACCGCCGCCCCCTGCTGGGCATCTATTTTTTTTTTCTCACCAGTATTATAACAAAATGACCTTGAATGAAATTCTACTCATGGGTCTACTGTACTTTATCAATATCCCCACTAGTCTTTAAGTTCAATAACAATGAGGATGATGTCCATAGTGCTCATCAGTTTACCCTTTGATAAATTAGGATTGTTTCCTGAGAATTATACTGTAGTATCATGTAAATACACATCAAAATTAGTGATATCACAGAATAAAAAAAACTCATGTTAGATTGGAGGGATGACAGTCTCATGAATACAGATAGTTACAGAAGAGCTTAAATAAATTTTTAAGAGTAAAGACTGTTGCTGTGTTTTTGTTGTTGTTTGTTTATTTTTTGCCTTGTGACATGGTCTTATTTTGTTGTTGACTGACAGATATGATATATATGTAATAAAGAAACAGATACACAGGCTTTAAGAGGAGACTTCAAGTTAGATAGGAGACTTAGGTAGGAGACTTTAAGTTAGATAGGAGTTGGGCTATTTTAACATTTTCTGTGCATGTGCGTATCAGGGGCTTCCCATTTATTTAGTGTACTTATTTTTGTCTTTCTCCTTTGGGGTTCCCTATGCAATGCTCCATAGAGCAATTCTATGTTTTGTCTTTTACCTATAATCCACTATTGTTACATGGAAGCTTTGTTGGTGTGGTAATCAAATGCAGAGGAAAAATGTTCTAGAATGAATTTCAGCCCCTAGCTATAGTTTCCCTAATCTATTTTTTGGGTCTCAGGGTCTTTTGGATTGTGTTTTTATCCCTGTAGGTGAGACAGAAAGGCTGGAGAGAGCTCAAGCAAGAAAGAATCTCTTTCCCTTGCTGGGATAAATTTTCTGATATAGTTCTTTAGCTTGCAAAGTAGGCATTTGTTCTAGAAGATTCACTGATTCCCAATGGTCATGCTTCCCTTCACCTACCAGGACCACAAGATCATCTTTCTTGAATTTTAACATGGTAGCATTCCTAGAAAGAAAGCAGATGAAAGCGCTGAGTGAAGGTGCTAAATATGTGCCATCCCAGGATTTTCTGACTCTTACATTTGTCCATGATCAGCTCCCAGCAAACCAAGTGCTCCTACAAGTACGTAACTCCGGAAATGCACGCTCTAGGTAAGCAGATCTCAACGGTGACACTCTGGATTTGCCAGGCAGTCCAGATCTGCCTGGCAACCTCAGTCCTCTAGTGAGTCTAAGAAAAACCATGGATTTTCAGCTTTTCAGTCATTTCTTAATGTAAGGACAGGAGTAATAATTTAAAATATATTAATATGGAAGAACTGAAATAGAAGACTCTGCTGGGATATTTTAAATTACTTTTTCATTTTTCCTTAGAGAAAAACATTTTTGTAAAGTAATTGGATATACACTGATGTCACAGGTGGGCACAGGTACCCAGGCTCTTGGTGATTGTGGACAAGAAATTGAACAGAACACACAGAGAGTTTAAAGCAGAAAGAGAGAGAACAGAGTTATTAAGGGAGAGTACACTCCACAGAACATGGGAGCGGGCCAACTCTGAGCAGAGATTGACTACAGGGGCTAAAGGGGTTCTATTGTTACAGGGCAGATATTTCCTGGCTAGTTTTGGTGGGCTTTTTTTGCATGTGTACAAGCAGACATATTACTTTACAGCTACTGTGCATGTGGTCTCCCATGATTTTCCTTGAATGGGGAAGGCGTTCCCACAATGCTAATTTATTATAATGCTATTATAATGAAGCAGGGGTCATGTAGCATCTTCTGTGTAGGTGCATTCATGATTCACCGTGATTCAGCACTTTTTCGGAAAGCAGGGACAACCGGATTTAGAACAGGGTCTCTGTCATGTATTGATGTCCTACATCTTAGCCCTGGGGCACTTGAGGAGTTTCCTCCTTCCTGACTATCTCCTGCTTCACTGAGATATATTTTTAGTTGTGTGGAAGGAATGGAACCCTACATTTTATTTGTTATATTCTTTGGTTCAACTGATACTCACTTAAGCTGGAGCACAGGAACACCTTGTGGACAGCTGTTCTGATTGCTCTAGCAGGATTCTGATATTGTGACTTCTCCCACATTTCAGAAGCAAGTATTATAACAAGACTGTAAATAGCAAAAAACAAAACAAAACAAAGCACATAGCTATGTGCATATCCCTATTACCTGTTATCCTGCTGAGCATAATTGCATTTTGCATATCATATACCTATTATTTGACCCAGGTGAACTAATTCTGTGCTGTGAATACTGTCTGGGTTGTAGAGTATTTAGAAAAAGAGGATAAGGGGTGAATTTTTAAATAATTTCCTCACAGTAATTATAACCAACATACATAGAACTTTTTTGATAACAGCCCCCACTTGCCTTAACACCGGTACTGAGTGGTGACCGTCAGGGCAGAGAGAGTTCAAGGCTTCTGAAAAGTAATTTAAATTAAAGCTTAGTAATACATTATATAATGTTTTCAAAGACTTAATATTATCTTCAATTTTAGAAGAAAAACCCACACATTTCTGAACAAGATGAAAAACTGATGAAAGTAAAAGGATTTCTTAAAGACATTTAAGGTCTTGAATCGCACTCTAAAGAGATAAATAAATGTCGGACAAGCTCAATCTGTATTCTATACCCGACACGAACTGCGAGTGTGCTGGTGCATTTTGAAGTAATAAATGATAAAAACGGTTTTGAAATGGAATCTTCAAAGGGACTGCAGAAAAACATTTGCAGGATTTATGCCCGTAGTTGCGTGTGTGAGCGCGCACGCTCAGGTACGTGTGGCCGTGTGTGTGCTGTCAATAAACGGAGACACTGACGCTGAAGAATGCAACTGAACCAAGGAATTCTGTTATGGAGCAAGATCGTCATGAATGAAGGAACCGTTTGCGATCAATTAAACCCGCCTGTGTGAAGAGGAGTTGCATTGAGTTAGCACGTTTGTACTTAGGGTGAAGATGCCAATAGCAGCACAGAGACCACATGTATCTCACAAACAATGAATTTTTTGTGTATAATGTTTAAAAATCCATTAATTAGTTGTCCAAATGTAAATACCAAAATGTTTTATATAAGGATTGCAGTGTCCATATTTTACTGTGAAGTGGAGGATCGGTCAGCATTGCCTGCAAGTCACTGACTGGACCTCCTCTGTACCAACTTCTTTAAATGGAGAATATGTTCCCCAGGGCATCACCATAAAACCCCAAATCCATTTTACACATCCTTTTAATTTTTCAGTTGTCTGTAAATAACCAAGTTTGGGTACTCTGATATGGAGTGTGCCCACACAATGAAACTTGAATAAATTTAAACAGATTGAAAGAATTGCCATATTTTTCCATTACAGGCACTTAATTTATATCACTGGGATCAGATAGTTGAATATAGAATGGTATGAAAGAGACTCGTAAAGTGTTCTTTTTACTGCCTTCCGTACTTATTGTGATAATGTTATTACATTATACTGTATAATATAATAATGCATTAATGGTGTTATGGGCCACATTATTTTTCTGTATTCCATTACAGTATGACATTTGTGACTTATACACCACAGCATATCAAAGTTGTCCTCTAATTCCAACAAAATGCATGACCTGCTTCACCTTTTTTGAATATGCTGTTCTCATCAATTGGACTGCTTAATCATGTATCTTTTCTATAGTTATGAAAACACTGCCCACCATTCAGAAGTCAGGCTAAATTGTACATTTTTCATGCAGCTTTCACAGAAACACCCATCTCAATAATTATATGCTTTTAACTGAACCAACCAGAAATGTCCCTGTATTTTTGACACATTAAATTTGACTTGTATTTAGTAATGTAAACTTTTAAAATCCCCAAACAAGGCTTTAATCTTCTAGAAAGAGATGATTTTCTTTAAGACTACATTTTTAGAGTAGTTTTAGGACCATAGCCAAGTAGACAGGTACAGACGATTCTCATGCTCCCTCTGCTCCCGCACATGCATAGCCTTCCCCATTATCAATAATCTCCATCAGAATGGTACGTTTGTGACTATTGCTAAATCTACACTGATACCTCATAATCACCCAAAGTCCATAGTTTCCTACGATTTATTCTCGATGTCATACATTCTATGGGTTTGGACTAATGTGTAATAACATGTATCCTTTATTATACTGTCCTACAGAACAGTTTCGATGCCCTAAAAATCTGGTGATCTGCTTATTCATCCCTCCTCCTATCCTAACCTCAGGGAATGATGAATTTACAGTTTTGACTTTTCCAGATGCTATATATTTGGAATCGGGCAGTATGTTGACATTTCAGATTGTCCTCTTCACTTAGAAATGTGGATTTAATGTTACTCCATATCTTTTTATGGCTTGGTAATTCATTTCTTCTTGGTAGTTCATTTCTTTATAGTCTAATTTGAAGTTGGATAGTGTTAGCCCTCAATTTTGTCCTCCTTCAATGCTGCATTGCCAATCTTGGTCTTTTGCCTCTCAACATAAGCTATAGAATTGCTTTGTCAATATGCACAAAATAACTTGCTGGGATTTTTATTGGCATTGCATTGAATTTATATACCATGTTGGGAATAACCGACATTTTGGCAGTGTTGAATCTTCCCGTGTATGGACTTGGAATATCTCTGCACTCATTTAGTGCATTTTTGATTTCATTCATCAGGGTTCTATAGTTATCTTTACATAAATATTGTATGCATTTTGTTAGATTAATATCTAAGTATTGGTAAAAGGGTAGATCTCATGTTCTATGTCCTTTACTACAATAAAAATCAATAACAAAACCAGAAACTGATTTCTGAGAAATGAGAAAAAGCTACTGAATTGGGTTGTGTTTTTTATTTCTTTGCTTTCAATAGAGAAGACAGCTTACAGGAAAATAATATAAACTTTTGTTTCTGTAAGAAAATATGGGGACTTCCAGGCAAGATGGAGCTGTAGATAGACACACTGTGCCTCCTCAATATATTGGTGCACAACAAATATAAGGACAACAAAAATTTAGAAACAAAAAAACAACCAGTACTGACAGAAAATTGAACTGCATGGAAGTCTGACAACCAAGGAGTTAAAGAAGAAATATTCATCCAAATTGGTAAGAGGGTTGGAGTCGGGCGACCAGGCAGAGAGTGCTCTTGGCAAAGCGGTGTTTGGCAGACCAGACCCCAGGGTGTGGCAATGCAGCAGTGGGTGGAACCAGCAAGGAGGCGGATTGTGGAGGGGTGCAGTGCACAAGGTGGCTGGTGGACCTGGTGGTCCCACATTCGAGGCAGATAAACCAGGTGAAACTGGGGAACGAGACCGACTGTGCAACCCAGGGCCCCAGCACAGGGAATAAAGCCTCAAAACACTGATTGAAAACACCTGTGGGGGTTGAGGTGCTGGGAGAGACTCCCAGCCTCATAGGATAGTTCATTGGAGAGACTTACAGGGTCCTAGAACGTACACAAACCCACCCACCCAGGAATCAGCACCAAAAAGGCCCAATTTGCTTGGGGAAAGCAGCGGAAGTGACTGAAACCTGGCAGAGAGCTGAGCAAGCACCATTGTTCCCTCTCGGACCCCACTCCCACATGCAGTGTCACAACCCAGCAAATGGGTTGCCCCACCCTGGTGAGCACCTAAGGCTCCACCCCTCACTATGTAACAGGCATGTTGAGACAAAAAAAATGGCCCAAATGAAAGAACAAATCAAAGCTCCAGAAAAAATACAACTAAGCAATGAAGAGAGCCAACCTATCAGATGAACAGTTCAAAGCACTGGTGATCAGGATGCTCACAGAATTGGTTGAATTTGGTCACAAATTAGATGAAAAAATGAAGGCGATGCTAAGTGAAATAAAGAAAAATGTACAGGGGACCAATAGTGATGGGAAGGAAACTGGGGCTGAAATCAATGGAGTGGACCAGAAGGAAGAAAGAAACATCTAATCAGAAAAGAATGAAGAAATAAGAATTCAAGAAGAGAGGAGAGCCTTAGGAACCTCCAGAACATCTTTAAACATTTCAACATCTGAATTATAGGAGTACCAGAAGGAGGAGAGGAAAAGCAACAAGTGGAAAACTTATTTGAATAAAGGAGACTTTCCCCAATCTGGCAAAGGAAATAGACTTCCAGGAAGTCCAGGAAGCTCAGAGAGTCCCAAAGAAGTTGGACCCAAGGAAGAACACATCAAGGCACATCATAATTACATTACCCAAGATTAAAATGAAGGAGAGAATCCTAGAAGCAGCAAGAGATAAGGAGGCAGTAACCCATAAAGGACTTCCCATCAGACTGTCAGCTGATTTGTCAAAAGAGACCTTACAGGCAAGAAGGGGCTAGAAAGAAGTATTCCAAGTCATGAAAGGCAAGAACCTACATCCACGATTGCTCTATCCAGCAAAGCTTTCATTTAGAATGGAAGGGCAGATAAAGTGCTACCCAGATAATGTCAAGCTAAAGGAGTTCATTATCACCAAGCCCTTATTATATGAAATGTTAAAGGGACTTATCTAAGAAAAAGAAGATAAAACACATGTACAGTAAAATGACAGAAAACTCACAATTATTAACAACCACACCTAAAACAAAAACAAAAACAAACTAAGCAAACAACTAGAACAGGAACAGAACAACAGAAATGGAGATCATATGGAGGATTAGCCACAGGGGAGTGGGAGGAGGAGAGAGGGGGAAAAGGTACAGAGAATAAGTAGCATAGATGGTAGGTAGAAAATAAACAGGGGGAGGCTAAGAATAGTATAGGAAATGGAGAAGCCAAAGAACTTATATGTATGACACATGGACATGAACTAAAGGGGGGGAATGTGGGTGGGAGAGGGTGTGCAGGGTGGAGGGAAGTGAAGGGGGAAATGGGACAACTGTAATAACTTAATCAATAAACTATATAAAAACAAAAATATGGACATTTACTTATCAATATAAGACCAAAAATAACTGTTTTCCTGTAGCCAGATGATATTCTAGTAGCTATTAGTTATTGAATGTTTGTTATTTTCCAGACCCTCTTCTAAGTGCTTTGCATGTAGTTCCAACTTCTCCCATCCAAGTACTAACCAGGCCTGACCCTGCTTAGCTTCCGAGATCAGACGAGATCGGGCACGTTCCAGGTGGTATGGCCATAGACTAGTTCCAACTTCTGAGTTGGAAGTATTATTTTTCCAATTTAACTATGTAGGAACTCATGTCCTCTCCAGGTTTAAAAGCTTGCTCAGGGTCACACATGTAACAATTGGCTGAAGTCTGGTTCTGGAATTGATGCTGTTAATGAATTCACTAGCCTGCCTTGTTGTTCTCAGAATTTCATAGTTTGAATCTATTTATACTGAATAAAAAAAATCACAGCATACTTCAGTTGATCAAAATACCCCAGGCGATTACTGTCACATGTCACAAGGGTTGATGGAAATTAAGTGATATGTGGGTCTCTAAAGATGACTCTCTAAAAAAAATACCACAGTCCTGAAATCCAATCTGCAATCCAATACATAAGACCTAAGGCCTAAGAGTACATTGTGTGGTGTAATGCGCAAATGCTGACTACTGCAATATTTCTCAATGATACTTTTCCCAGACTTTTTCAATATCTTTCTTCTATAAAGAAAAAAATTTCTCAGAATGTGTTTCCTCTTTCAAATGTCCTCTATATTTTGAAGCCACTATCTCAATCATGCTTAGTTATAATTTCTTTTTCGACCCCTCCATATCTAAAATTAAAAACACTGAATAATGAAATAAACCCATTCGACTCTTCCTGAAATACTTATCATTATCTTTAAACTATCATTTATGCTCTTCCGTCTAATCTAAGAGTATATTCACTTGTATTCATCTTGTTTGGGGAGAATAGAGAGGTGGGCGTGCATAGTATGTCATACGCCTGCCCTTTAAAATTGATTTATTGGCTTCATATTTTGTACCAGGGTCAATAATTCCTGTTTTGATACAGAATTTCTCCCCCTCTGAGAAATTCTAGTTTTTCATCAAAGATATCTACTCAAAGAAAAATATCTAAGCAACTTACTATTTGCCATTTAATCTATAAAATGAGCTATTAAACAATGTCTTTTAAGGCCTAAGGGAAAAGGATCTCATTCATAAGTCCCAAGGAAATTCTGTTACATTGTAGATATTAAAATGACTTTCCTACCTCTGCAGAAGAAGCCTAACTGATCGTAAGAGCAAACATTTACACACTGAGAGTTTAGTGTGTACCAGTTAATGTGAGTAATTAACATGTAGTAACTGAGATACTAATTTTAAAGATGAGGATGTTGAGGCACAAATTATTTGAAGAAATTGTTCAATTCCACACACCTGAGAAGCAGAAGAACAAAGATTTGAGCCCTAGCTAACTGGTCTAGCTTCATCATTATACGGAGTGGGGCAAAAGTAGTTTCATAGTTGTATGTATGTGAAACACAGAGTTTATTTTGGTATTATTATTGATTAATTATTGTATTATTTTCCATATGAACAACTTTAAGCCTGCTTTTCCCCCAGCCTGTATTATTTCACTGTTACTAATTATTTTAAGAGGAAAGGCCTGAGCATATTTCTTTTTGATATTTTATAATTCTATCTACATGAATATATCTGTAATTCAAGATGAGATGAAGAGATATAAAGAAAATGCCTTTAAGGATAGTAATGAAGCAGATATTATTATAAAGTCTTTATATGCATTATTGATTTTAATTTATAAAATAATTATAGTATTATTATACCTTATACACATGGGACTATGACCTTGGCGGACACTATTATAATAATAATAATGGTTTATAAATAAAAATCATTTAATCCCTATATTAATCTATATAAATAATAACACATAGGTGAGGAGCACATATGCCATTGCATTGCCCATTGCCTGAAGACTTCACACTTAGTATATAATATAATTTCTAAGTAATTAGGGTTGACAATGAGTTTCACTACTAGTAAGTGTAAGGGAAAACACTGTTATATAACCCTAGGAAACCATCATGTTGGCATTATGGTTTGTTTGCATGGCCTTCCCTTATGGAATTCCACTCATAATGTGATACATCAACACTTCAAAAACCTCAGCAAGAAAAGAGCAAACAACCACAGGAATGTGGCTACCTCAAATTCCAATCAATTTGTTTTTTATTTCATTAATTTCCTTTTTTAATTTTTGTTCCATTACAGTTGTTCCACTTTTCCCCTGTTGCTCTCCCCTGCCCAACCCCTGCTTCCACAGTCAATCCCCAACTTGTCATCCATGTCCATGGGTCACATGGGTCATCTCTCCCACCTATAACAGGAGCCTAATGAACAAAGCACACAAACGAGCAAAATAGAATCAGAGGTGTGGAAACGAGGAACAGACTGACAGGGGCCAGAGGGGAGGCAGAGAAGGATATGGGAGGGATAAAAGGGGAAGGGCCTAGTCCATGTAAATTTTTATAGCAGAGTCTTTATTTCAAGTTATATATCTTGGCCTCTGTGTGAATTTCAAGCCTTGAAAAGCTCACATAACTAATTTAATAATAGTTATATAACTGATATTTTCTATTTCTTGCTGCTTTCCACACTCCACCAAATAAATTATGTAACAAGTATTTATAATGCCCCAGAATTATAATGCCAGTTTGTTGTATTGACATGTTGTTGCTTGTTTAATTGACAAAAACTTCTCAACATATGATGCTAATCAAAAAAATTTACGATTGGAATACAAAATATTTTAACATGACAAATATATATCTAAACATTGTCATTAACATGTAGAGCTGTAAACACCAATATAGTTAGGCATTTATATCTTAAATCATATTTATTATAATTCATATAGTTTTATACATACATGTTACCACTGTGAACACAGATTTTCCCACATAAAATAAATATCTACATACCCAATGTTCTTATATTTAAGAAATGTCCATCATCTTACCAAGGTAGATCAAACACACACTTTGAGATCTGAAGAAGTTCTCAAACAAAACCAGAAAAATTGCCAGTAAAATAGTAACAATATTTCTCAAGTTAATTCCCATATACCAAGATTATAATACTAAAATTTAAAAGTAATACACTTATAATTACTGTTAACTATTTATGAGATTTTATTTGTTTTATTGAGATTTGGCTTGGCAGAAAAGTTGGTCCTACAGTTATTTCATTGAGAAGATACAGAACTCTCACTCATTCCAAACACTATCAGTTTTTGATTTTATACAGGACATTAGAGAAGTGTTTTCCGTTGAGATGGTGAGACAGACACACCGTGAACCCCGACTGTGCATTTATGGTAGTTGTGTGGGGGTGGTTGTGAACAAATTGTTTTTCCTTCATTTATCCACTTGGTTTTACTTTCCTTTCAATAAGCCTCCTTTGGCATACAGAGATTTTTAATAGTCATTTCCCTAGTTAGTATTAGCTTCAAACTCAGAGTATTTAAAGGCAAACTATGAAGAAAAAAAAGAAGACATGTATACAGATTAAGTTAAACTAAGAACTTAGGACAAGGATTCTCTTTCCTTGTGACAACCTCTTTGATTCATTTCCACATAATCATTGTCTCTATTTTTTATTGCTTGATAGGAATAAATATAAATAATTATCCATTTGATTATTTTAAATAAGTTCATTATAACAATTTCCAAAAATTTTGAAAATTTTCCAAACATTTAGTATTTTTTTCACTTGAAAAAAACAAAAAAAGGTTACATTCTTATCTTTATTCTTTATTTAATTACCACAGTAATATTTTAATGTAAAATATACTTAATATCCAATATTAAAATATATTTGTGAGTTAAATCAAACTTTATGGGAACAAATAAAGGGTACATAACTATACAGGTTATATATAGATCTTGTGAGGTCTAATCACACCATATTTACTGACTTGTTTTTCTGTTCTAAGTCTATCCTTTTAATAATTTAAGTTTAAGAAGAGCATTCCTTCCTTTTCAGATAGGTTTTACAAAATATTGATGACTAATTTCACTTTAAGTGGGCAAATGCTCTCCAGTGTTAGAAATTTATATCTCCACTCCCGTGTTATTAATTAAAATGCTGAGCTTGATTTAATGTTGACGCCTCACCCCCCGCCCCGTCTCCTGCCTCCCGGTCCCTGGCCATGCTGCAGCAGCGGGTCCTGGGGAGCCTGCAGTAGGTGAAACGCACTGCTGGCTCCCTTCCTTTGCCTGGGCCCAGAGAGTCCGCACGTGCTTCCTGCTGGCCGGCGGCTGCTCTGAATGTGTAGATGGTTGGAGAGAAAGGAAGTGAAGGGGTTTCTTACTTGCCTGATGTTATTCCTTGCCAGATTATTGAGATATGTCTGCTTTCAGTATCTGCTGGCGTTCAAAGCTGATTTCTTCCTCTGCTTGGACCCTAGTATCTCTGAGGGCCTCTCACACATACACACCCTTTGGGAATCCTCACTTCCAGTTCCCTTAAAAGGGTTCGGCGCAGCCAGTGGCTCGCTGGAGCTAGTGTTCTTCAACCCAGGAGAGACAACTGATAGATTTTCCTGGATTTTGTGAGCAGTTTGTTAAACACTGCCATTATTAAAAATTAAAATATGTGCATATGGAAGTTAAAATAATTTTACAAAGAAAAACATACCAAATACTCATTACTTCTGGGTAGTTTTAAAAATTCCATTAGAAAATTATTGAAAAATATATTACTGAAATGAATTAATTAGAGAAAGGACATATTAAATATATGTGTCCAATTTATAACTTCTCAGCTGTACTTTGAATCTTTGTAATGTTGGTAAAGGATCACTTATTGGTAGATGTAACATTTTCAGATAATAAGACTTTTATCCATCTTGAATTTGTTTTTGTGTAAGTTGGTTGGGTTTTATTTATTTATTTGTTTTTGCGCATTCCTGTCCAGATCTCTCAACACCATTTGTTGAAGAGCTTATCTTTACTCCATTGTAGGCTTCTGTCCCTGTTGTCGAATATTAATTGACCATGGAGACATGGGTTTATTTCTAGGCTCTCTATTCTGTTCCACTGATCTATCTGTCTGTTCTTATGCCAGTATCAGACTGTTTACAGAAAATTTAAGGACAATTATCCCAGGTTATGTGCTCAGGAATGAGAGAATTACACGGGCTCAATTTTAACTATCTCCAAATGTGAAGTACAGACATAGCGGCACAGTGGCATTCTGGCTAGCGTGGAATGCTTCAGGTTATAAAGAAAGAAAAACAGACAAAAATCAGCATAAGGGAAAAGAATGATAAATGGCATAGACCTACATTTACGGCCAGGAGATAGGCATACTGAGACACCAATCTTTAAAAGAGCACATGGAGTAAACTATAGATCAGTGACAGAGAATTATGAGACTTTTTTAGATTCTGGAAATTTGGTTATTCTTTTGCATGCATTTTTTCATGGATTATCCATTTCCTTTCATAATTAGCAGTGAAATAATTGCTAAATTATCCATAATTGCAGGCAGACTTACTACCTCATTAGAATGGTAAAGAAAGCATATTTAAAGAGTTTTATTTTCCAAAGATAATTTTAAGGTGAGGAAGATCTTAAAGGAGAAAACAAATATTTTAAAGTAATATTTTTAGACTCTAGGCTGAAATCAGGATCCAAAAGTATAATATGAATGTATATGTTCTTTCCACAATCTGCTTTCTCACCCATTTTTCTTTGGTGTGAGATTATGTTTATTTTTCTACTACATAACTGATTTAGGTGTGAATTCCAGTTTGATAGCGATACATTCACCTTTCATAAGAGTCTCTCTGTGGCAAGAGAGAGTATTTGTTTGGCCTAAGGGTCTTCTAAGTGTTATGAAGGTTTTAGGAAACAGATTTTCCTACAAATCAAGTTTTTTGGTTTTGGTTTTGGTTTTGTGGTTCCCTCAGCTAATTGGTACATAATAAACTTTAAAATACAATAGCACCAGAGTTACTCTGTTAGGTTGCCCTGCCCCTATGATGACAAGAAGGGAGGGAGAGAAGATAAAAAGAAGACAACAGACAATATCAACATTTTTGAATTTCCAAATGCATGCAACTATGTTGCAGTTAAAATATATGTATATGCTTACATGCAGGGAGGAGCTGATGTCTTCATTTTATATTTCTACATAAGTTACCACATAAGCACAGCTTAAAGTAACGTACATTTATTATTTCATTCTGTGTGTGGGTCGCGCCTGAACACAACTTTCCTGGTCCATCTGTTGTTGTTATATGGGCTGCATCTCACACAGAGGATGGAAGGATCCTACTTCAAGCTTATTTAGGTGGTTGTCAGACTTCATTTTGTAGCTGTATGATTAAGGGCCCTGGCTTTTTACTAGCTATTGGCAAGAGGCTGTCCGAATGCCCCTAAAACCACTCGGAGTTGCTAGAGCCTACTCTGAGTTTCTTGTCAAGTGGGCTTTTCCAACATGGCAGCTTTAACGGATGAGTCAGCAAGCAGGTGCTGTGAGCGCAGCAGGAGCCCAGGCCCTTTTGGAAGGGCTTTCACCTTATGTCAGGCCTGTGCAGAATCATCTCCTTCATGATGAAACCAAACCAGCTGAGCTGGGGCCTTTATTACAGGCACACCTCAAAGGTAGTGCAGATTTGGTTCTAGACATCCGCAGTAAAACAAGTATCACAATTAAGAAAATCATGATCCTTTTGTTGGTGGATAGCCTTACCATCAGTTTGTAAAAAAAATGCAACATCTGTGATGTGCAAAAAAAGCAAAGCTCAATAAGAGGAGGCATGCTGTTGTGTCTGAAATACCCTTTCACTTTTGTCTTCATTCTTCACCTGCTCACCTCCAGATGAATGGAGGAAGCTGCCTACTGCCCCTCAGCTTGAATTATTTATTCATGTTTAATTTGAACTGCAGTTGTTAATATAACGAGGTTTTAAAACAATCACTGTGATGATATATGTGAAAGTTGATAGGTTAGAAATAAATCAACCACACTGACTCTTGTACACCTCCATGTGGGAATCCTACAGGAAACTGGAAGTCAGTATAAGCCAAACTGACTTTTTTTCTTACTTTGGAAACTGATCCCCCATTTGCAATCTTCAACCTTCGTTAATGATGGTATACCATACCCACCAGAAGATTGAGAGTCCTTTTATATCAAACAGACTACTGTGCAGTTATATCTTTAACCTCTTCCTAAATGAGTTGCTCTGAAATAGCAGCATGGGAAAGCTTCTCCCAGCGTTTGCTGAGCTTCATCCCCAGAGTTCCTGATTCACCAGGTTTAATTTCAGTCAACTTTCCAAGTGATGCTGATGATCCTGGGCCGGGGTCTCTCTTGTATTGACCTGATCCTTGTATATACAATCCTTGTATTGCCCTGATCCAAGGATCTTTCAACTTAAGTCATTCCACTGATGAAGGATGTCTTGTTCAAATGAGACCAGGTAATGGTTTCTCCAGGGCCAGAGGCCAGGTGTTTTCCCAACAGGGATTAAGAGGAGCAACTAGAATCTCTCTCTTGGAGAATTTAAATGTTAGAGGTAAAGACATGATATTTCTAACTGATGAGAGCTCAAGCTGAGAGCCAGTTACATAATCTGTGAAGCCTCAGCCATTAGCAATAGGAGAATCTCTGCAAAAAATCATCAGCCAAAGGATACTCAGGTATAAGAACTCTAGTTAGTTGGCAATAGGAGAACCGAGGAAAATGAAGAGTTACCAGAACACTAATTGGTATTTAAAGAACTCTGTTCTGGATGTGAAGTAGAATGATTGATGGTGAAAGGTGGGTAAAAGGAGCTCCTAGGGATGTGAACGCTTCTGAGTTACCTTGCAGCCTTCATGAGGCCCTGCACTGTTGTGATCCCTGTGTTTTGCATAATGTTTTACCTTAAGCCTTTTCATCACTGGGTTCTCCTGAATCCCGTGCACTGCATCAAAATTCTTGTCTTGGTACAGTTGTGATATAATTTTGGTTCACATGCTTACTCTCAGAACAAATACATGGATATCTCATTAATTTTTTCTACTACGTGTAGCACTTCTGAATTTTCACACCATAAATAGTTTAATTTGAATTTGTTGCAATTTAAATAAATAAATAAATGTAGAGGAGTTTCTCAGACAGAGGGTACAGACTGGGCAAATGTCCTAAAGCCGGAATGTATTAGAAGCTAGAGTACCTAGAAAAACAGAAGAGACAAAGAGTGTGAGAAAGGGGCCAGGGAGGACACGTGCAATGGAAAAGGGATGATGTAGGGGCCTGTGGGCCATTGTCAGAACTTTGGCTCTTAGTTTTTACACAAGGGGAGATGGTGGCTTTTTATTGGGGGAGTTAGAAAATCTGCCTTCTTTTTCTTTTTCTATTTATTACTTTATTTATTGCTGTTCAATTACAGTTGTCCCAATTTCCTGAAAAGATCATTTGGAATGTAAAAAGGACTGGAAATGCTTGTTTAGGAATGAGTATATCCTTTACAAGTCCTGGAAAGGGAATGTTTAATAAGACAGTGGTTTGTAAACATATAATATAGACAAGGAAGTTATGGTGATGATTTTGTGAGCCAAGATCTTTAGCTAATTACAACTGGGTGCTTTATTTTTGTTGTTGGAACTTAGCTGCCTGATAGATTAGACTTAAGTTTATCGGTGACCACAACCTCAATGCTGAAGGAGCTGTAGCAAACTGCCAAAAATATAGTTACCATTTAAAGGTGTTTCTTCATGTAACTATGCTTCTTGACATGTTCAAGGTCCTGTTAGGCCCTTCCTTGCTCTCCAGATTCTCCCAGTTACAGATTTTCTGTCCATGCCTCCGCTGCCTGTTCTTCACTTTATTACCATGATTAACTTCTACTCAAACTGTGAAACACAGGTTAAAATATTCCTTTCTGAAGTTTTGCAAAATCTACCCTAATCAGGTTCAGAAACTTCCTTCTTTGCCCATATTACATATTTTACATCCCAGCAGTATATCCTTTATTACATTTAATCTTACTTATCTAACATAACAATGAGTTTCTTGAGGGCTACAAGGCATGGGAAATCACATTGTCGCATTTGCATAGTATTGGAAGTAAATAAATATTTGAAACAGCTGAGGAATGAATGTCCATTTGCTCTTTCATGCTCTGTGTTCAATGACTTGTTTATTCAGCTCCCGGCCCTTGTTGGGCCTTGTACCTTCCTCTAATGAAATTGTACGTGTCACTGTGAATTACTACCTGTTGTTATGAGCTGTTGCAAGTTTTCATGTGTCTCTTCCCAATATTTGCTCTTGGTACTCTAAATGGAGTTTAAGTTGCTTATATTCCAGAGTCTTATGGTCCTATTATTTCTACTTCTCCCTGGAAATCTTTAGTGTTCCATAAAATACTTTATAAAATGTAAAGCATCATACACTCTAGTATTCCTGATGTTATTATTCAATGATGTTTGCTGATTGAAATCATTGAGGTCACGGATAAAAGTGAGCACATTAAAACATGAGGCTGACACAGAAATTTGCATAGTAGATGACCCATCAGTTCTGACCGTTCATCAGAAAGCACCTCTTATGTACCTTCTCTGGATGTTCAAGACGTACCAAGAAAATGTCAGATTGTGTGAGAACACTCTGATTACTGAAAAAGAGAATGTAGTAAGTCAGAAAGACTGCCAGAAAAATATAATTTTATTATTTCTGCCAGAGAAGTAGCACGCCTAAAAAATAGCATATGCACTGATATTTTACTAATGTTGTATTCTGGCTTCAATATTATGTCCCAAAGAATCTAAACAAATGTGCTGTAAGTATTGACAATAATTGCTTTTGTTATATTAGAATTAAGTAAGTAATCATAATAATAACAAAGAAAATGTGTCTAATCATTAACTATCAATTACCATAAATAAAAACTTAGAAAATTCTCCCTTCAGGGAAGATAAGTGTCTGGTATCTATTGCTATTATGACCGGATCTTATAAATGGTGTTTATGCCTTTGGCATGAAGTGTATGCAATATTTAAAGGACACGTATTCTTTAAAATGTGAAAATACATTTCAAAAATATCTTTCTTAACCCTACAAGTGACTTTGGCTATATTTTCTTAGTTGGGTAAGCATGCCATTTTAAATAAGGAGGAAACACGTCTTCATTTCATTATGATATGCACAGAAAAGAACACAGAAAAATAAAAAGCTAGTGAAGTAGCCAAGCCTTAATGAATATTTGTAAATATGTCAGTTCTCTGCTATTATAACGAAATGCAGTGGCAGGTGAGAGATTTTAAGTTGGTTTGCTCTGCTGCAGTTGAGACAGAAACATATTTTACCCAAACATAAGGGCTAGGATATATAATTTCACAACACTGCTTCATAAAACTACATATTTTATATTTGTATTAACATATGTTTTGCCTTTGGTGTGTTTTCCAATTTTTCTTTTTTATAAAATCATTCCCACATCATTTCCCTTTTTAAAACACACTTGAAGCATTTTTCTCATTGCCCAATAACTAGTTTCATGTATTAATTCAACCTAGTATTCAAACTCCTTTTTCTTTTTATTGTTTTTAATCCTTACCTGAGGATACGTTTATTGATTTTAGAGAGAGAAGAGGGAGGGAAGGATGGAGGGAGTGAGGGAGTGAGAGAAAGAGAATAAGAGAGAGAGACCTGTCAGAGAGATAAGCATCTATCGGTTGCCTCCTGCACATGCCTTCACTGGGGATTGAGCACTCAGCCTTGGTACGTGCCCTGACTGAGGATCGAACCTGGGATGCTCCAACCAACTGAGCCACCTGTCCAGGGCCACACTACCATTTTCTATTTATCTCTTTATCCAGTATGTCATAACAATACTGATTAAAGTCAGTATATAAATTCAGTTTGAATACAAAATACAAAAAACTAGGAGAAAGAAGGGGTCATATAATTGTTTGAAAGAAAGCAGATTAATTCCAAAGCTAAATGTTATATAACATTTCAATAATACATTTGAATGTTGAATACCACTCTAAACTTTAGTTTCACATTTGTTTAAATAGATTAATCACATCCTAAAGAAGAGGACTAAAGTCTTAAAATTTAGTGAAAAGTATTTTAATACCCAAAATATTAAGAAAGACACATTTTATCATCATTTACAACCACATTAAATGTTCCAATTAGCTTTGGCAGGGGGCTACCTTGGTTGTAGTCAGCTGCAATTGAGCTGGTCTGGAGTGTTCAAGAGGGCTTCTCCTGCCTTCCTGCTTTTTTGGAAGTGGTGTCTTCAAGGATGACCTGAGCTGCGTCCTTCTCCTCCTTCAAGTCATTTAGGGGCTTCTCCAAGTGCTCTCTCTAAGAGGGTAGACAGTCTCCTGACATAAAAGCCTAGGCCTCCAAAAGGAAGGAAGCAGAGATGCCAATTGCTTAAAGCTCAGGCCACTAACTGGCAGTGTGTCATTTTCATTGTCCTCTGATCATGAGAGTCTCAGGGAGAAAGACTCCACGGGGAAGAGACATTGATTCCCCTTCTCAGCTGGAGGGAAATTAATAAGTTTGCAGGCCGTTTTAGTCTGTCACAACATGATAGCTCACATTACAACTTGTTTTTTCTCCTCTCTGCCCTCCCTGTATATATTTTTTAAATTTTTTAAATTTTAAAGTAGAAAGACAGTTTAAGTTAAATATTTTTACATATGTATACTCTATGGTCCTTAACTATTTCACAATTTTTATTAGTTTTTTTTCTTAAGATTCTCAATGATTTTCATGAAAACCAGCTCCCTGATGCACATGTTTCCAAAGAAATTAATCAGAATCTGGATCTTTTATTACTTTGCCACTTCTCTCTTCAGTCATGGCTGCAAGAAGTACAAGAAAGAAACAAACAAGACACATAAAAACAGACACAATGAAACAGAATCAAAAGTCCCAAAAAACTCATGTATTTACAGTCAACTATTGACAAGGGATAATCAGTGGAGAAAAGACTATCTCTTCAATAAATGGTGTTTGGAAAATTAAATATTCACATGCAAAAAATGAAACTAGACCCCTATCTGACACCATCCACTCCAGATGAAGTCGGCTTAAATGTAAGACCTGCAACCATAAAATTCCAAGAAGAAAATAAAATAAAAGAGCTCCTTGACCTGGGTCTTGGGAATGATTTTTTGGACATGACTCTTAAGCACAAGCAAGAAAATTGAAAACAAACAGGTGAGACTCTATCAAACTAAAAAGCTTCTGCATGTGATAAGAGGTTAATATCCAAAATATATTAAGAATTCATACAACCTCATAGCAAAAGCAATAATGATAACAAAAAAATAATTGAATAAAAAAACAGGCAAAGGACCTGAATAAACATTTTGCCAAAGAAGATGTATGAATGGTCAACAAGTACATGCAAAGGTGTTCAATATCACTACTCATTAGGAAAATACAGATTAAAATTATAATGGGATATCATCTCAGGCCTCTTAGAATGACTATTGTCGAAAAGACGAGAGATACATATTAAGAGGATGTGGAAATAAAGGAATGCTTGTGTGTTGTTGGTGAGAATAGAAATTGGTGCAGCCAATAAGGAGAACGATATGGAGGTTCCTCAAAAAAATTAAAAATTGAACTACCTTATGATCCAGCAATTCCACTTCTGGGAATATGTTCAAGGGAAATAGTATGTCAAAGAATCATTTGCATCTCTATGTTTTTAGCAACATATTTATATCAGCCCACACATGGAAATAACTTATGTCCATTGATAAATAAATAGATAAACTGCATTTATGTGTAAACAATAATTCAGCTATAAGGAATGGAATCCTGTCATTCTCAATACTATCAATGGAATTTTAGGGCATTATGCAAAATGAAATAAGCCACACAAAGAAAGACAAATACTGTATGGTATCACTTATATGTAGAATCTAAAACAAAAAATAAATAGGCACCTCACTGCAAAAAAAAAGTCTGAGGAAAAAAGTTAGATTTGTTGTTACCAGGGGTAGGGAGTAGCAGGTGGAAAAATTAGATAAAAGTCATCAAAAGGTACAAACTTCCAATTTTAAGACAATTAAGGCTGGGAATGATGTACATCCTGTTGACTACAGTTAACACTGATGAAAAAAGAAAAGGGAAACGAACACACAAACACCCCTGAAAATTCAAGGGGAAAATGACATCTGAAGAAAACAATTATGATAAAAATGCAGAAGTAGAAAGTGAAGAGTGAGAACGTGTATGTGTGTGTTTGCACACTGGCTTTGAATGACACAAACAGGCAGTTCTGGAGAGGAAGAATGGCCAAAAATAGAAGAGAAAGAGAGGAAAGATGTGATGCAGGTAGGGAGATGAATAGAAACTAGAATTTATGTGCTGATATTTAGGATTTCTCTTTTTCTCTGTGTAGTTTGTTGAATAATTATTTTGTGTACAAAATACCAGAAACATCCCAAAGACATATTCAGTGTTCTGATGGCTCCTCAAAGAGACAAAGATCCAGTGAAATTGAAAGAGCAATTCAAAGAGATACCATCATTGTGTGCTGGATATTATAGACGGTTCACTAACTGCATTCTGTGCTAAGATCACATAGCTCCAGCAAAACAAAAGAAATAATAATACAGAACAATTGGAGATATAGATTGTAAACAAATTCTTCTATGAGAAAACAGGTTCATGTAAAAGAAAAAAAATAGAACTAGCTGTTAATTTGGCAGAAAAAAATGGTAACTTACGGAACCAACTGAGCAGGTCGTTACAGTTGGCAAGTGTCTGTTTCTGAATTGCTGAGGAAGACATCAGTGGCCTTATTAGTTTATGGCAATACTTTAAAGTATCAGAAAGCAGTGTGGATTAATTGCTATAATGACTAGAATCTGCAAACCTTTCCTCAGTTCAGAAGATAGTAAAACTAGTGATGACTAATACATCATGCATGGGCTCCCTGAATAATTATTTTGAAGTAGACATTAAAGAGTAGCACTTAGAGCAATCTGGAAAGACATTCAGCTAGGGAGCATAGAATTACAGAATTTTACGGCCCCCACCTTATCTTAGTAAGTAGATAGTTTTCCATTATCTGTTTGAAATCAAATCAACATTAAAGAGAAGCTAGTTTGTATAACATGAAGTCTATTGGAAATTTCTAACCCCTATTCAATTACTTCATAAATATTAGCAACTGTATCAGCTATATCAATGAGATAAGATCTGCATTGGTTAGGAAAAAAGAGTAAGAAAAATTCCTACCAATTTCTGCCATTAAGGAGCTCGGACTATAATGAGGACTATGAAAAATCAATCCAAAACTTACACTGCAAGTAAAACTGGCCATACACACACACCAGAAGGGGGGACAAATGTTACTGCAGCAGGGAGGGAGTGTGCTGTGCTGCAGATTTGGAGGGAGGCTAAGAGCACAGGTGATACCTGTGGTTTACTGTTAAACTGGAGCACAGTACACAGGTCCAGACACCTACCTAGCAGGGGCTCGTAATTACCATGAGAAATGAATGTATGGGCAACTGCCAAATAAAAGAGTTAAAACTGAAACATTTTAAAGAATTTTTATTTGAAGTCCTGGCTGGTATGGCTCAGTGGAATGAATGCTGGCCTGTGAATCAAAGGGTCATTGGTTCAATTCCTAGTCAGGGCCCATGCCTGGGTTGCAGGCCAGGTCCCCAGTAGGGGGCATGTGAGAGCAACCACACATTGCTGTTCCTCTCCTTCTCTCTTTCTCCCTTCTCCTCTCTAAAAATAAATAAGTAAAATCTTTAAAAAAAGAATTTGTACTTGTAGAGAAGAGGTATGTGGTAGTGGTATGCAGAAGAAGCTTTCTGTCCGATGAACAAAACACTGTAAAAAAAGGCATAAAAAAGAAAGCTGATGTACATAGGGAACATCATTCGAGCACTGTAGGGTGGTTAGAGTGTGGTAGTTCGCCTTTATCTACAGTTCTGATTTTTTAATTTAATCTTATTGTAGTTTTTCTATCACCTTTTAGTCCCTTTCTCACCAGCAATCAACACACTGTTGTCCATGTTCATGAGACTTTATCCTTTTTGCTCCATCCCTGCACCCCCTAACCACCGCGCCCTCGCCACCTAGCTGTGATCCCACTCTCCATCTATGAGTCCATCCCCATTTCCCTGTCAGTTCAGTTTGACTTTTGTGGTTTCAATTCCTCATGATCAATGATGGTCCAAAATCATTAAATATGAAATTCCAGAAATAAGCAACAAGTTTTAAATCACATACCATTCTGAGTAGCATAATGAAATCTCTCTCCAACCAGCTACATCCAGCACCAGCTACATCCAGCACCTCACTGATTTGTCCTGCATCCAGGCTGTGTACACTATCTGCCAAATAGTCACTTAGTGGCAGTCTCAGTTCTTCTGTTCAAGCAACTCTTATTTTACTGATGATGGCCCCAAAGTGAGAAAGTAGTGATGATGGCAACTTGGATATGTGTAAGAGAAGCCCTAGAATGCTTCCTTTAAGGGAAAAGTTATGTGCAATCTAATAAACTAATTTGAGAAAAAGAGAGAGTCCACATTCACACAAATTTATTGCAGTATATTGTTTTAATTGTTCTATTTCAGTACTAGGTATTGTTGATGATCTGTTACTGTGTCTAATTTATAAAATAACTTTATCACAGCTACTTATGTGCACAAAACAAAACTAAATACAGACATACCTCATTTCATCACACTGCAAACTATTTTGCTTCTCTAATACTAGGTGCTTTACAAATTGAAGGTTTGTGCCAACCCTGAGTACAGCAGATCTATTAGCACCATTTTTACGATAACACTTGGTCACTTTGTACCTCTGTCTCACGTTTTGATATTTTGAGAAATATTTCAAGTTTATAAGTATTATTATTAGTGTTATTATTTGTAATCAGTGATCTTCAAAGTAATTGTTTTAGGGTGTCACAAACTGTATTCATTTAAGGCAGCAAACTTATTCAATAATAAATGTATGTTAACAGCCTTATTGCTGCTATGGAGAAAGTTTTAGTGGTCTGGACAGAAGATCGAACCAGCCACATCATTCCCTTAATCCAATAGCTAATCCAGAGCCAGGCCCTAACTCTTCAGTTCTATGAAGACTGCAAGAGGTTAGGAAGTTACAGAAGAAAAGTGTGAAGCTATCAGAGAATGGTTTATAAGGGAGAAGGAAAGAAGCCATCTCCATGGCACAAAAATACAAGGCGAAGCAGCCAGTGCTGATGTGGAAGCCGTGCCAAGTTATCCAGATCCAGCTAAGATCGTTAATAAAGGTGGCTACACTGAACAGCAGATTTTCAATCAAAGTGAAACTGCCTTGTATTGGAAAAAGTTGGCCCCTGAGGACTTTCATAGCCAGAGAAGGGACGTCAGTACCTGGTTTCCACGCTTAAAGGACAGGCTGGCTCTCTTGTTAGAAGCAAATGCACCTGGTGATTTTAAGGTAGAGACAGTGATCATTTACCATTCTGAAAATCCTAGAGCCCTACATCACTTTGCTAAAACTACTCCGCTTGTGCTCTACAAATGGAACAACAAATCCTGCGTGACAGCACATCAATTTACAACATGGTTTACTAAATATTTTAAGCCCGCTGCTGAGATCTAGTGTTCAGAAAAAAAATTCCTTTCAAAATAATACTGCGCATTGACAACACACCTGCTCACCCAGAAGAGCTGATGGAGGCTGACAACAAGATTAATGTTGTTTTCATGCCTGCAAACACAACCACCAACCACTCTCCAGTCCATAACTCCGGGATTCATTTGGATTTTCAAACCTTATTATTGAAGAGATATATTCCATAAGGCTATAGCTGCCACAGACTGTGGTTCCTCTGATGGATCTTGGCAAAGCAAATTGAAAACCTTCTGGAAAGTACTCAGCATTCTAGATGCCATTAAGAACATCTGTGATTCATGGGAAGATGTGGAAATATCACTATTGACAGGAGTTTGGAAGACGTTGATTCCAGCCCTCATGATGACTTTGAGAGGTAGAGGAACCGCAGACTGTGGTAGAAATAGTGAGAGAACCAGAATTGGAGGTAGAGCCTGGATATGTGAC
>CM052548.1:15670848-15710980 GCA_028533065.1 Trachops cirrhosus | reverse complement strand
GTGACTGCCTTTAATGAAACATTTACTTTAAGACAGTGGTCTAGAACTAAACTTACAAATGGCCCTGAGGTGTTTCTCCACAGGATTGGGTATTATCCATCATTGTAGGCACTGACTGAGGGTGTTAGAATATACCTTCCCCATTGCTACGGCGGCTAGTGGAAGCATTTTTAATTGAAAAGTAGAGAAACGTAGCTGAGATGTGTTCAATACAGAGGCAAGGTCTCCAAGAGCTTTGTTAACCACGATTCAGATCTTTCTCCCCCAAGAAAGCAACCTGGAGCCAGTAAAAGTTTCGCTGCTGAAGTGACATGATTAGATTTTCAATTTAGAAAGATCACTGTGAGTGTAAAAGGGATAGCAGACTGGGAGTCTTCAAACCTGGGGACCAAGATAAGAGTTCTGAACAGTTATAATAGAGTAGATTAAGAATGAAGGCTGAATTATCAGTGACAAAGAGCAAGTGATAGAGGGGAGATGCGGTAGAGTTCATCTTGTCGTGGGAAATGAGAAAAGGAAACACCTGTTCCTGACTCTGGAGTCTGGGGGACTGGCTTGACATTATTCAAAATACAGAGATTAGGAACCAGGAATGAAATATTGGAGTCTGGGGTAGTTTCATTTTGAACATAATAATTTTTGAGTACCTGTGGATATCCCAAGTGAAGATTCACTGCAGTGCAAAAAAAATGGAGTTGGACTTTGGGAGACAGACGTTTGTGGAGTATTATAAATCTGTGACTCATCAGTGTGCTGTGGACACCCTGACTGAGCAGGAGAAAAATCTGAGGGAGTGTACAAAGTGATGAGTGACAAAAACAAAATGCAGCAGAATGTAGTACAAAATACCGTTATTCCAGGGTGATGAGAAGGCAAATCCATGAGAAACTGAGAATAAGTTGAATGTGGTTATAAAATTCAAGACAAGAGATAACATAAAGCTAATAAAAAGAGTAATGATTGTGTTGAACTGCATGGCAGTGTTGAGAAAGAAAAGTTAAAAGGCTATTAATTGTATTTGTATGGAATTAAAATTCTATTTATATAGGAATTAAAAAATGAAAATACTAACTTCAAATTAAGATAACTAGGCTGAGAAGTTTAGCATAAAAAAAGGGGGAAAGAATTAGATAAACAGGGTTTTCTTTTATTACTGGGGAAAACAAGTTATAATAATAGTGATATAAGTATGTTTTTTAATCATCATATCCACACACATAGAAAAAATTTAAAAAGGTGACAAATTATACCTAGTATGTTGCATTGTGAATTTTTGTTTAATCTTATTATTTAAAATATAGTTAATATATAGTTAAGCTTTTAGAAACAGTATTTTCACCCAACCGCAAGACCACATTTTTAATGTTTGAATGATTGAGTTCACTATATTTAATGCTAAGGAATTAATTGAAAACACACACACACACACACACACACACACACCCCAGAAAAGATTCATTATAATTAAGTGTTTTAATGAAGAAAATGTACATTGATCTTAAAATTAAAAACTGCACAGAGGAAAACATTATTGCCAAGAATGACAAAGATAAATTGTAATAACTTCATCTCTGCAGACTTTTCATGATTAAAAATAAATGCAAATGGATTAGAATAGTTTTACAAAAATAGTAACCTTATTAATTCTGTAAGACATTTTCATTTGATGAATTCTTAAAGGGTAATTCATTTGCATCTCAAAGATATTAGACATATATATATTTAAATAAACACATCCACAAACACAGTGCTGTGTCAAGTGTCTTCTCAAGGGTAGCAAATGGGGTGTTTTTACTATTTTTCTCCCACCTTATTAAAGCCTAAGTCAAGCTATTAGGACTCAAGAAAGGTAAACTTCAGGAGAAATATTGTCTGTGAATACAGTAACCTTAAAAGGTCATATTTTTCTACAAAAAATATTAATTTTCAAGAGGATAAAGATTAAAATATAATTCTTACTTTGACTTTTAGAATTTTTGTGGATATTAGAAATTGTAAGCCCAAATTATGATAAATACAAAGTTGGAAGAGAAAAGAATAAGAACAAAACCAGGACCTCCAGAAAACAAAAACAATCATTCTACTTTAAAATGTTTTTTAAAGAAAAATTTTAAAAAGCTGCAATAAACTGGTGAGAAAACCTTACATTTAGGAGTCAGTTTCCATCACATATTATGTGGCACATTTTAATCAAGGAAACACTCTGCAGATTAATCTATCACAGCTTATTTTATTTTGCAATAGCAGTTGTATTCACCGCTTGGAACTGTTCCACTTTTACATGAATTAAATGAAGTTATTTAAAAAGTTAGCCTTACCTAATCTAATTAATGTGATAGCACAAGCAAACTACCTTTGCTTTTGATTTTAGTTTTAAACAAAGTCTTTTTTATAATAAATTACTTGCATTTGTTGAATGGAAAGATGCATTTAAAACAAACAAAAATCTGATTTTCAGATTAAATATGGAACGTGTTTCCCTGGTCATTAGGATTTTGGTGGAGTAAACCATTTGCCTTTTTTTCCCATTTACAACATCATTCTTCTATTCTTAGTGTTCACCAGTAAGTCTTTTGTAATGTACAGAGTGAAGACTTCCTCTGAAAGAAAATAATCCACCCTGAAACATTTCTGGCCAGTCCACATAGGCGTGGAGAGGTGGCCCAGATAGAGGCTTGGGAGTGAGTTAGTGATTTGTCATCGTAACCTGGCCGTTAGAATGGCATTGCTTACTCCTAATGTATTAGGGTCATAAGATTCACATAAGCCTGGATTATCTTAAAGTTTCTTCCCAAAAGCATCATCTATCATGGTTTCCAGACCTATCTTTATCCATTAGTTCTTTATATCAAGATTATTTAGCCAAAATTAGGGAAGTCCAAATAGCAAAATACCTACTTATTCTTCCCACCTCTAGAAATATAGAGGTACACAGACATCATCGCAGTGGCATACCCTACCACAATCCATGGTTTTGTCTGTGTGCAAGGTCACCATCCTTGTATAGTCTTTGTATCGGCGGGCTGACCTACCTTACTCAGGGGGTGGGCTCCGGCCCTCCCTGGAGCTCTCCCTCTATAACAAGCTATGGGTTTTATTCTATATGCACACAATGGGAAGTTCTTCAGAGAAAACAAGTTTTATTGGATGCCTGGGTTAGTGTCTGAAAACAAAAAGTTTAAAAAGGTACTGTTTTCCCTTGTTATACTTGACATGATGGGAAAAGAAAGGCAAATAAATAAGTGAATCGGTACAAAGCACCAACCAGATTTAGGCCGGATCAGGAAGGCTTTTGGACGATGGTAACAACTGGGCTGAGATTTTCAGGGTCATTTGGAGGGCACCAAGGGAGGAATGATGTGAAAGACACCATGCGGATGGATGGGAAGGTGTGCGAAATCACAGACATTTGAATGAGGACGGCATGATGAATTCCAAACACAAATCAAAGGTCTCTTATTGTAATGAACCTAACCTCAAACCTAGAAAACATAAGCAGAACCTTTTATTGTTCCACTCAAACTTGTTCTTCCCACACACTGTTCCATATTACAAAATGAACTCATCATCTACCATAAAACAAAAACAGGAATGATTTTTAATCCCTGCCTTACTCTCAACTCTCACAGTCAATGCATTGCAAAGCTTATTTGCTTCTGCCTACAAAATATACCTAGTACCCATTCACATCTCGTGTCTTCTGAACCATCCAAGTCAGCCCACATTCATCCTTTAATTCAATAACTCCTGTAACTTCTCTCTGCCTCCCCATGCATCAACTTGCACTACTATAGGAATTATTTTTCATGCACCAGCAAGATTATTTTCAAAACTCAGAGAAACTCATTCCTCTGTTTAAAACTCTTATGTGACTATCCATTACAGTAAAGATAAAATCTAAACTCTTGACTTTAATCAAAAACCTCTTTGACTTCATATCATATTACTCTCTCACTCATTTATCCTCATTTATCATTTAACTATACTGCCCTGTATCACTTCCATTACTTCATCAAGCACTTGCTCTAGAACTTTGCTTTTGCTATTCCACCCTGCCTTAAAGTCCTCACGTTGGTGATGATGTCATCCCTGTTTAAGGTCTGCACTTAAAAGTCATCTCCACAATTGAACAAAAACTCAATCTCAAATAACCTCTCTGCCCTCATCCCTGCTCGTACCCCTTACTTTCCTTGGCATTACTTTTATTTCCGTCACACCAGTTACCATTATCTATATGTGTGTGTGTACACACACACACACACACACACACACACACACACAACTGCATAAAATATTTAGGACTACAGCCCTAGTTAGTAAGAGAGGTGTGTAGGCAACTACAATGTCCCCTGTCTGTCCATATATTATACTTCCAACCCCTCTTTAAGTCTTCAAGGCCCTAGTAAATTTTTTTTACATTTTTCCTTAAATTCATATGTGAAGATATTTTTATTAATACAGTGGACATTGGAAATAAAATGTTAAGAAACTCCTTGATGTCCAGCAAAACTCAATTTGGAAAATTTTTGTGTAGATAAAACCTTTGCCATGATGATAGCTGGAAAATAAAATAGTTTGAAAATATTCTGCCATGCAGAAATAGGTCTTTATATAGTGGCTGGCACAATCTGCATGAGACATGTTTCACACAGATGTGCCTGACATGTTATAGCTGAATCAAGGCTGAACTGTTAATATTTTATCATGGGAAGATGTTAATTTGGAAACATTTCCTTTTTCTCCTTTTCACTGAATTTATTGGGGTGACACTGCTTAACAAAATTATACGTTTCAGGCTTACAATTCTGCAACCATCTGGCACTGTATTGGGTGTTTGTCACCCAAGTCAAGTCTCCTTCCATCTCCCTTATCTTCTCTATAACCACCTCCACCTCCCTCAATCCTCCTCCCCCTGGCAATCACCACATTATTGTCCATATCCATGAGTTTTCTAATCTGTATATTGTTCTGCTGAATCCCTTCCTCCACCACCATTCCCAGTGCAACCCTCCTTCTACCCAGCAGCTGTCAGCCAGCTCTCTCTCTCTCTATGAGTCTGTCTCTGTTTTACTTGTTAGTTCATTTTGTTCATTAGATTCCACACGTGAATGAGCTCATATGGTTCTTGTCTTTCTCTGACTGGCTTACTTCACTTAGTACAAAACTCCCCAGATCCATCCATACTGTTGCAAAGGATACGAGTCCCTTCATTTTTTATGGTCAAGTAGTATTCCATCGTGTAACTGTACCACTGCTTGTTTATCAACTCACCTACTGATGTGCCCTTGTGCTGTTTCCAGACCCTGGCTACTGTCAATAACACTGCCATGAACATAGGGGTGCATGTATTCTTTTGAATTAGTGTTTTGGGTTTCTTTGGATAAATTCCCAGAAGTGGAATTGCTGGGTCATGAAGAGGTTTCCTTGTTGTTTTGTTTGTTGTTTGTTTTGGATGAGAGTGTACATGACTCGTGAAGGAAGGCAGATGAAAATGCAAGAAACTGAGTGCATAGCCAGAAGATAAATTAGCTGTGAGGAGCACTATGTCCATGTATTCAGAAAGAGTATGTTGTAGTTAGGCACTCAAGTCAAATGCTATCCTAGACGATCTCTCAAATTCGTGCTTTTAGTTGCAGAGGGCTATGTAGCCTTACTCTCAGCCTCTGCAGGATACATAGATTTGTAGTTGGTATAATTTGCATGCAAAGCAAGTTTTCAACTGCAGCTCTCTTAACAGGGATAAAGGTTGTTAGGTCAGAATGCTTCACCTTAATGAATAATTTATATTATACTAAGTCACATGCTGAGCTGTGGGAACTACCACTGTATGTGAACATTCTGAAATATGAATCCAGCTTTAAATTTTAACTTACCTCAACTGCAGGGAAAATAGGAGTTTAGTTTCCTTTCGAAGGAATCATGAAGCTCTTGAAGAAGATAAAGTGACCCCAGTGACAATTGCAGAAAATTCTATAGTTTGACATGTAAAAGGAACAAAAATGCTAATGAAATGCATGGTTTTGAGCCATGCTTTAAATCTAAGAATCACATATAATTTCTGCTGCAAGCAGAAGTCCATTTTGAGCTAGAAAACTCTAGTAAAATATAATTTTAGGATACGTTAGATTTTCTGGCTTCTCTCTGGTTTCAAACCAGGATGTGACAACCATCTGTAACAAAATTGTTAAACCACCAAGTGCCTTACTGCTATTAGGATACTCTGCAAGAAAGAAAGCTCTCTCTCAGTAGCCCCATTGCTGTTAGAGCCAAGCACTCTGTGTGGTATTTCCTCCTCCTATCTTTTGCTCAAACATTTTAGTCATTTCATTGTTTCAAAGAAATAAAACGCAACCATGTCTGTCCGGAATATCGGGGATATCTGCTGTACAGAGTTGATTTCCACTGCAGGCCCAGTAAGTATTTCTGACATGAATTTATCTATTCACACGTATACACAATAATATAGTATTTCCCTTAATACAGAAGTGATGAGAAAAATAATAAACAGCTATTGTTTTCAGAGTGCTTATAATGAGTAAGGTACTGTGCTAAATTATTTTTCCATAGGCTGTTATGATCTTTGCAACAGGAAAACAAGGAGTGGAGATGGGCACGTGGAAAATGACTGCACAGCACCGTGGTTTACTGATATTAGGCAGCTTGTCCCAGACCATGTTGTTGGTAAACAGCAGAGAGTGATTTCCACTACAAGTCTGATCAAGAGTCCACAGTTTTAACTTACCTCTCTCTATTTTGTCAATCTTAAAAAGAAGTCAAAGGAAGAAGCAAAATAAAGGACTTTAAAAATACCCTCTATTGCACTCAGCTATGTGACAAAATGGAAAGACCCAGGCTTACGACCAGATTCTCACTCAATTGGTTTTATTCATTTTTATAGATCCCTGGACTTCCTATGGCACTTGCTTATTTTCAATGAAATTTAGATGATCTTTTGTTTGTTTAAGCACCATCTCCTGAGGAAATGGTTGTTGATTTTAGAGAGAGAGGAAGGGGAAGAAAGGATGGGAGAGGGAGAGGGAGAGAGAGAGAGAGAGAGAGAGAGAGAGAGAGAGAGAGAGAGAGAGAGATTGAGCTCACGCCTTAACCAGAGACTGCACCCACAACATTTCGGTGTTGGGGACGACACTCTGACCATCTGAGCCACTCAGCCAGGGCAGATGACCTCTCACTCAATCTCTCATCACTTCTTACAGTGTGTTAAACAGTTTTTTTTATCAAGATTATAAGTGGAAATATAAAATAAATTAAAAGAATGTATTTCACAGATGTTTTAAAACTTATAACTAGCAACTGGTATACTGCATTTTAAAAGAATTCTGTGTTGTTTTTATTACAATGTTATAACCAGATGTTAAACAAAATGATTTCCTTGTCTAATTTTTCTTATTCTGCTCCATGTATTTTGCAATATAAATAAAACCATCATACTGATAGTTCCATATAAATTAATTTTTTTACTTTATTTTTTAGAACAGTTTTAGGTTTACAAAAAATGAGGGGAAGTTTCAGAGATTTCCCATATACTCCTGCTTCTATACATTCATAGTCTTTCCCATTATAAACATTCTTCACCAAATTGTTACACTTGACGAACCCACTGCATTGGCATATCATAATCACTCAAAGTTCACAGTTTACATTAGGGGTCACTCTTGGTGGTGTTCCTTCTATGGGTTGAGCAAATGTACTGTGACATGTATCCTTCATTGTCATGTCTTATGGGGTATTTTGACTGCCCTGAAAATCCTCTGTGGTTTGCCTATTTATCTCTCCCCCCACACTTTAACCCTTGATGGCCACTGATCTTTTTACTGTCTCGAGAGTTTGCCTTTTTCAGAATGTTATAAAGTTGGAACCAAACAATATGTGGCCTTTTCAGATTTGCTTCTTTCTCTTACTAACATTCACTCAAGGTTCCTCCATGTCTTTTCATGGCTTAATATCTTGCTTCTCTTTATTGCTAAATAATATTCCATTGTCTGGACATACCACAGTTTATTTATGCATTCACCTACCTAAGGAAACCTTGGTTACTTCGCTGTTTTGGCAGTTATGAATAAAGCTGCTATAAACATCTGTGTGCAAGTTTTTGTGTAGACATTATGTTTTGTACTCCTGTAGGTAAACACCTAGGCAGATGATCTTGGGGAGTATGGTAAGCATATGCTTAGTTTTATAAGAAAAAACAAACTCTCTTCCAGAGTAGCTGCACCATTCTGTATTCCCACCAGCAATGAATTACAGTTTTTGTAGTTTCATATCCTTGTCAGCATTTGATGTGGTTAGTGTTCTAACATATGCTATAGATTTTGGCCATTCTAACATATATTACAGATTCTATTGTTTGAACTCTAATAACAAAATGTGGACCATCTTTTCATATCTGTATGTGTCATCTGCATAAATCCTTTGGTGAGGTATATGTCAAGGTCTTTGGCCCATTCTTTAATCATTTTATTTTATTGTTGGGCTTTAAGAGTTCACCATCTCTTCTGGATAATAGTGTTTTATAAGATGTATCTTTTGCAAATATTTTCTCAATCTGCCTATTTTCTCCTCTCATGAAACGGCCTTTCATGGAATGGTTTTCAATTTTAATATAGTTAAAATTATCAACTGTTTTTCTTATGGACTGAAAAAGTCAATGCAACACCCAAGGGGACACAGGTGTTCTCCTACATTATCTTCAATGAGTTTTACAGCCTTTTATGTTACATGTATGTCTCTGATTCACTTTCAGTTAATATTTGTGCAGGGTGTAAGACCTGTGTTTAGATTAATTTTTTTGCATGTGGATATCTAGTTGTTCTGGGCCATATTTTGAATTGACTGTCTCGCTCCATTATATTGCTTTTGCTCATTTGTCAAATATTAGTTTACTAAATCAATGTGGGTCTATTTCTGGGCTCTAATCTGTTCCATTGTTGTATTTGTATTCACAAATACCATACTGTTTTGATTATGATAGGTTCAAGTAGGGTAGGTTCAGTCCTTCCAAATTTGTTCTTCTCCCTCATATTGTACCGGTTATTCTGCGTCATTTGCCTCTCCACATAAACTTTAGAAAAACTTTTCAATATCCACAAAATAACTTGCTTGGATTTTAATTGGGATTTTATTAAATCTAGAGAACAAGTCGGGAAAAACTGACATCTTGATAGTATTGAGTTTTTCTAAACATAAGCATAAACATCTCTCCATGTATTTAGTTTTTCTTTTATTCATTAGAGTTTTGTGATTATCCTCAAATAGGTCTTGTAAATATTTTGTTAGATTTACACCAACATACCATTTTGTGGGTGTGCTGATATAAATTATATTTAATTTTAATTTCAAATGCCACTCATTACTAGTACAGGCAAGCAATTAATTTTGCATTTTAACCTTGCATCTTGCAGTCTTCTATAGTCACTTATTAGTTCCAGGACTCTTTTTTGTTGTTGTTCTTCAAAATTTTCTATGTAGACAGTCATGTCATCTGTGAACATGGACGGTTTTATTTTTTTCATTCCCAATCTGTGTCAGTTTTCTTTCCTTTTCTTACATTACTGTATTGGCTAGAACTTCCCTCAGGGTGATGGATAGGAGTGGTGAGAGAAGATATCCTTCCATATGTTCTTAGCGGGACAGGTGTGAGTTTCTCACCATTAAGAAATACAAAGTTAACTGTATGTTTTCTGTATATATTGTTTAACAAGTTGATGAAATTTCTTTCTATTCCCAGTTTACTGAGAGTTTTTATCATGAATAGGTATATGACAGATTTTTAACAAATACATATATACTTAACAGCTATTATAACTTATGTTTTAAAATTGTTAGAGTGTTAATAAGAAGAATCCAAAACAGCAAATATATGTATGAATGGGATGTATGCATGGTTTTCAGGGACTTTATATATGGGCTGTGAAGATCTAGATTTTGAAAATTGGTTTAACTATTATCTATGCAAATTTGCATAATTCACATAATATTTCTAAACCACATTTTTAAACTGTGAAATGATGATAAGATTGGCACCAAATTCAGGCTGTTAGGTGATTAACTGAAATGTCACACGCAAAACTCTCTGTAGTGTGCCTTACCCTGAGTAAATACTCAAAAAATTTAGCCCTGATGAAGAAGAAAGGGAGTGTACTTGAAGTCTAATGATATTAAAATAGTTATTTTTAAAACAACCTGTTCAATAATGACTGAATAATAGTATCCATTTTTTACTTTGTTTCATATTTTATCATGAGTTCCGTTTTTACCCTTTTCTTGTTAGACTGTTTGTTTATGTTCTTGGTTGAAAATGAAATATTTTATAAGCTAAGAAGCCACTTTTTCATATCCAAATTTATTTTGTATGGCTATTATACCCTCAAACTCTTTTTCTGACCTTCAGATGAATAATGCCCACAAATTAATGCTTGAAGAATGTTTTGAAATGATAAAGAGTAGAATTGTAAAACCTTACAATTTCTATATTTGCAATCCAGAATTACATAAAAAGAAGTATCAAATAGAATTATTTTACTTATTACACATAACTTGATAAGAATCAGTGGCCTTCAAGATGGTCTCCCTAATATCATCTCTGGCTTTTAATGAGGCTTAGGTCATCTTGCTGTTGGCTTCCAAAAGTCTACAGTTTAAAATACATGTGGTCCTCACACAGGATTAGCGATTGCAGGTTTTCCATAGTTACTTTGAAATAGGAGCTGAGTGACTGTCCCAGGATACTGCAACACTGTGGTCAGTTATAAGAAAGGCCAAAGTTCTTAATTACAAGCATTTCCAAGTGGGGCAGATAAGGGAGGGGGCTTGGTTATCAATAGAATGTTAGAATGGGATTGTAGGAAGCTCCTTTCTTCAGAATCACATGCAAGCTGCCAGTGTGCAGTTGTTGGGCAAAACAATGGTGTTGTTGGAACTTGGAGGTAGAGACCAGTTTCAGGGAGAGTAACACCCAAACAGACTGTGGATTCCGTGGAGCTAGGGCTGTGAAGTGCAGCTGCACGGAACAGCTGAAGTTTCTTGTTTGGTTTGTTTCTTGTTTAATCTGCCAGTTTCCTGGCCGCAGGCTCCATAAATAGAAATGGCCCCCTTTTGTTTGCTTGGGATCACAGACTCTTACTCTGGGACATATTGGAGAGACAAAACCCAGGTTGCCATGGGTTCACCCATCTTGGCCCTTTTGAGTGATTCTATATGGAAAAAAAGAAAACAAATATTGAGGGAGGATTTTTCAGACTCCAAGTCTCCCTGCTTACCAGGAGAAAGTTGGATTAAAAAAAAAACAACATTTTAGGTGTCATTGCAGGATTCTAATCTTCATTTGCATAAACCTGACAACCTGCTGATGATAGCAATTAATTCCTGCTTAGTTTTAGCTTTATTTAATAAATGCAAATGTTATTAAAATAAACTTGGTTGGAAGACACATAAAGTCTCTACCAACCTAGTATATGAAGAGCCATATTGTTATATTTTACATTTCAATTTGACAACAAAAACATTGCATTTTAAATCAATCCCTATCAAAGTAATCCCACAATGCACATACCACAAGCACACACACATTGTTGACTAATTGGAATGTTTCAGTAAAATGGAAATTCATTTATATGCAGAATGCTCTCTCATATAAAAATTGGATCTGAATGTATTGTTCTATAATAAATGTTTAGGGGAATTGAGGACAATTCTGACATGTTCTATTGGTTAAATGAGACTTGAGCATAATGTTCCTAATCCCTAGATCCCAATAAACTTGAAATGGTGTTATTTTAGATCAAAGCAAAAAATAAAATATACAGGCAAATGTTTTGGTTTGTGGTTAGCACATTTATAGTGATAAAATTGCTAAAATGGAATGCACAAAAATGGTGCATAGGAGTCACAGAATTGTATTTTTCACTTGAATTGTAGTTTGAGTGACTAGCCTGATATATATACACATAAGATTCCAGCATGTAAGAAGAGGGCTCTATAAATACCTTACCTTTCCAAAGATCCACACATTTCTTGGTAAGGGATATTTCTTATCCTTGTTTCCTAATCTACTCAGTGTGAAAGCAGGCCGTGTAAATAATTTTAAGTGCATGGTTGATGGTAAACAACCAATGGTATAGTTAACAAGTGTCCACTTTAACATTTAATTTACATTCAATATGAACATATTCCCTTATGGGTTGTATTGTGTACTGGTTTGCCATGCTTTCAAATATACTTGTTTACGACTTAAGCGAAGTTGTTTTGATCTAAGGGTGAATTTAGAAAGCTGTACCAGGATTTTGTCACCTACATCTGTTATCGATAAGTGCTCAGTAGCTCAGCTGTTGATAGGCACCCCTGGGACTTATGGATAACACATGGGAGAGTGGCTATGATGTAAAGAAACAAGGGTAGTTAGTCCAGGCAAGGCTACTCAGTGGTGATCTAAATAGTTCCCTGAAGATCTTGGGACACTTGTTTCAGCGTGGTCAGGCAACTATTGGCCTGCAGGTATATTAAACCATGTAGTCTCAGGAAGAATAGGGACATGTGTTCCTGCCTCGGCAAGTCTACCCTCACAGGCAGTGGTGTGAACCATTGTATGGCCCATGGAATAATAACCTTTGGAGCAGCCTGCTTTGCCTGCCACCACTGGCATTGTTGCCCAGGAGCTATCTGTCTCAGCAGCAAGGGATCTGAGTCAGCAGGGGATACTCAGCTTGCAGTTGGAGAGACAGATTCTACCACGAACCAACTCATAGAAAGTTACACCTCAGCTAAACTTGGACTTTATTTCTTTCATCCCCACTTTGTCTGATACAATAGTGTAATTAATCTATCATAGGTTTGGAGTGTTATTTCTTTATTGGTTTATTAAGAGACATTATTCTGTATGCTATTGCTCATGAAATATCATTATTATAAATTACAATTCCCACAATGAAACTGTGTTGAATATATTATTGGCAAGGACAATATCAGTCTCTGAGATAATTTGCCCCAGACGAACAGATTAAAATTTTCTTAGTTGTAGAGTTTTTTATCTACATATTAGACTAATATTTCTAAATAAATGGATTTCCCATATTATTTGAATAGAGCACCAAGCAATCAATAACATGTTTCTCTTTGCATTTGCATAGATTTTAGATGATTGTTTTATCATTGTTTTTAGACAGAGAGAGGGAAGAGAAGGGAGAAAGAGAGGGAGAGAAACACTGATATGAGAGAAACTTCGATCAGATGCCTTCCATAAGGGCCTTGGGAATCTAGTCGGTGACCCTTTGATTTGTGGGACATGCCCAACCAACTGAGCCACAGCAGCCAGGGCCTGCCACTTCCTTTTTCTAAAATGGCTCATGTCATATCTGAGGTAATTGTATAATTTTTTTAAGTATGTCTCTAAATGACTTCTTCAAAGTGCAGCAACAAATTGTACAATTTGATCCAGGGGGGCTTCTTTTAAAATATGTTTCATGTGTATAAAATATTTTTTCTGTCATTTAGGAAATGATTCTTACAACTTCAAGCTGATTCAGTAAATTTAGGGGGTGGGAAGTTCCCAAAATAACAGTGAAAATCCTAAGAGTGCCACTTAAGTAAAAAAGAGTGAATGGTGTAGTTATTTACAAGTTATAGAAATATGTTGCTTCAGAATTCACAATTTTTTTCTAATTCAGATGATTAATTTAAAAAGTGTTATATACTCTTATAAGGATTGACATATTTATATTGAAAAAATTAAATTCACAATTTCCTACTACTTCTTTCTCTTGAGCTGTTAATTGACTATTGATCATTTTATCACTAACTGTTCAATTTAATGTACTGATAAGAACTTACTCCAGCCCTGGCTGGTGTAGCTCAGTGGATTGAGCGTGGGCCTGTGAACCAAAAGATCATGGTTCAATTCCCAGTCAGGGCACATGCCTGGGTTGCAGGCCAGTTCCCAGGAGGGGACCCACGAGAGGCAACCATACACTGATATTTCTCTCCCTCTCTCTTACCCTTCCCCTCTAAAGATAAATAAATAAAATCTTTAAAAAAAACTTACTCCAAGCTATGTTAAAGACAGAAAAGAGAAGGCACATTTCATCTGTACCACTTTGTAAGCTTTCCAATATCCCCACTAGTTTTGAGTCCTTTATGCTTCCAATCTGACATCTAATATATGCAATAAAGCACCTCCACTATTTGTCTCATTTCACTTTTCAGTTGTTTGGTTTTTTTCTGTGTCTTGCTTCCTATCAGTTACTCTTGTTTCTCTGATACTTTCCTATTCAATAACACCCTCAGACACTTATTACAATGCAACAGCAATACTTGGTTTTCAGCAGTTAATGCAGACATCAACTTTGTCTTGTGATTATACTACAGAAAATAGTTCTTGTAGTACTTGTAAACTTGTAGAACAATTATTTTTAAATTCTTTAAGTGTGAAAGATAATGATGTTTTAATGCTAGTTCCATAAAGTGGCTCTGGCTTTAGGATCCTTAGCTACATTCAAGAAATAGAAATACCTTGTAGAGGGAGGAGAGAATGGATGAAAGAAGGTGAAGGGATTAGCTAAAGAACATATATGTGTGACTCATAGACACAGGCAACAATATGGTGATGGCGAGAGAGAAGGGGGTGTGGGAACTGGGAGGGGGAAAGGGGACATTTGCAATAGTGTCAACAATAGAAATAAAGAAAAAAAGAAATCCCCTGTAGAAATTCCCTCAACCCATCATAAGTCAAACCAAGGAAGAAGGGATTCTTCAGAGGTTCGTTATAAAGTGCAAAACACTCTTAGGAATTGGAATAGAAAACACAATGGTGACTCAGTGTTAAGGACTATCTATTATATCTTCCTTTTAGTTTTCTTCAACGCTAACTCAAAAAAAGAAAAAAATTCTCTAGCAAAATGTGCTTTCTTATTTTCCTTTTTACTTTGTTCGCTCAATCGCTAACTCATTCATTCATTCCTTCAGCACCTATTGAGCACCTTTTCTGTGCCAGATAGAATATGTATGCTTCGGGAAAACAGCAGTAAATGAAGCAAAGTTGGCAATCATCTCAGAGGAAGAGTCTATATTAAGTGTCTAGTATAAGAGGCAGTAAGTAGGATGAAGCAAAATAAAACAAAAGAAGGTGATGCAGAGAGGAAACTATTTGGATAGGATGGGGTGGTGGCTTTCCTAATAGACTGAGAGTGAAGTTGAAGCCTGAATTAATTGAAGGAGCAATCCAAGCACCTACATGTGTGATGAACATCCAGGAAGAGGGATACATTGTGTATATACGCATACAACTGAATAGCACTTGCCTTGAGAGTAAGAAATGTTTGAATCTTTCATGTCTGGCTAAGGTTGACTCCAAAGTTTGTTGAATATTAAACCATCTTAAAAGGATTTGTAATATTTCTCCCAATTGATAAATTTACATTTTATATTAAAAAAATCTTTCTTTTCATTGTAAAGCAGGTACATTAACTGCATTGCTACTTAACAAAAATATAATTAAAATTAGTATGGTCAACACTGAAAAGAAAATATGCTAATCAAGCGTAATAGTGTCTGGAGAATTTCTCTCCATTTTAAATCAACATGACTTTAGGAAACAAAATGCAAGAAAGCACTCCAGTTATGTAAAGTAACAGAGTGATAGAAAACTGGGAATTATCTAAAAACTTTTGCTATTTCATTGTCAACGTACAAATATTTACATTATTCCTCAGAGATTCTAGCCCTTTCCTGGCTTTTAATGTATTTAACGAATATTTATTATGTGCCTACCAGGTGCAAATAAAAGAGAGGTAATTCTTGACCTAAAATTGCTGACTTCAATGAGCTGATAATAAGGATACATATTTACAATAATTACAACTAAGTAAACAAAGAAAACTCTAAATAAAACCTAACAAAACTCAACTAATTTAGAATAAAAGTTGTGAAACAAAAGCACAGAGGGAACGTAAATTAGAAAAACCTTACCCCAAGTTGGGGAGGGCAGACGGTCAGGGACTACTGGGGAGGAGGTTATGTTTAATCAGTCTTCTCAGGGTGAATATGAGAACAGGGGGATAGTTAAGGTGGCATGTGTTTCTGAAATACCAAAAACCTCACTTATATGTGGAATCTAATGAGCAAAATAAACTGACAAATAAAACAGAACCAGAGACACGGATGCATGGAACAGACTGACAACTGTCAGAGGGGTGGGCGTCGGGGAGACTGGGTGAAAGAAGGTAAAGGGACTGACTAGAGAACATGGAAGTAGAGCCCACGGACCCAGAAAAAGTGAAATGCATGCCAGGTGGAGGGGTGGTGGGCAAAGAGAGAAATATGAGGGGCATCTGTAATAGTGTCAACAGCTATATATATGAAATGCAAAAAAAGAAAGAAAGAAACTTGCACATTTAAGCAATTGAACTGAAATGACTGAACAGCCACAGCTTCCTTAAAGTGGCTGGAACACTGAGGATAAGATACATGAGGAAATTTCAGAAATGAAGCGGACAAAGTCAGCAGAAGCGAAATAGCAAATAACTGAAGGACCCTTCTGTGCAGAATTCCACCACTCCATTTGAGCTTTCTGCTACTCTTGTACCTTTAAAAAATATGGCCTGATGTTTCATCCGACTAACAATTAAGTTCTGGGAAAAAGATCTTAGAATTGTATTCCTTCTTAATTTGTATGACTCCATCACTGTGATATGCAATAAATGTTGATAGATATTTACTAGGTAATTAAAAAATCTTTGTCATTCAACTAGTCCATCTAAGGAAAATAAATGAACAAACCAAAGTTCTGCATTTTAATTGTTGCACTGTTGAATAACGGTACTTGCTAAACTAAGTCTGTTGTTATACTTAAGTAAGTAAGTAAGTCTATACTTAAACTAAGTATAACCCATACACACATTTGTGGTCACTACTGCTGTACATTCTCTGAAAAGAGAAGACAACTGGACAAGTACGAAATAATAAGAAGCAGGTTTACACCACATCCATCTTACAATGTTAGGAGTGATTTAGTATTTTTAAATAAAGTTGATAATATGCATAACCTATGAATTATACTCAGAATATGGCCCAGAAACACTGGCTTGAGTGTAAAAACAATCAATATACCACAGAGTATATTGAAATGGCAAACATTTTTTAACAACCTAAATTGTCAACCTCACAGAAGTACATGGATATATTTATTTCTGCTTTATTCAGATTAAAGCCCTGCATAGCTTTAAAGCCTTATACAGTTATCAGTACATATATAATGCTAAATGTAATTTGCAGGATGCTATATAACTGACAAATATCAAATTCAGTTTTGCATTTGTCTTAAGGATCTGATAACTGGAGATCTCTACAAGTTCTCCCATGTTACCAGAACTTATGGTATTAGAGAACTTCTAGTTACAGAATCAACAGGAGTTTGTCAAACCACGTAATAAAGCAGAAGTGGTTGATTTTTGTGTACAAGAGAAAATAAAGTCACTATGTAAATTACTTTCTATCCAAATTTCAGTCAAGTCCTAAGGAAAAAATCCATAAAATATACATATTAAATTCATTCCTATTTTGTTCAAGATGGGGTTTTAATTTTCAATAAATTAAAATAACCTTTTGTCCTTATATTGGATTTTCTATGTTGATGACTCCAATCTCACCACAGCCTCGGGTCACATGGTTACCCTCTGGCTTGCAAATCGCCACTCAAGTGTTCTAATTCCATATCGAGCCCATACGGACACACTGCTTCACAAATGACAATGGGTGTATGTGTATACACATCTATAAAAACACACATATAAATGTCCATATATTTCATATGTGTTTTTCCCTGTCTTACATTCCAGGTGGTACCACAATGTCATTTATATGCTCTCTGTCACTGAAGGCTGAAATTACAGAAATGTATTTCACTCTTTCCTCACTCATTTTGATTTCAATCAGATGGTTTTATCTGCAAGTCCATAGTACCTTTTCTTATATTCAATCTGTCATGACAGCCCTGGATCCTACCGTCCTCACCGGAATAGTGTAATTGCTCCTTCTCTGTAAAATCTCCTTACTTACATGTAGTTCGACTTCCACTGACTGAAAGGTTTCTATTCTTAAAGGTCCCTGGAACTGTATCTGGATTAAGCCATCCCTAAATAAGTCTGTTTCTTAGCTTCTGCAGAATTGGTGACTAATGCCACTATTGTTGTTATCATTAACAACTTTTTGATCAAGAACCCTGTTGACTCTACATTCATGCAGACAGTATTTTGAAAAGTCAAATTGGAACTTTAGTATTTTATCCACTCTTCTACATATATTTCTTCACATGGCGTTCTCTGTATAAGAATGCATGAACTGCATAAGATGGCCACTACCTCCGAAGACAGTAATTTTAGTTATTTTAAAGTTTATTAATTTATCTAATTCTCAAATCTCAATGAAGGACTTCCATGGGTATATCCACTACTCCAAATAATGTCTCATCTAAGTTGCCATATTTTTTCTAATGTATTTTCTCTACAGTGTATTATGTGTCTACATATGTGTGTGTAAGCCTATGTGTATATATATGCACACACGCACATAAATATATCTCATTTGAACTGCTAGAATACCAATCCTCTTAATTCAGGGGTAGATTTTTTGCATTAGTTCTCCTGCTGCCTAACACAGTTCTTTGCCCGTGTTAATTGAGTTAAATTCATTCCAAGATTAGATGATCTTATTGTTCAGTCTTTGTAAGTGGCTAGAGTCTGAATGTGTAATGAGATAGGCATGAGCCTGTATAAATCCAGCAGATAATTCTCCAAGTCAACTGTGAAACTTTGCTTTTGTTGTGAATGCATTTTCATACATTTCATTGTTGTATTTGCTTCAATTTCATAATTTCTATATCTCTAGAGTCAGCTATATTAAAAGTAAAGGTGAAACATATTATATTCATATAAAAGCATATTAAAAAAGTAACTTAATGAACACAGAGAATGCCTAAGCCCTGCACTGTATTCCCAGAACTCATCATCACACTGCCAAACAATTGCTGTGAGTGGAAAAACATTCTGGATATTGACATTCAATATTTTTAACCTTTTGTCAGTAGGTGATGAATTAACTCGGCTGCAAGGCTTTTCCAGTTGATAGTGAGAGCTGAATTAACTCATTTCTCACTGCAGGGAGAGGAATCAGATTCAGGGAGAACAACCAATAGAAAAAAAGAAAGTGAATTAAATATAAAATTAGTGCAGTAGCACTTTAGCACTGTTAAGCATTCCAGAATCTCAGGGATAATTAACATTCTTAATATAAAATATTGATGTTATGCAGTATTAATACAGGATCACAGTAAGAATTGACAGTGTTTAATGTTTCATAGCAGCCTCCAAGCTGAGCATAGGACTTTTCACAAGCAAAGGAATTTAATTTTAGATTCAAAAATATTAAAACCCTCTGGGATAAAAGGCAATGAACTATTTCTTCCTTTTTATGTTTATTATCTAGTGTACTGCTATGCAATGAGGCTGCCTCATTTTAAATCACTACTTGCCAATAGTTTGTAAACTTGAGTAAGTTTCTTGACCTTGGTGCTTCGTTATTTAGAGACATAAGTAATATAAATCACTTCTTTGCCTAAATAAGTTAACTTATTAAGAATTGCAAAATTTTGACTTTCTAGTTCTTTAAAAAATTTTGCATGTATTTTAAAACTCCCCCTATCCATCTAGAAGGATTTTAATAACTCTATAATGTAGTCCATACAGAAAATACAGGAAAAAAAATCTTAATCTTTCTCATTAACTATTAATTTTCATTACAATTAGTTGGTGTCTGGCAAACTCCAGTGCTCTCTAATAAGTATTGTTTTATTTTTCTATGATTCCCTATATCTCTTTATCTCTATATCTATCTATTATCTATCTATCTATCATCTATCTTATAACTATGGGATTTTTTATATACATAGTGTTTTAATATAATTTAGTAATCATCTTTTCAAATCACAGGTGATTCCCATTTAATGCAGCAAGACTTCCCAAGCTAGCTGCTGTGCCTTTTAAAGGGACTCCATAGTCTTTTTCTAGCTTCCATTCTCTATATTCAACCATATTTCCCAAAGTTATCTTGTGCATTTCCTGCACAGCACCTAAGGGAGCTTTTTGTCTGAGAATGACCATTATTTCTACTACAGAAAAAAGATTTAGTAAACAAAAATCTGACTGTTAGAGGTGTTTATGCAACTGGGTTGATAGTGCACTTATATCTTTTCAGTGCACAATATTAGAAGATGTATTTAATAATAAAACATAAAAATTTGCATTGCTATATTCAATTCAAATATAAGATTTATACTACTTTATCATTTGCTCTGAAAGCCTATTTCCTATATTATATTAACATAATTACTTATTTTCTTTATCCCACAAAATCCAAAATTTCATGAGGTATCCACAATATAATAATAACACAATAAGATAACATTTGAAATTTCTTCTTTTGCATTTATTATTGTCCTTAGATATATTGCTTTGTGATTGTACAAAGAATTGAACTAATTTGTTTTTCCTACATGAGGTTATATCACCAAAATGATATACAATTAGCTTTATTTGTTTTATATAATTTTGGTGAAGAGATTTTTCTTTTTTCTCCATTTTGTTTCCCCTCTCCTTATGAGCAATAACTATTTTTAGTATTTTCTGCTTGTTGTTCATTTGCTTTCTTAAAAATAAAACCATGGTGTGAATTGCCCCTCATTTATTTATTCACTTGCTACATAGTATTGTCAATCTCTATATTAAAAGATGGGAACGTAAACATAAATATGATGAATATTTGCTGTAAGAGATGAATATTAAATTTAAATAGAGCAGAAATTTCATATTTGGAGATGTGCAGGGTATACACAAATATATATGAGCTTATCTGTTACCTTATCAGATGTATTATACCAGAATTTGTAATCCTACATTCTAAACATTAGCCATTAAATGGCTTTCACTTAGTTTTTCACAAAATATAAATTTGTAATTGGTATCTACAGAAGTCAGAGTGCTTATATTGAATTACTATTTAGATTAAACTTGTAAATTATTAATGCAAAAGTTTTACATATAGATATGATGAGTGAATCAGTACTGTATTTAACCTTTTGCAAAACAAAACAAAACAAAACTATAAAACCCAGAAAAAGCAGCCAAAACTGTGAATTTCAGAAAGAGGGAAGCACAGCAAGCACTCTGGGTCAAGAACTGCTTAATAAAAACAAACCAGGTGAATTTTTTTATTGTACCAGTTTTCTGTCTGCAAAGATTCCCCAGCCTTCAGTGTAGAGTCTCACTGAGTTGAGGAGATAGATTTCAGAATTTAGGGTAGTGAAGAAATTAGGGTAGAATTTGGACAGCAAATCACTTTAGAGGAGAGAATTATGGTGTGAGAGAGAGAGAGAGACACAGAGAGCTCTCAGGTGCCATAGATATCTCCAAAGAGGTTCCTTGAGCATTTTACGGAGCACTGACTTGTACATGACTATGGGAGAACTACCCCAGACCAGTAAAGGCCATCTAGAAACAAGAAGTTGGGAGAAAAATCTCCAAAAGTCATAAGGCCAAAAATCTGTGTTCTAACCAGCTTGACTAGTAAGTCTTCCTAATCTTCAGATTCCTCTCATGGGCTTTTGCCCTCATGGTGGAAACAAATGAACTCTAGATTAAAGGTTGCTCTGAAATGCCCTAAACCATTTAAAAGCAAGCCTCAAAAACATTAGAGTTCAAAAACTTTCCAACACCCAAGAGTAAATCCCGACCATATTTGAAGACATGAAAGAAAATTTACCAATCAGCAACATAGAATCAGTAACGTCTAGCATCCAATAAAATATTACTGAGCATGCAAAAATCAATAAAAAATCCATAACAAAAAATAGATCCAGAAATAACATAAACTATGAATTGGCATATAAGAAAAGTGGACAAAAACATGACCATATGTTACAAAGTTATATGAAATTTGTTTACTATGTAATAGAGTTCAAGATTTTAACAGAGTTCAAGGTTTTGTTTTCCTTAGGTTAATTTTTTAAACTGAATTTCCCCTTTATCAATAATAGAATCCCTTTTCTACTTACATCATAGCTTATTTTCTACAAGTGAAAGTTTTCCAGCATAACCAGCAACCATACTCACACTGTTCTGCTATATGGAGACACCCATGCTATTTAGTTTTTATGTAAATTCGTTTTGTTTTTGTGTTTGATTACTTCACTGTTCCTTTAAATAGAAATAATGTATAAGATGTTATAGAATTTACATATATCTTAAGTTTCCAAGAATTTTTTCCACTCCATTTTTAGAATACAATAAAAAGTCAACCAAACTCATAATCTGTACAAGTGTGTGAATCTTGAATTTTAAACAGGTCAGCTCATTTTTATATAAAAAGTCTTTGTGTCAAAAATTTTAATAATCACAACAGAGATTTTTTGTCATCTATCTAATTTCTGTTTCTAAAATTAGAAAAAAATGTCAGAAAAAAACTGAGAAATCAGGAAATAAGGACAATATTAAAAATACAGGAACAAGGAGTTTTAGACTCCCAGAATGGTCTTTCCTCTCTCACTTCCTAAAGTTTTTTAAAAAATCTTATTGTATGCTCTGTTCCCGCTTTTAATTCTCATTTCTTTAATTTTGTGTTTCCTTCTTAACTTTTGAAAAGTTGTGACATTAAGTTTAGGAAAGCAACATGATTGAGAATATAATATATTAAATAATTTTTCAGGTAGCACTGTAACAGTAAGCTGAACCCTCTCTGCCTTCAGAAGTACTTTCATGGATCACACAGTTTACCAGCTGAAAATGTCATGCCTTGCATTCAGGCAGAGTATACAGCTCCGAGCCCATGCTGTGAAATTTCAGTCCATGGCACCCAAGTCTTACTCACCAGAGCTTAGGTTGCACTTCCTCCCATAGGAGTGTTGCATCTGCTACAAAAGTGACATTGAAATAAATTTCTAAGCTTAAACAGATGAAAGCAGGTAGTGAAAGAAAAACACCACAAACCCTGATTTAAAGTTCAAGCCTTGTCTTTCTGACTTTCAAATTTGGTGTATTTCTATATTTGTGATTCTGAGACTGGGTCTGATTTGATCATCTTGTCTGCTCAAAGTTTAATATCCTACCTCTCTATACACATTAAAATACTTATTGTAAATATACTATGTTGTAGAGACTGAAAAAATGCATTTGGAAATCATTACTCTGATGACCTCCATTTAGGAGCCAGAGATTTCAGGCATTACTAAACTAATACTCTGACATAGAGAGAAACTACGTAGAAATGCCTCTGAGTAGAGCTGCCTCATGATGGCATGTAACTGATGAAACACTGCTAATTCATTGCATCATATTCGCCTATTTGCTTCTTTTCTGGTAAATATCTTATCTTAAAATTTGGTACTTTGCCTATCAAGTGATGCCTGTTTTTGACCTTGAACTATGAGAGGGAAGATTGCTAAGTTTATAATAATTCTTATTTTACCTCTTTTCTTCCCTTTCGCCCACTGCTATCATCACTAGTATCATTGTCAATGGTGTTCTATGTATATTTTCCAATCATCCTCAAATACCCTTCTGCCTTGCGCTATGCATTCCTTATGGTTGGTTTTCCCATGAAATATAAACATTTCTTCAGATTGTGGTAATCAAAAAGTAATAATTAGTATATGTAAGCAAAATTAACTCTTGCTATATGAAAAAAAATAGGAAAAAGGTGGTATAAAAGGAAGCATTATTCTACAATTATTTTCCTTTTTCTTAAGAGCAACTGTATTGAGATTTCAAAAAGATGCATTACTCAGCCAAAAGAAAATAGGTTCAAGTTGAGGAGACCAATTCTCTTCTATAATAGAGAACTTGGTTTGAAGCAGTATCCACAAAGCCCAGAATAGGAAAGTGAATGAAGAGACGGAAGAAAAAAAAATCTGTGCAGTTACATTGGTTAAAGAACTTGACACTTATATTCCCTAAGCCCCACATTTTAGGGTCCCTCATATAAGTCAGCCCTCTATTTTACCCATGGCTGTCTTTGGTCCTTGATCTTCACCTTTTTCAATATTTAATGGCATCATTCTCAGGATTGCTGATAAGAAAGTTGAGATAGGATTTCTGGAACGAGAACCAAATCTGTCAGTAGTGTCAGGAGCACAGAGTTCAAGACAAATTAACTCAGACACTGTCTCTGTTTATGAATAGCCTCTTGGATAAACCTTTCTGGAACTCAAGGTACAGAACACAGCGCTAATTTATAGCCACTGGAAACGTGTAGATATTTAAATCTAAGTTTATAATAATTAAAATGAATTAAAATTTTATATTTAGTTCCTCAGAGGCACTAGTTACATTATCAATAGCCATGTGACAAGTCACCACCATATTGGAGAGAAGAGATCATAGAATATTTGCACCATTGCAGCAAGTTTTATAATAGTAAAACTAACATTTACTTAACACGCAATAATTTGAAACATTTAAAAGTATAGAGCCTGATTTCTTTGTAAAAAATAAAAAAAACTTACCAAGATTAGTTGCAAGAGTGCTTGCCTTCTTTTCTACACATTAACTTATGATATGAAGCAAACGTTGTTTCTATGCTTTAGTGAACTGTAATGTTCTTTTCTTCTTGGTTAATTTAATCTTTATTGTATTTTTTTCCATTACTATTTAGTCCTCTTATGCCCCTCTCCCCCAAGCAATCACCAAACTATTGTTGTCCATGCTCATGGTTCCTTTTTCCTTTTTGTTGAATCCTTCCCCCCTCCTCACCTCCCTTTCCCCCACTAGCTGTCATCCTGCTCTTCATCTATGGGTCTTTCCCCATTTTCCTTGTTGTTCAGTTTTTTCATTAGACTCCACATATAAGTGAAATTATATGGTGTTTGTCTTTCTCTGACTGGCTTATTTCACTTAGCATAATGTTCTCCAGGTGTATCCATACTGTTGCAAGGGTAAATTTATCTTCTTTTTTATGGCTGGGTAGTATTGCATTGTGTAAAAGTCCCATACCATACCTGTTTTATCCACTCATCTACTGATGGACACTTGGGCTGCTTCCATATCTTGGTGATTGTAAATAATGCTGCAATGAACACAGGGGTGCTAATGTTCTTTCAAATTACTGTTTTGGGTTTCTTTGGGTGTATATCCAGAAGCGGAGTCATCGAGTCCATAGGCAGATCTATTTTTACTTTTTTTAGGTGTCTCCATACTGCTTTGCACAGTGACTGCACCAGTCATAAGACAGTGAAGATCTACATCACACAATTTTTAAAGTGGAAATAACAAAAATGGGTTTTAGAAATGGAACATAATATCGTCTTTTAGGTTTCCCAAATGTGAACTAAGTAAGCTTTCCCTAAAGCATTCCTAATATGAAGTAGCACTGCATAATTATGTTAATTATCTGCACGAAGATAGACTGCTTAGGAACAAACTGAACTTTCACTATTCACTGACTGAATATGTTTTTCTAAGTTACTTTCTCATACAATATCTCAATTTTCTCCCTGAAATGTGGAAATAGTAATAGGAAATATGTCATAAGGCTGATTTAATTTAATGCACATAAAATACTTCCCAGAACATGGCAATTTCTAAAAAAAGTATTAGCTATACTTATTTTTATAATTCTCCTATAGTTAATGAATATGTTAAATAAAAATAATGACAATAGTTCTCATTAGTAAGCCAATAATCCAAACTATCTAATTTTACCAGTTAGATTTATGGAACACCATGCATATTAGACAAGTGCTATACATAGAAATTTGAAACATCACAATCTGTCTGAAAATGATAAACTCTAAGTGCTATAAACTATTTATCTTACTCATTTATATATAAACTGTGCCAAAGAGAAAAGCCGTGGAAGTCTTCCAGTCTCTGGTCCACCCACAGCGCATCCATCTAGCAGCTCACTGAGAGAAGGGACCACAGTGGTGCTAGCCTGCCATGTATTCATGATGACTTGTTTTTACAATAACTATTTCAAATAAAATCCCCTTGATTTGATTTTCAACTGCAAAGGAAAAATAGTCAGTGCATTTATTTCAAGGACTTAATAAAAAAAATCAATCCTTGCAGTCTTTGAAGTGTTTCAGACAGCCATTGGAGGTCTAGATCTGAAGCACCCAGAGTTATTCTCATGGCTCTTCGCTGCTCATTAGTTTGATGTATTTCTTGCAGACGCCATTACTGCCCGGCTGCTGATCGATTATGGTGCATGGCTTGACCTCATTATTAGATGCCTCTAATTATTTTGGGAAGATATTGAGGATTTTGTTCTCAGAAACCAAATGCTAGGAAGGATTTTATCTCTAAATTGTATTTTAAAGCACCAAGATTATTTCCATACTAATGTGATTAGCAAGTATTTAAAGTAAGAGTTAAAATTCATATTTGAGATAAATATATGTTTAAATTTCCCAGTGTGTCCCTAAAGAATAAAAATAATGTTCCTGTAAAACTTGTAATTTAATTTTATTAATAAAAAGTAAAACTATTTTGACTTGTGTTCAAAATAAGAAATTCATAATTCTAGTTCATGAACAGAAAGAAACTAAAATAAGTGTAGTTAAAAACAAAGGAATCCTGTCGTCTTTATGTAAAAAGCTTGTATTCCACACATTCATGGAGTTCTCTCCTATCCAACTATTCTGGACAAAGATAAGGTAATCTTATCATTTCTTCTTTGCCCTAGAGAGATATACTCTTAGGGAAAAATCCATACTTAAATATTCCTATTTTCAAATGACACAGCGAATAGGTGCTCTAGAAAGACCCACTATGGCCATGGCAAAGCTCTTGTTTCCTCATTTTAAAAGCCACCTGTGTACCATTGAGTTGCATCATGTCCCACAGCTTTCTATGCTAGTAAATATGCTACTATTTATACATGCTATTTAGCATATTGTCTTAGGCTAATGCTTCCTCAGATGCAATGTGTTACAAAGTAAAGACATTGGAAAAAAACATTGTGAATGTGACATGCATATGAATAGTCCTTTTCTAAATGAAAGAGCGAATTTTGAAAATTACAATTTTAATACATCACAAGATATATTTTTAAACATGCCAGTTCATTTTCAGTGAAGTCTGGAGGAGCAGGTTCATTTTCTACTCTGGTCATACCATTAGAACTTTTTGTGGAAAAGATACATCATTGTAAAAATAAGGTTATGCATTTGGTTCAATTCCTTAGGATAGTATAAATAATATATCTACATCCTTAGGGTAAAGTAGAGGAATATTAGAAAGATCCTGAGATATGTCTATTTCCGGTATTATAGAGGTTATGGAGGAAGCATTGTGATATCAATAAATTGCACCATAATACTTTTGCATTTATTAGGCTCATTTTCCAAATGTGGAAATGAAACAAAAATATTAAATAAATGGCCCAGTTTCTCACAACTTGTAAGTGCAGAGACTGCATTGCTAACCACTACAAAATAATGGCATTGTAGGGATATTTAAAGAGAAACACAGAGAACATAAGAAAAATTTATATGGGTGATGAAGAGAAAAGAAGAAAAGGAGAAACCACATTTAAGAGAGTGTCTAGGAAAAAGATACAGTATGCCAGCACGCTATTTAAAAATACACTGGAAGGGACTTTCGGGCTTAACAATTAAGCACATGGTAAAACCTTTTCATAGACAAACAGAGCTGAAAATCTGTTCCAGCGGAAAGTCAGATTTCGAGAGGAAGGAGAGAGGAAAGGGCTGCAGTGATCGTGGACGGCTGGTTTTTCTTAACCCCTTCAGGAGAGAAATCAGTGAGAGTGTGACAGCAGAGAGCTGTATGTACGTCCCTCCCGCGCTGAAGGAGTCACTGGGGGCGCGGAGTCTTTTCCTCTCACACATGCTCCCCTTACTCAGCTTCCTTGCTAGTAACCCAGACGACTAACTCGATCCTCACTCCTTCTATAGCTTTAAATTTTTGTCATACAGGTCTTCCATAGCCATTTATATGGTGTTAAACAGAGTTAGTGTGTATGTTTCTCCTCGTGGACTATTCTTGTCCATTGTGAAACTCAGACTGACTTCTTTGTGGCAATTATGCATGCCACCACGGGCTGTTGGTGTGTAGTGGGTTAAATGACTGTAAATTTATTTGGGCATTTGCCGAAACACATCACACATTTTCTTTCTGGGTCCCTCAAAATATTCTCTAAAGCAATCTTTACCTTGGTGTTGACCAGGGTTCAAGCAGTCACAGGCCACTGAGCAGCAAGTAAGGCAGTTTGAAATACAGATACCGTCCGGGTTTACACAGAGTTAGGAATTTAAGTTAAGCTTTGGAATTGAGATCAGCAAACAGAGATATGAGCACAAAATTTCAAAGACTTCAACAAATGTCGATCACTATTAGTTGAAATTAAAATTTGGCCAAATATAGAGACAGATTTACACCATTTGGAAGCAAACTCTGAGATTCTGAGTGTTCACTGGGGAGAGATATATAGGCTGTTAGTAGGATTCTAATTTGGTGAAAACTAGAATAATAAGGCATCTAAGACCAGTAAGAGATGTTAGGAGCCCTACCTCCAAGACTGGTATTCAAAAACTTAAAAATATGCCCAATGTAGCTTTAGAGCAATCCAAATCCAAAGCAATAAAAGTAACTTACTACTGAGCCTAATTTTTATTGAAGTAGGACAATGCCATAGGACTTAAAGTAATAATTGGTATACAATGGGGTAAAGCTAGATGTGGTAAAAATTGTTAAGCATCATTTTTAGAATAACATCCCTAAGTATAACACATATGAATAATATTCATATGTGTAAATATTTAAATTTTAGAAGTGAGAATCACTTTTAGGAACTACTATCAATTCCCTTTATTTTACAGACTCAACCATGGATTCATAGTTTTATTTAACAAATATCTGAAGAGATATTATTAAATTCCAGGAACTATGCTAGATGCAAAATCTTTAGCAGCAAAGGCAATAGACCACATTACTGTTTATAGGGCATTATGAACTTTTTTCCCTAAAAGTCTCCAGTGTTAGCTCAAAGTTCATGCTATCATACCATATTATGAAACCAACTCTTTTCTGCAATCATCTAAAGACTTTTCTTTAAATTTCCCTTTATTTTAAGATCTTATTATGAACAGAAATTCTCTTTTATAATTCTTGGCATTTTAATAACCAAGCACATAATCTTTCAATAGCTAATGTTCTTAGTGCCTTGAATTATCTTCCCAGTATGAGCGTTTTCTATCTTACCTCATTCTGATACAATGATAATGTTAATACCCTAGACTTTTACTTTACCAAGAGCTAATATCTTTTCATAATCTAAATTTCAAATGTCCTAATCTTTTTTCTCCATTTTTAAAAATTAAATTTATTGGGGTAATACTGGTTAATAATGTCATATATGTTTCATGTGTACAATTTTTAACACATCACCTGTATATTGCATTGTATGCCCACTTTCAAAAGTCTAGTCTCCCTTGGTCATCATATAATTGCTCCCCTTTTTTACATTTTTTAATCCCCCCCGAACCCTGTTTCCCTGTGGTCACTACCATATTGTTGTCTATTTCTATGAGTTTCTTGTTTGTTCACTTGTTACTTTCTGTTTTATGTCCTACATATGAATGAAGTCATGTGATTTTTGTCCTCTGACTCATTTCATTTAGTATGATATTCTCAAGATCCATCCACATTTTTTAAAATGGCAGTATTTCATTCTTTCTTATGGCTGAATAGTATTCCATTGTATATAGATACTGAAATGTTTATCTAATCAGCCATTGAAAAAACTAAGGTTTTTTCCATGTCTTGGCTATTGTGAATAATGCTGAATTGAGCTTAGGTGTACATACATCTTTATGAATCAGTGTTTTCAAATTTTTTTAGATATATAGTCAGACTATGGATTGCTGGGTCATATGGTAGCTCTTTTCTAATTTTTTGAGGAATCTCCATACTGTTTTCCATAGAGGTTGCATAAATTTACATTCCCACCAGCAATGTATGAGGATTGCACTTCAGGTATTCCTAGATAACACCTTGTATGGAAGAGCTCATTAAAATTTTCATTCTGCTCTATTAAATACCATCACTCTTCCTTCATCTTGACGGAATTTGTTACTCATGATATTGTAACATATTCACAGTTGGGAAAGGAAGCAGAAAGCTTCCAGAACTATCCTAAAAACACACTAATATGTTGTAGCCGGAGAAAAAGAGTTCTGGCCACCAAACCTGAGATTTAAACACGCATGTGGAACAATTGAATTCTAAGCTGCACTGTACTATACTGTAAGGGCCTTGATAGAAGGGCTGGGATCCTAAAAGTTAAGATGAAGAAGTCAAATGAAGAACTCCAAGTATCTTAATCTCTATCAGAATGTATTTTTTTCATGTCAACACCACATTAGATTTCCAGTAATTTTTCAGGTCCTCTAGACATGCCATCTTTTTCTCAGCACTTTTGCTTTCCTTGTGTTTTCATTCCCTCTTTACCCGCCCCAGATTCCATTGGCCATTATTGCAATCCTTTTCCTGCAAATACCCTCAAGTCATTCTCTTTCTTCTCTGAAAAGAACCCAAAACAAAATAAATTCACCTATTTCAGCCTCTGGTTAAGTAGATTAATGTGGCTATAGGAAAACATATAGCCATACTAACTCAGCTCACTTTAGAGTAATGACATTTCATCTCACATGGTCCACCAAAGCTACCTGGAGTCATACCACATTTTTCTCACTTTCCTGTCCTACTGGAAGATTATTTCATGCCTTTTGGTTTTCCTTCAAAATTGCAACACATGCTCTTTCCTTTTTGTTTTCACTTAATGACTCTGTTTTCATTTTGTAGAGAATATAAAAGAAATGAGAAAATTATTCCAAGAGCTCTTACTGCCACATACAACACTTCTTCCTCTGTGACTGTATTGTCAAATTAGCTGGAATTAAGGATATTGTGATTGTGTTTATAGCTAGTAGCAATTCTTCCTACTCACCAGAATCCATGGTTGCATGCTTACTCTAATACGTTAATTCACATGTTGGCCCCTCTTCCCTTCATATCAGTTTACTCTCCTGCATCACTACCATCCCTATCCATAGATAGTGCTGTATCCCACTGTTTATAAAATCAAAATTTAAACAAATCCCTTAATGTGATGTGCATTTCACCCTTTTCATTTGTAATAAAAGACTCAAAAGAATTGTTTATAAATTTTTTCTAAACTTGTTTTCTGCAACACTTGACAGAATATTATTCCTTCTTTGAAAAAACAAAAAGCATTTTCACCTAATACATAGGACAGCATTCTGTTCTCTTGTTACCTCCCTGGCCAATTCTTCTGTATTTCATTTACTGACTCAATATTACTCCCGCAATTTCTATAATTTATGGTGCTCCAGGGATCATTCTTCAAACTTTTTTATTCTTTATCTGAGCTCATATTTTAGATAATCAAATCTAGTCTTATAAATTTAAATTATTATTTCTAAAACCTTTTTTATTAATATCTCCCTAAGGAGAAAAGTTAAATTGAATTTACATTGTCCCTAATGAGAGAAATTAAATATTAAGGAATAAGGATTTTTCATATAGGTTTGAGATATGGGAAGCCACAGACCACTGTAATATCAAAGAGTTGTTCATCCTCTGAGAACCAGTTTTTACTTCCTTCAGGGAGATAACACTCCTACTGAGAACACAAACTGTAAATTTTATTTATATTCTGATGAATCTCAAATTTACCTCCCAGAAAAACCTCTTAACTACATTCTAGGCTCATAACCAAGTGTATAGATTTCTAATAACTTCCTTAATGTCTAATAACTCTCACAATTTGAAAATGTACCAAATTGAAAACTGGATTCACATTTTCACTCTCCTAAAGTCTCCCCCTCAAGTCATCCCCTTCTCAATAGACAGTAAGATAATTGTGGCATTAGTTCATAACCAAAGCTTTGAGAACATCTTTGATTCTTCTCTACCATCATTCTGCTAATACACTCTACTGGATCACCTTCACAAGGCATCCAGAATCTGAGCACTACTCACTGTTCCTATTACTAATTAGCTTGTACAGTCCACTACTATCCTTCAGCTGGATTACTGTAGTATCTCCTAACTTCTCTCTGATTTCTCCCTTACTTTCCATTCCCCAAGTCTATTTTCCAACTAGTAAATAAAAAAATACTCACATAATAATGCTAAACCTTCTAATAGCATTCCATCTCACTTATAGTAAAAGCCCATAAATAGTCTGTAAGAACTTCCATGATTTGCGCTTGAGTTATCTTTCTGATCTCAACTTTAACCCCTGATCCTGTCACTCTAGTTTAACCACACTATCCTCCTTGATGGTCTTTAATCACAAAAAAACATTTCTTCATTCAAGGGAAACCAAACGTATCTTCCTTCTACCTGAATGTCCTCACGTATTTCCATCACCTTTTCAAGTCTCCCTGTTCCCTCCTCAAAAAATCATTTTATAAATTCTTCAATCACTACCCATTTAAATTAGCATCCCACCAAATCCATTAATTCTTTATCCTCTTACCTTGTTTTAATTTTTCTATAATTTCCATTGCCATTTGATGTGATCTATTTGCCTGGTAAGTTGATATTTTTGTCTTCTTTCATGAGTTTAACAATCATGCCATAAAATATATTATTTTGTTCACTGTTATATCCCTAGAAGGATGCATATATCCTTACAAATGGGATTCTCAAGAAATATTTGTTGGATCAATTATATAAATGTGTAAAGCGGGTAATATACTTAACAATGTAATATATAAAAATAGATGGAAAGCAAAGCAGATGAAGAAGGAAAGAGTGGAAGAGATATTACAAAGAGAAACTATATATACAGAGAGAGGGGCAGACTGAGATAGAGAAAGAGGAAATAAATACAGAGAGAAGTTTCTCAATAGAAGAAAATCTGTTATACAGATAGAAAATAAGTATATATTGATAATCTTTTCAGAAATTTAAAAAATATTTTCAAAATAGCTCTGGCTGGTGTGGCTCAGTGAATTGAGTACTGGCCTGTGAATCAAAGCATCCCTGGTTCAATTCCCAGTCAGGGCACATGCCTGGGTTGTGGGCCAGGTCCCCAGTAGGGGGTGTGAGAAAGGAAACCACACATTGATGATTCTCTCCTTCTATTTCTTCCCCCTTCCCTCTCTCTCTAAAAATAAATAAATTTAAAAAATTAAAAGTGTTTTCAAAATAATAGTAAAATAATAACTCTAGACTAATCATAAGAAAAACTTCAAACAAAACCAAACTGAAGGCAAAAATACCTGATCAATAATTCTCAAAACAGTCAAGATCATGAAAAATAAAATAAAAGAAAAAAAACTAAGATTGTTTCAGACCAGAGGAGACAATGTAGATATGACCACTAAATGCAGTATGATCCCCTGGTCTGATTCCTGGATAATGAAAAATACTTACAGAAAAGTTGGTGAAATTTGAATAGTTTTAGATCTTTGATAACAGTAAATAGCAACATTAGTTTCTTAGTTTTGACAAGTTTACTACTTTAATATAAGGTAATAATATTAGGGGAAATAAACTATATTAAGGGGCACAGAGGAACTCGCTGTTTTCCCTTTACAACTTTTCTGTAGGTTGAAAGTTAATTCCAAGTAAGAAGTTGGTTCAAAAAAGTAAAGCAGGATGATACAATAGATTGTAATGTGGTAGAAAATATTATTTCACAAAGAGTATCAAGAAATGTATGTGTCCGCTGTCATTTGACAGAGCCGAACGAGTGATGTTTACAGGAAGAATGCCCCAGAAGTCCCACACATGCAAAGATTCGGAGCGGGGCTCACAGATCACCCACAGTTCCCCATGAAGAATCCTAAACTGCTACTAGATACAGAACAAGAATGGAAGGAAGTTTTTTTCTGCTTTTGTTTCTCAATATATATCACTCAGTCTTTAATTTCTGGCTTATTCTAGAAAGTAAACTTGAGTAATTTAAATAGAATACCCAGCATTATTACAATAGGTTTTTTTAGACCCAACTAATTATTAGATGCTGTGATACTTTGATGTCTCCTTTTCTTTCAGATCATGTAACACACCATGAAGAGAAAGTGGCTCTCACTTATTTTACACAAGATGAATGCTACAGTAAAATATCATCCTTCCCAAAACTTATATATCATATGTGCTTATGACTTTAGATTTTATAGTTTCATTTCCATAGATATAAAAACATTTATGCTGATATGTTATTTAAGCAAATTCCCTTAAAATGTGTAGAGTTTGAATATGTCAATGAGACTATAATTATCTTTGATACATGATGAATAAAGTGTTCTGAGCATCCTGAGTAGTCACAAGAATCATATAAGTCCTTTGGAATCTATGAGCATGAATTACTGTCCATGAATCCTGAAAGCATAAAGACAGTCTCTCATGCTGCCTCAGATTTACAATCTGAGGTGTTTAAGCCACTCAGAGAGGTCTACCATTTAGTATGAACTTGCAAGTTTCATGCAAAAAATACTGCTTATCAGTTAGGTTCCAATATGTTTACATAGAATAAAATTAATAGTCATAGAGTCCAACAAAATCCCATGGATTTTGGATGAGCCAATATGAAAATCTTGCATGAAAGAAATAGTATTTGCTTAAATTGTATACCAAACTGCACAATCTTTCTGAAATAAGAAAAAACATTGAAAGAGCTAAATTTAATGTAATGAAATTTAATGAAATTTAATTTAATTTTAATAAGTAGTTAAAGCATTTATTCATGAATTTTCCAGAGAAAAAAGGAAGCGGGTTAATAAAATGCATCATTTTTGTTACATTTAAAAAATTTTTAAGTTAATTTTTAAATTTAGAAAAAGAAATTGATATAAATGATGAGTCTGTAATGGTCATGGTAGATTTATAAAAATATTTTGATTTTCTCAGATTATTCATCAGCTTTTCACTCTCACAGATCAAAATAATTGCAAGTAGGTTTTCTTTTTAAATAACTGGGTATTGCTTTTCTTTCTCATAAAATAAGGCTATGCAAATAAGACATTTAAAAACAAGACCAAATAAAAATTACCAAAACAATCACAACACAAAAATATTAGGATAATTAACAGGCAAGCAAATGCTTCTAATTCCCTGGGGAATCTGATTATCTTTTGTGAAGTAAATTTCCACAAAATCCTATAGAGTAAAAAAAAGGAAAAAATCTTTGCCCTTTTTCATAACTGTATAAACAATACACAATTGTTACACTATTTCAGTAAAAAGAAGTCACTGCACATAAAGGAATGCCAAGAAATATTCCACAAGTACTAACATTGGGCCTCACTGGTCACTCTTCAGTAATGGTCCATCAGTACATTAATACTGGACTTTCTTTAGGGTATAAAATTAACACTGACTGACTTCATCTATAAAATGATCACTCCACAGTACAGTCCCTGGACAAGTAATCATTTTAAAAGTACTAGATTATTTTGTTTCGGGATGAAACAAATCCATAAATAACATGTTCTTGGCATCAGTATGGGTCTCTAATGGTGGGCCAATTTTTAAGACTCTCATGGACTTTGAAATTATCTGTGCTAAACTTTTTATTTTGCAGATAAAGGAATTGAGGAGCTGAGAGATAAATAACACTCAAGGTTACATACTACTTTCTAGAGGAGTGAGGAGTAGACAACTTTTCCTAACTATTGTACCATCTTATGCTGTATTCTTTTCTTTTAGATATTTATTTATTTCTAGAGACAGGGGAAGGGAGGGAGTAAGAGGAGGAGAGATATATCAGTGTGTGGTTGCCTTTTGTGCACCCCCAAATGGGGACCTGGCCCACAACCCAGGCTTGTGCCTTGACTGGAATCAAACTGGTGACCCTTTGGTTGGCAGACCTGCACACAGTCCACTGAACCACACCAGCCAGGGTGACTATATTCTAAGACTTAAGGCATGTGCTACCTTTATTCATATCCTCATCTTGTTATGTGTTGAAGGAGTTATGGATATTTTAAAAATTCTTCACTTTTAGTTCACATCCCAGGCACTTCTATGTTGTTTTGTTTATTCAAATTACTCATCCTCAAAATGAAATAGTACAGCTATCTCAAAAAGTGAGGCTTAAAGAGTTATTTAAAAGTGGCATTTTCATGCCTAAATTAAAATGCTTGAACATGATTCAAAAGTTTCCTCATGAATAAATTTGCTTTCTCCAGCAATGATTCTATGTGCATATAAATATTTTGTTCTTAGAAAATATATAACATATATAAAATTAGTAGACAGTTTTCCTTGAAGACAAGGCTATGTTGGAATTGCTATAATAAAAATGAAAGTCTGGAGACTATTAACAATTACTTTTATTGATAATTGCCTATTATCTTTTTCTAAAGGTGGGTGCTTTTGACACGTGACTATTGGACAGTGAGGAGGTCAGAGTAAAACTGTGTATGTATCATACCTGACACTTGATCTGACTTTAACAGCTTATTGTACAGAACCGACACACTGGTCATAGGCTTTTTCAATGAATTACTTCTTTGTCATACCATATTTTACAGTTTAATCATGTATGTCCTAATCATAAGAGCAGTGAATGTGTTGTGGAATTTTATGTAATTTTGTCAAACTATGCAATGTGGAAAGCAGAAAGCATGATTCTGTGCAAGTTAGCAGAGATCGTCTGATTAGTGCTATAACCATGTAGGCCACGGCCTTTAACTGATTTTCCACTACTGACATGTCCACGCAGGCTTTTTTCACTTGTTTTGTTTCTTAGATTTATCTCCTTTAAATTGTCTTTTCTTTTCTTATACAATCTACTATAAACCACCCTTGTATTTAAAATATTAAGAGTCACTATAATTATAGGTTCCCGAATGATCCATTAAACTCTGTCTTACTGTGTAGTCTGTCATTTTGTTCAAGAAGATAGTTCATGGTCTATGAATCACTTTCCTTCATCACATTTCTACTGAATAGTTGCAATTTTTTGAAACGGCAATGATCAGTTTCCTCATCCTTTCAGTTTTTTCTCTTCCCTAACTCCACTTTGTTTGACCTGGAGAAATATGTGTGTGTGTCGCTGGCATACCCCACTCAACCATGACGCCCTTAATCAAACATACATTAGTTTCTATTAAAAGTAAATTCAAAATTATATATAATTAGATGTGGTTATTGGTGACTATTGGTTTTTCTTCTCATAAAATAAGGCTATAAAAGTAAGACTTTAAAAATGAGATCAAACAACAGCTACTAAAATGACTGAAACACAAAGATATTGGGAGAGTTCATAGCCAAGTGAACGGACATAACAATAATGCTTCAGCCTCTGAATTTAATTAATATGTAGCCTACATTCTAAGAGAAGAAATTTTTCTTTTTTAGTTTATTTCTTTTAGTAAAAAAGACACACAGAATATTCATGCTTTCATCAAGACTAACTATAACATTCTTATAATGAAGACAGTATGGAATTGGCTGAAAGAATAGATGGACAGGTAAATGGAACAGAATAGAGAACTCAAAATGAGACCCACACAAGTGTTGTCAACTGCTCTTTGAAAAAGAAGTAAAAGTAATTTACAGTATATAAGATAAGCTTCAACATATGTCACTGCTGCAGTTGGACATCCACATGAAAAAGAAAAACTAAACTCAGATGTGACATTTCTCACAAAACTTACTTAACTCAAAATGGATATACGCCTAAATGTAAAACATGAAACTATGAAACTTCTAGGAAGTAACATAAGAAACAACCTAGGTGACCGTGAGCTTGGTGATGACTTTTCAGATACAATATCAAAAGCATAATCTATGAGAGAAAAAATGATAAATTGGACTTAATTAAAAGTGTGAAAGACACAGATAAGAAAGTGAAAAGGTAAGAGAATGATTGGAAGAAAATGGTTGGAAAACATTTATCTGAGCAAGGACTAGTATCTAATCTACAAAGGACACTTAAAAGTCAAAAATAAGAAAACAAACAGCTCTGGCTGGTGCAGCTCAGTGCGTTGAGCATGGGACTGTGAACCAAAACGGTGCCGGGTCGATTCCCAGTTAAGGCACCTGCCTGGGCTGCAGGCCAGGTCCCTGGTTGGGGGCACATGAGAGGCAACCGACTAATGTTTCTCTTGCACATTGATGTTTATTTCCCTCTCTTCCTCTCCCCTTACCCTCTCTCTAAAAATAATAAATACAATCTTAAAAAGAAAGAAAACAAACAACCCAATTAAAATGCAGGCAAAAATGTGAATAGATACCACACCAAATAATATATTCAAATTCTAAATTAATATCCAAACAGCCACTCAATACAGTGTGTTACCAGGGTAATGCAAATGAAAACAACAACGAGATACCATTACAAGCCTATCAGAGGGGCCAAAACCAGAACACTGTCAACAGCAAATGCTGGCGAAGAAGTGAAACAGCAGGAACTCTCATACAATGGTGGTGAAAATGTGAAATCTGAAACAGCCACTTCAGAAGAAAGTTTGTCAGTTTCCTGAAGAGCTATGCATAGGCTTTCCATGTTTTCTAGCAATCTTGCTTCTAGCTATTTGCCCAAATTAATTACATACTTTTGTCCACACAAAAACCTGCACATGAATGTTTATCATGTTTATTCATAGTTGCTAAAACTTGGAAGTGACCAAGATGACCTTCCATACATGAATGGATAAAGAAAAGGGGATACATCTATACAGTGGCAAAGTCACAGAACAATATGGTGGGCCTTAACAGCATATTAATAACTGAAGAAAAGCCGATATTAAGAGACAATTTACTCTATGATTCCAACCACATGACATTCTGGGAAAGGTAAAACTATAGAAAGAGTGAAAAGATCGGTGATTTCCAGAGGTTCGGGGGTGGGGGGACATCGCAAGGAACCAGGGACAGATGAATGGGTGGAGAGCACAGGATATTTAGGGCAGTGAAACTGTTCTTATCGCCCCGCGATGGCTAATGTATGGATTTATGACATGACATTATACATTTGTCAAAGCCCACAGAACTATACATGACAAAGAGTGAACCCTGTTGTAAATTACAGACTTTATTTAATAGTACTGCATTCACGTTTGCTTGTCAGTTGTAACAAATGCAAAATAATAAATAAAATCTTTAAAAAAAGCCTACACGATAAAGCCTAAATGATAAAGCCTACAGAATAGAAGCGCCCGTGCCGTGGGGTTAGGGGGTCTAGGAACTCGTTTTGTTTTCTGCACAATTTTTCTGGAAACCAAAAACTTCTACAATAAATAAAGTTTATTAATAAAGAAAATGTTTTAATGTCTTATACTGTAATCTTTCATCAGCAAACACTAACATGAGATAATTCTTTGTTTCAATGACCATCTCTTTGCAGTGAACTCAAAATGCTATGCTTTAGGTGAATGACTTAGTGATAAACCACTATTATCCTTTGAGAATAGCTTCTTAAAATTTTATAATATTATTGAAGTACATAAATTCACTGAAAGAGGTAACATGAAAGAAAGATTATTTGTTTTACAGACTTAGTAATTATTAAGAAAACAATACAAATTTCCATTCTACATATAATATTTAAAATGATAAAGTATAAAAACACTTAGACAAAAGAATATCTATAAATTTTTGAAAATGAAAACAATGCAGATATAATAGTAAAAGACTCTGATGAGCTCTAACTCAGCCCCACACAAACTGCATATATTTAAATCATTAAAATAGTGAATATTACTTATATAGCATAACTCTTTTTAAAGTCCTGAAGTTTATGAATTAAATATAGTTATGATGATGTTGCCTTAATCTATGGTTGGTTATTTTTAGCCTTTATTTTCTTACCCCCATGACAAATATCTGACTGTTATACAATGTTGGACATGTCAATATATCTTTTTTTTATTTTTATTTTAGATTATTCATTACAGTTTCTATCCTTTATTCCCATTCCAGCCCACCCACCCATCCCTCCCATTTCCAACCCCCTTAGTTTTGTCCATGTGTCCTCTATATTTGTTCCTGTAAACCCTTCCCTTCTCCCCTGAAATTTCCCCCCCTCTCCCATCTGGACCCTGACAATCTGTCCTCTATTTCAGTGTCTTTTGTTA
>CM052548.1:15615278-15670348 GCA_028533065.1 Trachops cirrhosus | reverse complement strand
CAGTGTCTTTTGTTATATTTTACTTGTTTCTTTGTTTTGTTGTTTAGGTTCCCGTTAAAGGCGAGATCATATGGTATTTGTCTTTCAATGCCTGGCTTGTTTCGCTTAGCATAATGCTTTTCAGCTCCATCCATGCTGTTGCAAAGGGTATGAGCTCCTTCTTTCTTTCAGCTGCGTAGTATTCCATTGTGTAAATGTACCATAGTTTTTTGATCCATTCATTTACTGATGGGCATCTAGGTTGCTTCCAACACTTAGCTATTGTAAATTGTGCTGCTATGAACATTGGGGTGCATAGGTTCTTTTGGATTGGTGTTTCAGGGTTCTTAGGATATAGTCCCAGCAGTGGAATTGCTGGATCAAAGGCCATTTTAGTTTTCTGAGGAAGTTCCATACTGTTTTCCACAGTGGTCGTACCAGTCTGCAATCCCACCAACAGTGCACTAGGGTCCCTTTTTTTCCGCAACCTCTCCAACAGTTGTTGTCTGTTGTTTTATTTATGATGGCCATTCTGACTGGTGTGAAATGGTATTTCATTGTGGTTTTAACTTGCATCTTAATACATACTTATCCTCACACTGTACGGTTCTATCTAATATCCTTGCTTTGCTGTTATGACTTTGTGTGTGTACCCACTTCATTTTCAAAGTGAAAAGAGAACACTTCAAGCTGCTTCTCTTCAAGTAGATATTAGTTACAACAATTTTTAGAACGATCAGTTTATTTATCATTAGAGACATAGGTTATGTTTGTTATTTCAAAATTAAGTTTACATTATAAAAGTGAATATGATATATATTTGGTCACTAATTTTAGTCAGCGATAGGAAGAAGAAAAACCTTCCAATTTAGTCCAGTATTTCTTACAATTTGAATATCCCAACTGTGCTGTGAAGTTTCTAACATGCTTACTTCCACCTGGATTTGCTTCTGGCTCACAGTTTGGTGAGGCTTCTTAAGGGTCTGACATAAGGTCACCTGAGTTCTTCTTTGATAATTAGACTTCTGAAATAACAGAATGTATATTTCTGGTATCTCTTAAAGAGACACTGAAAATAGGACATCACACCAATAGGATATTTGCTTGAATTGCCCTCCTGACCTTCAGAAACATTTCCGTTGTTCCTTTCTTGATTTGTGCATCATTTTCAACCTCTCTTTCACTATCTTTTCATGTCATTGTCTAAAGAACATGATTTTCTTTGTTCTCCCCATTTTTCCTATATTTTCTCATTCTATTCATCATAGTAATATTAATAAAGTGCTATGGGAAATGCTCCAGAGCCAGAAAAGAGAAACCAAACATTAATCCTCTACTCAAAGAGTTTAGGTTTTAAAGTTAAGACACAAAATAATATTATACAAAATAAAATGTGACACATGTAACAAAAAACTGCATATATTGTAATAGCAGTTCTAAATAAAGTACTTTCTTGGCTTTGAACCAATTTAAAATGTTTGTGCTTCATTTAGGATTCACTTCACAATTCATCTTCCAGTCTTTTAAGTTTAAAATATTTTACTGAAGAAAATTACTAAGCTGTCTTCTTTTCTCATTCATTTTCTGAAATCCCAACTATTCATGAAATTTTCAAAAAATAAAATAAGGTAAATTAATTATTTAGAAGTAAATTCTCACACCCAAAACCATAATAAAATGTGTGAAATGTAGAACCCAGTCTAACACAGTGTATTGTTTAAAATATTTAAAAATAAAAACAAGCCATCTCCGTCCTATGTCTGTATGTACATATTTTGAAGCTAGATGTTGAAGCCACATTTTAGTTTATACTTGTCAAGTACACCTGTTACCCAATTTCCACTCCAGTTTAGGCCTCCTTCCTGTTCTTTGACTTTCATTCCTTTTCTTTGCACAGTAAGATCATTACCTCTCCCGTATCCCTGAATGCTTCAGACATTTTCTACTGTGCTGCTCCAGCATTTAACGAGCTTTTCTTAGCTTTTCAGGTTCAATGAATTCGTGAAAGTTGCAGGATGTGCATTTCCAATCTTTTCATTTGAAAACCAAGGGGAATTGTGGTGGTTAAGGGCTGGAGGGCGGCAGTCAACTATTACAGTTAGAAAAAAAATAATACAGTGTTTGCTCCGCTAAGGAAAGTAACAAGGGAATACAAAACTAGGTTTGCAGTTGAGTAGAGAAATATCGACTCCACAAAAGTAACTAGAAGACACAAAATATAGAACATTTCACAGAGCAATATTTAGAGATTAGGTCAACCTTCAAGTCATTTACTACAAACCAACTAAATTAACCAGAGCAGACTAATGCTACAGGGAGAATTCCAAGATTTTGTTCTGTAGATGGATGGTTTTGTGATACCCTGTTATCTTCTTCGTCTTTTTGAGAATACCTCCACAGTATCGGCAGTTTATTTTTATCAGAAATACACAGATTTATAGGGAAATGTAACATTAATGAAAGTTCCTTGGTTGCAAGCTCTTAATAATCTTAAATAAAAGAATAAGCAGGGCTCTCCAAACTGTATTTAACATCAAACATATATAAAGTGAGAAAGCACTGGAGAAAGAATATTTTTTCCATAAATTAAAAATAAAAAAATCAATGGAGATTTACAGAAAAAGCTTGAATGCTTTATAATTCGATATACTCCTTACATGCTTCAACTATTAAAATGATGAACATTACTTATGGAGCATTCATAACTAAGAGCAGTTTCACAACATAATAAGGAGCCATATGCTAGAATGAATCTTATTTAAAAAAATAAGACCATACTTTTTAAAAAACGCATTCTGACTTTTATGAGGCAAATGTACTATGGTACTATTGCATTAATCTAAGTTTATCCATATTTAATTAGGGGGCATTAAAATATTAGAGAGGAAGGGCAATCATAAAGCGGTTTCACATTGAAAAATGAGCCTGGAAACAGTAGGGACACCAAGTGCGTAGTGAACCAGTTTGCATCAGTATTCATGGCAGCCTGGCTGTTTCAGTGGAGAAAATGGTTCATTAGTCTGGCTTGTTTTGAGTGTTTGACTATGCTGCCTATTACTTGAATATAATAAGTAGTCAATTAAAACTTATTAATCATTGAGAAGATATGGCTTATAATACTAACTCTGCTACCCCCTATAGCGATGAATTGAGCAATTCGATTGTCTCTTAGGGACCTCCCTTTCTTTGCCACTGAAAGAAGAAATCGACTAATGTTCTTTCCAAGCCCTAACAAGTTAGGCTTATATAAGGAATAAAGTTTTATACATAAATATATTTTTCTTTAATTATATGTAAAATTGTTAAAATACTCTTACTATTTCAAATTGAAAGAATCTGTGCTTTCTTAAATACTATATATTGGATACTCATGAAACATTTCATGAAAACTTGAACATCATGAACATTAGTTGACTTTCCTGCCTTTCCCCCTGATTTTAGCCATTAATTTCACTCTCGCATTAAGGGATGGCCATATGAAAATAAGTGAGGCTCGAGTAAGCTCCCTTTAGGACAAGGGGAATGATGAGAGGAAAGCAGTTTCTTTTCAATACAAAAAAAGGTAGATTAGCCCTGACTGGTATGGCTCAGTGGGTTGGGCACCATCCTGCAAACAGAATGGTCGCCAGACAGATTCCTGTCAGGGCAGGTGCCTGAGTTGTACGTCAGGTCCCTGGTTGGGGGTCATTGATGTTTCTCTCGCACATCAATGTTCCTCTCCCTGTAAAAACAAAAACAAAAAAATAAAATAAAATAAAATACGTGGTAGATTGATACTCTGCACACAAGAGGAAAAAATAGCTTTGGAAAAGAGCGGTTTGTTTAGTTTTAAAGGGCTCTCAAATGGACATGACTTCAGAATTCAGGTGGTTAACCAACAAATGAGAAGCCACTGTGTGGAAGACCATATGGGATGGCAGGGGCTGTGGGAAGCAGGAGCGAGTGTGACTCTTCCGTGCTTCCTGACTCCAACCTTTTGCCTAATGTTATAGTGGTCAAAGGTTCTGATCTGTGAGACATCCTAGGTATTTTCTCTCATTCATCAAATATTACCAACAGGATTCTATGCTCTCACACCACTGTTATAAATAAGTAGGAGATTTATGTATTAATGGGGACATGGCTAGCTCAACATCATAAGCTAATCTGTGTAATTAATGGGGTATGGGATGGAGATAATCAATAACTGAAATGGCTTTCTCTGAAAGAGTAATGTTTCCTCCTGCATTGACCAAGCATCCTGCCCATTAACCCAGAACCAAACCTGGTCTACAGTGAGAGGTATATGTATATATATATGTATATATATATTTTTTAAGCCAGAAGCTGCATCTATAGTGTTCAGGCTTTTCTAGTGAAAGAATGTGCATAGTGGTTACATGCACTTAAAATTATCAGTATGTTTTGTTTGGCATAAGTTATGTGATTCTCATGAAGCTAATTAAAAAATTCAACATGTTTGTTATGACAGGTTATTAATTTGGACAGACAAATAGAAGGTAGTTTCTTCTCTCTGGGACAGGTAGGGGTGTGCATGTGTGTGTGTGCATGTGTATGTGATATGGAAGAGAGACAGACTGAGAGAGACAGAAAGGAAAGACAGTTATCAATATTTACAGTGAAAACTCCCTGCAGTATCTTCATTTTCCAGTAGATACTTATACTTAAGTTGTACTTAGTTTTTAGAATGCATCTACAAAATGTTTCTGACATTGATAAAAAATCTGAATGACATCTGGGTAGTCACATACTCATTTATTCATTTATTATAAATTCTAAATGACCATTGAACAAAATTTACTTTTACAATACGATAAATTCAGATCTAATACCAGGCTGGATTGGAGCAACACAGCAGAAAGAAACATAAGGAGGGTATAATGGCAGGTCAGATGAGGGTTTTAGGAAAAACACAAAGATAGGAAGAGCAGAACTGTACTCGACTACGGTGCCCCATTTTGATATCCCCAAAACACGTGGGTGGAAAGACCTACAAGAAGCAAGGTGTGAGTTAAGACCGCCAAATGCATCGGGTCAAAGTGCCGCCCACCGGAAAGGCTTAATGACTTACAGATTGCTTAATCTCAAACATGACTCATTCCAAACTCAAAACGTTTCCCTGAGTATTGAAGTTGCAAGTGTTGTTTTGCTTTTCTTTCATTTTTTTTGTTTTACTGAGGAGAAAGTGAAAACGATACAAATGATATTTAGAAAGCATGCTTGACTTTAAGTACTTGTCGCATAAAATCATTTTAAAAGGATTCTGTTTAAAAAAATCCATTTTAGGGATTTTTGGAGAGCAAGATAGACTCCCAAACTTGCATCATATAGAACATATAATAAAGTCCACACTTCAAGTGCTCAGTCATATTTACTGGTTGATAGAATATTTTTAAATGGTATCATTTAATACATTCAAGAAACTTAAAGGGTGGCAACGCTAGGTAAAACTTGTTTTAAACTAGAATTTTCCCTAAACAGAGTTTTGAAATGAGTGGCTTTTCAATGAACCCGAGGAAAGAAATATATTTACTTTCCGATTTTATCTGAGAAACACATACTACTTAAATTGCTATATCTTGTTCTTTATCTTCCAACCCTAGAAAATTCACAAGGAAAGGGGTGTGGATGGTGCATTTGCTGTTATCCCAGGTGTTGCCAATGTACTTGGAAAACATTAGATCGAATTTTGTTGAATGAATGGATGGATGAATCACATTGAGCATTACTGAGTAGTACTGAAGGGCTGCAAAACCAAGACTTGTGAGAGGTAAGGTGAATAGAACATTTTTCCAAGGTGTCAACTCTGGTCAGTCGTGATGATGTTGATGTTATTAACAGAAGTGAAAATAGATAGAAAAAGATAGAATTTTTTAAAAATGAAGTAAATAAGTTCAGAATTAGCTATTATGTGACCAGCAAGACAGCCAAATATAAAAGTGAAATTTTCCACCAGTGGGAAAGTGCATAGCTAGTGACACAGATTTTTGAGTTATTTTCCCAGATTGAGTGTTGCATTCCTGAAAGTAGATGAGTGGGAAGGGCAGAGACTCTAAAGACAGTTGCCTGCTGCACTGAAAATCACGAAGAAACAAGCAAAATACAGCCAAAGACACTGAACTAGAGGACAGGCTGATAGTGATCAGATGGGAGAGGGGAGGGAATTTCAGGGGAACTTCAGGGGAGAATGGGAAGGGTTTACAGAAACAAATATAAAGGACATATGGACAAAAACTAGGGGGATTGGAAATGGGAGGGAGGAGGGGAGGGATGGGTGGGTTGGCTGGAATGGGAATAAAGGATAGAAACTGTTCTTGAATAATGATTAAAAATAAATTTAAAAAAAGAGAAAATCCAGAGAAAGAAGGGAGTGGGGGAGGAGGGAGGGAAGGAAGATTCAGAGGAATAGGAAGGAGCAAGAGAAATTAAAAAACAAAAACAGTGTCAATGTCACACAAGCCATGAAAAGAGAGAATTTCCACAAGGATAAAATAGTCACCTCAATCAAATGAATTGGAATCATCCAGGGTCTGAGGTGCCATCCATAACCTCCTCTCGGAGCAAGAAGCAGACTAATCTAATTGAATTGACCTCTTGAGTTCAGATGTAATTTGGACGCGCTGTGAAAACTATTTTACTTTGGGAAATTAAACTGATTTAGTGTTCATTCTCTACTACGGCTAACCATCTCTACGTGCTTACAAATTTTAAGTTTCCTCTTGTATTATCATGAAACTCATGGCTTCCTTAGTGGAATTTAGTAAAATAAACATATCAAGATATCCCATATGCATTCACTAAAATGCCAAGTATGCTCGTAAGTATATTTCCTAAATGTGCATTGTATTGAAATCTGATTCCAAGTTTGTTGTCTAAATAGAGTAAACCCTCAGGAAATTAGTAATATTGTTTTCCCCCTAGTCCTGGAAGATTGGTTTATTTGAACAAAAGACCTCCCCTCCTATACCAATCACTGCTTCCTATTGATAGCGCCCCCATCCCCACCCCCCCACCCCCCACCCAGCCTTCTGGTTGACTTACTCTGTCATTCTTTCTTGTCACCACACAGGTGCTACTCCTTGATTACTTTGCAGTGAGCATTCTCCCTCCGTCCTGTTACCTCGTTGCTCACCCTCTTCACTGCATCTCAACTTTTGTACCTCTCATTATCCCTTAGCTGTCAGTCTTGTTCAGCTTCTTTCTTCATTCTCAATTCCCATAACTGTAAGCCTTTCCTGTTTTTGATCTGCGATTAGGGATCCCTTTCTTCCCTGTGTTTTGGCTTAGAGTCCTGTTTGATACAGTACAGTGCTTTATTATTATTATTATCATGCTCCTTTTGAAATATTCCATCAGGTCTGAAGTTTTATACCACGGAATGTATTAGTGCTTTCCCTCTTTCTATTTTACTACTGAACTTGTTCCCCTTACAGTATATCAGTCTACTCTTCCTGGCATTTTACTGCTGTAGGTCCTGAGTCTTGGCACAGCATCAATGTATCAACATATTTTATTGTACCAAAGCAATTTACAGTAGTCACCAGTGAATTGCCTTTTTTGGAGACACCAGGGAAGGACTATCTATTCTTTTTAAAATTATTATTTCTACTTTCCACTACAATAAAATCACTCTGTGTAGATAATAATACAAAAAATAAAGTCCAGATATGTCAGTAATAGTGACTTTTCCTGTTTTATTTGTTTTGTATATTTAGTTGAAATAAAAATTCATAAAACAATGATAAATTATAATTTTTATTAATAGTTATGCAACTGAGGTGTCATCATGACATTCAAGTGTGAAACAAATTAAGTTCAATTACTTATTTGAATACATTTTGGAAAATGTGAACAAACTGTTGTAATTAAATCCAATTATTATTACAGAGTTCAGACAAATCTCTATGTCAGTGAACAAAATTAAAAACACACAGACTTCTTGTACATTTTAATACTAGGTTATAGCCTGTTTTAAAATATATTAAGTTATTAGTTAAGAAGGGTAATCTAATAAAGAAAATTTAAGATCAGTGTACATTCAATTTCTCCCATATCACCATCTGTCGGTGTCCTAATCTATAAAATGAAGGCTTGAACAAGAAGCTCTTTAAGGTAAATTTCTTCTAAGTTAATATTTCTAATTTTGAGTTATAGCTCCTTTACTTCAAAACCAGACTCTATGCAAAGTTACACTGAGTTCCCAATTGCCAAATTCAACTGATCCTTTGGGATGTAGCATATTTGATCCCATTGTTGTGTTGGCTGCACGACACATCTTCTGTAAGTCATTTCTGTTCTTCATATCTTTCTGCTATGGTTCTCTCTCTGATGGCTCCTTCTCAATATCACCATGTCTCCACAAGCTTTTCATCTATGCAGTGAGATGCTGCCTATTTATTAGTGATTCTTAATATTGTAACTCCACCCTATATTTCTCACCTTGCTTTTAAGACATTTACATATATCTAATGACATGTCATATTCATTTTTTTCACAAGACACTGAAAGTTAAACCTGGCTTTACTAAATATCATTCTCCCCCTCACCTAATATCTGTTCAACCTAATTTTACCTTCATCAATGGTACTAACATCCATGCATTCACTAAACCAGAACTATGACTTCTCCTGCTCTTGTACCTACCCCACCATTCTTTTATTACTGTTTCTGTAAATATTGACTTGTTAGCTAATATGTAACTGCAGATAGACAACATGTTTGCTTAAGAATTCTAGGAAGCAGCATCAAAATGAGAAGATGCCAACCTCCAAACTTTCCAGCTCTGGGAGCTTTGCTGATATCCATGCAGTTATCTGAACAGACTGTGCTGACTTGCTCATAGTCCCTTCAACGAAGAATTTCAAACACCTTCCTTTCAATTCTTTTGCTCTGTTTTTTTTTCTCCCCTTCCCTTCTCATAAAAACCCCTGCTGTGTCCAATAGTTAGTAAATTGGTCTTTGTGATTTTACTCTGCCATCCTCTCAGGCTGCCAGCTCTTGAATAAACCTATTTTCTTTTCACCAACCATTGTCTCTGGATTATTAGCTTTCTAGTGGCAGGCAGCTGGACGTGGGTTCTTTATCACTCATTCAGGGTCACTGTTTCAATAGACTCCCAAACTACAGTTTCTATCTCAGTGGTAATCTTTGTGCACTACAATCACTGAAGCTTTCAGTATCATCCCTCTGCAAATCAATATGACCACGATCATGTGCTTCTGTTACTTTTGAGTTTCTTCTCGTGGCCTTCCTTGAGGATGAGAACAGAGACCTTTGATGGTAAACAAGACCTTATGTGATAGGAGAGCTTCAATAACTCTCCAGGTATCTACTACCGATTCTCATTTTGTCATATGCTTTTGGCCAAATAGTTTCTGCCCTTTCATGCCCTTTAGTTTTTGTTCATGCTTTTCAGTCTGTCTCCAGGGTTGCTCCAAAAAATATAATGAACATCCAACAAAATCATACATCTTTATTTCCCTATAAACACTAAGATAGTAAACTTACCTCCTTTTTTAAGAACTTATAGTTAACTCTAGAAAATATTATTGAGATAAAAATGTGTTTTTAAAATACCCAATAGGGGCAAAGATTTGTGTTAAATGAGTCTTGACTTATTCTTTATGCCCTTTCTTTCTACAAGAAAAGCATAGTTCTTTCCAATTCTTCATCAATTTTATGGGAAGACTTCTTTTGTTATATTTGTAAACTCTAGAAAATTATCATGGTAATCTTCACTTTTCCCTGGGTTATATGTTGAAATTGTATAGCTTTGATTTATGTTGTCTGTTGGTACTAGCCATTGTTGAGTACATGCATCACCATTTTTAGCCAAAATTTGTCTATACCTATTCCATGAAACAGGTATACATAAGTATAAAATGCTGTATTAAAAGAGAATAAATGTTTTTACTGAAGGAAGTCTTAGAACCATTATTTCATGAAGTATACTGAATTTTCAGTAGGGAGGTATATAATCATATTGTTTCACAAACACATCATCAGTGTATTTTTAATAGCAACTATCACCTTATATCAAATAAATATCTAGTGACTATTATCATATATCAAATAAATGCCAGTTTTTAAAATGCTTTTTCTAATTTTAATTCTTTCTAAACTGTCAGAAGATATTTCCTAGATGATTCAATGCATGAGTATTCTATATTATAGAAGCTAAACTTCCATAAGAAGGTACAATCATTTTTGATTTCCGTTTGTGGAAACTGGAGCACAGATAAGATGATTTATTCAAAGAAGACATACTCTAGGTAATTAAATCTAAAATATAGACATTATATTAGGACCATCTGTCTGGCATTCCTTCAGAGTGTTTACCTTCTCTGTGTCAGTTTGAAAATGCCATCTTTCAAGAGAAGGGAGCGAAAGCTGAGATGGCTGAGAATCCAGGCCTCGAGGTTCAATGCTGAGGACAAAAGCACTGAGGACAACAGTGCCACTGGAGCCGTTAGTGAATAGTGAGGACAAGACGACAGCCAAATAGGAACAGAAAGCTACTTCCCCATCAAGTAGTTAAACAGGGAAGTTTTAGCAAAAGATGTCCTTTCGCTAGGTGTTTCCAGTGCCTTTTATACCTTCTTCAGGTGGTTTTAAGGTTTTCATTTGAAGATATTGAGCTTGAAAATAGAGCTCTGAACGGTTTTGGATGAGGCATGTAGTGTTTCTCTCAGAATTCAGTGTTCTTTCATACCAACACTTTAATATACTTCTTACTGGGTTTCATGCCAATTCCATTTTCTCTTGAATACTCTCTTTGAATTGCATAAGATTATAAAAAAATAATTTTCCAATATACATAATTAAGTATATTTTGGTAGGAGAGCTTTTTGGAGGTTGTTTTTCTTTTTTAAATAAAAATTAATATTATAATTATTAACATTATAATGCATTCCTTTCCTTATTAATAAAATTTACATATAGTAAATTAAGATGCTCATAAAACCTGTTAGAGAAATTATATGTTTTAAATTAAGTATATAATTAACAAATGGTTTCATAGGAAATTTTACAAAGCAAATTTATAAAATATTTTCAATAAAAAGTAGAGTTAAGGGCAAAATTACACTTTATAGTACAAATAAAAAACATTTTGTTTCTGATACACTGTCTGAAAATGTTACATATTTTCATCATTGTTCATGCATGTGCATTCCAGTCTACTCTCCTAACACATGTGTTAATAATGATGACTTCACTGTACTAGTCAGTGGGGGTGGTAGATGCTTTTGACTGAGCATGAGTACTGTGTGGCCATCATAATCAAAATGACTGGGTAAGTAGAACAATGAATCTGCATCAAATTTTGCATTAAGCTTGAGCATTCCTCCACGGAAACTATTCGGATGATGCAGAAGGCTATAGCTATGGGCAACTGGTGATTGGCAGCTTCATCACGACAACATGCCTGCTCAACATCACATCTCACGCAGAGTTTTTTTTTTGCAAAACAGAAAATCACCCAGGGGACTCAGTGCTGCTACAGCCCAGATTTGGTGCCCTGTGACTTCTGGTTTTTCCTGAAACTAATATCACCTTTGAATGAGAAAAGATTTCAGACCATCAATGAGTTTCAGGAAAATAGGATGGAGCAGCTGATGGTGATTGGGAGAACTGTGTGAGGTCCCAAGATGCCTACTTTGAAGGGGACTGAGGCCTCATTGTCCTATGTACAATGTGTTTTGCACCTTGTATCTTCTCCAAGAAATGTCTCTATTTTTCATATCATATGGATGGGTACTTTCTGGAAAGACCTATCTATATTTTGATCTTGAAATATATATTATATACATATATTTAAATTGTCCTATGTACTTAATATTTGACAATTGCTTTTAAGTGGCAGTAAATTATTACTCAAATACACTATATTCTTATTTTAACACTCAGAGATTTCAAAGGATAAGTACATGTAGATCTGCACAGGAAGATAAATGTCCTGATACATCTAATGGTATTGTTATAGGCCATCTTATCATCACTTGAAATTCATGACATAAACTCTAAAATAAAAATTTTGTATTAAGGCTTAACTATAGATACAAATGTAATCACTTTTATTAATAATATGCTACAAAATTGTAATATATTTTAATTTTAAAACCATTTTTTTGTACCTATTAGCATGACGACTATAGCTCAAAATAAAATTTGTTCTTGCAGTCAGCTCAAGATAAGCATTAATTCTTCAATACAATTTTATTTAGATGACATACTGTCATACTTAAATAAATAATACTGTCTTTGGTTTATAGCTAGGGGCATGACTTGAGTTTTAATGAAATTAAGCAAAGCAATATTGTAATAGAAACAATTTAAATATATTGTTTTCTTTAATTCTTGCATTTTTCATTTTTTATGTTGTATTCTTGGCCCTGCATAATACATTTAAAACCCTGTAGCTATTAATATAATATTCATAATGCACAGGGAATAATGCAAAAATATTTGAAATGGTGAGTGTGTTTAAGAGTCTCATGGGGACTGTTATAATCGTCTTCTTAAAACTGAAAAGTTTATTTTATTTTTTCATTGCTTCTCATTTATAGTGACTGCGCACTGTGTAAAGATTGCTCTGGCTGAGCAAGTAACTTTGATACCTCACACAAAGTTAAGTGGACTACACAATTTTTGTAAAGTACATTGGCACAGGCCTCATTGTAAAGGACAATGCAGTTGTTTGATGTAACAAATGATGTGCAACTTCCTTCATAAAATGAGCTTTATTTTTTTAAGCCTTGTACCTGATGTAACACTGAAGCATCTTAACCCAAAAATTTCACTTGATAGTGCTACGGATCGGTGCTTATGTGAGAAGAGTACAAAATAATAAAGCCTCCGGGTCTCAAGTTCCGGACAGAATGTGGAGGAAGATGATGATGCTTAAACGTACTCCTCCTGTTTGCTCAGATGTTTTGAACACTGTTCGACACTGCCCAGATTTTCCTTCTTTGTCCACCTCAAGATTTAACTCTAGCAAGAGATTTATTTTCTTGCTCTCACCGTCTTTTGATGTTCTATTTGCCTCTTCCTGCTGTCAGGTCCCCTTTATGGTCTTAGTAATATCATTCTTCTTATACTACTAGACATTTCAGCTGACATGCCAGTCTCAAACATCTTTTCCTTTTAAATAATAACAGTAAATAACTGCTATTAAAACACTATTTTAATTAATTTGAATTTATATGGAGCAGCAAAGAGTTGTTTTAAAATATTAAATCAAATAAAATCCCCTATGTGCTATAAATATAAGCAACACAACCGGGCTTCTCCTAGGTCTTCACAAAGTAACGAGCAGTCCAGAAAATAGAAGAGAAGAAATGGATGTGCAGTAGTACAGTGCAATAACGTATTACTAACCGCAATACATATTTTGGAAAAGAAAAGGAATAACATGTAGAAAACAAACTCATGGAAATACCAAAAACTGTAAAATAGACTGAACAGGAGAAACCTGGGAATATGGCACAACTGTCTCCTCCTTCCATCTCGGCACCGATGGTAGGTAATACCACTGTTTGCCGATGTCCAGTCCTCTGTGTCTATGCACACTGGATCATTACAGTCACCTCGACAATGTGGGTTTAAATGACATGCTCTGCCCACTAAAGCCTGAGTGACAGTGATATGTGGTACTTTCAGGCAGAAACATTCAAGGGGCAGTTCCAATGACGGATGTCTACAGAGTGTAGGAAAGAAATAAAACTCGGTATTTCTCAGATACTGATATTCTGGAGTTATTGCAGCCTATATTGACGTACATAGTACCCTGAAGTCTATTTTTTAACTTCAGAGTAAGAGAAAATATAGTTTTCTTTGCTCTACCTTTGTCTTAAACCTGGAATCTGTGTATAAGATATAAAGACAATGACATTAAATCCATCTCATAATAAACCTTACTGAGAGGAAACTGTAGAACTACTGTAGTATCCTATTCTTGAAGTGATAATACCTGACTTAAAAGTTGTATATTATAAACAATTTCAATTATATCCACAAGAAAAGCCTCAGTGACCAAAATATTTTGTAACTGACATCATATATAGTCATTTTACTGTCATTTTCTTACATACTACATAAGAGAATCTTGGTATATTGTGAAAAGTTGTATAAGAGCATAACACATTTTAAACATCCTCTATTAACTAGTAAGGTGAATCATACATCTTGTTTCCAGTGCACTAGTCTTTGACTGAGTCAAATATTTTGAAAGCTTTTCAATCAATAAGGGTTAAATCAGAAACTCTGGTAACTCATTCTTCACACACTCAGAATGATGAGATTCCATTATAAATAACATTATAAGCATAAAATAAGCTATAAAATTTTAAGAAGCAGTAAAAAGAAGAGATAAATTATGCTAAAGTTAAGTTTGACTTATATAAATAAATGAAAAATATTCTCCCCCTCAAAAAAATTGTATATGGTTGCTTACAGTAAGTATTACCGTACCTGGCAGGTGGACACCACACACACATGAACACATGCTCTTAAAATGAGGATCTGTGTATGTTTAACCTAATAATTCTAAAGGAAATAAAGTTAGTGCCTCGTGGAAAACCTTGAAGTCATCTAGTTTAAACATAAAAATATTGCCATCGATAAGTTAGTATTTGTCAATAAGTAATAAAGACAGTTCATTTACACTGTTCACCGTTTTCTTCAGACAGCCGTGTTTGGGCTGACGGTTTTCGTGTTCGTTTTAGTGCTTTCAGATACGCTCCAGAGCTGCACTGCCTCGTTAAAAAGGCGCAGCGCTGTCGTAGCTGTGCAACCTTAGGGAGTGCGCCTCACCCCCCCACCTGGCGGTTTCGTCGTGTGTTAAACCAGGATAATTAACACTACCTATTCCACATGTCTATTTTGAGGGTTAAATAAGCTGAAACAAAGTCAAATCTCTAAAACAGAATAAGTGCTCAATATATATTAACTATTGATATCGCTATTTTCTGAACAGAAAAAGAATTATGTTAAGTGATGTTTCAAAACTAGATAAGTTTGTACAGATATTTAATTGCTCCAGATTGTCCTTTTATATCATAATGTAGTGTTCTTCAAGAGAATATGGGTTTTATAATATTCCCATAGAACTGATGGCCAGTGGCAGTATCTTATGGTTATGATAAAAAACTTTTCAATATTGAATTATCATTGCTGTTAATTTCATTTTTTAAATTTCTTTAAATAAAAACCTGAAGATTTGGGCATTGGAATTAAAATTATACTAAAGAGGTATCTATAGAAACAACTGGGTTTTCTCTACCTCCTCTCTTTTTTATATTTTTAAAATATATTTTAAAAAATATATTTTTTATATTTTTTATATTTTATATTTTATTTCATTCTATTTTAATGAGGCTTCACATACTTTTTCCTCCCCCCTTCCGTTTTTCTGATAATCATTTTCTAAATTAATGGTTAAACTTATTTTCTGAATACACAGCTTGGCTAAGGCATTTTCTTTTTTCCAGAGATAAATTGGAAGGATTTGTTGTCCTCAAGGAAACTATATCATCTATATCTATATCTATCTATACCGTTGATATCTATCTATGGCTGTATCTATAAGTAGGGCAGGCAAAGAAGAAGATGCCAAAGTTGCATGTTGATTGATGAGGGGGCACGTCACAGGATGAAGGGCAGACCTGGAGGAAAGGGAGTTGAGAGAGGTGCTGACTTCCAGGCATAGGAAGCAGATCATGCAAGGCAGGCATCGTAAAAACCCTCCACTTCTAACATGTAGCAAGTGTTGGTCACTAGAGGTGCAACTGGGAGAAAATGGTGGGTGCAGATCAAGAAGGGCCTTGCGCAACCATTTTTAATATTTAGTTTTTGTTCTGAAATTATGAAGAGCCATTGAGTGTTCCATGGAGTGTAAAAATTTAACCATAGTACAAAGATATTGAAGCAACGATATTGGCAGACTTTAATATGGCAGGCAAAGGAGGAAGAGTCATTTTCTAAGGCTTTGGTTTATGGCTTGCACTAAGTAACTAAATTAAACTCATGCAAATAATAGAGTAAAAACAAACTATAGCCCTGGCCATGTCACTCAGTTGGTTAGACTGTCATCCTGATATGCCAGTTTTGTAGGTTCAATCCCCAGCCAGGGCTCATACAAGAATCAACCAATGAATGTGTAATGAATGCATGATAAATGGAACAACAAAGTCAAGGTTTCTCTGTATCTTTGTTTCTTTCTCACTCTTTCCCAAATCAATAAATAAAAATTAAAAAATCATAGAATGTGGTACAATCCATTAGACTGCACAATTTGGACTTGTTACTTGCACTAACTACTTTATATCATTATTCAGGAAAAATATTTGGTTCTAAAAGTTGACCTGATTTACTGTTTATATACAAAGAAGGTTTATTGAAAACAAGAGGACAGTACTCCAAGCACTTCGCCAAATATGAGAAGAAAAAACACCAGTGTCAACAACAAATTACTAGTTCCTTCATTCATTAGATTATTCATCAGATCCTTAATGTTTGCTGTGATGTGATAATTATTGCTATAATAAAAGAGGACCTGCTTTTAACTCTTAATTTCCTAAATAGTTCAAGTCTGACTTTTTGAGGTAATAGCTGAGATTGAACAGCATCATAAAAGGTAATTTAGAATTACTATTGCATTTCCAGGGGCACTTTGAATGAACCTATAATAGGCCAAATCTAGGAGTTACTCATAAAAGGCTGGTATCAGATTTTACAGTTGAAGGAGCTCATGTAAATGATGGAGTGATGTGCCCAAGTTATTCTCAGTATAATGTTATGCAGAGAGATGCAGAGATTATTTCAGGATGGTAAAAGTTCCTTTAACACAATACTGCATACACAGTAATTTAGTAATATAAGGGGCTTATGGCCACCTCTAACAAATTACCACAGAGGAACTTAGTTCTCAAAGGAATCTGCTGTTTATTTTCTGAGTATAAATCTTCCTCTACTTCCTCTTGCAATTTTCTGTAAGTTTGAAACGTCAAAATTTAAAATAACAAACCAGTAGCTCTGAAAAAAATGGAACAAATTTGCCATGTTTAATTTTTTTGTTTGCAGTGAGAAGAAACAGGAGAAGAAAACTGTGGAACTTAATTTTAAATTCTCACTATTTTTATACATTTTTGAAATGCTAATCATGAACATTTTAAAGTGCAGGAACATATTTTATGTTTCTTAAAATTTTTTTCTACATGGACTAAAGGATCAGTTTCAAAAGTAGAATATACAAAAGGAAGCAAACCAGAATTGCTTTTTTTCAAACTGATTGATTGAACTTCTTTATACTTATGTATTCATTAGATTTTTAAAAAATACATTCATATCTACAAAGAACATGCTCAGTAAACAGTGCAAGAATAATATAAATGTTTTCATATACCTGTCATCCAAAGGCCTTCCGATTGTTCCAATATTTTTTCTTTACAGCAAAAATACCCAAACCAGGATCACTATTTGTACTCGCTTAGTATGGCTTTCTAGTTTCTCCACTTTTCTTGGCTTTTGTTACCACAACATTTTTAGTACACTTAGCTATGTGTATTTATGGAGTGTTCCTCGTGGTAAATTTGATTACTACATTCACATATTGACAGACTGAGATTTCCATTCCCGAGTGTCGGCCTATCATTGAATGTAGCTGTTCTCAATTTGGTTCAACAGAAAAGCTTTTAAATCACGTGATACCAGGTGGCACCCAGACCGCGTAAATCAGAAACTCTAAGATTCAAATGCAGGCATTAGCATTTTTCATTAACTTAATTGATTCAGAATTGGTACAACACAATGTTTATTTATTGATAGTACATTGTTTGATGCGTGCAACCGGGAACCTAATTAAGAAATAGAACATTTTCATAATCCAGTGGAGTTTCATCCTGCTCTTGTGCAAGATGGTTCCTGGACGTCTACTAAAAACTTTATGTAAACGTGGCAACTTGAAGGTCAGAAGAGTGTAAAGAAGAGCCAATGTGTTGTAACAGAAAGCTACAAAAATACAGTACTCCCACGGGAGACTTCACAGGTGTCAAGGGGCTTCTAACTAGCATGCCCTTTGCAGTGGACATGGATATTATTTTTATTACCTTGTTCTTTCATCTCTCCCTTCCTCCGTCCTTCCCTCTCTCACGCCCTCCTGCCTTCCTTCTTTTCTTTATTATTACTTTGTTTGCTCTCCTTCAGTCAGGTTACTAGCTATTTCATTTTAATGTTGTCTTTGCTAATTGATATTCCTGCTTTATTCCTGTTGCTTTACTGATTTTAATCTGCATTCTAGTTAGAAAACAAACTGAAAACAAATTGGATATTTTTGAGAGCCAGGGGGCTATGCTAGCAATGAATACCATGATGTTTAGTGTTTGACAATATGGAATAGCTCTTGCCTGCCTAAATAAAGTGTTCTGAGCGGGGGTGGAGGGTAATATCTTATTTTGTAGAGCTTTGTAGAGTTGCAAGATTACTTTCTCTCTCTCACTCTCTTTCTCTCTCTCGTGATGATGCTTTTTAGAATCCCGCTACTCTGCCCAACTCCTACATTGCTCTCTGCCGTTTTCAAACCCCACATCTGTTAGCAGCAAACTGCTCTATCAAACTTCTCCTCTGAATGTTCTACTTTCTTGCCTGTATTAACAGCTGCTACTGAGAATATCACCTGGCTGTAGCATCATCAACAGGAAGCTGTTTGTTACTGTTTTATAATCTCAGGGCCCAAAGGAGGAGGCTTGGTGGTGGGACCAGAGGTTTTCTCTGTTGCTCAGTAGTGCTCCCAAACCTCCTCTCTGCTCGGCTCTAATGAATGCATAGACCTCTTGGCCACTCCTTTTTCAGTGACGCCTTGTGTTCCTCAGTAAAATACATGGTTTGCATACAATAGTTCTTTTCGTCACACCTTTATTGTCACTGGTAACTTCATTGTTTATGCCCTGGACCATCACCTTCCATGCTTCCTACTTACTGAAAAAATCATCTGCATTATCAGTGTCATCTAAATATCCATTGCACTGACTTCTACAATTTCTTCCCTTTCCAGATTTGATCCCGTGGTTAGTTTATTATAGTCAAACAGACAACTAACCCTCTCTTTTACCATTATGCTTAACTGATGAACCCTAATCACAGGCAAAGTCAACTAACTTCTAAAAAATTACACAATCGGATTGTCTCAATAGCTTAATTTTAAATAAATGATAACATACCTCAAGTGCCTATTCAATAGTGCCAGCTGGTCTTACTTTGTGTCCTTAGAAAGCTAACTTTCTTATTATACATAAATACTGTTGTATCATTTCCTCTTTATCTTCATCACAACTCTACACCAACACTCAGTTGATTGCTTTATATTCTTCTTCGCTGAGAAAGTAAGAGCTCCTAATATTTAGACTGGAATCACAGGAGCAAATTAGGATCATCCCAAGCAAACTCCCATGCACCTGACATTTCTTGTGGTTTTCTTTAAAAAGAACTTAATATGGAAGTTACTTTTTCCTTTACTAGAAATTAATTAAAGATAAAGTTGTTTTATAAAAACTGTTTTCTAGTGGTGGGGGGGAGTGGTTGGGGGAAAATTCAGACAACTGTAATTGAACAACAATAAAATTAAAAATTTTTAAATTTTTAATTTAAATTAAAATTTTTTTTAAAATGTTTTTTAATAGATAACATTCTATATTAGTGAGCTGGGATCCTCATCAATGGCTTAACACAGGGTGGCAGTTTGACGTGGAATAGAGAGTGGAAAGGGCCTCAGCCTGGGAGGGAAGAGTGGTGTTACACAATCCGTTCTGCTAGTAATTCATGTACCTCTCCTGATCTCTGTATGCCCTGGTTTTATGATTAGAAAAATGAGAATATTGGTTTGAAAAAGTATTAAGGTTTCAACAGAGTCTGACGTTGCATGATTCTCTTTGTATCTAAGAATCCTATGGATCTCACAGCAGACAGAGAGCACAAGTCCTGGCTACCACATGATGGTTTTAGAAAACTGTCTATTCATCATGTGTTAAAATTTTAGAATTCATAACTTAACATAAAAAGGGCATTATTGGAAAAAAGGTAGTTGGAACTTTTGTAATTCTATACAGCATCAAAGATAAATTTCCTACAATACATTTAATTTCAATAAAATTCTTTCATTGTATTCATCATTATGGTACTTATAATTAATTTTTATAGTACCCCAAGGGAGTGTTGCTCAATTTGAGAGTGCTAGAACTTTTCTTTAAAAATTCATGGATGTTATATATTTTAAAAAATGTCCCCTTGGTGTATCATATAAATTTAGAAACATAGCCCAAAACCCAAAGCTGTAAATCCACACATTTTCTTTAGAGTTCTTGCCCTTTGTAAATCAAATGTAATCCCCAATGCATAATATATGCTGTCGGGTTCTTCTTGCTATTAATAACACATGACATCCCTCTTAAAACAAGGCTAAGACGTTATATCACATTTGAACATAACATTTACAAGTCTTTGAAGCCAAATGGGAATTGTGATAACAAATGACTTAATAGGAGTGTTAAAATCCAGAAAAATAGAGAAAATTAGAAATGTAACAAAGAGTAGGCTTCTTTCTGCATTCATGTTAAAGCAAAGTCATTAACACAGTAACTGTATTTAGGTGCAAGGTGTCTCTGAGTGGTTGAAGGTATATAGATGGATTAAAAAAGCTATAACTATGGAGGTGAGGTTATGAGATACAATTTTTGTCATGTTATCAAAGGTATATGATTTTGAATTATCTAACAAATATAATTTCTGCCATGTCAAAGTGCTCTCTCAGAGAAACAAAAAGTAAATGTTAATCATTAATCTTAATGTTTTAATATTAGGCCCTGTGGCTTGCACTTGGTATAGAGTGTGCTTTAAGAGCTTTTTTTTTCAACATCATTACAGCTACACAAACTTTATTTTGCCTAAATCATTTCCTGTCTAATCTAACCTTAATCACTTAAATCACTCACACATATACACCCACTGACATATACAAATACATTCTTTTACCTAATCATAAATCTACATATCTCTGTAGCTACGTCTATATTGCTTCATTTAATGTTTATTAGCTTTTTCCTCCATAGTAAAATGGCAAAATGACTCTGTATTAATTTCTTATTGCTGTCTGAACAAATCGTTATACATATGATGCTGTAAAACCACAAATTGTATTATCTTGCAGTTGGGGGAGTCAGAATGGATCTCATGGAACTCAAATAAAAGCAGAGGAAGGCCTGAAGTCCTGTGACAGTTCTGGGAGAGGACGCGTTCCTCACCTTTTGCAGCAAGGCTGCCCAGACTCTGGGCCTGCGGCCCGTTCCACCATCACTCGCACCAAAGCCCAGTGAGCCTCCCATGGTACCCCGCTGACCCTGACCCGTCCGAGTCCACCTTCAGTACAGGGTAGACAAAGGTAGGTTTACAGTCATTCACATGGAAAATAACGCAATGAATAATAATACAAGAATACACTCAGTGTATTGTGTACTCACAATTGTAAACTTACCTTTGCCCACCCCGGTATTTTAAGGACACCGTGAATACATTTGACCCATATGGATAATTTTAATCTCTGATGATTAGCCGCTTTAAAATTCCATCTGCAATGTTAATTCCTCCTTACTATCGAAGGCATTACAGGTTCCAAGGATTAAGATGTGGAGGTCTTTGGAGAACTACGATTCTACTTGCCACATCTTCCCACCTTTAACATGTGCATTTTGGGGAAAATGTTTTTCAAGTATTAATTCATTTTTAATGAAGCCTCTTCACAGGGGCAGGCAAACTCCGAGATAGCCACTGATGTTATCCACATTCTGGTATTCACACCCTTGTAAAATCCCCTCCCTGGGGTGTGGACTAGTTTAGTGAATTTATTCTAGCAAACAGAATATGTCAAAAGTGATGGAATGTCATTTTATGATCTGGCTGCATAAATTATGACCTCCTCTTGCTAGCAAATTCTGTCTCTTGCTGGCTGTGATAAAAGAAAAATGGCCTTGTTGGGGAGGCCTGATTCTTCTTCGTCTGAGCAGTTCCCAAGCTCAGCACATTCTGGTTTATCCATACCCTGCTCCTTCCTCCGTCCTGATTTACACTCAACTCTCCCCACACGCCCAACATCACAGAGCGCCCCCTGGGGGCTCCGACGGTGACATTTGCCTTCCCGGGACACCCCTTACTCTCGACCAATCCCAGCCCTGGCCTGCAGGTGTCCTTAATGGCATTAAGACGTGTGCTTGTGCGCGTCACCTGTTTTCAGTGCTTTGGGTGAATACCTCACCGTGGGATTGCTGAGTCATACAGAAATTTTGTTTAACTTCTTGAGGAACCGCCAAGTTATTTTCCACTGCAGCTGTGCCATTTAAAATTCCCATGAGCAAATTCAGGGTCCCGATTTCTCGGGGACCCTGTAACATTTTTCCACAACATTATCGTGTTTCATTTTTTGATAAAATTATCATAGTGAAAGTAAATTACATATTCCAAATGTTGTCGTTTAGTAGTTTTGAACAATTTACTTTTACCATTTTATTCTGCAGTAGTTAGAGTCTCATTTTCGATCTGTAGTGTGCATCTCCTTTATCAATACTTTGGACAATTTGAAACAGATGATTTCACTGCCTATGCTATAATTTTATACTTATCTATTTATGTCTTAGGATATATATGTATATATATATAGTGCTGTTTTATATAAATTTTTGTACTAATTAATTTTATTAAAAATTGTCATTCATTCTTTAGAATAAATAGTAAATAAGATTGGAGAGCTGGCCAGGAGTTGGAGAGGGAAGCCTAAACTCAGGTGATAGGTGGAAAGGGTCATCTCTAAGCTGTCCTTTGTCTACAACAGGGGTTGTAGAGTGTCCAAGAGAATGTTAGAAATGGCAGTGTGTCTAAGAACAGAAATCAAAGAAAGATAAGAAAATGGGGTGTTCATATGTCGACGTGAACCAGAGGTCTACAGTGCTTTGCACATTATTCAATATCTCTAGGCTTCTGCTTCTGCACCTGAAAAATACGAATACTGGTAGTTCATTCTCATAAAATTGTTATGAAGACTGTCCTATGCTGATGCTTAAAATATTGTAGGTGCCTAGTAAGCCTTAGTTCTTATTCAGTCATCCAACCTAAACTATTAATGCATTAAGAACAGGATCTTAAGTATGTGTGGATATGATAGAAAAGAAAAAAATAAGGGAGGAGAGAAAAGGTAGATCTTCATGTGCTATGGTCTATAGATCCTATAATGAGAAATATGTAGCCTTAGGAAGATTAGTGAGTTTTTTTTACTGTAAGGAAGACTTGGCCCCTTTGCATGAATTGTCCCAACCTCTGAGCTCACAGTCATTTTTACATATCAGGCATTCAAAGAAAACTTTAAAAACATTCAGTAATTCTGGCACTTATTTGTAAAATATGCAAGAGAATCAAATAATAGTTACTTTGTAAATGAGCCTAAAATTATTTGTTGATTAATTTACAAACTATACTCTATTCAGTTCTTTGTGTTGATGAGATCTACATTTTGTTCCAAGAAAATGACAATGTGGAGATAAAAAAAATACTCATGTTTTCAAGGTTTGAAGACGACTTTGGAAAATATGCAAGTTTTGAACTGGGAGTAATTAAAATGCCTCATCTCTTAGTAAAAGTTTTGTCTTAGAGAAAGAAACTGAAATTGGCTTTCTGTGCCCTTTTTAAAATTAACTCAAATACTGACATTTCCAAAATTAGATTGGGAAGATTAGGAGACAGAGATATAATAAATCAGCTTATCTTACAAGGCTGTTGCTAACATTACAGAGTAAACAATGAAAACGTTTGCTTTGCCCTAAATATAATAAGAAATCACTAACTTCTGCATTTTCTTGTTAATATTAAAATCTCTTCATAGTCTAAGAGAAAAAAACTTTCATCTGTATTTATCTGTTTTTTTCTTTTTGCTCAAAATATAAACTTTTTAATTAGAGTAAAAATAAGAACTGTGCTAATTAATCAGACAAAGGAGATTACATTTGGACCATCAATCAATTTAAATTGAGACTTGAATTAAAGTCTCTGTCAGAGAACTTGTGGACATATTCAGCAAAGACTTTTCTTAGGGGAAAAAGTTTTCTAAAATAATTTTAAAGATCCCTTTTGAGGTTGACTTCAAATTTTAATTGTTGCTCATTTAATGAATTAAAAGACCTTTATTTCATCTACTAGTCTTCCCAGCACTTATAAAAAAACAAAAACAGATGTTTATCATACGTTATATTGCAAATTGAGACAAAGGTATTTTAAAATCAGGAAAAAGGAGAAACAAGGTTGGATTGAGGTGAGTACAGAAAAAGAGGCTGCAATTTTGCTTTGCTTTCCTTCCTTTTTGCTTTAAGTAGACCACAAAGTTGGCTCTGTCCTGTTCGGCAGAGAATGCAAAGAAGGGCAGTGTGATCAATGACACAATTTACTGTGGTCATAAAATGAGAAGCATCTTGATTTATCAGACTCCCTCTTTATAACTCAGTAAGTTTATACTTAATGCCTTGAATTCTTTAACGTGGGGAAAAACATTTCATTGAATAAATAGGGCTGAGAATGAAAATGCAAACGCTTTGGGTTCAATAACCCATTAACTTTAATTTAATTTCATATTTGAATTCACACTGTAGGAATATAATTTTTTAAAAAACTAGTTTCCTAGATATCCAATTATTTGTCACGTAAAGTTTTCAAGGAAAGAAAGTTTTCAGTACCTAACACATGCTGGCCAGATTCACTCGTAGGTGTGTTCCTGGAATGCATGACACGGGTATCTGGTTGGGGGCTGCCTTATTGAGAGAGGCTTGTGAGCTCTGTGTGTTAATTTCTTTCAAAGAGCACACGCGTGTTGAGAATTGTCAGCCAATGGGGGCTCACTCTCTCCTTCCTGCCTTTATCTTTTTATTTCTTTATGGATGAAATAAATCTTGTCATCCTGGTGTGTTTTATATATATAAAATATACAATTTTTTCCTGCATTCTCTTTTGTTATGTGGTCACCATACCTAGACCGGCTCATTCCAGACCTATTTTTCTGACCACCATCTATTGCAGCAATAGGTATCAAAGTTAAAGAAAGGAAAAGAGATCTGGTGTCTCTCACTTTTTCGTCTTGTTGGGTACTGAGGAAGCCCTAATTTTATTCAATCTATAAGATCCAATAATTTAAATCAATTATTTAAGCCCTGAAACTGTTCTTGGGTATTCCAGGCTAGATTGCAAGTTGTTAGCTTTTTTCCTTCTCCGTGGCTCCTGTCCAAGGTGGAAATGGTGTATAATGAAAAGGAACCGCAGAGTTCTACAAGGCCTCTTTTTGTTGTTGTTGTTTGTTGTTTGTTTTGTTGTTGTTGAGTGGCTGTCCAGGTCTGCCTCAGGTTAAGATGAAAGAAGTAGAAATGGTCAAAGGGTCAAATGTAGGCTTTGGAGTTAGATAAAAACTAAAATCTTTACAGTAAAGATTTGCTCCTCTTTCCATCTCTGCCCTCATCTCCCTATACCCTCTCCTTTGCTCCTTACATTGGCTTCGGGATGTGCTTCTAATATCCTGAGCTTGCTCCAACTCAGAGTATTTCCACATGTCCTTCCTACTGCCTAGAATATTCTTTCCCATGTCCTCATTGTCTTTAGTTATTTGCTTTTAAGTCAGTTTCCAGTTGAGACAATTCCATACCTTAGCCGAATATTCCTCAACCTCCTATGTTTCGGCATATCATTTAACAATATATAGTACATGATTAGTCATGCATTTTATGAATTCCCCCATAATAAAAGATACATTGTCTGTAAAAAAGTACATATTAAGCTTCTATATTCCTAATAAATAGAGAAATCCCTGGTATATCATAGTTTACAGCTTTGAAAATGTTGAATGAATGAGTACATATGTGAATGACTAAATAAAATTCATCTTGCCACACTGTTGTACATGGTCCCATATAAATGTGTTTTTTCTAGGCTGACATTCTAGCTCTCATATACTGGGATCAAATGCTATTAGTTTCCCAAGAGCTCTGAGCTCTCCAAAAGCCTTGGAGTGACAACGTCTAAGTCAGTCTAACAAATGTGTTTCTTATGGTTTTATACGTCAATAATATTACATTCTCCCATATCAGTCATAATATCCTTTTGGAATTTTCAAATAAAATTTTAGTCTCTCACTTTATATTGGTGTTTGTCACATGCTTCAATCCCCAATACATATTAGTTAAGTAAAAATGAGAAATTCATCTAATGCATATATATACTCAGCTACTCTTACTGCAATATAGACATGGTTAGAAGTAATTCCATGGGTACTGCAATATTTTTGCATGGATATTGTCTAAATTTGAACACATCGTTAGGGCAGTTATGACATAGGAAATTGCACAGTGAAAATAACCAGGAGTGCATTTAATTTTCCAATTTAAAAACTAACTGTCATCCAGCTAGGGATTTTTAATAAAGTAATGATATATTTTAGAATATAAAGAAATAAGTCGTTGATACTGGCCACCTGATTAAGACCAAGATCCTCTAATAGCAACACTTTTCTACTTCTAATTTGTGCTTAAAGAGATTTATGTGCAATATTGTCCATCCAGAATCTGGGTCCAGACAGAGGAGCTTTTTAAGGTGGACTCCAGGTGAATTCAGGACCTTAATTAGAAAATTCAAACTGTAAAGACAATAGAATTATGGTGTAGAAACAACAGTCATAAAGAAAACAAACGTAAAGAAAGAAGAACTTCACTATATCATGAGAAATCGATATTTAATTAAAATAAAATAATTTTATTAAAAGAACAATACTTGAAGTAAAGACAATAAGTATGGCCAACTGGGAGAAAACATTCAAAATGTCTGATAACAATCAAGGACTGAAACTAAGAAAATACAAGGAACTTCTTCAAACTAACAGCTCCTTAGAAAAGTAAACCAAAGATACAAGCAGATGACTTAAGGAGAATCCCAAATCACTGCATCAATATAAAGAAGTACCCAGTAATTAGAAATATTTATTTTAAAAACAACAATGAATTTAGCAAAAAATAAATACATCTGGATAATAAGTGTTGTAAATGTTAACCAAAGGAGAGGTTCAGGTTGTAATAAAGAACAAAAACATTTATTCAAGCAAAAAGGATCGCAATTAGCAACCTAATTTGTGCTAAAAAAAATGGCAGGATTTTACAGAGGCAGAATAAGGGTTCCCATTTTGGTCATCCATGCAAATGAAGGCTTCTGGCTAAGTTCACAGGGACTGGTTAGTTGCAGTATGCAAATAGGGGAGGCAAAACCCACAGGAAGGACGTAAAGTCCATGTGTGCCCATGCAAGAGTTCTTCCAGGATGGTATGGCTGAGCCCTGAGCTGAGTGTGGCAACACCTTAACAGCCTAATAGCAGTTCCGAGAACTGAGGCGTGAGTTGTTCCTATGCCCCACTTTCTCAATGGCCTCCTGACTATTTTAGGTGATTGTCTTTGTACTGCTTATTCCATTTTATTTTCTCCTTTACCAATAGATATGGGTCCAAAGCCCTACTCATATGAGTATAGATTGCTCCAGCCATTCTGGAGAGCAAAACTTATTCAAAATGATAATGCTCAAGCCCTAGAAAACAGTGAACCCAGTCTTACATAAGGACCACAAAAACTTTCCATAGCATCCATATGGTGCATGTTAATGAATATATGTCACAGAGGGCTATGTCTCTGTGTGTGTGTGAGATTGAAGGAAGTCACTGGCAATAACTATGCAAAAAACTGAGAAATATATAAGTCAAATGTGAATGATGTTTTATGCATGGAATAAAATGATGAAATATATATATATATATACAACACATAGCAACATGGGCATATTATTAAAAAATACTCTGTTAGGAACATTTAAAATATATGCATGCAAACCTGAACTACACATTTTACGAAGATACATAAGAGTAAAAGACTACACGTCAAACACATTTTATATGGTGGGGTATGATAGGAGGAGAGCACTGGGACTGGGGAATGAGAGTGGAATAAAAGATGACAGGAAGTGAGATGTCAGCATAAGCACATGACTGATTACTTGCACCTAACGCCCAAAGCTAAGCATGCGTAAGAAAAACTGTACAAGATAGGACATGATTTATCTGCATGGGAGGCACACTGTAGGAACCATTGGCACTCTTAAAATGAACAGTTACAGAAATTATATGCCAAAATCCTGTAAGTGTTGGGAATTTGAAAGTTAAGGGTGCATCTTATCTAGAGCATACCATCTTGCTTCTAGGGTTATGCTAGTTAGAAAAATCCTTATTTGTAATAATATTGTCTTCAGTTTTTAAAAGAAATAAGAAACCTGTGAAAGCTGAGTGTGGAATTCAGAAACACAAAACATACTTATTCTTTTCGTTCTTTGCTTAAAGTGTTATTGGACTTGCTATAAAAGTGCTTTTTTAAAAAGAAGGTAAAAGTTGTTTGGATTCAGTGACATTAAATGCTACACAGTGAAAGCTTTTTTAAAGTAGAGCATTAGAAATTTACAACTGGGGGAAGTCAGCTTCTAATTAATGAGCTTTAAGATAGAGGGGAAAAAATCACCTACGTAAAGACATACTTAAGCTTATAGTCCTCAAAGAGAAACAATCCTCCTTAGTGACTAAATCACTGGGGTTTGGAGTTAGAAGAGCTTAGCAAGCTAAACAATTTAAATATGAAAACATGTTATGTTGATTGCAATTACTACCTAAGTTTCAACAATTAATCTCTGAGAAATATGCTTTGTGTACTTGCGTATATGGGAGAAAAGAAGAGGACACAAAAATATGTAAGCTTTTTATCCCTAACCTTGTAACAAACACATATGAAGCTCTGATCCCAGGTTCTGGTCTTGTGCCAGAAGGTGGAGCCCTTCAGCTGTCCCTAGGTGCTGCTGGAACCCTAGACTGGGCGAACTCTGTCATCTCGCCTATTATAATAAAATGGTTTAATATTTAAAAATGATAAAGGTGACTTTTAACACATAAAGGTAGCATCAGAAGAGGAAGTAAGGGTTTTAAAAACAATAACACAAATGGCATGGCTTCTCTGTTTGATGTCCTAGTGAAATGTTAACATGTGAGTTTTAATAATTTTAATTGGAGATGTTTGAAGTGAGATACAGAGAGACTGTAGAACTGCTGGTGCTGAGCTATTATGAAAATCACTGCATTTAAAACACACGTGAATGAAGAATGTGATTGAACTTTAGGAGATAAATGTTTACTGTCTCAAAGAATAGATTTCCTGTAAGGATTTCCAAGGATTCCATAGTCTATCCATGGGTTTCACATAGCGGAAGTCAGATTACAAGTGATTCTTCAGTCTGTGCATGGCCTACCAGCAAGAAACCAGTAGGAGTCCAGATGAGTATCTTCCTTTAAGAGTATCTCTGCTGCAATTGCTCTTTAAACTGACATCGAAATCTACCAAAACTGTAACAATTATCACTCAGTTGCTAAACACCTAAGTCTAGGTTTTAGTTTTATAGTCAGAGCTGCAAGTCTTCACATTATTATTGCAAGAGGTCTGTTTTCGCATTTCATTTTTTAAGTGGACTTTATTTTTTGGAGCAGTTTTTGGTTCACAGAAAAATTGAATGGGAAGAACAGAATTCTCATACTGCCCTCCTGTGCCACATGCATAGCCCCTCACCAGATAGCATCAGAGTGATACATTTGTTGTGGTTGTTGAACAAACACTGACACTTCATGAGCACCCAAAAAACATAGTTTACATTAGGGTTCACTCTTGGTGTTGTGCATTCCATGGATATTGACAAAAGTATAATGACGTGCATCTACTCTCACGGTATCCTACAGAAAGGTCTCACAGCCCTGAAACTCACCTGTGCTCTGCCTTTTCATCTCTCTCTCCCTCCAGATAGCTGTCAACCACCAGTCCTTTTACTGTCTGCATAGTTTTGCCGTTCCCAGAATGGCTTACAGTTGGAATCACACCCTATATAAGCTTTTTCAGAGCTGATGGGACATATATATGGACATTGGCATGGGTACCTTACAGTCCCCAAGAAGTGCTGTTTGGACTGGTTAATATATCAGCAGATACTGAAGGAATTTCCAAAAGGAGAGGGATGACTTCTGGCAGTTTACTTGGACCTTTCATCATGCATAAAATCTTTAAAATACTATGAGCTAAAGAAACAAAGTACAGTGACTGTAATTTAAGAAACAGGCTCATGAAATGTTGAGAGAAAAATTCAGGCAAGTACTGAAGAAATCATTGGCATAAAATATTTTTTGGTAAATCACTGGAGGGATCACAAGTAATAGTGTGTGCACTGGTACCAAAAATGTGTTAGAACGACTCCATTTGTCATGCTGTCACTCTATATTAAGAATAGACACACTGAAAAATCGTGACAAATTCGCAAAGCAGGGAAACTCCAAAAGATAGGTCCTGTTTTGACCTTTTTAATAGGTAGATTGAACACAGAAATGACAATATTAAATTCAACATTTCTACTCTGCATTGGTAAAAAATATACACTCAAAGTCTGACAAACTCCAATTTAACATGTTGTCCCATATATTCACGAAGGAATGCCTATTTGGGCTTTTATTATATTATTTTTATATTTCTAATTGTAAATACCCATTGAAAACATGAGCTACGTTTGAAAATTTCATTAGAGAAATGTTATCTATACATGCAGTTTTGTTTTCACTATTTGAACTAACTTCCATATTAAAAATTTCATGCATTTTTATGAATTGTTTACTTATAGAGAGGTAACAAAGACTTTTATCAAGGGAGATCTGCTTGCTTTTTAGAGCTGTTTCAATAGGTTAGTGGTGTGGTGGTCTCCCCTTTTTCTGTATAAATACTTGATTTTATTTAATAGTCTAAATTTTCTGTATAAATACTTGATTTTATTTATTACTCTAAATTATTAAGAGTAAATCATTATGCTTCATTTAAAATAAAACAAACTTATGAATATGCCCTGTCTGGTGTGGCTCAGTGGGTTGAGTGCTGGCTTGTGAACTGAAAGGTCGCCAGTTTGATTCCCAATCAGTGCACATGTCTGGGATTGCAGGCCAGGTCTCCGGTTAGGGGCATGTGTGAGGCAGTCGATTGATGTTTCTCTTGCACATTGACATTTTTCTCTCTCTTTCTCTCTTCCTTCCCTTTGCTCTAAAAATAAATGAATAAAATCTTTTAAAAATAAAAAGTAAAATGAAACAAACTTATGAATAAAGGGTTACTGTAGAATTGAGCAAACTAATTAATACAACATGAACAAGAGATTGAGAATGTAGGAATCCCAGTCAGATCCATCTTCACTACTAAGCATATCACTTTCCAATCAGCACTGATCTGGACTTCAAGAGATGGATTTATGCTAATTGGTATGAATGAGACTGACAAAATTTAAACTGACAAAATTTTAATTGGAAGATATTTCTTTCCACAGTCTAAACAACCACTTTCCTCTAGCCAAGAACCAGTTCCTTTATGAGATGGCCATAGGAATGAATACTGAGAAAGTGGTAACTTTTTAATATTACTGCTTATCCATGCTATATTACATGTGTACATAAATTGGGTGTATTAAAATATATAATATCACATATTAAAATGTATCAGTTACTCTTGCATTTCACTCATGACTTAACAAACATGCAGTTTTCAGCTCTCAGTCACACAGCCTCACTCTTCAGCATAGTGACAAATTCGATGTCACATGCAGATGTAAATCATGCAGTAAATAGTCTTCAAAGACAGACCTTATTCATTTATTTTTTCTATCTGTATGTACTCAGCAATTCTACCAGCAGGTGAATCTATCTCCCTTCTCCTTGAAAATAAGTGATGCTCTAACAAAAACCTAATACACAGGGTATTTGCTCTGGAATCAAGCAGTAACTGAAGTTCAGAGAGACAGCAAGAAGCCTATTAATAAAAACAGAAATTTCAGTGAAAGAACAGGTATTAGAAACTGAAGGGGAAAAAAAGGCATGTTATGTTTGGGTGAAAATTGGCAAGACTGTTGACTGCATTACATAGAAAACATACCCAATGAATTTGAGAATGGGCTGAATATATTTTAAGGCATAATGTTCAAAGAAGGGGTGTTTCATTTTCAAGGAGAATTTTGAGAAAATATTCCAAACCTAAGTTTGCTAAGTTAGAAAATATAACTTTTTCTCATTGCCTACGACTCCTGACAGAAAAATTTTCTCTAAGTGAAAAATAGCATTAAGATAAATATCAATCTATATTACTCCCAGTAAAAAAGGTGCTTCAGGGTAAAGATAAAATTACAAGTTGAAGTGCACGTCTCTTATTATAGTCTTTGAAAGATTTATCGCAGCTAGGCAAAATGCATTCTTAGAATCTTAGGGGACATTGTCCCATAGCACTCTTTCCTGCTTAAAGAGGGGGATATCTATCCCCAACGGAATTGTGGATGAGTTCTTTGTGACACTGAGTGAATCCCAGTATTAGTTACTGAAGCCAACAATGTTTTTAAGAGAATTGCTTTGGTGAAGAAATTAACAGCCTGGAATGCAGGAGAGGAGGTCCTTTGGAACAAAAGAAGAATGTGGGCTTTGTGTACTATGAGGGCAGTGAGTAGCTAAGAAAGCTATTCAATTGTAGAAAGAGGCTATTTTCCTTTTTATTTGTAGTTTTGGGTTTTATTTTTAACATCTGATCAACAATTTATTTTCTATTATTTTTCATTCTTTTAATTTTGTTCTGTATTGGTTTCAGGTGTAAACAGCTTAGTGGTGAGCACTCCACGTAGTGTTCCCTTTGATATTTCCAGGACCCCAACTGGCTCCATACACAGTTATTGCAATATTATTGACTATATTTCCTATGCTCTGCTAATGTTTTCACGACTATTTTGTAACTACCAATTGGTGCTTCTTAATCCCTTCACCTCTTTCGCCTAGTTCCCCAAACTCTGGCAACCACCAGTTTGCTCTCTGTGTCTGCAGGTCTGTTTCAGTTTTGTTTGCTCCCTTATTTTATTCTTCAGATTCCACACATGAGTGAAATCATCTAGTATTTGTCTTTCTCTGACTGAGTTGTTTCACTCAGCATAACACAGGCTATTGTTCGTCAGAACATTACAAGGGTCAACTCAAAGGTCAGAGATAAGCTCCCTGAAGACAGTGCTAAAGGCTGTGAAGGACACACTCCGGGGGGAAAAACCAGGCCTTACTGGAAGAACATTTCCCATTCCAGCTGTCCTGCTCTCCGACAACTACTGCGCCGTGCACCAGCAACTGCTATGTGCTTCTGTTCCCTACCTTTTTTAGAGTTTCTTTATTTTTGAAAAAAAATTATTTATTTATTTTTAGAGAAAGAGAAGGAAAAAGAGAGGGAGAGAAACATCAGTGGTGTTTGCCTCTTGCACACCCGCAACTGGGGACATAGACTGCAATCCAGGCATGTGCCCTGACTGGGAATTGAACTTTCGACCCTTTGGTTTGCAGGCTGGCACTCATTCCATTGAGCCACACAGGCCTGGGAATGCTTCTATGATTTTTTTCCTGTTCTTGCATTATTATATTCTGAGTGGTAAAATAAGGGGAAACGATCATTTTTATTTTTGTGCATATATTTAGATTTAGAGAAACCTCAAGTAACTTTTCTTTTTAGTTCTGGAACAAGAAGAATTACACTGAGGGGCTACCACTGAGTAACTGTCCCTAAGGAAGCCCCTCTCATCGAACCTGATTCTCATGATGCCATCCTGGGCTTTGTGCTAATGCTGGCTTGGATGAGGGGTGTGTATGTAATGTGTATTTCTAGTCCAGTTCATTTCAGTCACCAGTAGAATCAGCTGAGAGAATAACCCCTGTCACCATGGGGGACAGGACTGCCCAGCCCAGTACTGTGACTATATGGATTTCTGTCCCACAGTCCCAAGAAAGAATAAATCCTTGTTTTAAACTACCTAGTATTGGAACCATTCTTATGCAGGGCTGGATAGTGGAAACAGAATAAGATATTGTTGATCTTTTATAGCATCAGTTATAATACAGAAAACCACAAACAGTTCTGTATTGGCCAGGTATTGTAAACACGTTCTAATCACCATGACACATGTGAGAATCAATTAAAAAGGCAAAACCAGTTTTTTTTTTTGTTTGTTTTCCTTTGCTAACTTGGAATTTTGAGCTGTGATTCCCTGCCACCTGAGAACTTCCTTGGGCTTACCCCGTGCTGGTCCAGGTGGTGTGTGACAATTGAGAGTGGGATGGGGGGAAGTTGCAGTGTGGGAAGCTGGTTCTGAGGTTTACCCCGGGTTCTTCACCTGGTTGTCCTTTCTGGGGCTTGAGGAACTGGGGTCATGGCAAGCAGAGGTCTTGGTGCTGGCTGGGGATGGGGCTTGCAAAGTTTTACTGATTTAATTTTCAATAAGCCTAGTATTATTACATAGGTTTCCCAATTTAAAAAAAATAGAGAAATAATACAATATGCATTATACAGAAGTCCATAAAATTTCTACTTACCTCAGGTTTAGATCACATTAGAATAATGAGGTGTGTCTAAAGAAGAATTTTGTATAGTACATTTTTTTACACTTGTATTTTCATAAAGAAACATATACCCTTAGATCATCGGTGTTCTTTCATAGACTAGCATCATGACCGTGAAATGATGATACAGGGTACATGAGGGAGAGAAAAGGCAGAATTCAATTGTTCGTTTATAATTGGGTTATTTCAATCATATGCTTATTTAATCACATTTTATTAGTAGGTCTTATAATGCTGTTTATCTAGTTGCAGTCCTCTTTTATTTCTTGAAATGTATATGATGTGTGAAAATTACGAGTCGTTTGGGGAGCCCTTTATGGTTGCTCCTAGTCTGTCTTCAGCATCTTACCAGTTCACCGAGAAGGGAATGCTACTATAAAGCCTGTATTTTAATTCATGAAACTGAGCAAAATGCATTTTAACATTTCTTCTTTTGTATTATTCACTTTTATTATTCATCTGAGAGATAGTAAAAAAGAGCCAAAACATTCATTTTATATGACAGAGAAGGGATGGAATTAGACTTTCTATGGGTAGTAATTCTTGGATCCAATACCTTCTCATTCGTGTGGATAATTGCTGAGATCATAGGATTACATATGATAACCCTATAGTTTTTATACCATAGTGCTATTGAATATCACTACATTAATGCTGTTAAAGGAATACAAAACAGATTTTAAGAGATCAGTGATACAGTATAAAAAGTTAAAAGTACTTTAAGTGTTCTTTATTTGCAATATCGTTAGGTCCGTTTCTGGAAAAAAAAAAGACTGGAAACTAACTTGAACTGATTTGTGCCCCCAAAAATTGATTGCCAAGTGGTCAAAAAGTCATGGGGGTAATTTTGAACTCAGACATGGATTTATATCCTATCATCCAAATTTGATTTCTGTCTGTATGTTGGTTCTGCCTTCCCCTCCGTTGCCTTCATACTCACGTTCTCTGGGACACGGCTAGTAATCTGCACAGGAAAACTGAGAGTGCGCCTGGAATGCAGGATAGACCCACTTAGGGAGCTTTCAATGGCAACCCTTACCTACACCCAACTCCTCAGATTCAGTCGTAATTGGTCTGCATCGGAACCTACACATCTATATTTTTACAAGTTCCTCCCATGTTTATTACAAAGAGAGGTCCTCTCTTCCCTCAACAGAGGAACGAAAGTCTTGGGTGCAAATCTCAATGACCCCTTTTCGCCCAGGACCCCACTCTTCCATCCGAATGCTAACCAGGCCCAACGCTGCTTAGCCTCCGAGAGCAGACAAGATCGGGCACCTTCAGGGTGGTGCGGCCATAGATTCAGGACCCCATTCTTGAGCCAATCTCTTTAGGTCACTTTGAGGGCTGTAGGCCTGTCAGAGACTGTCATTCAGAGCACACCAATTAGCTAGCAATTAGGACAACTCCATCCAAAGTAGGTGAACTGGGTGAGGCAGTTATGGAGTATGCTAGATAAGGAAAGTTAGGGTAATATTTTGCCAAAAGGATTACAGAGTTCCTGATAGCAAAAACAGGAGAGATCCACCACCAGTCAAAAATTTGATGGTATTTGTGTGAATTATTTTTCCAAATCGTGTTTAGTAATAACACAAAAAATTAGAGTGCAAGAATAGTTTAAAAGCAATATTTCACTGTAAGTTATATTAGGTTATTTTCCCTGCATCATGCAACTTTCTCAAATGTATGCATTATATTTTAAATATATCAAATAAAATATGTAAATGTAAAGATTTATTTTATATATGCTCTGAGTTATCACCAAGAACTTTCTCTTTGCACTAGATATAAATTATTTTAAACTAAAAATTATGTATCTCTTGTGATTTTTTCTATAAACAAGAAATGTTTTATTAAAATTATATTATCTTATTCAAGCAGTGAGGGAAAACTCACTGATAATCACATTAGAATCTTATCCTTCACATATTCATTTCCTACATAGGGAAATACAATATGCAATTTTACCATGTGCTTGGTTATCTGATACTCACTCAAATCTCCAAAACTTAGCGCTGTGAAATACTTCTAAGTAAATAGAACCACAGTTATCAGGGAAATGAAGATTACATGCAGTGAATCATATACAAAGAGAAATCAGTTTACTTCAATTCATCAGACCCTTGGGTATGAATAGTACCTGTCAACAATAGAAAAGATGCTTTCTGGGAAGCAAGAGTTGCAAATTCTCTCTTAAGTCAGTTATTGCTCAATGACCTAATAAATAGACAAAATTAAATGTCATTCTTTGTGGACAACTATTGTACTAATATGTACACACAGGATTTATTTGTTAGTTGTTTTTGTTTATAATCACAATAACCTAACTCTGGTGAACTCCAAGGAAACTAAATTTATTGAAAAGATAGTAGACTATCTCAAGAAATTAGAGGAGGAAATAACTCAGACAGGAAGGACACCTGGACAGCAAAGAGCTCCACTGACTTCTCCAATAAATATCCTTGGCATGCAAAGTGTGCCAGCAGCACCTGCCCACCGGAGAGCTTAAAAAAGAGAGAGAACTGTGCACAATATCCCAGACCAGAATCTGCATTTTAACAAGGTCCCAGGTGATCCTGGTGCACAAAGACTGAGACGCCATGCGATTAATGTGACCCAAATACAATAATAAATCTCTGTGTCTGTCTGTTCCAAAGTTAGAGGTATCGGGGAGAAGATATGATTAAACCAGCTCTGGTGGACTGTTTTAACTTAAGTAATGGCATCTATGGAGTGAGGCCAGGTTGGTCGCACAGAACAAATGCTGACTCTTAGACACTCTTGTCACATTGGTGTGTTCTGACGAGGCTGGGACATTATTTCATAAATGCAGAATCGAGCCCCTTTTTTCTGGCGGGTGTAAGTACAGTATGGACATGGAATGAAAAGTAAGGAAAAGCACACAATTAGGAAGTAAGAAACTGATGTAAAAACAAGTTATGTGAAAGAAGATTTCAAATCCAGTGTTTCAAAAGAAGAAATATATTAATACATTTTAATGAAGGTTGACAACCTAACAAATCATCAACAGAAACGGGGATCGTGCCTCCTGAGGGACAAGGGAGCACACCTGATGCTTACCTGTGCGGGGTGCCTGAGGATACAGTCAATGAACAGTAAGACAAGAGGGGTTCAAAGAGGGCAGAGGATAAGGAGATATATTTTCCAACATTGACTGCTATTTTGGAAAAAATAGCTTCAATCACTGACTTTAATAATTAATATTTCTGAATGTCATAGTAAATATATAAAAAATTTGATTCAGGAGGAAAGGTCTCCAAGATAGGTTTTATTAAGAAAAACACAATACATTTACAGAGGATATTATTTGTGTATTCAATTAAATACATACATTACATATAAATGCACACCTACACACAAGAGACTATATATTGTATGGAAACATGTAAGTATATTAATGTACTTATATGCCTATGCTTATAATGTGAGTACATATATGTGTATAGTATACAAAATATATATTTATGTTTATATGTGTATGTGCCTGTAGTATCTTTGGTATTATTTACATACTGATTAGAAAACAGCTGAATAATAGGTTAGAAGAGAAAATAGTTTTTCTATATGGTCCCTTTGAATATTAAAAAAAGTGGCCTATCTATCTACCTATCTACCTATTTTTCATCTATCTACATTCTCTGTATCTATTTTTAAGATACTAGATTTTATCCCAAATGCGTATTTTTTCTAGACTTCACAAAATAACGTGTTCAGAGGCCTATATGTTCTGTCTTAGTTTAAATAACATAAAATGCTACCTTAAGTCTATATTATCCTTTTCATTACTTACCAACTTTTAGAATTATTTGGATTACTGTATTTACTAGTTTATGATTGAAACAGACATACATAAACATAGATATGTGCACCAAAACATTTATATTACAGATGATGTTCATTCTTTATATCTGTACATAATCATTAAATTGATATAAATTTTTGGTCCTTGTGAATAAATCATTTACAGTTTTTCCTATTAGCTCATATATTGCTTCAATTAGTTAAATGATTAAATTGTCAGTAGCTTATACTTGTTCATATCACTAAAAATAGTTTTGTATGAATAACCTAATACAACTGTACTTTCTCATATTTTTCTTTATTGCATGAAGAGTGGCTATAGTATAGTATAGTACACATATATTGCAGACTATATGTTTCATGTATATACAGTAGATGCCATTTTTTACTTTGTTTTCTTTCACCACCTAAAATACATTCTGGAAATTACTCTATATAATTTCAAATAGATCTTTCTCGTACTTTTTTGGTGTAATTTATTCAACCTTCCTCCTATATGTAGACACTTAGATAACTTCCAATATTTTATAGTAGTATACAACACTACATTAAATGATATAGTGCATATTGCCCTGGCTAGTGTGGTTTGGTGGATTGAGCGCTGGCCTGCAAACAAAAAGGTCACAGGTTCAATTCCCAGTCAGAACACATGCCTGGGTTTCCACTCAGGTTCCCCAGTTGGGAGTGCACAAGAGGCAACCAATCAATGTATCTTTCACACACTGGTGTTTCTCTCTCTCTTTCTCCCTCCCTTCTGCTCTCTCTAAAAAAGTAAATAAATAAAATCTTTAAAAAATAATATAGTGCATATATATGTTCATATTGTTGAAATTTATCTTCAGGATAGTTTTCTTGACGTGAATGTGCTAGGTAAAAGCTGAATGTAGTTATTGAATACATAAATGATGTTTATAAATATATAAACAGTTAATGATAAGTTGATGGATAGATATAAAAATAAATGTAGCTATGTCTGTGTATGTGTATTACATATCCATATATTTCTTATCATTCTCCACTGCTAGAAAGTAAGGAAGTTCAAAAATTGAGAGGGATATGTCACATAGATAAATGAAGCAACTTGAACAAGTTTCCACTGCTCAAAACTCAGACACATTGTACAAAATAAATAATGAAAATAATAGATTTTTACCCATGTAATAAATACTCATGAATGCACACTGATATAAATAAATGAATGATAATACATAATTTAGTCAAATATAATTCTAATTAAAATGTAGAAGGAATGGTGGAGGTAGAAAACTACCATTGCCAGACAACATTGCAAGTAAGAACTATAGATGGATGTTAAAATTAGCAAGACAAAAGTGTGATGAGGTATGAGGAAGTTATCATAGCCTCAAAATATCTCCCCCCAAAAGAATGATTAATTAGAAAGAACATTAATGACATTAGAATCTAGAAACCTGGCAGACACAATTTTAACCAAGTGATAAGTGCTGACAGCACCGATAATAAGACTAATTGGCATCATGTATTTCCTGCCAGGACGCACCGTGAAGAAGGTAATACCACGTCTGCACATCCTTGCACCAAATGTACTCATTCCAAACCACTAGGCAAACCCAAGTTGAGGAAATATCTCCGATATAACTGGCAAGGGTTGACGCAAAATATGAAGGTTATAAAAGACAAGGAAGACTGAGGAACAGATGATGCGTCTTTAACAAATTAGGAGGGACTAAGTAAACATGACAAATTCTAGATTGGACCCTAGTTCAGAAAATAAAGTACATGATTTTGGACACTAGAGAAATCTGTCTGAAGTCTGAGGTTTGGTTAACAATATTGTAACAATGCTTATTATCTGATTTGATATTTGTACCATACTTATATAAGACGTTAACATTAGGGTAAGCTAGGTGAATGGTGTATGGGGAAATTATATGCCATGAGTCCACATTTAAAATAGCCTACTTATTTTGGAAAGAGTTTATAAAGCATACAGAGTATCATAGAATGAAAAGATTGTATAACATAAAGCATGGAATAAAATCAAGTTGATTTCCTGAACTGTATGATACGTGAATGCTATGGTGATTAGAAACAACAGAAATCACTGTTAGATAGAAAGTCTGACTTAGAAGATATACTAAAAGCATAGAAATGTGAAAGGGCAATAGAACATACACATTATAAAAATATATTTGACAAAATCTGTGCCCTATGATTTACTGGGAGGCAGAGACAGGCATGACAGTAACGGAATCAAATTTGTCTCTGATTACTTGTGAGTCCTTGGCCAAATCACCTAGCATCTTGAGAAGCAACCAATGAATGCTTCTCACCTCCATGATTGTCTTCTTCTTTCTCCATCCCTTCCCCTCTTTCTAAAAATAAATAAGTAAAATCTTAAAAAAAATAAACTTTATTTTTCAGGCAGTTTTCGATTCAAAACAAGATAGAGCAAAATAAATAGAGATTTTGCACTTGCCCACTGCCACCACACACAGGTCGCCTCCCCCACTATTAATATCCAGCACCATAGTGGCGCATGTGTGAAAATCAATGAACCTCCATTGACACATCATTACCCAAAAGCCATAGTTTTCATTACGTTGATGTTACACACTCTGTGAGTTTAGACAAATGTACCGTGGAATGTATCAACCATTGTGGTATCATACAGAATAGTTTCACTGCCCTAAAATCCTCCATGCTCCCTTTATCCATTCCCTCTTACCTATTAACCCCTGGCTCCCACTGACTTATCACTGTCTCCATCATTTTCTTTTCTCCAGAATATCAGATAATCAGAATTATATAGTACATAGCCTTTTAAGATTGACTTCTCTTATTTAGTAATACACATTTAAAATTCCTCTGTCTTTTTAAATTTTTTTTGGCTTGCCAGTTCATTTATTCTTAGTGTAAATAATATTGCTTTGTCTGGATGTACCACAGATCGTGTGCTGAAAGACATCTTGGGCAATTCCAAATTTTGACATTTTGAATAAAGCTACTATAAATATCTACATGCAGATTTTTGTGTGGACATGAGTTTTCAACTCATTTGGATAAATACCAGGGAGTGTAATTGTTGAATCATGATAATAATATGTGTAGGTCTATAAGAAACTATCTAAATGTCTTCTGAAATGACTATTACACTTGACATTCCTACGAGCAATGAATTTGGTGTAGTCAGTGTTTTGGATTCTGACCATTCCGATAGTTGGGCAGTGGTATCTTAGGATTGTTTTGATTGAAATTCTCTAATAACATATGATGTTGAGTATATTTTTATATGTTTATTTGCCATGTGTATATCTTTTTTAGCGAGGTGTCTGTACTAATATATGGCTCATTTTTAAATCGGGTTCTTCATTTTCTTATTGTAGAGCTTTAAGAGTTATTTGCATTTTTGAATAACAGCCTTTTATTACATATGCCTTCGCAAATATTTTCTCACTATAGGTGGCTTGTCTCTTCATTTCCTTCACAGTGTCTTTTACAGAGCAGAGTAGTTTTTTTAATTTTATTGAAATACAGCTCATCAAATACAGCAGTGTGAAAAAGTAGGGTTACGGTTGTGAGTATGAAAAACACAGTTTATGTTTGTATTATTATTATTTTTTAAAAAGTTTTATTTATTTATTTTTAGAGAGAAGAGAAGGGAAGGAGAATGGAGGGAGAGAAACATCGATGTGTGGTTGCCCTTCACCTGCCTGCTATTGGGGACCTGGCCCACAACCCAGGCATGTGCATCGAACCAGCTACCCTTTAGTTCCCAGGCTGGCACTAACCCACTGTGCCACACCAGCCAGGGCATGTATTATTATTTATTAATTATTGTATTATTCACTTGTATTACAGTTGTAAACTTACTTTTGCTCACCCCTGCATTTCTTTCATGGATAATGCTTTTGATGTTGTATCTAAAAAGTGATTTCCATTTATTCCCAAGGTCATATAGGTTTGCTCTGTATATCTTCTAGTTTTGAGTTTTGTGTTTTACAGGTAGGTCTGGCTTCATTTTGAGTGTTTTTTTGTAAAGGGTGTAAGATCTGTGTTCAGATTCATTTATTTTGATCGTGGAATTCAGTTCTTCCACTTGTCGAAAAGACTGTCTTTGCTCCATTGTATTGCCTTTCCTCTTTTGTCAAACATAAGTTCACTACATTTTTTGGATTGTTGTTTTTTGAAATTAATATTTATGTATTTATGTAAGTGTGTAAATATCTTAAGGTGAAAAAGTATTTTTTTTTGGAATTGGGATTGTAGCAGTGAACAAATAGAACTCTCCTGCATTTTTAAACTTAAACTTAATACATTAAGAAAATCCCTTATTTTAGTATATCTAGATGACCTCCTAAAAATTAAGAATGGAGAGGAATATCAGAATTCTAACTTCCCAGAGGTGGGGAAAAGCCAATCAGCTTAGTTTCCATTTTTAGATTATTTTTAGGATATGATTATCAATAATAGACAAGCTACAATGTCACCATACGATTAAAGAAGAAAAGCATTTAATCGCATCACTGAGATTCTTCTGCCTGCTTAATCACTATGCTATTCTATCACATTGTAAGCATGTATTAGCATATATTAGGAGCAATACAGAGAAATAAAACATTCACAATATGTCAAACATTTTGCAAAGAAAGTAAAAAGCAAGACATTCATTTACTTCTTTAGAAATGCTAATTAATCATGAACAAGCTACAGAAGGACTTATCTGAGATCAAGCCTACTCACAGCAACAGCTTTGTGAGTTAGGAAAATGGCATTGTTCCAAAAAAATCTTTTATATGAGCATTAAAAAATACAGCAAACTTCAATCTTAATTGAAAATATAGAAAAGAAACTTTGAAACCCAGAGGATAAAAACAAAGCAAAAGGATAGAAATGATAAAAAAGAAACACAGACATTTCAAAAACAAATTCCCTCAGGAAGAAGGTTGAAATTACAGTGCTGCTTCATAGAAAAACCTAAATGGATAGTTTCTAACTTGCCTTTAAAAATATTTTCTGATCAAATATGTCTAAAAATTTTAACATACTTGCAATGTTCAAAATCACAGTAATAAGGAAAATGTCCATGTCAGGGAGCAAATATCAAGGGGTGCTGATTTGCTCTTGATTTTTCCAAGACAAAATGTGGCCAAGAAATCTTTATTTTTGCATGAAAGAATTAAACTACTAGTTAAATTAAAATATTGAAGAGTGAAAGTACACGTGTATGTTATTTAGGAGTACACCCTCAAAATTGGAACTATTCACAGATCAATTACAATTATTTTTTGAAAATTTAATATTTAGAAACTACACAACTTCTGACCAGCTACTTTCTGTATATTTCCTCCTGCCATTATGTAAGAGTGCTAATGCGCTAGTCACTGAAGTAACTAGCTACAGATAAACTAGCTACTATTATTTATAGAAAAAATAATTATTATTGATGGGTTTGCAAACCTTGGAAGTCTTTCATCCCAGCTCAATTGTCTCAACTGTATCTATGAGGAAACTGAAAATTAGAAAACTGAATTGACTTGCCTAAATTTGCATTAGAAAGCTAGTGAAGTCACAACTTTGCCCCAAATATTTCATTGGTAATTCCATTTTATGATCTAATTTTTGTTCCAGGTATTACTTTGTGAGATACTTGTTGAAAATATGAACACATGCTTCCTTCCTATAAGCAGTGTTGGACACAATTGATACGCTATATGACCAGAATAAATCTGTAGCCCAAAACTGATATGAGCTACAGTAGCATTGCTCAAGGCTGACTTCTTAGTTCTTATGGTGCAAGTGTCCAGTAGAAAAAAAATATATTTTTTCCATTTTCTACTTTCCTAGGATTTGTATTTTATGTTGAAATTTTACAACTCCCTCATTTTGCATATGTCCCCTTATGTACCGCTGTAGAGAAGTATGACTTGATTTCTCCCCCTTTTGGCCATACTCGCTCTCATATTTTTATTTCCCCCTCTCCACGCTGGCAGGAAACCCATACTCTTTCTTTAAACCCTTTTTTATAATTATTTTTCATCCTACCAACTATATTCTCTGTCTCCATATTATCTCAATATCCTGTTACAGCATAATGTATTAAATTAAAATATAATCCCAAAGGAGCTCCTTCCACATACCATGATAAAAACACATTACAAGTAGAAAGATTATGGCTTTTTAAATTTCAGAATTCCTTTCAATGGACAGGTTTATCATAAATCACCTACAAAATAATGGCCACTTCTTTAGTTCCATATTGTTTGGCCCTTAGCATCCTAACCTCAGGCCCTGGTTTAGATGAACCACACTACAGATGGAATTCAAGACCCTTGTGCTGGGGTGGTGGTTTCTTTGCATGGGAGCAGGACTATCCCAGTAAGACTCTTTCAATGTAGTAAATGCACTAGTCCATTCACTGCTTGAAGCCAAAGGCTGTTTCCAGCTGATAAGTTTGATTGCTCTCTTTTAGTCAATGCAAAAGCCCTAGAAGGGAATTGCACAGTTTCTTTTAGACCCTAAATCTCCTCTGTGAAACTCTTAGAAGATTTAACAAATTAAAAGACTTGTGGAGAAATTTTAAAGGGAAAGCAAAACGGTTAAGGATAACATAAATATTATGTTATCTAACTAGAAAAAAAACCCCTCATTCAAGCTCTATAAAAAAGACAAAAGGAACCCCTCAAAAGCATTCAGGTTGAATTAAATATATGAGAAAATATTTGGCACTTGTTATAGCCCATCTAAATTGTTTTACTGCTTATGCTAAAATTTTGCAACCTGAGGAACATGAATTCCTCAGAGGATGCATGGGCACAGCCAATAGGGGAGAAACTGACTGTGGGGTTGGGGCGGATGGGGCAGGGGAGACCACTGGGGAAAAAGGTGGGACAACGGTAATTAAACAACAATTAAAAATTTGTAATGGCATTCTTACCTTTCATAAATAAAATTAGAAGAGCATACCTATTTTGCCCAACTGAAATGAACAGTCCTTTTAAACGTGTAATGCAACAACTGATCAATTCTACATTAGAAATGATGTTACGGCAACATGACATTCCGAGCCATGTGCAATTAGGTGAATCATCTCAGTGGCATTTATGATAGAAACAGCTAATTGTAAGACTGATGAATAATAAGTAAATAGTTGTTTCCTCATTATTTTAAATTATGAGTTTTCAAATATTGAGAACTGTGTTTATCAGAGAATAAAGAAGAGAAATCAAGGTTATATCAACATTTCAAATTCACCTAAACAGACTATGAACTTTTAAATATAAAACTATTTTAATTTCTCTAGTTATCTTTAAGCTTATATCCAAATACTTACAAAAACACATACTTTTTCAAAGACAGCATTATAGTATGCATTGATTTCTGGAAATCTGTAATAAGGATGATAGTAATATTCGTCTATTTCCCCATATATTATATAAAAGATTTCCTGAGGATTCCTTATCCTGTCTAAGACATTAGAACCTACAAAAGAAATGTTTGTCATCATAAAATTAACCAAATGGTATTAAATACATTCTAAAAAGAAATGGAATTTTCAAGGGCTGGAGAGACTATGTGAGTTCTTAAGGGGAGCAAAGAAGGGAGATGGAAGGAAAAACTAGTGTTGAGTATGGAGTAATTGGTGGAAGACGGAAACTGAAAGAATTAACAGAGAAAGAATTAAATCAAATGATTCTTTTATCTCTGAATGGAGGAAAAGGTGATGTGTGAGAACAAGGACATAAACAACAGATGAAGAATTGGCTAAGACTACAGCATATTAGAGATTGGGGATCAAAATAAAATGCTCAACATCACTAATCATCAGCAAAATGTACATTAAAACCACAATGACCACAATGAGATATCACTTCATACCAATCAGAATGGCTATCATCAACAAATCAACAAACAACAAGTGCTGGCAAGGATGTAGAGAAAATGGAACACTTTTGCACTGTTGGTGGGAATGCAGACTAGTGCAGCCACTATGAAAAACAGTATGGAGTTTCTTCAAAAAATTAAAAACCGAACTGCCATATGTATGACCCAGCAATTCCAGTTTTGGAAATATATCCCAAAAAACCCAAGACACTAATTCAAAATAATATCTGTGTCCTATTTTCACTTCAGCATTATTTATAATAGCCAAGATTTGGAAGCAACCCAAGTGCCCAGTAGTAGATGAATGTATAACAAAGCTGTGATACATTTACAAAGTGGAATACTACTTAGTTGTGAAAAAGAAGGAACTCTTTTGTGATAGGATAGATGGTTGGAAAATATTATGCTAAGTGAGATAAGTCAGTCAGAGAAAGATAAATACCATATGATTTCACTTACCGTGCAATTTAATGAACAAAATAAACTAACAAAATAGAAACAGACTCTTAAATACAGAGAACAGACTGACAGCTGTCAAAAGGAAGGGAGATTTGGGGGCTGGGTAAAAAATATAAAATGGTTGAGCAAAAAAGAAAAAAAAAGCATAGACACTGACATGAGTATGGTGGTTACCAGAGCGGAAAAAGAGGGGGGAGCTGGAAGAGGGTAAGGGGGAAAGGAATGGTGATGGAAGGAAACTTGGGGTGGTGAACCCAATACAATATACAGATGATGATGTACCATAGAGCTGTACACCTGACATCTACATAGTTTTATTAACCAATGTCACTCCCATAAATTCAATAAAAATTATTTTCAAGGGCTGTAATGAGAAAAAATATATGTATTTTATTTAAGGGATTGCTTCCATAAGAAGTGATTTCCTTTACAAGAAAGTTGTAGCATGAGGAAGGAGCTGCAGTAATTGTCAACTTTCATGCATGACATTGTTGTTATCTTTGTCAAAGAAACATTAATTTAAATGAGTTCCACCAGGAAGAATATTTTAAAAGTGTCTAATATGTTTTCTGTTTTGCCTTTTTAAGCATAGTATGTATACACACATCTGTTAAGGATATTTCAATGACTATGAGAATTAGAACTGGCCACAGAAAGAAGTAAAAGGTAAGTCTAATATGATAATTTTTGATATATAAAATGGGATATAGAGCTAGACAATAGCATTTAGAACAAGGCATTTAGCAGAGAGATCATTTTTCCATATTATTTTTTCCTCATTTAAGTAAATCTAGGTTCAAAACAAGAAGGCTCAGTTCATAGTATTTTCTTGCAATGTAGAGAAAAATATTTTACATCTATGACAGTTCTATGCAGGCTATAGCAAAGATGTATAAAAAATGGGGTATCTGAAAATCAACTTCCCTATTTGGGGGCATAGCAGATTATGGGAAAGAGGGCAAAGCAATCAAATGAGAAGGCTTCTCCTCTCTGGGCTTTGACCCACTGATGAGGAACTGCTTTAGAAAGCAAGGTCACCACTGAAGTCAGACTAGGGTTCTGAGACTTACATCAGCGACACTGCAGATAGGCTGCTGTGCATGCTGGTCCATACTAATTTCATATTGGGCCATATCAAAGTATGCCTGGTCATGCTACATCCTCAGCAGGGGGATGTCTCTGAGGTTTTTATTTCTGCCTTTACGTCTCATGCACAGATGGCTGAGTCCAGATATTTCTGAAAATCTGTATAGTGAGTTTGCTGTAGGGAGCTGCATCTGTCATGTGCCTGCACAGCAAGCAGTCAGATCTGTGCCGAAAGGCTGCCCAGACCACACAGAGGCACGTGGCATTGGCAGAAGCAAGAATGGCCTCTCAGCCACAGAGTGGAGTGCACCAAATGTTAATGTTCCAGACAAGAGCAACTAGGAGAACAAGCGGCTTTCAGGTGTTAGAACAGAGCGTCTCAGAGAGGAGAGGTCATGGTGCCCCCAGGCCCTCCACATCACCTCTGCCAAATGTGCAGGTTCATTCTTGAATGAGGAAGCAGGAGTCACGAAAGGCTGAGAGTCTGATCGATCTTATCCAAAAGAAGCAGAAGTTCATGCTGGATACTGAGACTGAATTATAAACCAGATTGTGTGTGCATGTTGGAATGAATGTGTTGTTCTTGAAAAAGCTCCAGGTAGCTCAGCAGCAGTTACGATTTCTGTATATACAACATGTGGCTCTGCTATCTACTCAGATGGTTCTCAAGATATGTGTGGAGAGAGCAATAACTGGGTGAGTGGAACAGACATTGCCAGGTCTAACACACAGTAAAGAAATATGTTCTAGATCATGTTTAGGTCAACAATAGGAAGAATAGAATTTTTAACCTAAAAAAAAACTACACATGTTAATTACCCACAAATAATATCATAAATTCTTTTCAGCTACATAATATAATTTGTTTTTTAGAATTTTTCCAGATTTTTGTAGTGTGCTATTTTCAGATATATATATTTATTTTCTTATATTTCTCTTACATATTTTCCTCCATGATCTGAGATTGTGTTCTCTATTGTTAAACTATATTTAATATCTGCTTTGCACTATATACCATATTCTGAGGCATCTCGTGTGGCTTTTCAGCTATTAGTTATGTTTCCTAAAATGTCTTGATAAAAAGACAGAATCCTCTGTGAATTGAGATGTAATGAATTATACTCAACAGGGGACAGAGCCAGCGTCTGTTTTATTATTTTGCATTATTATTATTATTATAAATACACAGCCTTTGTGACTCTTTATTAGATAGATTTGTAAAGTTATCAACTAAAAGTAAAATGTAAGAAAATGCATTAGTTCATTTCTTCATAAGAATCTCTCACGTACTGTTCAATGCCAGAATTTTTTCCCATGAAAGCTTTAAAAACATTTCTTAACTTCACTGAATAAAGAGAGGAGTGACTTTCTCCCCTCATGTCTTAATTTCACTGGGTAAAGAGAGGAGCTGCTCATGTTCCTTAAGCCCGCCCATGGAGTGCGTGAGACGCGTGGAAGCTGCTGGTTTGGGACTAAGCTTGATGACTTGGGAGCCTAACTGTTGCCGGTTTAGAGATGGAAAAGTGTTAGAAAAATTCCATCCTGGCTTGAAAAGAATCATGTGTCCTTCTAGCAAGCCAATCCCTCTTAATCTTTTGGTCCCCTATCCTTTCATGAGAAATGTGTGAGTCTCTACAAGCACTGATCCATCCTATGTGATTTGAACACATCCATTGATCTTATAAATATCACTAAACACAGTAGGGAGATGGAGGTGTATTTCAGAGCATTGCTATATATTAATATATAAATCTACCCGGAACTTGGTTGTGCAATGTCTTTTGGAATACAGGCACCGGGATATGGAGGTGGGGTCATTTTACCAAAGGGCCTCATTGCATCCGCGTCTAAATCGATGCAGATGGGATCCAGTAAAATGTATTTTGTTCTGAAATTCACTTTATGGAAAATTATTCATTACTAAGCCTCCAGTAAAATTTTCAACACTTCAATTTTACTAAATAATATTTTTACTTTTTATCAGTGTCCTAAGTATCTACTATGCCATTTATGTTAGTAATGACGGGATAAAAAAACTAACACTTGGGTCCTTGCTTATATATAGCAACTAAATTTTCTTCTCTGACTACGCTTCCTCCTGTTAGGATGAAGGCGAAACAGCAGTAGTTCCGAGCTCTGTGCGCAGCTCCGTGCTGTTCATACACCGCTGCCCTATCTAAGGGACACTAGGAATTCCCTCCTCATTTGCCAGCCTGTATGAAATGGAAACATTTGCTTCTACTGCTTAAGACAGCTTAATATTTAGAAAAAGTTTAAAAGCCAGAACATCCTGTTACAGAGTTTCTATTTAAATTGGGATGAATATTCTTCTAAACCATAATATAGATTTGCTTTGTATCTGTTTTATAATTATGTTTACTATTTAGCTTACATAATGTTATAAATAAGATGATATCAAGTCATTTATAAACGAATATAAGTAACACTTGGTATAATGCTCACTTTGTATGTCTGGAAAGCATTTTATCTCTATTCCTTAATATTTCAGGGCCACAAGAAACTATGTTATTACCATTGTCTCAAGACCTCTGTGATGTCTGTGTCATCACGATAAACATCCGGCTTTAGACTGGGGAAACGTTATCACAGTGTCACTGCTATGTTTACTGCACCATCTAAAGATGTTTTGAGTCCAATGTCTAAAAGTCTTCTTGACTGGATGTCCTCTGGACTCAAAAACTTGATTTATAGCCTTCTCCGGTCACTAACTTTTTGTTATTCTTTTTATTTTTATGGAAATAAAAATAAATGCCTGATTATTTGCAACACCCAGAAAATATCTTCTACTACCAAGATTCATTAGATGATTCAAGGGGTCATTCAACAACAGAAATCTGACAAAAAAAAACCCTACATAGATAAACTGTTCTAAATTATTCATGGGATTCATGGTTACCTTTGAATAAAAGGGGTGACTGATCAAGATAGCAATTTTCTCGCCAGGAAAACTGCCTTTCCCTTTAAGCTGAACAACGCCATGAATCTGTACTTGGATCACACAATTGCATTAATGTTAGTAATGCTTTGAGTAACAAGATACATGCATTTATGTTTTTTAATTTAAAATATTTTATTGTTGTTCAATTATAGTTGTTCATATTTTCTCCACCCCCTCCAAACCCACCTCCCTCCCTTGCTTCCACCCTCCCCCTTGGTTTTGTCCATGTGTCCTTTATAGTAGTTCCTGAAATCCCTTCTCCCCACTGTCCCCTCCTCTCTCCCCTCTGGCTATTGTTAGATTGTTCTTAATTTCAGTGACTCTGGTTATATTTTGTTTGCTTTTTTCTTTTGTTGATTTTGTTCCAGTTAAAGGTGAGATCATATGGTATTTTTCTTTCACCACCTGGCTTATTTTACTTAGCATAATGCTCTCCAGTTCCATCCATGCTGTCGCAAAGGCTATAAGCTCCTTCTTTCTCTCTGCTGTGTAGAATTCCATTGTGTAAATAGTAACATAATTTTTTGATCCATTCATTTGCTTTTTGAGACACATTTTTTGCACATAATATGCATTCACCAGTTTTAGAAGAGTAAATAAAATTAAATTACAGTTTTAAATGGTTTATAAAAAATAGAAATATTTTTCAATATTCATTCATATCATTCATATTATTCAATATTCAGTAACAATGCGTATTGCATTAATTTAAAAATCAAAGAGTATTTTATATCTAGTAATATATTTTGGATAAAGAAAAATATTTAACCTTATATTCCAATTTCAGATAATTGTGCAATTATTAAAATAGATATTAAAAGAAAAAAATACCTTTCAACTTTTATTTTGATGTAAATGTCTTAGAAATTGATTGATCATAGAAAATAATTATCATATGAACATATTCTGGGGAAGACACACCTAGAGTTACTCCTTTAAAACTTCGAATATCTTCACAGTGCTTGCTCCGAGGGGAAGCATCACCTGTCTTAGTGATGTATAAAACCTACAGGCCCCAAGGTGGCCTCTGGCTTAACTTGTAGACAAGCATAGTTCTCAGCTGCTACCCTCTCCCCTCACGTAGACTGCATGTGATTGTCTGAATCCCCGTTCTCATTATTCCTGTCTATTAAAGCTAACCTTACTTTTTCTTCCCCAAACTATATCTTACTTATTGCATAATCTTCAAAAATTGCACATCTGGACGATCAAATGGACCTATCATCGTTTAAAGTTCCTGATCTGGGAGAGAATGTTTTTAGTCCTCTCAGAAGAGTTTTGAGTTGATACCGAAAATGTCTATGTCTGTGAATGTGATTTTCTGATAAACTGATGTACAAGGAGTGATTATGTCAAAACATCTGAGTCCTATCACGAGCTTTGCCCTGATCAAATAATATAGCTTCCTTGTACCTCCAATACTCTAGCTACACAGACCACCCTGTAAAAAGATGATGTTTTCCAACTATAAGAAAAAAAAAGTCAGATAATTTCAATGTATTAACTTTATATGTGTCACTGTCTGAAAATTATTTGTGTTCTGATACTTATACTTGTTTAGATCCCATGATAACAAATCTTTCCTTAGGAGAGTGACAAAGGGTAAAAGTAGCAGATGTGAGCCTCTTTCAATTTGGATTTGATTGCTACTGAAGCTACTTAAGAATCAAGAAACTGAATTTTATATCTGCATACCTTCTGTATGTAATGAAGCTAATTATTCTAAAAATAATTGAGCTGACATTTCTGTGGTAATACCATAAACCTGATTGTCATAATCTTTGAAAAGAGAAGGTTGAAGTTTAAATGATTATTTCTTATTTAGAGTACAATAATTTAGCAGAGGCTGAATATTACTTTGTAGGATTACAATAGATGTTAATCAAATCCAAACAAGATGTGAGAAAATAGTTGGAGTTTAGGATGTGGATTTAATTAAACGGTGCTAAGAACTTGCATAACTTATTTATTTATGTAGAAAATACACATAATAACCTTTGAGGAAGTTTTAAGAGCAAATGCCTGACATTCAGGAAACCTTGTGGGTATTCCATACCCTCAACAATCACCTAACAAAAACAAAGCTATTATATTTATTACTTTCCCAAGGTGGAACATAATAGGAGATAATGCACGCCTCATACTAGTCAGACAAGTTAATATATACAGTAGCACAGATTGAAAAGCAGTTTCGGAATATGGCCAGTAGGCATCCTGATTATGAATAACATCTGGTACTTCCTTAAAACACAGGTCTATGAGTCTGATCAGAAATCTGGGATCTGGGTCTTGTCTTACAAGAACCCCAGAAGATTCTTATGAACATGAAAATGCGAAAGTCACAGATGAAAGGGATAGAAAGAATGTGAGGTTATCCCACTGAGTCCAAATTATGTCTGCTACACAGTAGAGGCACGAACTTTGGTCAGTTTTTCTTCGTAAATAAAATGGAGAAATTAACAATTTAGACTCTTATTTATCCCACAGGGATTTTTGAAGAACAAAGAGAAAATTCATATTAAATTATTGCCTGACATATAATATTATTTGTTGTTTGAAAAAATTTAAGATTGCAAATAGTTATAGTCAATGATATTTTAAACAAGAAAAATATTTGTGGGATGCATAACTTTTTCAAAGAGCTAGTGTTTGGTGTCATTGCTATTATATAATCTTGAATATTTTTGTTAGTATACCATTTTCTAACATCTGTCAGCTGTCACTATTCCAATAATATCTTAGTGATTTTGATTCAATTGAAAATGATGAGTCTAGAAATTAGAAATAATTATTTCATGTATCTGTTCTTCATTAATAAATTATTATTGATTTCATATTTTATTAACATTTTCCTTAATATCTTAGTGTTAAGTAAGAAAATTTTAACTTCAGGAGTAAGAAGTTACTCATTTTCTAGAGCAGTTTTTTTAATTCTGTGCATATGATTTTTTTTATCTGTGCATAGATAAAAGTAGACATTACAATCATGATAATTAAAAAGAAAGCACCAAATTAGTGTATTTGAATGAGGTATTATTTCGCACATATAAATAAATGATTATGGCACAAAGTAAGGAGGAAAACTAGACTAAAATCCTGTACTGTAATCAGAGTATAAGTAAACAAATTCATATTATTTATAACTGGTACAAAGTATTAAAGAGGAATAAATTTAAGGCATTTTAAAACTTTGCCTATACATTTAATGAAAGCAAATATTTGATATTAATACATGTCATGCAATTGCAAAAAGCATAAAATAATTCTAATAGAAATTAGCATTTACCTATTGTTGTTGCAATGTTTTCTTTACCTTTTTTTAAAAATTAACAAAACCAGAAGAATAGATAATGAAAGATACCCGATTCAAGAATTATCCAGATTTTTCTCGTTCTTCATCCCTTCCTTTCTTTCTCCATTCTTCCTCTCCTTCCCTTCTTCTCTTTCCTTTCTCTACCTTTCTTTTTTGTCATTGCTGATGTATTTTTCCAACTTTTCATGGAGAAAAAGCTCAAACCTACTAAGAAATTAGAATAATACAATGAAACCATTTCCCTTCTAGATTCACCAAATCTTAGCATTTTGTTATATTTGCTTTATTCTCTTTTCCATCTCTCTGTCTCTACACCTCTCCCTCTCTATAATATGTGTGTGTATTATATATATATATTTTTTATGGGTGCATTTGAAAAGAAGTTGCAAACTGTGACACTTGACCCATAAACACGTGTAATCAAAGTATTCTAAAGCATATCTCAGAATTCACATCATCTTTTATAAATCTATAACTCTAAAAAAGGCAAATATTAGTTGTGATGGTTGTACATATGCATGTATTTATTAATTTGAAAAACATCATTTCACTGATTTTTCAAAATCTTTAAAAATATTAATTCCTTTGTTCCTCATTTAAGTAACTAAAGAGAATAATCCCAAGTCTGCCTGTGATCAGTAGTATAAACTGTGACCTGTCATTTCAGTTAAAGAAACCAACAAATAAAAAATTACCCATTAGAAATGAAACTTACTTCCTTAATAAATAGCAAAATTAATTTCTGCCCTTCAGGAACAAAGCTACCACTATTGCTTACTACACCCTTTTTTTCATTACCAATGTGAGTGTATTGATTACATCAGAGATGAAATGTAATTTTGAATAATAATGACTTTTTTGCAGCAGCAGGTTTAATGAGTCTCCTATGACAACATAAAAGCACTAATAATTTGATTCGTACTTCAACCTGGATTATCTCTTTTTCCACCTCTTTTCTCTCTCTCTCTTTCTCATTTATATCTTAAAACAAAGCAATAAACTCTGTTTTTTTTTTTTTT
>CM052548.1:15460539-15614778 GCA_028533065.1 Trachops cirrhosus | reverse complement strand
CCCCTAGAGCAAGGGACATAAAGGAAAGAATAAACAAATGGGATCTCATCAAAATAAAGAGCTTCTGCATGGCTAAAGAGAACAGTATTAAAATAAAAAGAGAACCAACTGTATGGGAAAACATATTCGCCAATGATACCTCAGACAAGGGTTTAATCTCCAAAATATATAAAGAACTTACACGACTCCACTCAAAGAACACTTAATTTTATTTCAAAACTAATCTTATCCTTTAGTTGTTTTTTTAACTTTGTATTTGACTTTATTTTTTTCAAGTACAGTTATCTCCATTTTCCTCCCACCACCTCCCCCCATCCCAGCCATCACCACCTCCCTCACCTGATCCCACCCCCCTCTTGATTTTGTCCATGTGTCCTTTATGCATGCTCCTTGAAAACCCTTCCTCCCTTTCTCCCCATTAACCCCTCCCACCTCCCCTCTGGTTAATGTTAGTGTGTTCTTAGTTCCAATGTCTCTGGTTATATTTTGCTTGCTTGTTTGTTTTGTTGATTAGGTTTCACTTATAGGTGAGACCATAGGTATTTAAAATATTTCTTATCTGCTTGAAATGGTATTCTTTATGTTTAGTACAGACTAAAGTAGCATCTCTAAGTTAACAGCAAATAACCTACTCTTAGGAAGTAACTCTTGCTTCATATTGGAAAGCAAAAGAAAATTCCTTTTCCTAAAGCTGTGCCTTCAGACAGTTAATTTATTTCTTTTTAAATCAACAGCTGTTTTTTCAAACTTAACTAGCTTTTCTGAAGGATAGTCAAAATAAAGTGATTAAGAAACTTTAGGGGATTCATTCCTTATGACTTAGTTCATTAAGCAGCCAAAGGCCTTTGCAGAAAACAATCATAGTAAGCAAAAAATATGTCTCATAATGTGAGTCTGGTTTAACCAGAGGGGTAAAGGTTTTCCAAAGGGCTCATTTCAAATTAGAATAAGTTGGCTAAATGAAAGCAAAGCTTAAGAACAAAAGTAAAATGAGAGTTTTCATAATGAATTTAGCTCATTGATTTCCCCAGATTATGGTCAATGAGACTTGACTGAAATTATTCATGTAAAATATTTTTGTTCCCATTTGAAGGTGATCATAAAAGAGGGTCACTGTTATGATCACATAGGACATTCACAGGTTTCCATACATGGTAGCACCTCCTTCTGTTCTCTGGGAAATAATGTTCCAATCAAACTCCTTCCTTGTTACTCTGGATATAGTACAGACTTTCCCTGGATCTTTCCTAAATGCTCCATAATTCTTGTGATGTTCTATGACAGCTTTTTTTTTTCTTTTTTAAACTACTCAGGCTTACTTCAGTAAATTATTGTGTTATTATCAAGGAAAACAATAGGAGCTTTGCAGGCAAATCTCACTGAAGGAGCATAAGGCTCCGGAATGGCTGCCCTGAGGGTGTGTTTCCTTGGCAAGCCAAACCACTGTTCTACTTTGTAAAAGCTGCTGGGACCAGCGGTACTGATGCTGGTGATAGAGTCTTTTTTGTTTCCAGTCACCCCAAAATAACCACCTTGGACATTTGTATACCCTCATTTTTGAGGCACTTGTTAAATTCTTAAACTGAGGGTTTTTTTGTCATTTTATTATTGATTTGTAGTTCATGTTGCGTTCAATTATATTTGTGGCAAATAGTTTCTCCCCTATTTGCCTTGCTTTTTCATTCATTTATTTCTGTCTTTTAATAAAATTTTAATGTACCCAATTATCGATATTTTCCGTTTTTAATTTTTAAAAAACTACTTAAATGATTTTGTTTATTTTTAGAGAGAGGGTAAGGGAGGGAGAGAAATACAAATGTGTGGTTGCCTCTCACATGCCCCCACTGGGGACCTGATCTGCAACCCAGGCATGTGCCCTGACTGGGAATTGAACCAGTGACTCTGTGGTTCTCAGGCCGGCACTCAGTCCACTGAGCCATGCCTGCCAGGGCTCAATCTTTTTCTTAATGTTTACAACTTTCTAAGATTTTTTTCCTACTCTAAGTTTATGAAGATATTCTCTGAACTGCAACACTTATTAACTTACCTTTTAGATTTAGACATACAATAGTAGCAACAAAATTTTAATAAGGTTTGAAGTAAGTATACATTTTTATTTGTTATATTTGGCTATCTAATTGATGTGGCACCATCCTCAGCACTGCATTATAACTTTGTATTAAATGAAGTGAGGCTCTTTCTGAAGTAGCTATCCTGATCCATTGGTCTCTTTGCCTATCCTTTGGGAAATAAAACAGAATGGTTTACTAGTGCTATTTTATAACAACATGTTATGTCTAGTAGAGTTAGTATCTGTCTCTACCTTTAATTCTCATTGTTGTTCTTGATCTTTTGGATCAACATGATTTATTTAAGTAAAAATTCTGTAGTTTGGACTGGGTTTACATTGAATTTGCAGATCAGTTTAGGAATATGCATATTTTAATCTTTAAAGTGTTCTAATTCATTAATATATTTATTTCCCTCCATTTGCTAACATCCTCTTCAATTTTACTCAACAATATAAATTTCTTACAAGTATTTTAGATTAATTCTTAGATATTTTATGTCTTGATTTTATTCTGTTTTTTAACTGTTTGATTTCTTTTTATATAAATATGATTGATTTGCACATTGCAGTTACATATTGATTTTACTATATTGATCTCACATTCAAGAACATTGCTAAATTTACTTACAAATTCTGATAATTTATTTTCAGACTCTTGAAATGGTACATGCACAATTATATCATGTGACTAATTAAAGCTGTATTTATTTTAAATTCTTATTTAATTTTTTGCCTTCTTTATTGACTAACACCTTCACTAAAATATTGAATAAAAGTAGGAACAATTATTAATCAATTCTCATTTCTGATCTCAGAAAAATGAGTTTAATATTTCAGATTAAGTACATTTACTGTATATTTTTGTACATGCTTTATAGTTAATATAGTACATCTATACTAAAATTTTTAAGTGTTTTAATCACAAATGAATGTGGAGTATCTTCAAATGACTTGTTCATGTTGCTTAAGAAATAATAGCTATGGTCCTAAGTTGTTATGATTGTTTGCTTTCTTTTATTTTGTTAGTATAATATATTCACTGGTATTTATTTTACAGTCTTTTATTGAAGGGCACAATTCCTAGATCTACAACTCAATGAAATATTAATATTCATACACTTAACAACCCTGTATAACCAGTATACAGATTAAGAACTTCAATAGCCCCTATTATGTCCTCTGATGCTTCCTCCAAGTGACTAAACAAATTACACTTTTAACTCCACATATAATTTTGTCTGTATTTGAACTTTATATAAATTGAACCTTAATATGGACCCTTTTGTTTTTTCATTTTGTTATTCAAAATTATTTTCTGAGATTCATTTCTATGGGTGCATGTAGTTGCAATTTGAAGCATAAATACACCCTAATTTACTATCTTTTCTACTCTGATGATTAGTTGAGCAGTTGCCAGTCAGGAGGTTAGTATAACAGTACTATTATCATGATAGGTATGCTGGCTAGCATGACTGGTTGGCCTTATCCTGCCACTTATAGTCCAGGTGATGGGAGCCTTATTGAATGGCAGTCCATGTCTTTCAGATTAATCAGAGTGCAATGGGGTGGTATATTCATAGGAAATTTTCCCAGAAGACAGGCCAATGTAGAAGTGAAGAGCATATATTATTCGTGGACAATTCTATGTGGTATTTCTACATATCTTGGGGTAGATTTTGATTCTGATTATATTTTAAAGGAGGTCTACCAAGCAAACAACACAAGATAGTGTTTTCTGCCTAGGGTAACAAAGATACTATCTCTCTCTAGAGCAAAAGTTGGGCAGCTTTCTTGCAACTTCCTTTTAAGTACAGGGGTTTTCTAACTAGGGGTTCTTCAGACGTGAAACAAATCCAGCATCGACCTGGATCTACCTTGGCACCTTCCCCATGGAGTTTGTAGGATATGTGGAGATTTTCAGATAAGACCATAAAGCTCACACTGCCTGCTGTGCTGTCTAATAGAGTTCATTGGTTCTAACTAAAGAATCTTGTGCTTTCTGACAGCATCCATTGAGACAGACTAATTTGTTAACTTGCAATCAAGATATAGTCCCAAATCTTTTATAATTTTTGACATACATTTCTATTCCATTACAGGTATTTATTTATTTGTTGTTTACCTTCTAGTTCAATAATTCTCTTTTTATCAGTAAGTAATCTGATTTTAAATGTATTTATTGAGTTCTTAATTTCATTTATTATAACTTTCAGTTCTAATCACATTTATTTCTTTATTATAGATTCTGGTTCTCTGCTGATATTCTCATTTTTATTTTATTTCACTTATTTATTTGTGTGGGGGGTAGCTAAGCATTTTAGTATAATTATTATTGCTTATTTTAAAGTCTGTGACTGGTAGCTTCATTATCTGTATCCTTTATGGTTAGTGTCTTTGGCCAGTCTCTTCTCTTAGTTTTCATTTACATTTTGTTCCTTATATGCCTGGTTAACTTTGACTGAGAGTTTACCATACTATATTGTACTGTATGAAGGCAATTTGAGGCTTTGGATTATGTAATATTCATCCAGGGAGAATTTATCTTTGCTTATGGTAATATACAATTGAGATCATATTAACCTGACTTCAATTTCAGTGAAGACTTGTCTCTTTAGTGCACTTTTATTTCTTCGTTGTAGTTATGTGAGGGCCCATCCTAAATTCTATGTTTTTTTTCCAGGAGGGCTTGAACCCTAAGTTTGTTCCTCAAGGCCCATGAGTCTGCAGAAAGTTTTATTCTGCTTCCCAGCCTTTCAGCTGCTGCTTCCGAATCATTACACCTTTCCTAAAGAGAAAAAGTGCCACGTACCCATTTCACTCAGTCAGTCTTCTTTCCTCCCCCAGATCTTGATCTCACAACTCTTCACTGCCTTGTCCTTGTCTGACACATTTTCAATAGATAGTTGTTGAAGAGCTTTTCCAAGCAATACAGTCCAACGTTACTGGGAGAAGAAATCTCACAACCTTTTTTAACCCAACTGTTTATCTCATCTTACTATTTCCTAACAATGAAACATTTCCCAGTATATCTCAGTATATCAATTGCTTAAATTTCTCTTCATTCTCTTTCATCTGTTCTACAGCTGTATTTAGTCATGTCTACATCCTACCATGTATGGTACTTATTTTCAAGCAAGAAAGATATCTTAATTATTAAATAATATGGGTGTATCACTTATATAAATATCATTAAGATAAATATTTGGTATATATTTATATAGATATATATCTATATTTATATAGATATAGATATAGATATAGCAAGTAACAACAGAAAAATAAACTATAAAGCTTTTTCCAAGACTATGCAAAATTATCATGGTATTTCAGCAAGGAAACCAAGCACTGGAAAACAGAAAAAAATATGTATGTATTCCAGGGATCAGGAAAGAATGTTTCTGAGGTACACTATTGTCTAGAAATCCAGAATGTCACAGTCATCAATTCCTTGGAACACAGATTATGGAAGGAAAGGTATATAAATGCACTTTGACCTACAACTAACACATGTTCAACTTACTGAAATTCTGAGCTCATCTAATTGTAATGTTAGTGAATTTTAGTGTAAAATCATAAAAGATATCATCAAGAATTGCCACGATGACCTTGCCATCACAGCGATTCCCTGTTCTGAAGAATGAAGGACTGTATAATAAGTTAAGTGCAAGCCTCTCGAGCTGCCTCTCACTACTCAAATAGTTCTTCGAAAGCAATCACATATCTTTCTTTGTATTGTTGGAATTTAGAGGTTTTCTAACATGAAGATGATAACTGTTACTACAAGCTAATTAAAATCCTTGTGGTCTAAACTGAAATTTAAGAAGTCTTGGAGAATGATAGTACATTTACACTTAATTGTAGCTTCTGTTCTGGAGAAGATCATTTTGGAACAAATCAATTCATTCTCTACCATATTTTATTTCATTGTTGACGTGACAATGTTTTTCTTTTCATTCTCAAAGCACAGAATATCACAGTTTGATTAGACCTAATAGACCAATATATCTTAATATCTTCCCCCAACATTAGGCCATTTCTCACTCTTGGTGCCCCTTCCTGATCTTCAGAGATCTTTAGTGTCTGCTCATTGAAAACACTTTAACACAGAGACTCAGTATGTTTATTATATCAGGTTGACGGGACTGTAGAATTCAAATTAATAAATAATTTAAGTGACATGGTAATACCTTTGTCAGAGAGTGAAAAATATACTTCACAAAATATGTAGGACTTTCATTTCAGGGAATGTTATGTGCTTTGCCCGCATTATAGAACGGATTGCTGCACCATTTGCTCACCAACACCAAAAAGAGACACAGTCTGACTCATTCTGCTTATTTTGTGATCTGAAAAACAGCCAACCTTGGGAGACTTACAGCAAGATAAGCTTCTCTAATTAACCTTTTATTATAGCAAAACGAGTTGTCACTTGGCTCTTCGAACCAGCAATTCCACTTCCACGTACTTATCTGAAAATACCAAAAACACTATTCTGAAAGAATAGATGGACTTTTGTGTTCACTGTAGTGCTATTTACAATAGCTAAGAAGTGGAAGCAACCCAGGTGCCCATTATTAGACAAGACGATAAAAACTTTGTAGTGCACATATGTAGTGCATATGTTGTAGTGTGTAATGAAATATTGTCATCCGTGTCACTATGGATGGTCCTAGGCGATATTATGCTAAGTGAAAGAAGCCACACAAAGAAAGACAGATACCATATGATTTCATTTATATGTTGGACCTAAAGAACAAAATAAATGAACACACAAAACAGAAATAGAATTATAGATACATGGAACAGACTGAAGGTTGACAGAAGGGAGGGCGTTGGGAGCTGGATGAAAGGATTGAGAAGTACAGATTGGTAGTTACAAAATAGTCACAGGGATGTAAAATACAGCACCAGAAATATATGTGATGATATTGTAATAACTATGCATTATACTGGGTTGGTACCTGAAATATTGAGATCACTTTGTAAAGTATAAGATTGTCCAACCCCACTATGCTGTACACCTAAAACTAATACAAAATAACATTTAATGTAACATGTAATTGAAAAACAAAATTAAAAAATACATAATCAAACCTAGAACTTTGAATATTGAAAAAACAGCTTAAAATAATGGTAGTGTGTAAATTAGAGCAGAAGTGATCAGGAACATCCAAAACAGTCAGTTTCTGTGATAAAATCTTTGTCAAATATCACATTGCCTACTATTCCTTTTTCCTGATGATTTTCTAAACTTAGTTCTCTAGTATGTTTCGAGATTTTTTGAGCAACTAGGTATCCTTCCAAAATTTTTTTTCTACTTAAATTAACTACAGTTAGTTTTTTTGTTTTCACACCAGAGCCCAAACTGATATAGAAGAAAAAGCATGCAAGTTGCTAAGAAACTAAAGTAAATGCAAATCTGAACATCCAAAACTGAATTTATCTCCTATTATGTAGCATATGCAAACAAAAAATAACTTCACAAAGTTGTAACTGCATGCTGTGCATCAAGAAAACAAAAATATGGGAAAAGAGTATGGTTCAAGAAATGAGAATTTGTATGAAGGACACAGACAGAAGATGAAGATTTTGAAGTAGATTGAGTAACAGACTAATCGAAGGACACGGGTACTTTTGACAACTAGCTATTTGTAGATGGCAAGGTGGAAGCAGGAGAGATGTACCTGAAAACAATAGCAAGGCCAAATCTATATTTTACAAATTTGCCTGAGTATAAGAATTACTTGGGACCTTATTAAAATTTTGGATACAAAAACTTCCATTACAGATTGTGTTTGGACTAGAGTTGGGATGGGTCCAAGGATATCTACACTTTTATCTAAATTCCCAGATAATCTCACAATTCAAAATGCCTGTGACAATTTTGAACTAAAAATAATTTTGTATGAATAAGAGAACAAATTATCAACAGATGTTTCAAACTTAGATAATTATGATTTAAAGGATACTTTTGATTATAAAAATAACACAATCATGCTTTTGGAAAAGTTTCAAAAATGAGATTTCACAAAGTCGCTCAGATTCATAATGTTGTCTCTGGCTCAACAAGCTGGAGAGATGTAAGTTATTTTATTATGTTGCTTGTAAGTAGTTTGGACTTAAAAGTGCAGAAAAAGAGAGCTGATTGCCTGCAGCTCCATGAAACAGTCATACATTGCTTTCAAATTCAGTTGGCAAGGATTCAGTCAAAAACATCTGCAAGAATTTAGCACTGAGCCACGTATTCACTGATCTCTCTACCTGTTACTCTAATTACTACACTATAAATTTTTTATTTGTATTCCAGCTCCCTCTGATGCTGCTGGAAGATAAAACTAAACACAGCAGGGATTGAGAGTCTAAGATAAGAAAGCAATGGAAGAAAATAAGGCAAGAAAACAGAGAAAAATGAACTTGGAAGCAATGTGTCTTTATGTATGAAATAACAAAGACTCCACATCCTGCTCTGGGTGGTGTGGCTCAGTGGTTGTGTGTTGGCCTAAGAATCAAAGGGTCCCTGGTTCGATTCCCAGTCTAGGATCGAACATGCCTGGGTTGCGGGCCAGGTCCCCAGTAAGGGACATGCAAGAGGCAACCACATATTGATGTTTCTCTGATGTTTCTCTCCCTCTCTTTCTCCCTCCTTTCCTCTCTCTAAAAAATAAATAAGTAAATAAATAAATAAAATCTTAAAAAAAGACTTTCTACATCCTATGGTTTCTGCTTCGAACATAACCTCAAAAATAATGAAAATTGCATTAAGATTAGTTAATATATTTGAAAGGACAGTATGGTACCCAATATCAAATTGAGTCATGGTGTGTGTGTGTGTATAGAAATAAATTAAATGGGGAAGAAAGGACAAGTTTATTATACTGCCACACTTTGACACACTTGCTTACTTCTTGCTCATTTGCTTTTTAAACTTTATTGTAAGCAGAAGATATTCCAAGATCTACCAGCATTATATTCAGTTTTTCCTAAATCTGAAAATGGCAGGATCAGCTTCCGTTATAATTCCTTTTGTGATATGACTAGCACTGTCAAAGAGATAGGTTATTTAACACAGGTGCAATTTTGAGGATCTATAGAATAGTATGTTGGTAGCAGGAATTAACAAAAGGAAAAGACAGAGGGACAAATGGGAGAGAGGCCAATACCCCCAATGATATGTAAGCTTATGATCTTACAAGTTTATCTCTTAATTCTTTAGTTTCTTTGAGTCCCCAGTTTCTGATCGATTACTTTTTAATGAAAGTGGAAAGAAAATCCAATATATACTTCTTTAACTAAAATTAAACTTAGAAGTTATGCTGCTCACAATCTAGAGTCCGGTGAAACTAGGCCTAGGTGCTCCCACGTGTCCCTACTACATGCTCTTTGGTTTTAAGGCCATCCTCTTGGAGTAATAAGGCATCACCAGGCAGTGTCAGCATGCAGTGACGCCACAGTGATTCCCGACGATGCCCTCCAGTACTGCAAGCTCATGCGAAAAGTAGAGTCCGCCTCTGTACATACATAGAAAGACCAAGGAAAATCTAGAGATGGCGCCTCGTAGCAGCTGCTTGTGTTCAATGACCTATTTGGCAGTTGGTTATTCTGAGCTGCTAGTCCTGTGCTGTCTTGGAGCTGCAGCTGAAATTGATTTTAACAGAGAATCATAAAAAGAGAATAGGAAATATATATTAACTGAAAGTACATTTGGGGTCCTATCACCAGAAAAATAAAGAGAGATTGTCGGTTTTGTTGAAAACCCACAAAACCTATTCGTGGGTTTACAAATGTATTCCAGAAGTTAGATAGCTGGGTAATGTCAGTCCTGAAACTGAGCATTGTGTCAATTAGAGCATGCTAAAGTACCCTTAAAATGAACAAAAACGTTCATTACAAGTTTTTGAGCCTATCTATGTCATACTCTATTAGGAGTAATAATTAAGAGCTGGAACTTCCATTACTGAATAGCACATTTTATTTCTAAATGCTTTCAGAATAAATATTTATTTCCAAATGTTGCCTAAATCTTGCAATTAATGAATAAAATGTTTATCCTAAGGGTGATTCCCATGGTAAAATGTTGTTAATCACAGGTTTTTACAGTAAGTATGTGTTGGGTATAGATTCTTTAAAACACTTGAATTGAAATAAAAAATGAAATGTTTTCATACAACTAAGTTCTATTAATTTTAAAATACTTCTGTAGCTTAGTAATGGTTTGTCATTAACTGTTGTTTACTTTGTCAATTTGGTTCCTAAAGATTTTTTCTACTTATTAAGAATAGCAATATTTTAAAAATACATATTTAAGTAAATTGCTAATGTGTGCTTCAAGGACAAATTTACTATTTTGATAGTAAGAAATGTATCTCAAATTAAAGGCCATTTATTATTCAAACAAAGGAAATGGGAGTGTTGTTTGAACTAAAACTAAGTATATTGGTATTCTTGGTTGCAAGTGATATAGATCTTCCTTTAAGTAATATAAGACACAAGAGAAATATGTTTAATTGCAGACTCCAGGGAATATTTTAGAAACCTTTGACAAACCATGACTTGTATGTTATCATTCCTAAAAATTTTTTTCAGTTTAAATGTTTCTTTTTTTTCTGTGTTACTGTTTACATTATGCACATCAAGGGAGATACCAAAACCTCAAGTTTTGTCCTTAGCTTTTTTTCTAGTAAAAAAATATTACTTTCAATATTACTCTACTTCCATGTTCTGAATCCTCTTGAGTCAAGTACTGCCCTTGGTCTAATTAAGTTTACTAACAAGGAGTTCCCTTATTAAACCTATGAGGAGAAAGAGAAACATTACCAAAAAAAAGCTCAATGGTAAATGTCCCAGGTCATACAGTACAAATTTAAGGTTGCATACAACTCATTTTTACCACTTCCTATATTATCCTTACTTATAAATAATATACACTAGAAGGGTGAATGAGCTCTTTTAACTTACCATGGTTTTATCCAGCTACTTCCTTAAATCTGCTTCAGTAAGCTACTAAATAGAATTCCAAACAATCAAGTTAAACTTTAATAAAGCTAAATAAGATTAAACCTAATAGCATTTTACCTTGAATTTCCTTTATTATTGCCTCAATTTATATTATACTTGTCTACCCTGAATATGTAAATTAAATAACTAAAGTCTTTGTGGGTTCTTTTTTGGGCAAAGAAATCTTTTCTAGACAAAAGTGTCAGATTTGTAAAAGGAAATATTTAAAGTATTTATTACCAAACTAGGCATTCTGGTAATTTTCCCATGCAAAGTTATAAAGTGAATGCTTTCTGTTTAGCACTGAAAATCCCAGTTCCTGTGCTTCACATTTGTGTTTCATCTAAGAACAGGTGGAGGGAGCGTGCATGCCAAGAAGCCTCCCGTGGTATTCGCAGTTTGGGAGCTTGAACATAAAGAGGATCATTTGACTTGTAAACAGTTTGCTTTTTGCATAATTGACATGAAACTGGCAATGTATCACGTAGGTGTGTCCTAGAATGTTTCCCTTCACACAATACAACGTTCTTAAAACTGGTAGCAAATAGACCTTTTAATCTGTAATTCATAGCTTAAAAAAAGAACACATTGTTAATGGTTAAGGATAAAATATATGTTTTTTAATCAGTAAATACATAGGATTGCATCATAATCATAGCCCAAAATTAGTAACATGAATGGTTTCCTTTATAATTTCAAATTGGTTCTTGGTACTAAATTTACATTAAAAAAGTTAATATAATAAAGGCTTAAATGGAATTTTCACTTGACAAAATTATTTCTAAGCACATTGTTTCAGGCTGAAAGCGTAGATGCAAGTAGTCTCTTTGAAGAAAGTAGGACCAAAATAACTTTTTATTTTTTCTTTTCCTAGAACCTGGCCTTGGGCTCCTGTGGAAGGTAGAGATATTATTTCTAGACACAGAGATGTTATAACTAGAGCTATGGTGGAAGAGAAAAATGAGGTGATAGTCATATGCTCTTTAAAAATTTATTTTACTCAACAAAAATTTAGCTAATTGACTCCAACAACATATAAAAAAATAATTGTACACCATGACCAAATGAAATTTATCCCAGGTATGCAGGACTGGTTCAACATTTAAAAATAATTTAATGTAATCCATCATATCAATCATCTACAAACGATCTTATGGCTATATCAATAGATGCAGAAATAGCATTTGACAAAACCTAAAATCCATTAATGAATAAAAACTTTCAGTATTATAGGAATAGAGGAAATGCTCAGCCTAATAAAAAATATCTAAAAACACCAAAAGCAAACAAACTACTAAGAAATACTGCTAAGAGCATTCGATGATCTTGCTGTCTGGCTTATGCTGTCAGTTTGGCTCAAACTCTTATAAAAATCCAAAAAAAGTAATAACACCCCACTGCTAAAACCATGCAGGGTGAGAAAAATTTTCCAACAGTGGGATAATACTACAAACATAATATAATGGCCAAAATCAGAAACACGGACGACATCAAATGCTGACAAGAGTGTGGAGCAATAGGAACCCCCAGGCACTGCTGGTGGAAACGCAGCAATCACACTCCTTGATATGTACTCAAAGGAGTGGGAAACTACGTCCACACGCAATCCTGCACATGGATATTTACAGAAGTTCAGTTTACAATTGTGGGAAACTACGTCCACACACATTCCTGCACATGGGTATTTACAGAAGTTCAGTTTACAATTGTGGGAAACTACGTCCACACGCAATCCTGCACATGGATATTTACAGAAGTTCAGTTTACAATCGCCAAAACTTGTAAGTGACTGGGTGTCCTTCAGTAGGTGAACAGGTATATTGTGGTATATCCAGATGATGGAACATTATTCAGCACGACAAAGAAATGAACTACCAAGCTCTAAAAAGACATGGAGGAATCTTAAATGCATACTAATACGTTAAAAAAATAATTTGAAATGGTGCATGCTGTCTGATTTCAACTATATGAAATTCTGGAAAAATACAAAACTATGGAAAAACTAAAAAGATCAGTAGTTGATTTAGGGCAGGGAAATTCTCCGTGAGAAAGCATACTGACAGAAACATGGCATTACACATTCGTCCAGCCCACAGAATGTAAAACACCAAGATCAAACTGTATTGCAAATCATGATTTGGGGCGATTATGATGTGCCAATGTACGTTCATTACTGTAGCAACTCTGAGGGGATGCTGATAACACGGGAGATGATGCATGTGCACAGACGGGAAATCTCTGGACCCTCCTCTCAGTTTTGCTATGCAACTGAAACTCTTCTAAAAAATTAAGAGTTCATTAAAAAATTATCAAAATTCTCAGTGCCTTTTAAGCAACTTAGGACACGAGGTTGACAAAATATATCATACTTTTTTATTTATGGTTATACCCTTCTGCTGTAATTTTTGAAATACCCTTTCTTAGTTTCCTTTTAAATACTCTCTTCTTATTAGATGCTTGTAAAGCAGTAACTTTTGGATTGAAAGATGGGACTAAAGGCAATTTTTATTATATCATCTATTTTTATGTTTCTTTTAATGTTCTTTAACCAGAAATAAATGTTATAGTTATAGTTTAGTTCATTTAAAATGAACTAAAACAATAATAATATGCACCAATAATTCTCAATTCTAACCATAAACTAGTATCTTGTAAAGGCTTTATTTAAAAAATGCCAATGGACAAGTTACAACAAGAAATATTGTTAGAAATTGTGTCAGGGCCGAAGCACTGGTGTTATATAAGCTTCTCTGCTATTTCTAATGTTCAGATAAGTATGAGAAACATTGCATTGCCTCATATTTATATATAGCCCTAATGTAACTTTTTACCAAGAGTCTGCTACATTCTGTCCCAGGCACAGCACTAGCAGGTGGTGTTAGTACCTGACGAAGACTCTTTGATCAAACTTGAGACAAACTCCGCTGAGTCATCTTTCTGACTATGCTTAGCCTTGGGCCCCAGATCTTCCTAACCTACTTGAATCAAGAATCCTGCTCTGGCAGCTTTAAGGGAATTGCCCACCATTCTTACCTGATTACCCTCTACATCTGATCAATTTCCTCATACCCCAAGCTGATCTGGTCAGTTGGCTGCCCTAAGGAAGAATTTCACTAAGTCATCTTACCAAGAATTCTCCTGATGTCTTTCCTCTTACTGAATTTCTATCTCTTTACTCCCCACTTGGCTCCTTGGCTATAAATTTCCATTTATTCTTGCTAAATTCAGAATTGATCTCAAATATATACTGAATTATCTTTCCCTTTATTACAATAGTGTCTTAATACAATCTATTTTTACTGATTTTACTAGTGTCTGGCTTTGGTTCTCTTTGACACACCCTCAAAATCACTAAAATTTTTTTCTAGTACTAATAGTTTCATAGGTCTAGCTACTAGAATATGTATTGTAAAGTGGCCTTCTTTGAATCAGAAAATCTAAAACTTGCATCTCGAATCATATTTAGTCCCGTAATATCATTTTATACTGAACACACACTCACACAAGGCCCCAAAAGAATATTGACTTTCACAAGGTTAGATAATATACATGGAGGACCTCAAAAAACCTGGAACTATCTTCTGGTCGGTGGGCCCCCTGTAGTACAGGTTTCCCCTGCTAGGTGAGTGTTTTAGGAACCAACCTGTATCAGTGAGTGCACCAGCTGGTGTTGTTGTGAGAGGCTGCATTTGGCTTTAGCGAATTTGTTTTTGGAGACTATCCACCACGTTTGTCCATTCCATAATGGGTGACTTACAAGCACACCTGCCCACGCCACACTATGTTCGACATTTTTTCACCAAAAATGGCATGACCCCCCCTGCTCCCACCCGCCCTATTCACCCAATCTCACTCCAGTGACTTTTGTTCCCCTGATGAAAACAGTCTTCAAAAGGAATGTTTTACCGACATGGAAGAGGCGAAACAAAAACTATTTTGAGCCGTGGAAAAAAGTCTCAGTAGGTCTATTGCATCAAATGAAGAATAGTTTGAAATTTAAACATGTAAGAATAGATACGTTTCTTATAAATAAGTTTTTGTGCCCCCCTCTTACATTTAAAAATTAATAGCAATTAGCTCAGAATTAGTAATTAAAGTCCAGTAAGGAAGAGGTTAGAAAATACCAAGTCATTTGAATTCAAAAAATAATAATAATCAGAAACTCACTGGACTAAAAAGTTATATTTAAAAGGAGACCCAGCCATTTTTTTTTAAAAAAAGAGACCCCTCAGTTGCGAAGGAGTGTGGCATTTAGGAAGAAAAAGATTAAGAGGTACAGAAATCCTCTTTTTAACAACATGTTATGTTTTCCAGTTTATTGCCTAAAAAGAATAAGAAGCAAGAGGCATCTAGGTATGGTGATGGGCCAATCAAAATCTGGTTGTGTCTGGTTCATGATCCCACAGGTGTAGGAGTAGATTCCCCCTGGAGCAGTCCATGCAATAACAGAGTAACCGAAGCAAAATATACGTGGCAATAAGTTGTGACAGAGTGGAAAAAGGGCCTTCTAAGTTGAGCTGGCTCTGATTCCATAGAGGTGGATGAGATGGCCTGATATCGTAGTGTGGTGAAATTGATGAATGGGCCATGACGGATGGCACAAGGTAACCCAGGTGATTGAAGGCCATGGTAGATAGAATGATTCCCCTCTCCCCTCTCTTCATATAACATAGCCCTGGAAACCTGTGACTGTGTTGCCTGGCAGAGCTTCAGGGAGTTTGAGAATGTAATTAGAGTTAGGTTTTGTAGATGGGGAGATTATCTTGCATTATACGAGAAGGGCCAACATAATCTCGGGGTTCCCAATACAGCGAGGCCCTTATTAGCGGTGAGAGGCAGAGAAGGCGATGTGACAACAGAAGCAGAACCAGGAGGGAGATCATCGGAGGCTGTGCTGTGGGAGAACACGGGCAGTCTTTGAACTGGAAAAGGCAAGGGATCCGGGTCTCCCCTAGAGCCTTCAGAAGGAACAGGGCCCTTCTAACACTTTGGTTTTAGTAATGTTGAAGTTCGCGATTTTCAGATAAAGTTATTTTTGTTATTTTAAGCCGGTAAGTTGGCAGTAAGTTTTTACAGCAGTCATATAGACACAAAATAGGAAACACGATCATTCTGTGGAAAGACACAGAGCATATGGCCATGCCAAGACACCAGGAGGTAATCAGCTACAGATATCATTGGACACTCCAGACTAGGGGCACAGGCTAGTCTTACGGGGCCTTCCCCCACGACGGAGAGCCATGAGGTTCAGGAAGGGCATGCTGCACCACACAGCCTTTGCCCCTGCTAGCAGGAGATGCTCCAGCCCTGTTCTCAACATAGCAGCTGGGTAAGAGAAATGGGAGAAGAAAGGTGGAATATGACCAAAGCACAATTTACCCACTGAAATGAAAAAAAAATTAAAGGTATGCGTTTTAAAATTGAGCAATTTTGTTTCCGGTCTTATACCTGTGACTTCTCTTCCCACCTATTTCCAAGTATTCAAAAGGAGCTTTTGAATTTCTATAATTGTGCCAATTATAGAAAATGAATTTGATAGATAGTCTACTGTCATCAGAAAAAAATCAATAAAAGGGCTACATTATGTCAGGAAGTAGATCAGAAAAGAACAAATGATTAAAATATTGATCTAAAAATTAAATGCTTACTATGTACTAAAAACATTATAAGACATATAAAGGAAAACTCTGTAGAAAACAGTGAGGGTTTGCAGGAGAACAAACATTCAGTAGCCTAATGAGCACCCTGCGTAGATTAAAGCAAACAAATTAAGTGTTCCAGGAGAGAGGTGTTTGTGTGGGAGGGGAGTGTTACAAGAGAGGACCAGATGGTAAGGATGTCATATACTCAATACTATGAAAGTCTGAAAAAAGTAAGGTAAAATAAAAACACTGTGTGTAAAAATGAGGCATGCATGCATACATACCTACATATGATAGCTTGAAATTCCAAGGGGAAAATTCACGGTCCCAGGATGAAACAAATATTCCATATTAAAAACAAAATTAATGGACTTCAGTGGTACAGATGGATTCTAAGAAATAGCTATAATAGAGAAAAATTGGAAGATGTTAGGAATTAGGCAAAGAAGGAATCTATTTCTTCTCTCAATAATGTAACAACAAAGTCAGTAAGAAAAATCAGGGACAAACAAAGAAAAGCATAAGAAACACATAAGAAAATCACATAAGAAAAGCATACTTCAAATGTTAAATAAATCAGCATGCATCATCATTTGGATAACTTATTGGAGTGAGAAAATAATTCATTTGAATTTAATTTTAGAAATACCCCCATTTGATAGGCACAGGGCTTATTGCACTGGAAGTATTGAGAAGAAAATCTAATCAAAGAAATTTATTTAACTCTGTAAGAAATGATATTTATTTGATAATAATACTATAGATTTATATCTACTCTTAGAAGTAACATATAAACAGATAACAAAGCCATAGTGTTGGCATTAGAGAACAAATGTTATTATTTCTGAGCATATTTTCCCAGGTTAGGAGCTCGGAAGTAGAGAATGTCTTAGAAGAAGTGGGGATGCAAGATATTTATCGAAATCAAAACCGATGATATTTAGGACAGGAAAAATTTACATTTAGAACTTTTTGTAGAAACTGCAATGTAAAATCCGAGATTTTAGGAAAAGGCAGCACCATAAATAAAAACAAGTCAGTAAGAATATAGATCATAGCTTCAACATTTTGGATATTGCTCGTAGTTTTCTTCATTGAACTGACTCCATGATCAACAAATGCTGACTTGAATTATAATACGGCTACTCTAGAAGGAACTAAGACGCACAACTATTTCCACACTAATGACTCTACATTTAGTCAAGGGCTTTAAGTAATATTCGGGGATGGTTAAGATTACACAGTCATTTTCTCATCTGTTAATTTAGGCTCTTCCACGGGATTGTGAGGAAGGCATTCTAAGGACCCACACACAGGAGACTGCAGTGTGGCATGGGTTTACTTGTGTGGAAACCGAAGCGGCCCCCTGGGTCTCCAGTGTTCCATCCCTCTCAGTCCCACAATGGAGAAAATCCAACCTTGTCTTCAGCAAAGCCAAGATAAAAGCCAGTGTCCAGAATTGTTGCTTTACATAAAGGCTTAGTCCTGTGAAGCCCACAGGCAGCAGATGAGTGGTCTCAGTTCTCATCCAGGTAGCTTAGCTCATTCCCAGCTGCTCCGGTGGTGGAGTCCACGTGGCTGCCAGCCTGCAGCTACTAAGGCCATATGGCTATGGAGAGAGAATGTGCAAGCGCATGAGGTGAGCCCATCACCAGGTGGGCGAGAGAGAGCTGCTTTGTTCTCCTAGGATTTTATTAGCTTGGGGTTGGAATGAACCAGGGTTTTTTGTTTGTTTGTTTTCAAGTTGGCCAATGAACTTTTCCAAGCTTTTGCAGCCTTGGGATATGTCCACAGCCCCTAGTTGGACTGACAGTCCTCTATGGTCCAGCATCTCCCTCTGTGTCCCCAACATCTGGTACCAGAGGCAAGGAGGGATGAGTGTTAATCCCCTTGGCAGGGAGGTGCTGCAACTCCCTGGAGTGTGAAGCTGTAGTTCCCTGGCTAGCAAACATGCTTACACTCCCCATTTTACTATTAAGCTCAATGTGTAGCGCCCTTTGCTCACCTTTCCCGTAAACAGTTATGCACTGACAGTAACACCATTGTGATTTTGATATATCGATGTTACTCTATTGTAAATAAAGAATCAGGTAATGTTTACTTTTGAATGGTATCATCAAAGATCATTAATAAAAAGTGTTGATATCCAAATTACTCTCTAGTTTCTCCTTTCCCTATTACTATGTTCTCACTAAAATATAAAAGTAAAACAAAGACGAGAATCTTAAAAACGCCCCACCATTTAACTACCTTTGTCAAGTGTAATTGTTTGCCATGTCCCCCCCCCCTTTTTTTTGTTCCATAAATCTTATCAGAAGCATTTAACTCTCTGTATTCCTTCTTCAAATGCTCCTACTTTCTGCTTCCAGGGATTCACATCTACTTCATTGGCTAGTATTTCTCAGCTTCTTTGCAGGATCCTGCACTAAGGGATTTAAGCATACCTACTGGGGATATTTGGGGCTTAGTCTAGAGCCTCGTCAATCCCTTATTTTCTCTAATTTATCTTAATGAACTCATCCATTGTTAAAGTTTAAATATCACCCACATATTAACAACTCCCAAATTTATATTTTGAAGTCTCCCCTCAATTGTGAATTTAAGTCAAAATCTCCTAATACTAATTAGTATTTTCACATTCAGTCAGCCAAGTTAATAATGTGTTCAAAAACAGAACATTCTTCTCAATTAAAGTATGTTCTGATTAAGTGTTTTCTATTCAGTAAATGGCTTTACCATCCAGACAACTATTAAAGGCAAAACTAGAATTTGAGCCAACTATTTAAATCATCAACTACCTTAGATTACTCTCAAAGCAGAAAACAAATTTCCATTCACCTTTCTTCAAACCCATTCTACAAATGTAATGCAATCCAATCCAATTCAGTTCAGTTTGATCCTAGCCAATGCAGTCTAACAGCATTTCTTAGCAGGACTGATATTACAATATGACCTTCCTGACTCCATCCTTGCTCTGCAGAAACATAAAATAACATTACCTCATTCTCATGCATACAATTAGTGAACAATGTTCTGTTGCCCTAAAAAAGAAAAATCAAATTTTAACCCTTTTCCACGATGCCCATCATGACCTGCCCTCTCCTGCTTCACTGGCTTTCAGATGCCCTCGTATGCTTTCCTGTTTCTGCCCTACTGGCATTCTTTTAGTTCTCTGGGGGCACACCATTTGGGTGAGAAGCACAACACTGGGTGCTTCTCAGTGATTCTTCTGGAATATTCTTGCTTTAAATCATAACCTCATTCTCTTGTTCTGATTAGGCATATTTCCAAAGACCATCCTTTATGCTATTACTGGATCCCACTGCTTTCCTCTAGCAGGATCTGGGACCTTTCATAAGTCACACAGTTTTGCATCTCCATTGTTGATGGTAGTTTGAGGCCAAAAATCAACATTCAACAAGTAATTATTGAATGGTAAATAGCTTTATCTGGTTTTGAAACATCAAATGGTATTTTGTCTTCTTAATTATTAAGGTGAAGAAAATATTGCATATTGCATTAGGACCTGATTTACCAAACAGAATGCTTTTAAAATATTGAAGAAAAAGGCATAGTTTCTTTTAGAAAGAGGTTGTTATAAAATACTATCTGAGGATAAATAAAGGAGGAAGGAGTAGCACAGACAGACCCCGAACATAATGGCCCTCGTTTTGTAACAGAAGTGCGAAACTCTCATAAGAGAGTGTGATTTAGTAACTAACCACAAAAAGAGACAGTGCGAGGCTCCTACGTGAGCACAGTATCTGAGGGTGTCACAAACCTCTTTGTTGGACTGGCTCTCTTTTACTAGTTCTGAGATGGAAAAGCACTGTTTTGAACTCTTATGTATCAAGGTTCCCTAGCATGGTGGCAGAAAAGAGAGAGGTTGTCAGCTTAGGAGATGATTCAGGAAAGTTATTTTTCAGCTTTCTGGAAGAAGCAGGAGGCAGTGGGAAGGTTACAACCCTGAAAGATAACCCACTCCTGCATGACAGAAATAACTCAGAAGCAGAAGTACTCTTTTCTAAAATAGGTTGTGCCAATTGGCGTGGCAGTTTAAAAATTCCATTGAAGAGAGATCTGCTGATTTAATGACTAGGCTGTGACCTTTCTCGTTTAGATTTCGTTGCAGTGAGTGTTGCTATGGACCCCTGCCTAAATTTATTTAGTCGTGTGGAAATAAAAAGAACAATGGCGCTATTTCAGTAAAAAATAACAATAAGAACGAAAGGGATGTGTAGAGCTAAGACAGTTTTTGTAGTGGAGAGACCACTGTTCTGTATTTTCATTCCCTGATGCTTGTCTGGTCACCAAGCCAAATGAGGAGAATTGTTGGTAATTAAAAAGTAATTCACTGAAGTGAGTGCAGCTGTAGCAATGGCTTCATTGCCAAACTCAGTGTAATCTATAGAAGCAAATCCTGTTTCAACTGAAAAAAATCATTTACTCATGAGAATAAGTCTGGAATGCTTTTTGCATCTATAAAAACTTTGGTGAATTTTTAGCAATAAAATTGTAAAGAAGAAAGGAGAGCTTGCCAATATAAAAAGTGTTACCCTCAAATATGTGTGCATCTGAATAATTATTTACAAACTACTCTGAAATAAGCATGTGGCTATTGTACAGCCATTTTTATTCCCTATTTTATCACCTGGGTTTAAATGGCTTGAAATAAAGAGTCTAGAAAAGGAGAAAATAAGCATTTAAATGATTTATTTTGACTTTTAAGTGTAGATATAATACTTGAAAGCCTGGTATTAGAATATCATTAAATCTGTAAATATTTTATTGACTTTCTCTTGGCATTTTCTTTACCAAGTATTATTTCCATGCCCACCAACGTGAAAGTTTCCACATGGGGAATACCTTCCTTCCCCTGGTGGTAAGTGTTCCCTTTACTTAGTATCTCAGATTTCTTTTGTGTGTTGCTTACTTTGTGCTGACAGCACTTGGAACTTTTTTTTCTATTTTTGTACTTACCCATAATTTTGAAACTACTTATTCCTATTTGTGTCTCCTTCAAGAGACTGCTATTTTTGGCAGGTCAGCGCAGGAAACGTTCCCACCTGTTGTACGTGCCCCACATGTGTACATCACTTTCAGTGCCTGGCTGGGCTCCGGTGCCCGGTGGAACACTGATAAAGGTAGACCGAGTGAAGAAAGGGTTGAAGAGCTGTACACTTCACATATATTCCTGTAATTTGTTTTTATTATCAGATTTTTTTTTGCTAAATTATATCAGCATATTTGTAATGCCTAAGAGATATTATTACATGAATTACATTTATGGACGAAAGTTGGTTACTTGCAATAGAGGTGGTTTATTAGATAAAGATAGGGACTTTTAAAAAAAAATCTGACTTGTGTCCAAACTATATGATAGATTCATTGGGAAACTGCATTAACCGCCATTTACTTTAAGGTGAAGTTGTTGGATTGGTCCTTGACAGGCACCATCTACTGAGTTCTTCAAGGTGGGGCTGGAGGTGGGAAGCCCTTGGCACTGATGCAAGAACTGGGCTGCCTGGGTCTACAGCTCCCGGTGTGTTGGAGAATAGTGATTCTGAAAGGGAAAACCAATAGGTGGAGAGGGAAAGAAATGAGAATGAGAGAGAGATTTCTCATTGTTTTCCTGTCTCTCTTTTTCGTTTTGTTGCAGCAGTTGTTCCCGAGAGCCGAGTGCCTTTCCCTGCACGAGTGAACTGAATTCAGGTCTACTTCGCTTGTAACTAGAAGTCGTCTGAGGAATACTGCCCTAGGTGCTGTAAGCCTTCATGAAAAATAGGCAAAAATTGATTACATGCAGTATTTGCCAATTCTACACCAGGACAGTAGAAGGTGTCTGCTTTAGCCTGATTTTAAAGGGTAATGCTGTTTGACTTTGATCTCATAGTAAATTGGAGTTCACCAAGTTGTCTGCAGTTGTAGGGAAACTATTAAAATTCTGAAAATGGCTTTCCATTTTACTTAGGAGACCAAAATAATTTTAAGATGCTAAATAATTTCTTACTGCAATAATATCTTTAAAAAATGTAATATATGTTCCTATGCTAATTGCAGAAACACTTATATTTTCCTCAAAATAATAAAGAAAAAACAAAGTAAATGTTAGAATTTAAATATTTAAGTACTGATGGATAGACTTTCTCTGTCAGAGTAAGAATAGATATATAAGAAAACCATGTATCCTAATTTTAAAGAACTATCTCCTGAACTGTTCATAAATTTCATGTTGGATCATAACTTAAACTAAATGTCTTCTTTATTTAAAATATAGAATCCTTAGAGGAATTTAAAGCCAATTAAGTTTTAAAAGTTGTTAAACAGAGCAAAACATAGAACTGTGCATGGAAATAAGTAATAGGTTGTTGTAAGCATAAAGAAGTTACAAAGAGACACATGATATCCTTACATTAAAAACAAAAACACATTGATTCATCACACAAATGTGTCTTGGGGCATTCTGGGTACAAGTTACTGAAAATTCAAAATATTCTGTATTTCCTTTTAGAGTTTCTCAAACAGTATGGCAAGAAACAATGAACATGAATGAATGAATGAATGAATGAATATCATCAGACAGTGATACGTGAAATGAAAAGATATAAGGAAGTTTAAAAAGAAAAGGACAACTAGGGGTTGGTTAACTGATAAAGGTCCACCTGAACAGACACTTGAAGAGTGGGGCGGATTATCAGGATAGCTGAGGGGAGAGTGTTGAGGGCCGAGGGAACCGTTTTGTAAACAGCCCTGGAGCAGTGTTATCTCTGGAGTTCCCCGTCACTACAAGGTGACCTGCATGTCTGATGCGGAATGAGTGAGACACAGTGTGGTAAATACCAGAACAGAGAACCGGCCTAGCACAACTTTATATAGGGCGATGTAGCTTATGGAAAGACACTCGGCTTTTATTCTGAGTAAATTTTGAAGACACTGGATGGTTTTGAGCCAAGGAACTGTCTACTTGTGTTGAAAAAAATTCTATTGCTTTGTTAAGCATAAACCAGAGATACACAAAGATGGAAGCCGTGAGACTGGTTAGGGAGATTTCATGGCCAGAGTTCAATACTTACCTGGAATGCCCTAGTGTGACAACGCCTGCCATTTATAAAATTGTCTTTAAACATTTGTAAAATATATACTTCCTGACAAGTGTGATTTATTTGAATTTATCTTTCATATTTTTCAAGAACTGTCATCTCGTCACATCATCAATATGACAATTAACAAATACATGTAGCTTTCACTTAATATCATATGTGCTCTGTGTCATGTTTTGTACATAAATCATGACAAATGTGCAAAGCAGGAGCTATCTTGACCTACTTAATGGGACAAATAAAGCACTGAAAGGCTAATCAACTTGCCTAATTTTCTACTATGGAATGGCAGATTTGACGTGACCCGAGTTCTTTGCTGCTAGGGCCTGTCATTTTTCCCCTGAATTAGGCTGAAGTTTCTGGCTATTGTGGATTGATTTGGTAGAATCCAAGCCAAAGAGTGATAGTGATTCTGAAGTGCAACAGCATTTCCAAAACAAAAAGATTTAAGAATACCAAAGTTATGGCTTGGGATTGATTTACTTAAAATGCATATCCATACTATTCCATTGTTTTCTAACATAATAATATCTATAAAACACATTCACAAAAGTTAGATACAATCTAGTCTGATAAAGTAGATATGATCATTAATGAAATTATTTATTTTTAAAGATTATTGACATGTTAGTAGCAAATTTTGTATACCAGCTTCCCCAAAACAAAGTATTTCTTATTACTTATATTTTCTCTTTCATTTAGCCACCTGTCGTCATAGGCTATATGTAAGAAATAAACCACTGTGCACTATGTTAATCTTTTCATTGTATTGTGATTATTGTTATTCAAAATTATTCTTCAGATATTGCCCTATGCTTTTTGGAATAGCAATACTGCTTCTGGCATTTAATGGAAAATAAATTTAAAACTAACAAAGTATTTGCATGTGCATTTTATTTTTATAAAAACTAGTGTGTAAATCCTTGTAAATTCAGAAAATTTTAAAAAAACTGGTAATTTATCCACCTATTTTCATGTTCCAGAAACACTTGAATAAGCTGATGTACATTTGAAACTAAAAGATATACGTTTCAATCTATTTATTGCAAAATGTTACTGGATAACTAATGGAATTACCGATAGTTTTTCAAGAAACTAAAAGTGAGATATAAAAAGACATATAATTGCAATAAGTGTAATTTTTCCTCTGAAAAATTGCTTCTTTAATATTAGCATAGTGGGCTGTAATGTCACAGAAAACATGACTTGACTGAAAAGCAGTCAATGAAAAAAGTGGTCTCTTCGGGAAGTTCAGGAAACATCTCTTCTACAAATTGGGGACTGCTGTTGGTATTCACCTTGGAATTTTTCTTTAGTTTTTATTCTATTTGGTAACTTTTTAAAATGTACATTCTCTGATAGTAGAAAATGTAATAATGATTCCTGAGAATTGTCAAAACACTTTTTTAAAGATACCTGTCTATTTGTGTGAAGACTTATTCATAATATATGCTAAAGACATTTTCATAAGAAATCAATGGATACGTGGTAAGATGTTTAAAGAATTATTTTCTTCTAGAAAAGAAAAGGAAACTTTCACTGAATAACTGCAACTAATTGTCTATGTGAAGATATCCTAAACTCTAAAACATATTTGATAAATAACATGTGTATTTGTGAAACTTATCGTTACTCTAGTGTTCAGTGATCCTTTGCAGTATCCATGGAGATATCTGGAATAAGAATGACCCAGATTCTGGTACCATGTAAGTGCTTCTGCCCCTTTCCAACCCAGTGTGAAACCACTTTTATTCAGTAAATGAGCAGATATAAAATTAAAATATTTTTCCCCAACAAACTACAGATGATTTTGAGAGATGTAATTTTTTCAAAAATAAGAGAAATATTTGAACAAAGAACTTTACCTTAGCAGTTTACAAATTGTGACATTAGCAGGTTTTCCTTCTACCTCTCATACGTATCACAGACTATTCAACTACACTCTACTTTCCAGATTATTAACCTATTACTTTGCGTGTATATTTTGTGACTCAAGAATCAGTCTTATGAGTACATTCATCACTTACTTCATGTTCAATACCTAAAATATTTGTTTTCCAAAATATATAAAATACAAGGTTTTTATATGTTCAGGGTTCTCTAAGAAAAGTGTATTGTGTAGAATTAAAAATGACTCAAGATGCTTGCATTCATTCATTCATTTATAAATATTTATTGAGAGTATATGTAAATCATATTCTGTGAGGCAGTTGGATATATTGATGAACTATGCAAGCTTATCCATATCCTCATTCTATTTATGATCTAAATGATATAGTTAACACTGTGTTGGGCAGTGTACTAAGAGTGTCTATGAAAAAGCATGAACAAATGTTGAACATTTCTGAAGCTCAAGAAGAAAGACTAATATTAGATAAAAGAAGCGTACTGGAGATAATTAAATTCAAGGGCATTACGAGGACACTTGGAATAATACAGTAAATTTTAAGGGGTCACGAAAATGCTAAGGTAGTATTTTATCTTAATCAGTGTGTGTGTGTGTGTGTGTATTTGAATAATTCTGCATGTGGAAACAAGGCCAACTTAAAAAGTTGGATTTCATTTAAATTATATTCTATTAATAATACTTTTAAATTTTACTCAATTTTTACAGGCCATGTCTTTCAAGAAAAATGGTAAAACATGATTGATGATTAAAGAGGCAACGAAGACAAAGTCTGTTCAGGAAAGTGTTCATTATTCACTTATCACACCTAGATTTTTCACTGCATGTGGAGAAACTGAATGATTTGATTTCCAAACTTATGTTTTCCAAATATCTAGCAATCTTAAGACTGCTTGGAAGCTGGGACTCTCAACCCAGGACTGTTGACATTTGGGGCTAGATAACTTTGTTTGCAGGGCCTGTTCACGCATTGCAGGATGGCTAGTAGTTTCCCAGGCTCCATTCTCCACTTAGTGACAAGGGAACGTGCCTCCAGAAACCGTCAGGTGAACCCTGCAAGGGGTAGAAACTGTCCTGGCTGATAACCAATGACGAGTAAAATATAACAAAAGACACTGAAATAGAGGACAGGTAGTCAGTGACCAGGGGGGAGAGGGGAGGGAATTTCAGGGGAGAAGGGAAGGGTTTACAGGAACAAATATAGAGGACACATGGACAAAACTAGGGGGGTTGGAAAGGGGAGGGAGGAGGGGAGGGATGGGTGGGTGGGCTGGAATGGGAATAAAGGATAGAAACTGTACTGAATAAACTAAAATAAAAAAATTAAAAAAAAAGAAATCACCATCTCAGCAAAGCATAGTTTTGATAATAGTTATTTTGTCCTATTACATTTTTTGTTTTTAAGGCCTGCACAAAATTCACATCAACATTTTTAAAAAGTTTCAATGTTCATAAACTCATTCTAGAATGTAAAATGATTTTTATTATTATGAATTGGGTGTTTTAACTGATATTAATAATAAATAAAAAATATCCTTAGCTTTATTAATGGGCAAGATTAATAAACCTTACATGAAAAATATGTAATTGCCTCACCTGTCAAAAGAAAATGGTGCTTTTAAACTAAATACTCATGGGATATCATTTTCATAGTTGATATTGTTTTTAATAAAACTAATTGAAATATTTTGCAGGCATAAAACTTACTGGAATATGTTCATTTGTGTCTGTAACTTGAGTATTGCCTCATTATGATACTTCTATGTTAATAAAACATAATTATGGGCTTAATGGCTCCTAGAAGTTCATCAAATGCTGTATTTCCATAGGTTTACCTTTCTAAACCATTTTATGTTGTGAGATTGTGTAAAGGACACATGGAGGAATGCTGGTATTGTTGGATCTTATAGAGTTTAGAAGAAATTATTACAATGTTGCAATTCATTGTGGTTGCTTCTCATATTGCTTCACATAATTGGTAATTTTGTTTACGTCTGAGAACTTATCATCTAAATAATATTTTTCTGTGACATGGCTATAATATTTTTCTGTGTCATGGCTATAGTTTTACAAATATATACATTTTTTAAAATAGTAAAGCTAATGAAGACTATTTTATGGTATGTATAGGCTTTTTCTCATGTATGCCTCAGTATGTCATTAATGATTTTCATTTCCTTTACTTAATTGTCCCTCATCCCATAAATGTTATCTTTCACTCAGATTATCAATGTTAATTTATTGGGAAATGAAGACATGATTTTGGTATTACTTTGAAAGGTGACAAATCAAATTTTATATTTGGAATTAAGTTACCTTCTTTTAATGAGTTATTTATTGATTAATTATCATTTCTGGCAGTCTTTTCTAAACTGTTTCTGGTTTCTTTATACTCAACAGATACTTACTGGTTTCACATTAAACACAATATTCCATGTGCAGCCTTACTAGTCTTTTGGACTTCTATTTCTTACTGCTAGAAACCACATGTTATGACCCTGGCTCTTTCTTGTATCATTTAGTTATGTTTTAGGGAAAGGCTCTTCTTAACTTGTAACACTTACTAAGCATCTCAGCAACATCCCCTGTAAACTTACCAGTGGTGGGTGGTTTCTCAGACAGACGTGACACTTGTAATGATATTCACTTGCATCTGAGGCGTCTCTGAACCCACCGAGGGCAGAAACAAGTACTTGATGCTCCCCTTTAGTTTTCTGTGGTTACATGAGACTGGAAAAAACAGGGGGTCAATACATGGGGAATGTATTTTTAGTTTGATTCTTTAGGGCATTTAGCAACACATTTTAGTAATATTTTGCAAATACTGCCTTTTAATTATTGCCATAATGCTATATTTCCAAAATTGTATACCAACTTTTCTAATTATCTCAGCATCCTATCCTGAATAAGGGATAGTGGAACATGATGAAGTGTTTTGAACTATAGCACTAGCTTCCAGGTACTTAAAAGGAAATGAATAGCCCTGGCTGGTGTGGCTCAGTGGATTGAGTACTGGACTGTGAAGCAAAGGGTCGCTAGTTCGATTCCCAGTCAGGGCACATGCCTGGGTTGCAGGCCAGGTCCCTGGTGGGGGGCACATGAGAGGCAACCACACATTGATGTTTCTCTCCCTTTCTCCTTCCCTTTCCCTTTCTCTAAAATAAATAAATAAAATCTTTAAAAGGAAATGAATGAAAATACATGGAAACAAAGGTAATAACCTTAGGGAGGTGTCCTATCCCTTGGACTCCGATGGTGAAAAATACAAGGAAATAAGTTGCAGATTTCAAGAGTCATAGAAAAACAATGATCCTGAAGCAGAAGAAACACAACTCCTAACCTTGAAATACAGAGAGGTGCATATCATCTAGTAAGGGCGCTGCAATCTAAAACAAAGAAATTTAGTTAAGTCCAAAGAACCCTTGTGAAACACCTGCTACCTGAGCTGGAGAATTGAAATTCCACTGCTCGGTTATCAGATGGGCAAAAGTACAAAAGCATGTCAAAACACTCGGTGAGTCTGTTAGGAGATGCTCATTTATAGTGGGTAAAAGTATATATTTTTTGGTTGAATGAATCTTAATAAATATTTATTGAGTATCACTTGACCTGCTTGTCAGAAAGTAGATGAGACAGTGAAAAAATAGATCTAGGCCATGCTTTCCTGGAGCTTAATCCTTAGTTGACACCAGAAAAAGTTAGGAAGGCATTCTTTATGTGGCAGGTATATATTTTCTCTAGATAGACTCTGAGTGAACCAAATTTAAGGTTATGAGAATATTGTTCACCATGATTATAGCCCAATAGCCTTAGAAAGTCAATCACAGGCAATCAAATGCTACAGACAAAGAAAAAAATCACAACAATTGCTTGTTTATTTTTTATACTTCTGACCCTAAAGGCCTGTATTAGTACCTCTTAGGAGAGATATACTTGAAAATAAATAGAATGTTAGCAAGTCCTCTTGACCAGAAGATTGTGCTGGCCATATGCCAATGCCTACATGTTGGTTTGAGTCCAAGCATCCATGTGGGTCTCCAGGCCTCAGTGAAATGGGAAAGAACCGATACAGGACAAGGGTCCCGCTCATACTGTACTTCATGGCCAGCCCTTGGCCCTTTCATGGTCTGTCTTCTCCTGTCATCTGGGTCATATTTATTCCCAGGATCTACCCTCAAATTTTGTTCAATAAAGCTCCTAATTACCACCAATTATTTATCATCCATTAAATTGCTGTACCCTGTTTCCACAGTCACAGGTTATTAACCTTAAGAATTAGAGTATTTAACAGAGCAAGGCCTTTATACTCTGTAATAGATAGTCATTTTTACAGTCTTATTAAAGCACTTTTAGCATAGGAATATCAGAACTTTTACCTCCCATCATAATACATGGTGAGATAATCACCAAGAATATTTACAAGTAGTCTTATAAAATTAAAGTCAAACTAACTAAACTATTGTTTTAATTAGTAAGATGCAATATTTCTTTCTACTGAAGAGCTTTTATTTAGGGCTCATTAACAAAATATTGGTGGAATATCCACTTAGAATTTTTGCCATCTTATGTGCCTCTTACCTGCAAAAATCCGTTGTAATATGAGTTCCAATCACAGAAAGCAACGCAGAACAAATAACTTTGACCTACAGAGTTTGAAAAACTGTAAAACTAATTCCAAAAATGTGATAATCTGGCTTGTCAGATAAATGTAATTTTAGTCATCAATTTCAGCCTTATTTTGTCATGCCATCTTTTCAGGTATCGTGGTTCCCACAATCTGCAAAAATATATTTCTATCTCCTTATGGGATGTTCATTGTTCCCTTAAAAACCAATGGTGACTTTGCAGCTTTTGTGCTCTTCTGAGAGAGTGGAAATAAGCCCAGTGTCCATCCACAGGAGGCGGCAAGAAGGTATATTCCCTCCTAGCATGTACCACACACTCGGGGAAATGCTAATTGATGGGTGGCCAAAAATCGGGAGAAAATCTGTGATAAAATTTAACTGCTGAAAGACAATTTACATAGTGGCCAGGTCACTAAACTAAAGAGTGTCTCTCTTATCAAATGCTATTGTTTGTATGCATTTGCATAATACATGAATTTATATAGAATGTTAGCGCTTTAGCAACTTCTGAGTATTTCCCCTACATTGCAATTGGTCATCAGAATTTCAGTTTAGTTTCATTGTCATTGCAATTTCTCTCCTATTTGCCCCCAGCAACTTTACCAAACCCATTCTTCTGTGAACAAAGTACTGTATATTCCGGGTTTTCTTAGACTTTGAGCTTATGAATGACATTTGGAAATGCACTTCCTGTGTGTTGTGATTTACGAGTGTTTCCAAAGGTTGAATGTCAATACATTTATAAATCATAAAACTTTCACAATTTGAAAATATTTCCAAACCAGAAATACAGCTGACTACATCAAATGTATAGTTTCTGTCCATTAGAAAAATGAGACATTCAGTATCTGAAAGATGACTATATACACACTCACATTCAACTCAGCTAACTTTCAAAACCACAGCTAACTTGCCAAATCAAAGGCCAAAAATTGAAAAAATAATACATTAAAATTAAAATTGAAAAGGATTAAAACTTCAAAAATATTCAAAGGTTGTTGAAATTATTCCACACAGTATAATTCCCTAAAAATATTGTAAATATTTAACAGAAACATGTTTTGTGATAACATGTAATTTAGCAAGCATAGTAAGTTATTTTGAGTGAGCTTATTAGCTGAAATTATTTCCAAAACATAACACAGTTCCCCAATGGCACAATTAGCAAATTATCATAAATAAGCATAGACTTTCCCAGTCATAAAAAAAATAAGGCTTGTTTTCAGTAGTTTCCTTTATCTGTCTTGCAAAATCTTTTTAGGCAATTATGTATAAAAGACCTGATTCTTCTTTGAAATGTAAGATAAAAGACAAACGTTTAACAAATATGTAAAACAAATATGAATTGAAATTTTGAGTCACTTTTCTATCTCAGACTATAACAAGTTTAGAAATAATGCACTTATAACAATTACGTAACCATGATAATTACTTCCTCTGGAATGACTGATGGTGTGTCCCGTACTCACACTGTAGAAGTATTTTAAAACTTTGGAGATAAACAAATCAGTTTCTTAGAGCTCAATACCTATTCTGTAAAATTACAACATGTCTATGCCTGCTATAAAATTAAAGCATATCTATATTTTCTCAATATTTAATTGTTGCTGAAGTATAAGTGCTTAATATTTTCGATGAAATATTATATATACCCTCCTTGCCAAAAGTCAAAAACAAAGGGCCGAGGTAAATGATATTTTTTTATGATAAAAGACCCAATCAAACATGTATTTTAAATTAAACTTGAAGCTTGCTTTCTCTACTACTTATACCATGTAAGGAAGAAGGAGCACTCACCTCTTTCATATTTTTCAGACTTTATTAGAGACCATTGGAATAATTTTCTTGCTTCTCTAAGATTCCAAAACACTTTTAACCCAAATCCAATAAATCACTCATCTTTTCAAGTTTATTTGCAATTCTAAGCGCCATTTAAACATCATCAATAAGGTTACTTGTTATCTAGCTTTATAGCATGCTTAACAAGAACGCAAATTTGCTGCTCAATATCATTGCTAATGAATCTTTTTCTTTACAGTTCTTTCCCTTATGCTTTTATTATGCATTTTCTAAATCAATAGCTGCTAAAACTGTCAGAGAAGTAGTCCCTGGTTACACTGACATGATCTTACTTGAAAGTTGTACCTACTTTGCCTGCTGCCTGCCGCCTCCGCCTTCATTGCACATTCCGCTCGGGTGCCTCGGTTCTGTCGCACGAGTAGTAACACGGTCCCTGACGAGCAGCAAGCATCGCTGCGTTCTAGAGGCTTTTGTTATCAGTCTGCTGTGTAGATTCCTAAGACATGCTCTTAAAATAGTTCAGTGTAAATCTCCAACTGATTAGAGATTTATTTAAGAATTTGCTTAAATTCCATCCTATCTGGACCACGAATTTAAAAAAAAAAAAAAAGAATCCATGCATTGAATAAGAGGTTAGATAAAATAACAGCAAAATCTCTTCAAATTGAGAACTTTTGTAGTTCTGATCAATCACTACCTTCCAGGATTTATTTCTCCTGTTCTGTGTCCAAGAGGAATGGGCAGGGAAGCCCCCCCTTTGCCATCTTGTTCCTGTTTCCTCTAGTGATCTATAGTATATTTTTCAAAATGTTTTAGTCAGCACAGATGTTTATTATAGTATTTATATTTTTCATGAAACAAATTCTATTGAGCTGTACAAAACACTCGCCATTGGGAATATAAATCTTCATAGGTAAAAATGCTGAAGTTTGGAGAAAATAAGTGACTCTCCACATTAAAACTAATCTGACATCTTGACAGCTGGATGAACCCAGACCCTTGACCCCTCCCCTTCCACCAGGTGATCTCTGGAACATGGGCACAGAGCTCTGGGTGGATCAAAGTAGGATCTCCATTAGTTCTCTCTCCGGGGCTAGTTGCCCTGCGTGTTATCTAACTGTGGCATCAGAGACTCCCTGCACCTAATCCCTTTGACCACCTGCTCGGGGGACAAGCACATGGAGGTGGAGGGCGCAGGGATCCATTTCATCTTGATGCCGCCCAACACTGTGTGTCCGTAGGTAAGTTCCCCCTTAAACTCATTAATCCACAAGCTCCACTCGTCTGCCTCATTCTTTGGTTTCTGAGCTCTTTTTTGGTGTTTGGGGTCAGTTTGCATATATGGCCCTCTTCCAAAACAATTGGCGAGCCAGCAAGGAAGAGTCTGAAAACCAAAGCATGGGCAGTGAATGGACAGGAAACACCTGCAGGGGAAATGCCTAGTTGCCCATCCACTTCCAGGTGGGGAGGGGTGGCCTGTATGCTGGATACGTGGACTGCCACGCAAATATGTATATACGGGGGTGCCCCTAAACACCAGCGGCTCCCCTGCACTTGTTGGAGGAACTGCACTGTGACAAGGCAGGAAGATTTATGGGCACAGCAATAGATTGGTCCTTCTTATGGGCTGTTCAGCTGACCATTGATGCCCAGTTTGAAGCCAAAGCCAAGGTTAAAAAGCTAAAGAAACAAGTGAGACTAAAAGGAAATGTATTAGAATGTCTCCATCTCTTAACATCAGGACTGGCTGACAAAGGTTGGGAGTGGGGAAGATGTCCTATAAACAGATCCCACTTCTTTATGGAGGCCATGGAGTCTCTGTTTATATTTGTTTGTACATTTGTGTGTCTATATATGTGTTGTATAAGAGAGGGGACCCCCAAAATGGAGCCATCTCCTGGAGAATGGGACCCTTGTAGTACAGGCTTCCACTCCAGGTGAATGTTACAGGAATCCATCTGTATCAGTGCACCAGCTGGTGTGGTGAGAGGATTCCTTCGGCTTCAGTGATTTTTCTGACGCATTTTTTTCAATGCGTGTGCTTGCCCGTTTCTTGATGGCTGATTTACAAGTGCACTGCCCATACCTCGCTGAGTGTTCAGCAGTTTTTGACTATAAACAGCATGACCCCTGAACCCCACTCTCCCTATTCACCTGCTCTTACCCTCAGACAACTTTATTTTTCCCCTGATGAAAAATCCTCAAAGGAAAACATTCTGCTGATGTGGTGGAGGTAAAACCAAAAATGGCAGAAGCACTAAAAGGCATCAAAATCGATGAGTTCAAAAACTCGAGTGGTGGAAAATGTCTTAATAGATGTATTGCATCATATAGAGAGTACTTTGAAGGGGACTGAAATTTAAATATGTAAGGATAAAAACACAGTTTTTTTTATAAATAAGTTCTGGGGATTTTTTGGTCCGCACTCTTATGTGTAGTGTTTCTGCCTCTGGATAGTACTGTGATTTCGTAAAGAAGCTATGTTTAAAGGACTTTAAAACAAACAAGTGCTTGTAAGGATTAGTATTCTAAACTTCTCAGAAATATAGAAAGTAGTCTTAATGTTTTTCAGAGTCATGTGATTTTAAAAAAAATTGCTTTAAAGTGAATTTAAACTTATTTGGTTAATTAAAATAAACATTTCTTGCCCTGCCTGGTGTGGGTCAGTGGATTGAGTGTCAGCTTACAAACCTAAAGGTTGCTGGTTCGATTCCCAGTTGGGGCATGTGCCTGGTTGCAGACCAGGTCCCTGGTTGGGAGAGTGTGGGAAGCAACCGATGCAACCGAAGCAACTGAGGGATGTTTCTCTTGAATACTGATGTTTCTCTCCCTCTCTTTCTCCCTCCCTTCCCCTGTCTCTCAAAATAAATAAGTAAGTGTTAAAACCTAACAGACATGTCTTAGTCTCATGGAACTATTATGGATAACATACTAAGATTAAAATTGATTTAGTTAAACAAATGTGTTTAAATATCAAAAACAAGCTGATGTAAAATTACAGTTTGGTTCTCCTCTCTAATAACAGGGGAAAGTTCACTTGGCCCACGGGTCTGCTTCTGAAAAAATACTGTACTGTGTTTTATGTTGTCTTAATCAGCTCTCTGAGAAAACAGAATCTTCTCAGTAGTGAAAACTTACTTTCTGCATTTCAAATGCCCTAGCTGACTTTTATGAAAAGACAGCAGCAACAAGATGTTCATTCCACTTCTGCAGAAATGATCCCTCATTGCCAGATTTACACCATTCCGATGTCCTTGTAACGGCAACAGTCTGATCCTGAGCCAGGAAAATTACAACACAGAGACAATGGTTATAAATTAAATAAATATGCATGGATATAGGAAACCCACAATAGTCACCTGGTTCTTCATGGCTCCCTGGAAACCCAATTTTCAGTTTTTGCATTCCTCTATACCAAAAGGAATGCATTTAGACTGGACTTTATTCACTTACTACTTAGTATGTTTATCAGCAGACTCTTTTTGTTGAATGCATATTTTTTCAATGGGTGTGAGCCTTCCCTTATCACAATGCTAATCCTCTCACAGTAACAAAGAAACTGTTAAAAAATATATTTCCCACTTGGTGTACATCTTCCAACTGCTTCCTCAAGGCTATTTACATAGCCCCGCATATGCCATAGGATGGTGGCTCAGGACCTGTCACTACTTTCCTTCCTGACCTTTGTGAAATGGGCTCATTACATCAACGACATAGTGTTAGCTTATGAAGATGGGCCTCTGCTACAGAAGACCTTGCAGGCCTTGCCAAGCCACCTGCAAGAGAGAGGATGGGCCATCAGTTCACAAAAATTAGAAGGCCCAAGCCCAGCTATACATTTCCTAGGGATCACCTGGTCTGGTAAGACACATCTCTTACCATGCACTGTCATTGAAAAGGTATAGCATTTTCTTTCCCACACCTAAAATAGTGAAACAGATACAAATTTTTTTAGGCCTTTTAAAATACTAGAGGGCTTTCATTTCCCATCTGGTTCCATGTTTGCACCTATCAACTGGTAAGGAAAAATGCTTATTGGTGCTGGGAAGGTAAACAGGAAGCTACATTTGAGAAAGCGGAGGTCATAGTAGCCCTCGCACAGGCCCTAGGTTCCCCCCTTGTTGGCGTCTTTGAATGTAACTGAAAGCCTTGAAGGAACTAAGTAGGCTCTATGGCAAGCTCAACAATGGAATGCCCCTCTTGAGTTCCAGTTCCAAAGTATGGGAGGATACAGACACCTGCTATGCCCCCAGCGAACAGCTGGTCTTTGGAGTGTATAAAACATCGCGACAAATAGGATCCATCATCACTACCTTACCAGTGATGGTGTGGGCCGAAGGGGTGTTTGCAGGCCCACTGCTGCTGTTGCCAAAGCCTCCACCTTACAGAAATTACAGGCATGTTTCCAGCACAGCAATGCCCTTTCCACGCGCCCTTTGGGCAATGAGTTGCATGTCATTGTGGGGCCAACGAGACCACTTCAGTGCCTACTGTAGAGCCCCCACAAGAAACGTCCTCATCAGCGAATGAAAGCACAGTTCCTGTTCCTAAAGAAACATCATGTTCTAATAAGTCAGCAGAGTAAGTCTTTTGTATGGACTGTGCTGGCCTCACGGTCCCAGACAGACACTAGAGTACAACAGAGGAGCCGGTGGGCAGAGCTAAGGCCCACATGGCTGGTATGTGCAGACAGTTGGGCTATATTTAAGGGGCCCACAACCTGAGTGGCACTATAGGCACAAGACAGCCGGCAAGTACTCAAGAAACTATTATGGGGGACCGCAAGGTGGCAGGGAATCAGCAAATGGTTATAAGACCCAACTGCTAGCCTGACAGTCTGTCATGTTTCTGCTCACCAGTCTGATTCACCTCCCCAAAACAGGAAAGCTGATATACCAGCAAAGAGCAGGATACTGACTCTCAAACATTCAGACCAGCATACCGGGCACGGCAGTGCCTGGAGGGATGGCAAGAAGCAGAGGGGGCTGGATAGCCCCTCTGTTTTGTTAAACTAAGGGCAGCAGTAACCAGTTGCCTGCTATGTTGTCACTTGTGCCTCCGCCCCATCCCACTCGTACTGATAGATACACATAAAGAATCTCTCCCTGTACCAGACTGGAAGATAGAGTACATTGGGCCTCTGCCAATGAGCTGAGGATAGAAATATGCTTTAACATATGTAGATACTGCAACAGGACTATATTATACCTTTCCTTGCAAAAGAGCAAACCAAGCAACCACAACGAAGGAATTAGAACAACTGAGTGTTACACATGGCTGCCCTCATTGCACGGACAGCAACTGGGGTGCAACTTTCACTGGAAATGATGCCCAAGACTGAGCCCATGAGAATGGCAAAGAATGGAGATATTATTTACTCTATAACTCACAGGCTCCTGGGTTAATTGAAAAAGAAATGTTATTTTAAAGGCACAGCTCTGAGTTATTTTACAATTCTATACCTTGCATGAATGGGCAAAGGTCACTGCTGAGACAATTAGAAAAATAAATGTAGCTGGTACCAGCCTGGGGCTGGCTTGCTACCAACACCGGGGAAGTAGACAAAGGAAGCCCGCTGACCATTCTGTTGGAGAACTATGGCCTGAGGCTTTAGTGACAGGCCTGATAAAAGCCAATGCCAACTGCTGTTCAGAGCTCCTCAAGATGTCAAATGTCAAACCAGGGGAGGGAACACTTGAGTGGGCGTTAGACAGACAACTTCCCACATTAGATAGGATACGTCTTGCCAGAGAGAGAGGAATGTCTTGGCCAGACAAAGTGGTTATGTTCCACCACAAGGCACCCCTATGCATACAAAGAACTAATCGTGCTCACTCCATACATAGATGTGTGGGGTGGCTGCCTCTCAATGTTTGCAAAACTATACACACTGTAGTATCTACTGAATGCACAGAAAAGGGAAATCCTAGCTATACCACGGAATTTTCTCAGCTCCTGAAAAAAATGTACTTGGTTATGTGGAACTAATTTAGAGCCCTCTCTCCCCTATGGTGGAGTGGCCATTGTACTTTAGGGTAAGCAGCAATGGCCAGAAATCTATATTCAGAATTGCCAACTGTCCCTCATAATTTGCTGGCCATATGGACCCGTTGGACATGTAGCATGTCCTGGTGGGAATGGGGTGAGAGCTCTCACCAATGACATGTTATTCCTGGAATTATGTGTAACATATCCCAAAGGTCCTGAAACACAAATGTGAAAAACATATGCTCATATATGTTCATAGCAGCACTATTTACAATAATCAAGATTTGGAGACACCCTAAGTGTCCATCAGTGGATGAGTAGATAAAAAAGCTGTGGTACATTTACACAATGGAATATTATGCAGCAGTAAAAAAGAACTCTTACATTTTGCAACAGAATTGATGGACCTGGAGAAAATCATGCTATGTAAAATACACCAATCAGTGAAAGAAAAATACCATGTGATCTTTTTTATGTGTGGACTCTGATGAACACAATAAACTAATGAACAAGACAGTAACAGAAGCTTAGCTACATAGGACAGACTGACAGCTGCTGGAAAGAGAGAATAGGGACGGGATGAAAGATGGTGAAGGGATTAACCAAAGAATGTTTATGTACAACCCAGGGAAGGGACAACAATAAGGGGATTGCCTTGGGGTGGGGACAGAGTGGGACTGGGTGAGGGAGGGGAAGGGGAGAGAAGTGGCAACAATTGTAACAGTTTAAACAATAAAAAAGTACAGACAAAAATTATAGTTGAAATGCCCATTCTGAAGTCAAAAGCAATAAGGAGCAAAGTCACAAGTTTGACTCAAAGAAGCAGAAGATGTGCAGCTACAAGAAGAATGACAAAGATGGGCCGTATTTTCAGGAACCAGCCAGTCTCTATGGCAACAATTACCAACCTTTATGTGAGCACACAGCTGCCCAGAATGAAGACAAGCCTTCCTTTAGTCGTAGTGCATGGCCACATGAGTAAGTGCTGACTTCAGATGTCAGTTGAACTTCTTGGAAACTTTGAAAGGTGACTGAGGGGTTCCACGAGCCCCTTTTCTCTCCCCCTCCCTCCTGCTTGAGATTCAGATGCAGTGCCAGAGTGGTAGATTAGATAGGGAGAGATTCATAAGATATAAACAAGCTTCCCTCTTGTTTAAGCCAATATTATTTTTCATTTTCTTTTGGACGGCAGCTAAACCTAATAAAAATGTTTTTTTTACAAATATACATGGGTTCAAATTTCATTTGATGGCATTTCCAAGATGAAAAAAGGTAACGATTCCGATGATTTATTACTACATGTCGATGAGGTGGGCCAGTAATAACTTATTACTGGTAAGCTCAGCTAAAGAAAAGTGCTTTTGATGGTCTTTACTAACAAATATAGGGAAAGAAAGCATTTTCCAGATTAATAGCCGCATACCAGGTGCTGGCTCAGGGGTATGTTAATTTACCTCTGTATGAATCTTCATCTATAACAGCAGCTGCGATTGGAGTCAGCATGTTATTGAGATGATAATCCATCGTTATTCTCCAAGATCCATCTGGATTGTGTATGACCCAAATAGGCAAGTTGAATGAGAATGTGGCATGAATCACCATCCTTGCACCTTTCAAGTCTTTCAGATTGTCTTCTAATCTCTGCAAAGTCCTCATGATTGATTTTGAATCGCTCTCTTGGTTGACAGAAGCCATTCTAGTGGCTTCCACTTGACCTTTCTTATTATAAGACCCCAGTAAATCAGAGTGCAAGTTTTGCCAGTTGCTAAGTATGACAATTACAAATTACTGAAAATAACCACAGGATATGTTCAGGGACCCACTAGGATCTCTGTGAATTTTGAGATCAAGCCAAAACTCTGTTGCTCATTTAATTTTCATAAACCTCAAATCTGAATGATAGACACAATGGTGTTTTAAGTCTCCAGGATTTAGATCATTTCAGAGACAGAGTCCAGTAATCCCTCAAAAATCTGATTATTCCCTTTTTGCTAACACATTCAATCTGGTAATCACCGTATGATGTTTAGGGAAAGATTGAAAAATCGGGGGGTGTTTATTTTGTGGCTATATGGAAGGATCTTTCCTTAAGGGGATATGGCCTCCACTTCATTAAAAAAAATTGTCTTTAACTATATGAAATCTAAAATACATGAATAAACAAAATAGACACAAACTCACAGGCATAGAGGAAAAATTGATAGTCACCAGATTGGAAGGGTAATGGAGAGAATGGGTGGAACAGGTAAAAGGATTAAGAATTAGAAATTGGTGCCCTGGCTGGATAGCTCAATTGGTTAGAGCATTGTCCTGATACACCAAGGTTGCAGGTTTAATCCCTGATAAGGGCACACTCAAGAATCAACCAATGGATCCATAAATAAGTGGAACAACAAATCTTTCTCTCTCCCCTTCTCTCTGAAATCAATAAATTTAAAAAAAATAAAAATAAAAAGAGAATTACCAGTTAGCAGTTATAAAACTAGTCATGGGGATATCAAGTAGAGCATAGGGTTTATAGTCAATGATGTAATAACTATGTTTGGGGTCAGACAGGTGCTAGACCCACTTAATGGGGTGATCGCTTCACAAGATATAAAGGTCCAATCACGATTTCGTACACCTGGAATTAATATAATTAGTATGTCAACTATAATTGAATAAAAAAAGACCATTTGTGAATTGGCTCAAGTCTGGGGCTATGATTCTATTATGGTGGTTTAAACACTTTTGTTAACCAAACCTGGAGTTTAGTTACAAATACAAGTCTAGTTGGTGGCCCATACATTTCAGTCTAGCAAAACAATGTTCAACTAGCCAATGCCAGAAAGCTCTGCAGGTCAGAGCATCACCTCTGTCACCCATTATGGTAAATATGTATAGCTTGTCTTTGACGATGAAGAGTCACAACTTTGCCCGGATCTGATTATTCTCATTAAAGTTGGAGAACTCATTCCAATGGCAGCAGTTTCGACTATCGTTTCTGGCCAACAGAGAATAACCATGCAGAACTGTTCAAGCATGGAAGGGATCCACTCATGAACGCATTTTCTGCACTCAGAAAGGACCGTCTGTTGAAATCTCTGTGGGACACAGTCAGCAAGTTTTACATGATTAATTCACTCTAGCATTCCAATCCTCTTCAACATTCAGATACTTTGCTGTACTGCATACTAAAAAGTTCTGGTATTTCCCCTTCATTTAGTGGAATGCACATTTGGATCCAAATCAATCAACCAAGCAAAATATTAGAGGCACTCTCTTACGGTTGAACTAAGTTATTAAATGCTTGTAACTATTGAATATTGACATGAATATTAAATGTTGAATATCTGTTTAGGGAATCTAAACTCAGCCTGACCTAACCCTGTATTTCTTAAACCAAATCGAACACCATTAGAATTCATGCCAACCCACGTTCTCCAGGTTTCCATCTATATACATTTGCAAAATCTTGGTGTGCGTCCGATTTTCTCATAGATCACACTTTGTACTTTGTTCCTGGCCTTGTCGGAACATAAATCTAACAGTTATAGATGGAGAGGTAATGCGTTGTGGGGAGTTAGGCCTTGAGGAGGATGAAAAGTCCCTCACAACAATGCCACAGGGGAGGCCACTAAGGTTTCATCAGGCAAAATTAGACCACCTCCTCAGACAAAGAGGAAATGTTTTTGCTACTGGCAAAGGAGGCTTAACAAAATTTTAAGAGTTCAAGGTCCCCAGTTTATTGAAATCGGAAATTATATGTGCATCACTATTTTCAGTGTCCCTTTTCTTCCTAAATATAACAGAGCAGGGATGTGTCACCCTTCAGTTTACAATGGCGTGTTCCTAGTCTCCTTTGAACCCTCTCTGGCAGCAGTGTGCGAGTACGTATTTCTACTAGCAGTCTGTTCAAGGGAGTTCAGTCTTTCTGGACCACACTCCTCAGAATTCTTCCAGACTCTGCCTGCTCTCTGATTGCAGAGCTACTCTCCCCATTGTAGATATATGTCACAGCAGCATCCCACTTCTAGGTAAAAGTCTCTATTAACTTGCTATTGTTTTTGTACAAAATTACCACAAAGTTAGTGGCTTAAAACAACACAGACTTATTAAGTTTCTGTAGACCAGGAGTCTGAGCACAGATTATCTGGGTCCTGTCCTTGGGATTTTACCAGACTGCAACCAAGGTGTCACTGGGACCTGTGGTCTCACCTGAGACAAACGGTCCTCTTCTAAGTGTATTAGGATTGTTGGCAATCCTGTGCTTGGAGAACTGGGCTCCCTGTTTTTTCAGCCGCTGGAGTCAGCGCTCCCTGTCTCGTCATGCTTCCTGCCTACTGCAGTTTGCTCTTTCGGGACCAGCAGGTGGATTGTCTGTTTCTCCTTGTTTCAGGGACTCAACCAAATTAGGTCAAGCCCACCCAGCATAATCTCCTGTAGATTCTATGCAGGCTAACTCATTCAGAATTAATCATGGGAATGATATCTTGTCACTTTCACAAATTCTGCATAGAAGCAAGGGGAGGGGATCATCTAAGGCATAAACACAGGGGGTGGGAAACTTGTAGACCCTCAGAATTTTACCTGTGATTCCTAGTGAATTTAGACAATACCAAATAAAACAAAACTTTATACACTTTATTTTCATGAAAATTCTCTATGTTAGCAACTTATTGATCCTCCAAATTTTTGTCTACTACAGGTATTTGATAGAGGAATCTACAGGTAATAATTTAAGAAATTCCTTTGCATCCTGGCCTGGTGTGTCAGTTGGTTGAAGCATCATCCCTTTGCACCAAAAAGATTGTGGGATCCATCCCCAGCCAGGGCACATAGCTGGGTTGTGTGTTCAATCTCCAGTTGAGGCATGTACAGGAGTCAAGCAATCATTGTTTCTCTCTCATATAGATGTTTTCTTTTCTCTTTCTCTCTCCTCCTTCCTCTCTCTCTAAAAAACAAACAAACAAAAAAACATATCCTAGTGTGAGGATTAAACAAAAGAAACTATTTTGCCACTTAATGCCTCAGACTACCAATAGCCACTTTACCACTGGAAACAGTGCATTAATTTTTTTAATATAATCAGATTATAGAACCACTTCCAGTTAACCCAGACCCAATTCAAACAACCGCCCATTAACATTCTGTTCCGGTGAAAGCATTGTTAGGAAAGTTATTAAGTAACAATGTTTCTAACAATTAGGACTTACTCAGTGGGAAGCAAAACCACCATGAGTGAAATAGAATAGGGGATTAATCACGGAGTTTAGACCCTACGAAGTTTGGGAGCCAGTAGAGAAGAGTATGCCCTTCCTTATCCTGGCCCTGGACCAAAGAAGCTGGAGGAGCAGATTTGGTGGGAGCTGGAGAAGCTGCAGGTTCAGATGATGACCAAGTGCCAATAAAATGACCAAACACATTAGTGACAACACGTGCCAGCTACCACGGCGACTGGCACCTTCCTTCCTTCCTCACAGTATAGAATCGTGGTTGTTCACTCCTGCCTTTAAAGTCCCACAGACATTTGTCTTGTGATTAACACTAACCTAGGGCCATACAGTGAACAAATTCTGAGTAATGTAGTTGTAGTCAAATAAGCTGAAACAGTAATAAAACCCACGATTTACAAAATTATAACCACTTGAGATTCAAATAAAATTAAGACACTGCATTCTGTTAGAAAGATATTAAACACCTTTACATATTTAGAAAGATATTTATACCATAAATATGAAATAAGCATTTGGAGACTTCTTTAGCGATCTCACTTTTCAAGGAAGAATACAGATTTGTACAATGTGTAGTTTTATACTTCACTTTACTAATATATAGCCACTTTTCATGTTGCATTTTTAATGGTTTTTGTTCTATTTGTTTTAGCAAGGCAGTTAAATTTTGATTTGACATTTCAAAATCTCTGACATTTGTGGCTAAATTATAGAAAATCATGATAGAGAAAATTAACAACCTTAATTATGAGAAATCAAAGTCCATCTTTTCTGTGGCAGTACTTGATCTTTGTTACTGGCAATAATTCACCGGCTCTTTAACAGTTTACAGGTTTCTCAGAATAAAAGTGCCCCCAAATAATATGGATGCTTTTAACACTTGATGGGTACAACCTAACTTCACAAATTTTTCACACTGCTTTGCTTCTTCAGAGAATTTTTTTTAGTTAACTTTTTGTTCGCATTTTTTTCAACATGTTTTACATTTCCCTTCTGTAGAAGATACGCTCCCCCTTTAAAAAAACCCCACATGCTTCCTATTTCTCCTGTCGCTGCACTGGCCTAAAGCAGTGATTGGGATACACCAGGAACTTAAAAATGTTTCCTTGACTTTCCCAGCAATGATTTTATATTTGCCACAAATTATGTAGTTTTCAGCCTAAGAGTTTATACATATTTGAGGAAAAAATTATTGACTTAAAAATAACCTCACTCTCCATAAATCATTTAAATAATGAGGGCTCTCAAAGACTATTAATCAAACTACATGAAGAAGAGTCATAAATATTCATGAATTATTTAATACCGTTGTTAATGATTGCACTTTTCATTTTATATAAAGTTCACTCTTTTTTCCTATGTATCATTTGGTAAAGCTCTTTACTGACTGAACAGAATGTGAATGATTATCAATTCTTTCCTTGCTTTGATATACAGTCTGTGCTTGAAGGAGGATGAGGCAAAGGCATACATCCTCAAAGTTGTGTTGCTTGTTGAGAAATTACATGAATTTGAAAGATTATGCAGATAGCATTATTCAAATAGCTTGGGCTTCTGCTATTTTCCAAACTGTCTTTTTCTTTGCATTAGTAAGTTTTTGTAAGTTCTACAAACTCTTGAATTGTCCACAATTATTCACCAGCTATGCATGAATGCCCATGTTTCCAGGCTGAATACTGTAATTATCAGGGCTGATTTTTATTGTGAAGTTATAACCAATTCATCTCTTCCTAATGCGAATCAGGCTCATAAGAAATGTTATGTGCTTTATAAATGGTAATTAGGTAAACATGGAAGAAAAAGAACGACTTTAAAAGCACGAGTTGTGATGGTTTTCTGGCTTAGCAAATTAGAAGGGTGGCGCGTTACAACTGTTTATTGCCCATGTCTTTTCAAAAACATCAAATATTTTTAACAGTGTTTATTGCTCCCTGAATGAAAATTGGATTGCTCAACTTTTAAACATCAAGGCCTTAACCTCTTCCCATCTTAGACATAAGTACTTTTCATATGAGATGTATAAACATAGACATAGACATAAATCTGTGCTTGGAAAGTAAAGGATGCAAATAAGTGCGGGGAAGCTGAATCGATACACTGCAGGCTTTTCATGAGATTGAAAGCCTACATAAGAAAAAAAAGGTTTGGGAAAGAAAATACTAATTCAAGTATATAGATTCGATGATTTCTTCCTTCTTAAAATTTTGTACATGATCTCACCTTGTTCTTCAATGATGTCTGTCTGATAATTATGGTTTGTTTCTGATCTAGCATTATTGATGCAGAAAGTAATATTTTCTGCATCAATATTTTCACAACAGGCATAAATAAAGTTATACCATTTTAAAGATTGAAATTTCGTGGATTGTCTTTTTAGTATAGAAATGTATGTTTTAAAAATCAGTTAGCACAGGACAATTAAGCATCAAATACCAATATATCTACCATATACATAATTTGACTTTAGAGGTATGCTAATTAAAGCCTCTTTTCTTGGTTTATATACCTGAATTGTAGACACTCACTTTCCCAGGGCAGACATGCCTATTGCTGGACTGGGTCACATCAAGGTCCAATAAATAAATTAATAAATAAATAGCTATAAATACATAGAAAAAACAAAAAAATTAAGTATAATGTCTGTCTGACTCATAGAAATTTTCAAAAGAGAGTGACACCTTGTATTTTTTGGAATAATATTTCCCTGATTCCTTGAGTAAATTTTTACCTAATCAATATGAAAGATCTTATGGGGGTTGTCCAAATACTTGTACATTTTAAAGAAAAGTAGTTTTATTCACTGAAGAAGAGGTATTATCCTGATTCAACTAAGCCTTGCACCTACTCATTTCAAGTTCTAGCATGTTTCTATTCGAAAGAAAGATGTTTCCTCAGTATCTTTCAATCATCTAATATGTCACTAGAAACTTGAATTCTCCCAAACTGTAGAGAATCTAATTGCATCTAAGAAGATATAGAAATATAGTAGAATTCTTGGGGTAGAAGATGAAGATGAAGACAGAACATTAATAAATTTATAATCAGGATATTTTAAAACATTTGATTTTTATAAGGAAATACTACAGCATTCAAGGTACACTCCTCAATTTTATGAAAATTATGAATTTGGTGATGGCTATTTCAGTTCTGTTTAGTGATAAAATAAAGGCAGTAGTCTACAAAAACCAGAACATCAACTATATTTTAAACATAGTAAATTAATGTTGATTGATTTATATGTGAAATTTAATTTTTATCCTTTGCTCTTCGGAATATTTTTTGAAATTATTAGAGACATAATAATTATTGTGCTTGGATTGGTCACATAAACACATATCGACCAGCATATTTTTTTCCCCTGGCCTCTCATCATCCCTCTAAGCATACAACTGCGATTGTTCTGACAGAGGAGCTGGTGACCGTGGTCTGCCAGGCCTGGCTTTCTGGCTCTGCTGCCTCTGGTCCCTGCAGTCCCAGCTACTTCAGACAGGAAGCTGCTTCACTGCTTCCTTGTGAATGGTGAAGTGTGTTTCTTTCCTTGTCTCTCTTTAACTTTCCTATCCTGTCTCCCTTCTTGTGTTAACTACTTCACTTCTTTTGCCTTCTTTTAAGTATTCCTCTTCATTTCTAATTGTTCTCATCTTAAATAAGTTTCAAATATACTGAAATTAAAATTTTTCTAAGCTAAAATAAGTAACAATGAAATGCACGCAGATATGATTTTGGGCAAGAAATTACTGTATCTCAAGTACTGCGGCATATTACAGGTACTTGTGCGAATGGCTGACTGCTGAATGAGACAGTGCCCTCTTTATCTTCATACTTCGCAGTTCGGTATATACTAGGCACTTAATCATGGTTTACTGGAAATTGCCCTAACATTGTAGCATTGTATCACTAATGACACATTAGTGATTTACTAATAAATCACTGTTTGCTATTCACAGTATATTCTTTCAATCCATCATTCTTTCTTTCTTTTAACATGTTGTGTCTAACCCTACTCTGTACTAAAGCGCTGCACAAGGTCCCAGGAGATAACATAGAACAAAGTTATTGGTCTCTTCTTTCACAGAGCTTTCGAGTTTGGTGGGTGATCCTGGAATTAATCAGATAATCATACATAGATAGAGTCATGCTGTAAAAATTGGTACATAATTTGCCAACAGTTGTATGATTAAAATAAAATGTTCAACTCAGACATGTCTTTTAATTTCTAATATATCTATTTATTTCAGGTGGCCAGATTTAGTAAATAAAAGTTCAGATACTCAATTAAATTTGGATTTCAGATAAACACCAGATAATTGTTTAGTGTCCTATTGCTGCTGTAACAAATTATCCCCCAACTACCACAGAGTCCCACAAGCAAATCTACAGTGTACTGAAATGTTCATGTTATATACCAATCAATACAGATTTAAGATATTTAAAATATAGGAGCTTACAACAGCCTATATCAATGGTCTCACGGTTTTAGAGATCAGAATTCCAAAAGGGGTCACTGGGCTAAAATCAAATATCAGGAAATCTACGTTCCTTCTGCAGGCCTCAGAGAAGAATGTTTCCTTGCATTTCTGACTCCTACAGGCTGCTCACATGCTTTGACTTGGTGACCACTTCCACCTTCAAAGCCGACAGTGGTGAGTGGGACCCTTACATTGCATCACACCAAAATCATTTCCATCCCACACGTCCCGTGCAATATTTAAAACATGTGTTTGATATATATATGTGTATGTGTGCATACATATACAATATATACACATAAACACCATATATTATATGTACATATATACACACAGTCGCACAGGTGTATAATTCACCAATCCTAATGTATGTGTGTATCTCTTACCTATCACAACACCAGTCTTCATTCTAATTATTTGATTACATATGTGGCATTCCATTTGCATGAGTAATGACTCTGTTTAGAGCAATATAATCTGTCATCATCATGCTTGGGGTCAGAAGCAAATATACATTTTTTCAATCAAGAGATTAATGTATTGGCTCCAGATGTTTTCCTTTTCATCTGATTTATTCTATTATGCTCAGGATAAATTCTGGAACATATCGGTCTTTGGATGCCCTTACTTTGCTCTCAGTGGATACTGATCATTTATCTTTAGAGACAGCAAGTGGAAATGTCGTCTCGACATCCACCTGAGTTGGGCAGTGGAAATGCCTGAGGACCTGTGATGACGCACCCACTGCGTACTCCAGGAGTCCGCAGACGTGGAAACAAGGAGCGATCATTGCTAGACAGCATGGAGTGCTTATACTGTGCTTGGTACGACTCTTAGGATTTTCAAGTTTAGTCTTAAGAAGACTCAAGGAAGCATTATATATGTCTCATTTTTGAAAAGAAATCTGGAATATTTAGATCATTTACTCATGGTCACACGGAACTAAGGTTCAAAGTTTCTTACCCCGGGACATTTTGTCCAAGGGATGCCTGGGATTACATATTGACACCACTTCCCCTCACACAGACACTATGCAAGGAAAACCCGCCCCACAGCATAACCTTTGGCCTATATAATTCAAGTTGGGCGAATCCTTGCTTATGTGCCCAATGAGCACATTAGCACTTGCCTACGTTAATTTCATGGATTGCTATGCATATTAAAGAACATTTCTGAGTTCTCTGAAGATCATAGAATTAGAATTTCCGAATGTTCATCAACCATATATATAATGGAAGTCATCTACATTCAGTGAATTTGTGGTATGTTCTTTTTCCACACCTAGCCTTGAAAGTCCATATGCTTCTGCAAGTACAGATCATTTAATAAAAGTAAAAATATATAAATAAAATGCCATATTTAAAAGTATCAAAGTTATTAATCCACTGTTTTTTATTGGACTAAAACATTTAATAAAAAATTGCCCTTCTATCATATCTCTGAGGATTCAAGTTTAAAAATGCCTTATTTAAAATGCAAGAAATTTCCGTAAGTTTCCAGACTCCAGAGATACACTATGTATGTTAAACTGGAAAGAGTTCATTTGCTTTAATATTTATAAGGAAGATCAATGAGATATACAATAAAGTAGAACTAAACTCTAAAAACACTACAACACATAGATTCAATTAATGGAATGTTAACCAAAGAATACAGACAGCAATTCATAAATAAATAATTGTTACAATTATCCAGCTTTTCTTCAGAGTCTTTGGAATATACTACTATAGCCAATCATTAAGTGATGTACTTTTACCTCAGTACATTAAAACATGTAATTTTAAGAAAAAATTAAATGCTCTGAGCTCAGAGCAGGTTACATATTTTAAAGTTATATTGATTTTGAAGCCATTGAAGATAATAAGGAGGTTCATTAAGCTGCTACCTTAGAATTTCTTGAAGTATTGAATAACCTCAGCATAATACTATTCAGAGGTTTAACTGGCATGAGCCATGCCTTTTAAATAAAATATTTTATAAGATATTCATAAAATATTTTACCAAAACAGTTTTACAACACATAAATAAAAGTAAAAAAATGCATTGCAAATATACTAGAAATAAAAAATATTTTTAATAAGATATCTGAACCAAATAAAATTTAAAGTCTAGGGTATTTGAAAATATAAGAAACATAATTTATCTTATTCACACAAAATCTTAATAATATTGGCCTGGAAAAATATTTTGTTCTTTTCCCTTCAGTATGAAATGTCAATTAAGATTGTATCAAGCATTACTCAGCACTTAATAAGAATTTTGGAGAAAACATAAAAAAAAGGTAAGCCCCTTCTCTTGATTTATGTTAAAAACGACACAAAGGTAAAACCATAATCAATACTACTCTAACTCACATCCAGTGACTTTGTAAAGCAGCTAACGGCAGTTTACAGCTATTTATTTCAAATGACTTGCAGCCATCTAATCAGGGACAAAAGTTGCCAATCAGCAGTCACTGCACAACTGGCATAAGTTTTAATTGCGTTTGCTAAAAAACTGTAGTAGAACACTGCAAATGAATTAGCTCATACAGTGAAGTGCATGGACCAGGCAACTGCAAAGGACTTTTAAGCTTTATCAAATACTCTGATGTTGATCACACTGAAAATCCATTCAGCAGCTCATGAAATATTCATGAACTCTTGGATGAAGCCCAAAATGGGTTTTCTAAGTTAACTTATATCTGGGAAGACGTTGTACAGCTGGTATAAATAGGCTTTTGCAAAAATATCATTATTAATTTTTCAATTACCATTTAATATGTTAACTATAATAATTATGTATAGTATTCAGATGAGAGTTACCAAATTTTTGAATTTCAGTGAGAAATGCTGTATATATCTTTTCACCTTTGATCCAATCAAGAGTTATTTCTCTCTGTAGACTATGAATGTGGGATAGAGTTTTCATTGTCCCCTTTGACTATAAAAGAGTGTCAGAATTAGGAATTAAGGTTTTTGTTGCTGTTAATAATCTTTCCTGATCCTTAATTATTCCAAGTGGCAAAGTTATTTTAAGTGGTTTACTGACTTAGAAAAGCTCAAATGATTGCTCCAGTCACAAACATACTGTTTTGTGACAAAAATAAAGTGAGCAGCTATGCACTAGAGATGGTTTTACATGCAGTCTCCCCAAACGGCATTTGCATGCCTAAGAAAGCACTGATTAAGGGGCCCACCTCTGTTCCAGCTGGGGAACATAAAATGAGTGTAAAATGCTGTTACCATATGAAAACACACCTGTGCTGGTAAGAACTGAAAAAATAGTGAAACACAGGATGGTTAAATTTTTTAGCCCTGGCTGGTGTGGTCAGTGGATTGAACATGGGCCTGCGTACCAAAGGGTCCAGGTCCCCAGGAGGGGGCGTGAGAGAGGTAACCACACATTGATGTTTCTCTCCTCTCTTTCTTCTTCCCTTCCCCTCTCTCTAAAAATAAATAAATAAATTCTTTTAAAAACCACGTTTTTAAAAAGAATTCACTGAGGAAGTTTTGTTTTTATCTTCGCTCAATTGCTCTTCATCAACCATTTCTGTTATCTTCTAATATGAGACTCCAGGAAGACTATGCATTGGATGCTTTCATATTTCTCTATAAAGAATTAAATGTTTGCTATTTATTTACTGCCTTTCATTTAAATCTGTGTCACTGTTTCACAATCGGATAACACGAGAGTTTGTATGGGCGGGGAAAAACATCTGCAGGGCTAGCGATTTCCATCATCAGAAAAAAGGAATGGAGGGACACACACCTTTGTTTAAGCAAGAGATTACCCATATTTGTGAAAATAAAGACATTTAGTGAAAACTGTTTTATTCAGTTTTTCATCAGTTCTCCTAAAGTTGATTTGAGTTCTCTTGCAATTAGAAGAGTAATTTATGAATTTGGAGGTTTGATCAAGTTGGAAGGAAAAATCTTGAATCTGGAGTAGTGAATAGGAATGGCCAGTCAATAAAAGTCTAGAGAAAAATTCAACAAAAGCAAAATCAAAAATAAAAGAAGAGAAGTTGTCTTGGTTGGTGTGGCTCAGCTCCTTGGAGCAGTGTCCTGTAAATTGAAAGCTTACGGGTTCGCCTCCCTTCCAGTCAAGACACATGCCTGGGATGCAGGTTCCATCCCAGCCGGGGCTTGTGTGAGGGGCAACCGATCAATGTTGCTCTCTCACAATGACCTTTCTGTCCCTCTCTCTCTCCCTCTCTTCCCCTCTATCTAGAATCAATAGGCATGTCCTTGGGCAAAGATAAAAAATAAATAAATAAAAATAAAAGAAGATACATTTCTGAAATTAACAGAATATGTAAAACTTTCCGGGATGAAATGTAATTCATGCAGTGCATATAATTTAAGGGGATGCACAAATGCTTTGTTTCTTATATAAGCCACATCTATTAAAATTACAGAGATGTTAACAAATAACTCAGGGTGTCAGTTAAATATTCAATTATTATGTATTGTATTTTCACAGTAGATATACAGTTTATTTGAATATGTAAATGCACACACACAACCATATAGAAACTCAGGAGTTATAATAATAATAATCTTGTAAAACTGAGAAGTCAATAGATAATATCAACTGACAATTGATAATACAATTTTTCCACTCAAAAAGGTTTTCCATGCTTCATGGTACAGAACTTGGGGATAAATTATTTATCTTAGCCATTTACACAAGTCCAAAACACTGATATAGTGAAAATTGTTCCCACTGTAAGCAACTTCTATAGATGAACTCTAGTGTTTGGCAATCACATGTGAAAGTAATCATCTGTTTTTAATTCAAAAATAGAATGACAGTTTTTCCATCTTTAAGGCCAGACTAGAAACCACATATTTTTCATTTGCCAGAAGACATGATGTTGAGATAACTTTTAAAATTTCTGCCAAAAACTCCGCTTTCAAAATTATATCTGGTAGTCAATGAAAAATGCTAAAATTCATTGTCATAGTTTTGAAGCTTTGTTCTTTATATTTTAAGTTTGATTCTCAGTGGCATCATATACTTTTACTAGAGAAGTTTCAAAACTCTTTTACAAAACAAACCCAAATCTATCATGGCCTAACAAAGGAAGTTTTTTTCTTTTTTGTAATTTCTATATATTCCAAAAATTAGCTCCAAAGTCATAGCTAATGATATTGTCCATTATCAGATGCAATGATCCTAAGAAAAAAGTTACATATGATACATTCCTTTCGGTATTGGTAGTAGGTCAATTATTTTTTCTCCCAAAACCTTATAGGATTAACTAGGAGAAGATAACAAGATTTTTGCTACTTATTATTTTCTCTTTTATGCATGATACCAGTAAATCTCTAAGTTTAGTGTAATATTTGACTGTGCTAACAAGATTATCTCTGGTTGCCTCTCATACGAAACTCCTAACCCTTGGTTTAATTTTTTTATTATTCCATAAGTCTAACTTCTGTATATACAAAGATATAAAGATATAGAGTTGTAAATACATATAGACACACAGAGTGAAAGACATATTTTAATGATTATGTAAATGTATAATAAAATAGGTAATAACAATTCTTGCATTATTTAAAGATAACTTAAAAATAAAAAAAATAAAATTTCATCAAGATATGTTTGCTTTAGTGTCTTAACAGTTTGTTAAAAAATACCACACATATTTAAGTTGAATTCTGAGAGCAATTAGTGCACTTTGAAAAAAATCATAATCTAATATTGCTAACATTTACAATGACAGGGGAATACATATAATTTAAGATGGAGGAGATAAGAAGTCAGTCACGGGTCACAATTTAGAAAGCCTTATATGGGAGGAAACAGGACACAAGACAGACCCCAAGCTAGGAGAGACAGAGGAAGAATTCAGGGGTTGAGTCTCACTGGAGCAGCCTGTGGAGCAGAAATCCTGGGGGAGCCAGCGCTGGCAGGAAAACTGGAGTTTACAATCAATGAGTTATGGGGGGCTCAATGAGGAGAACTCAGAGCCTTAAAAACTTCATGGGCCCCAGCCCTAGGGGGGCTCTGCAATATTGTGAGATATGCCTTCAGAACCTCAAACAGATTCCATGGTAAATGTTAGAGAGAAGTACCCTCCTTCTGGGAGAGGGAGGGAAAAGGAACCATTTTGAAATGCTCCAGAACGCTCCGTTGGCAGTGAGGCATGCCCTCGGGAGAAAGCAGTTGGCCAGGGGCGAACCTGCTGGGCGCTGTCAGAAACTGCAGGACCTGTACGGGAAATCTCTGTGCTTACCCTCAACTTTGCTGGGAATCTTAAACTCCTCTAAAAAATAGCCTTAATAATGAAAAAAAAGCCTTAATAATGAAAAAAAAGCCTGTATGTCACATTAGAAAATAATAAATAAATAAAGCCTTAACAATGAAAAAAGCTTGTATGCCACACTAGAAAATTTGTGTTTTAGTCTCTAGATTTGTATTTAGGAGATATTACTTTGGCAGAATACAAAAATGTACTTGAGAAAGACAAGCAATACAGAAGTTATTTTTAAATGAAACTTTTGGACTTCTCTCCCTACAAAATCAATTTGCATTCACAGATATATAAGATAAATCCCAGTGCTAAAAGAGGAGTAGGAAGCATGATTGCACAGGGACAAACTAGCGCTAAAGCTCAAGGTATGGCAAGGGCATCTGGTGATACCATGAACATAGAGCCTTACATGTGAAAGGTCAGTTAGAATTCAGAGGACAAGGTGCTGGACCCGCTCAAAGAGTGAAGTTGGAAATATGTCCTGTAACTAAGCCATGGTTTCAAGGGAAACATAGGTCAGCAAAAAATAAAAATAAAAGAAATCAACTGCAGGCAAAACAAAAAAAATCAGTTAAATATCTTGGTAATAAAAAAATAAGTAAAAAGAAAGAAAGACAATGAAAAAAGGAAGGAAAGGAGAGAGTGAAGAAAGGATGGAGGGATAGAATAGAGGAAGGAAGATAGAACAGGAGAACAAAACTTCCTGGATATTTTGTAGCAAAAAACTAATTATTAACACAAAATGTTGTTCAGGGTTGGTAAGAAGTGGTGCCTTGCAGAGGTAACGCTTTGGATGAAAGAGGTCCTCAGCCCCGGTCCCTCAGCATTTACAGTGCAGATAACCCCCACGCAAGTCGGCACACCCTCCGACACACACTCACCGTGAAACGACTGCAGGAAAACGTCACCGTGAGTGAAAAGATAAAAAGCTGAGTCAAACTCAAAAATTTCTGAGATTGAAGTTATCTGATATGAGTATAGAGTTGCCATGTTTAAAGCATTCATAGACATAAAGAAACAATTGAAAAATGATCGGCGATGACCAGGCTAATCTGGAAAAGGACCACACGTGAGAGGTGCACAAGGAAAATGTCCGGCGGCACCCAGACCGTGGGCGCCTCTGCACCCGTAAGATGGTTCTCAAGATAAGCATGTTCTCTTGGAAAAATGTGTACAGGTGCCATGGCCGGAGCTTAATGTTGACCGCAACCAAGGTTCTCTCAGAGTTACAAAATAAAAACTCAATCTTGTATGGGAGATAACCACATTTTTGAAAGAAATATAGAAAGCACAGGAATTTTGGAAATGAGGCTCACACAGTGTTCAGTGTCACACACTGTTGTCTCCTGCTGAAGTGACTTTTCACTCAGTCAATGGCTGTTAAATGCAGCCTGACAATGGAAATAGAAATAAATCAGTCTCTCCAGCAATGACTGTCCAAAGCACAGTGTTACAAAATGTAAACATCTCTGAAATTTGGTACAGTTCCCATAATTTTCCTATACCAACTTAGGCATTTCCTATGATGAGATTGATACTTAAATCTGCTTTAAATGTTTGCAACACTGAATACATCTTAAATTTCCCAAAATATTTCCAATTTTTGCATATCAAAATGAGCATTTTATACATCTAGATTTTTCTACATTTAAAGATATTATCTCTTGATAGATGTTGATATACAGGTAACTAAGAGCATTATCACTGAATTAAATAATAATGTTTTCTTTAGAACACAGTGCAAAATTTTGGGGGCTTTTCAAGTTTGCTCATGTATCACAAAATAATGTGAAAAATAGTTTCTTCATAACCCTGCTTGGACAAAGCACTATCTTTCTTTAGTCTTATTTTGCTTTGTTTTCAAAGTCAGTAAGAAGGAAATCTCATAGTATTAGGGCTTCAATTATTTTCAGAGTAATTGAAGTTATTATGCCACTATAATTAATTGTCTAATTATGCTTATTGCTTATAAAACATTTTAGAAATAAGGATTTTCCATAACTCTAATGAACGTTGATGGAGAAATCATCCGATCTCCCCAAACACGGGTAAACGGCCCGTTCCAGTGACCTTGCATTCTACAATACTTTGTTTTGCCCCCTCCCCTGCAGCCGCCTTCCTGCTGCATGAAAAACAGTTTGCTTTTTCCATCTGAGTTATATTCCCATCATCACTCTCACCCACACATTCACACACTCCTGTGCCCCAGTCCAGTGATTTTTTCACTCAATCAATGTTCCTTAAATAGTATAGTCTGCTAACTGAAAACATAGAAACAAATCTCTCCTACAGTGATCATCCAAAGCCCGTTTTTTAGAAATAAGTGTCTCTGAAATTTGCTAAACTGAATGTCAGACTATTGTTTAAGAATAAAAGGAAAAACTTCAATTAATAATCCCACAGTTTTTCTAAATGCTTTGGTTTTATTCAGGCATGGAAAGAGAGTTAATATATCACTACAGACCTTGGTTATTCTTTCAGTATAAAATTCTACTAGAGATCAGGTTTCCTGAAATCGTGTTCCATCCTATGACCCATGAAGCGTGAATTAAGCACATAATTAGTAAGTCTGGACAGCAGTCACATTCAGTAGCAGATATTTTCCAGGTTTCTTTATATTAACTGAATCCGTTTTTTCTCCTTTGGGACAGGTTCAAGGTAAAAAGCTTATGAGAATGCCTTCAACAGCCACTCCATATTGATGGACACTCATTTTTTTCTAGTTCCAAAATATTTCAATTTTATGTTTTCAACAGGAGAAATGCATATGTGATAAGAAAAATAAAGGCTCTGGAGAAGGAAGAAGAAAAGGATAAGAGAAAAAAGAAAGAAGGCAGACCATGACCTTCTTTTTATACAGAATAGAAAACGTGTTACACTTCTAATTCAGGAAGCAGGTGTACAATCCAAGGCAGACTTGTTAACCTCCAAGTGACTAAATTTGTGGCATACAGTAACTGAAAATCAATAAATGACAACCTATGCTATATTTTATCTAATTTAGAAACATATACCTTAAAAGGACAAAGTCATTTCCATGCAGTATTGACGGGATAAATGAATCATGAAAGATGAGCCATTACTTTCTTCTTCATTGCCTTCAGATTTCCTGTGATCTTCTAATTAACCTCACATGAAATCTTTGCCTTCCTGAGCAACTTTGCAGACTTTATTTACAAAAACCTAAGTCTTATCTTTATTCGCAGAGTAATTTTACTCTTTTTATGTCTTCCTAATCTTTTTCGTGTGTTTTTATTACATGGATCAATTTACTAAAAATATTAGGTCAGGGCTATTTATTTTAATTCCACTGATTTTTAACTATTTATGATACATTGGCTTGAAAGTTCTTGGTATACATAGGATAATGCTGGCAACCTCAGGTTAGAGCTTCTTCACACATCTTGCAGGATGATCAATAAACAGAAAACACTGTAAAATTCAATTTACATGTAACTGGAGAAACCAGCACTTGAAAAATAGCAGGCATGAGTGTGAAGCCTGATAATGAGGAATATACAGTTTTAAAAATATTGCAAAATGAGGGCTCTGTGTGGGGGGAGGGGCAGTAACTGCAGTGGTTTTTAGTAACACTGCCTCTGGAGACAGCTTTCTGCCCCAGGTATTCTGATCATGGGTAAGAGCTGATGCATAGAAAGAGTCTGGAAAGTGTGAAGTTCCAGAGGAAGCAGTGTTATGAAGCACAAGCAGGTCCAGGGAACAAGGGAGAACACAGGAAGGAGGCTTGGTGGTGAAAGAAAAGACCTAATCATGCCTTTCAAGTGTATAAACCTTTGGAAATGAAAAGGCATCACCGAATCAGAAGCAAAAGGCACACTGACCAACCTCCCCTACCACACACATGAAGGTTCCATTTATTCAAGACCTGAGATTCACTCTGACACCAGAATAGAAAACTCTTGAAGGAAATAAAGGAGCCATCCAAACTCCTTACCCCACACCTTCAATCTGTCATTGCTGGTATGTAAAACGTTTACGAAATTTTTGTTAACAAGAAGAGATCATTTATACCAATTCAAAGCTACTATAAGGGCATGAGCGTGCCAACCAATAATTTTAGATATGAAAAAACACATCACTCTCTGTTGTGCGGGAGGACACCTGGCAAAGTGGGTTACAGTGTACAATTTTCCCCCTTCCTGAATAAAATTAAATATGAAATAAGATATATGAAATACAGTGAATTAGATACTACAAAAACTCACATGATTGTAGTATCCAAAGTTTTTTAATATGATCCTTGAAGTGTGAGTTAAGCACATGACTGGTAAATTTAGACAATAATATGATCAATAGCATGTATTTCCAGGTTTTCAACTTTAACTGAGTCCATTTTTTTCCTTCCAGATGGAGCAAGTGTAAAAGTAAACTGAACCAAAACAGCAAATGAAGGATGAGACATCACCTCAGAAATGTTATAAGGTACCAGTTGAACAACAGACTGGATGTGAAGTAATAAATATAGATAAGAGTGAAAAACAACAGAAAATAATAAGGCAAAGTAATATGGGTCGAAGAAAATAGGTGTACATATATATAAATACTAATGCATAATACCTAGATGTGTGTATATATATACATATATACGTGCTTGTATATAAATATATAGTAGACTGTGAAGAACAAAAACCAAAGAGTGAAAAAAACTGATATTCAAAACTAAAATAAAACTTTCTGATAAAAAATACCAAAATCTATATATTGACATGATTGTTCTTAGACATTGACAATTGATCTGCAATGGTGAAACTGAAAAAAAAGCAAAACTGTATTTTAGAAAAATGATTATATTTTAATTATTTAAAAAATTGGTTCTTCAGTCCAGGCAAGAAAAATAAGTCAGGTACAAAATAAAATGTAAAATTAAATAAAACCAGTATTTTCAGACCTTTTAATAGAAACATAGAAAGAAACTCAGGAGTGGGACAACATTTTATAGAAAATTAAAATAAATTAAATCTAAAGGGATAAATGGTAATGAGAAAATATAATAAGAAAATAATGTAAAAATTTAAAAAAATAAAACTTCATATCTGTCTAAGATCTTCATGCATTCAGTATAGAATATAGCAAGCTATATAGAATACATAAGAATCAACAAATAAGAAATAAGAAATAACAAGAACACAAGGAAAACTACTCAAAATCCCCTCCTTAGAAGTTTATTCAAGAATAAGCTTCATTCACTGAAACTCAATAGAAGAAATTTTAATGAAGGATTACAAAAGACATTTAACATTTTTAATGATTGATTTAACATTTAATCAGAGTATCATTTAAACATCAAAATAATACTAGTTGGTTATATATTAAACATTTTGATTTAATACATATATTCAATTAACAAATAAGTGAATACAGAGACACAGTGGTAAGAAAACCTCTTCTGCACAGAAAAAAATGTGACTAGCCAATGATATACCATCTTAGAGTTTTTAGAAAACATTCTGCACCTCCAATTATAGTAAGTTTTAAGAAAAATAATCATTGGGTGCAGTATATTGGAAACCATGATTGTTACATTTGCCAAAGTATCACCCCACAGACTACTAATCAAAGAAACAAATGCCTCTAAAATGGCAATTCTGGTGAGCAGTACTTTCACCAAATGATCGAACTTAGCAAAATTGATAGTGAACACCTTGACGATACATGTCACTGATGTGGTGCAGTATAAACTACACAGCATCATCCACAAAGTAGTCTTGCCAACACGGTCAACTTAAATCAGGCTTTTAGAAGTAAGTCCCAGAGGGAATACGTAGAATAGTGGAACAGATCGAATGCTGTGGTGAGAAAACACTTAGGTAAATCCAGAATGAGGGGGTAAATGCACCAGACAACTGATTAAATTCTTCCAAAAGTATACAGCACAGAAAACAAACAAACAAAAACACACTTGGGGGACTGCTCTAGATAGAAATACATATATATATTCAAATTATATATATATAAATTATAAGAGACTTTGGGGATCATGAAGAGAACTTTATATATGAATTGAATATTCAATGGCTTTAAGGGACTCTTCTTATTCTTCTTAGCTGTGATAATGTTAAGTTAGAAAAATGGTTTTTATTGTTATACATAGCTATATGTTTTAGTGTTACAGAACAGAGCGGGGGGGAGGGGCTGAGTGATATAAAAGACCCTCCCCCTTTTTGTCCAGGGGTTCCTCCCCACCTGCTGGGTTTGTTTTGCCCGCCGCCTGAGGAAAGATGTCTCTAAATACCAGAGATCAGTGAAAAGGAAAGGAATTTATTATTTATTTGAAATGACACAAACTAAAGTTCCCCACAAATGCACAAAGTCCTCCCGGCACCCTCCACGTGGCAAAAGGGAGCACGTGCAAAGCCACCTGGTCCTGACTCTCACCAAAGCCTCATGGTCCTACACAGATGCGTGGTCCCAAAACAGACAGACGCCCAATGGCTGCCGTGCCTCCGTTTAAATCCCAGCACCAATCTTCCTCTGCAGGCCCATTTCCAGCTCCTCTCACAATTGGCCACAGCTGCCAGCATTCCAGACAGGTGTGGCCCTGTGGTGTGGAGCCAATATCTCCCAGCTCTTCTGGACCCTATCACAAATCCCCATTTGGGGCTCCCCTCTTGGCTGCACCCTGTTACATTAGGTTAATGATTTTACTGTGGCTTTTTGAAACTTATTTTAGAGTTTTCTCTTTTTTAAATCATCACTTAGATCATCTAGATATTTTTCCTGTGGATAAAATTTAAACTATGACAGCACCATTTTAGTATGCCTCTATAAATTAAGCTTTCTGAAAAGTATTAGATTATTATTAAATTGTCAGTGAATGCAGCAAGTCTGCTGCCAGTTCACCAAAAACTCATTTTCTCTTTTTCAGCATGCAGCTATTTTACATTTCCCAACCTTCCTTGCACTGAGAGGATACCACATGACTATCTTCTACACAACGGTATGTGAGACATGTGATGGATTCTATTGTGAGACTAAACCTACTGTTTTCATCCCCAAGCTGTCTCTCTGGTCATTCCAGCTGGATTCCTGAAATGACAAGGCCCTAGAGGGTGAGAGAGCCAAAAAATTTAGAGGGCTTGGACTTCTTACTTCATGAGGGAGAACAGCCTATTGGTCAGGAACACTGCCCTGGACTGGGCATAAACTTCTATTATCTTTTGTGGTATTGACATTTTGGGGTATTCATTATTATGGCTTAGCTATGCTAACTAAGATATCAACATATAAATGTATACCATTATGGTTCAGATTTTTCATACTCTTGAAGTAAAATTTAAAAATCACAAATATAATTTAAAATCTATCATTTTGATTTTTGTCTTTCCTGGCCATCAATTTACAACACATGAAATAAAGACATGACTGATGATTCAGTTAATGTTGAATATTGCAAAAATATTTAAATGAGTTTCTGTGTTGACGGAGTAAAACTGTCAAAAACTTTTTTGTCTCTGATATTCCCGTATGTATTAAGATGATCCTGCCACTATGTTTATAATTAACACAGAGCTTTCTATTCTTTCTTTTTTTAGCATCTACATAATGTAACATAAATCAAAGTAATTTTGCTCATCATTACTAAGTTCTTCTGAGAATTACAAGTGGCATTCCCGGTACTCATTTAGGAAACTGACTAGAAAGTAAAATTTATTGTGAGGAAACCATGCAAGGACAGGAAAATCTTAATAAATGGATCTTGGCATAACAAAAGAGTTCTTGAAATACTCAGACTTGAAATAATCTACTATAATTTCCTCTTGAGCTTTTTGGTCCCAGTTCATTTTGTCTGTTGTGACTGAATTTTAATTAAAATAGATGTTTATATTTCAGAAATTCAGAGTATAAATTAAATTTCATAGATTTTTTGAGACTAAATGAAAAACAAATAATTCAATGAACTTAGAATTTTAATGAAGGCTTTAGAAATCATTGGCATTCTTCATGTTAAGGGTTGCTGTGTTATCCCCAAGTACTTCTATCCAACTGTCTGAAGATCCAGACCAAATTAACTAGTCTGTTGGGCTAAATGTTCATAAAGTTCAAACATGAACCAAACACACTGTTTGAGAAATTAATGTTTTAGTTGAATTGTTTTTCATATTGTAAACAAATGATTGATTAGCTCTAGGGAGACACAGAGTAGACATATTTTTCAAGTTATATTTTTGATTTCCAAAAAATGCAATTTTTGGAAGATTTTTCTGAGAGGCTAATGTATATTACACTTTAGTTATTAATAATATTACCAAGCTGGGAATATGGTGAGGCTATTTAATGACAATTATCTTGGTTTTTGTGATGGTTGGCTTATTAAAAACCAATTTATTGGGATATGGTTAACATACAAAAGTTGTACATTTTAATACACAAAAGTAACATATTTAACTTGATGAATTTGGAAATATATGTACATCTGTGAATCTGGCTTTTCATTTGTCTAATTTTTAAAGCATTGTTCAGGAAATGGTAATGCAGGAAAATCACCTCTCACCACCCCAACAACATTCAGCCTGGGTCCCTCTGACATGAAGCAACAATAAATGCCTTAAATCAATGGTTTTCTGTCTTAAGTGTGTATCACGATCACCTGGAGAGCTTGACAAAATGAGTTTGCTAGGTCCCAACTTCTGAGTTTACCATTCGAAATTTCTGGGATGGGTACCAAGAATTTGCATTTCTGATAATTCCCCAGGTGGTGTGCTGCTGTCTGTCCAGTTCACTCTCTAAAAACCCCTGGCTTAAACATTGAAACCTAAGTAACCCTTGAGCTTTCTTTATACGATAACTTTTTTAAAAAATCAAATAGATGTAGAAAAGCCTATATTTTATTATATTAAATTAAAAAAAAACTTCTGAACAAAAAATGAAATAATCAACAATCAACACAATAAAAGGAAACCTGTGGAATGGAAGAAAAAAATTTCAAATGAAGTATCTGTTAAGGGGTCAATATTTAAAACACATAAAAAACTGCTGCAACTCAATAGCCTAAAAACAACCCAATGTTTGTAAAAAATGGACAAAGGCCTTGAATAAAGATTTTCTAAAGAAGACATGCAAATGGCATAAGGTACATGAAAAGGTGATCAACATCACTAATCACCTGGGAAATGCAAATGAATTCCAGAAGGAGAGATCACCTCATACCTGTTAGAATGGCTACTATAAAAAAAGTCGAGAATAGCAAGTGCTGACAAGGAGAGGAAGAGGGAACTCTTGTAAACTGTGGGTAAGAATGTAAACCGGTGTCATCACTATCTGTGTGCGGGCCCCATGAAACTTCATTCTGCAGCAGCTGCTTTCTGCTTGGCATTGTGAAATTTCATTCAGTCTGAGGAGAGTAGTCTCTGGTCCAGGACCTTGGGGAACCCCAATCCCCACACAGTTCCCCCTCCCCCTGTATTGCTCTGCAAGTTCCGCTGGACTAATGTCATTTAATTCCACTCTCTGCCTTCTCTGTTGTAAGAACCACTCCATTCTCCTTAGATATCATCTCTCTGAGTCAAATTTGAGAAATTGTCTCTAGGATGAGAGATGAGTAAGTGTGGGTCTTATCTTGTATATTTTTTCTTTAGTTCCTTTTTCTTTTTTGCATTTCCAACAGAATGTCATTTTCCTCTGTGATATTTCTGAATATCCTCCTAAATATAGATGAGAATTCAAGTTCAAGAATAAGGTTTCTAAAAGCATCTTTAAGATCAAGAAAACTGCCATGACATTTATTCTAGCCATAATTAGTCTCTGTTTATTTAATTTAGGCCATTATATTCTCATTATAATTTATATTATTAACAGTAATTCTTTAGTTAAAAATGTGGCTTTGGGGTTCATAATGTAATTTATATTTAAAGCATATCTTCTAAACTGTTTATTTTCTCCTTTAAATTTATATTTTGTATTCTTAAACTCACGTTTTTACTTTTTTCTTGTTATTATTATTACACAATAGTAATGACTAAGGACACTAGTATATATCAAGAAGAAATTATAACCCAGATACTATTATTAATATTATATATGTTTTTAATATACACAGGCACATTTAGATTATTACTATATTTTGAAGGTTAGGACTGAATAAAATAATACACAGTTTAGTTAAAGTTTCAAATGTACATAACACTGTATTTTAATATTTAACCTCCAGTAGAATAGTTGAAGCAGTTTGAAAAGATAGAGGACAATAAAATAAAAATAAATGAGGAAATCAGAGGTTCAGAAAATTGGAATAAGAAAAAAAAGCTGAACGTGTTTCATTGATTTCTTTCTGGCTCTATTTATATTTTAAAGCTGTGCTTAAGGTTGATATGATCTTTCTGTTCATTTGTGACTGTGGTGTAGGGAGAAAAATGGAAAATTTACTTAGAAAAGAGATTGCACAGATGTTTATTTTAAAGGTAATTAACTCTACATGAATATGTATTTGCTGGTTTGCTACACCTTCAATATGAATACTCTCCCTAATTTGTAGCATTGGCCACTTCCTTTGTTTAATCAGTCAAATAAACCAAGAATTGAATTTCATCCCATTAAATTTATCTTAGATCAGGATGACTTTTTAATGCTTAAGTTGCTTAGTAGTTATTCCTTTCAGTCATGCATAACTGATTTTTTTCATAATGTTGGTTCTTGTTTCTGAATGTCCTGGACATATGCTCAGAGACATTTATTAATCGCAGAAAAAATTATGGCTTCTGAATGTAGTTGCAAAAATTGCCTAATAGAAAAAAATTCAAATAAGACTACTAGATTTCAATAATATGATTCTCTAAAATTTTTTTTGTGGAATCAGTATATGTTTTGTCTTGGAGTACCAATTTTAATATTAAAGGATATTGATCACCATATGGTATTGCTGTGTAGAAAGTCTACATATTAAGGATGAGCTACCCTTAATACAATACCATAAAATATTAATGTGATTTTGTTCCAATGTGCGCGCTTGAGTGAAAATGGAAGAGGGCAACTGTGGCGGACTCCGGCCAGCAGAGTTCGCCTGCTGTGACTGAAAGAGAAAATAAATAGACAGGAGACAGCAATCCTGTGGAGAAAAAGGGGACGGCATGGCTACTCTCTCAAGAGGACCCCAACTCTTGCCTAGACAAGCTTTTATTGTTTTTCTTGGGTCTTACATCAAAGAAGGATTTATTACCTATTACAAAGAATATTATTGTCTACATTTTAGGTGCAATCAAGGAAATAAAGATAACACGCAGAGGGGAATGGCGATAAGCTGATTAGCTCTGTCCTTGGGAAAATTCACAGAGACTTTGGAAATTACCTTGAAGATAGACAATACATACTTGCTGTTTTAGACCAGGGTGGTGGAGTTTTAGCAAGAGCAAGCCATGACAGTCAGTATGCATTTTCTAGGCCTGATTCCCGTGGGAAAACTCGGTTTGAAGGTCTGACTCTTGTCCACCACCTCACTTCTGTAGGTGTTCCATCAGAGCTGAGTCACATTTGCCAGACTGAAAGAAACCGCCCCCTACAGGCAACACCATCACCATCACAGCTGAGGCGATTTGCCATGCAGAGAGTGGGTAGCAGGGCAGCTTTTTCTGTTGAGAGCTAGCTGCAGCTCAGAGTCCAAGTAATTATACTTACATAAATAAGCCCAATTCTAACTTTGGCCAGTCTAGGTCATTCAAGAAAAAATGTTTAATATGACATGATTTCAATCAAAATAGTGCAAATAATATGCATGTTCATAATAAGCTGGTTATTTAAGCTATACTTTATTAAGCTTCATCCTTTTAAGATAATGTGTGTGGACATTTCCAAAATATAATTTCATTTCAACTACCCATTGGCAAGACATTTGGGAAGTAATAATCTATTTACTGTATAAGACACTCCATTAAGATTCATTAGAAAATGCATATCTAATCCTGTAAAATGGAGTGTTCTAAAGTGATGCAATGTGGAAACTTATGGGGAGTATGCAGGCATTTTATGCCACAGACAGTAACTTTTACTGAAATATACAGATGATTTACCAGAAACATTTTATAGGAAGTAAAACCATTTGGTTGGTTCTCACCTTTTTATTGCACCCTGAATCTAGTGATGAATTCCTCACAGCCATCAAAATGCTGTTTCGGCACCTATCAAGGTCTTTGCAAATGTGATGATATTATTTAGAATCCTTTGATTTCCCACCCCTCTAATATTTCTTACGTCTTTACAGAAGTGTGTGTAAACAACTCCTTCAGGCTTCAGGGATCATCTTAAAAAAAATCACCTCCTAATGCTGACGTTAACCACAGTAATTCTTTCTATTTGCTTCCATAGTATCTCTTTCATACCTTGATTACAGTATATTAGCATAGTCAATTGTTTCTCTCTTTGAAACTAAATTGTAATCCCTCTTTGTCTGCAAACTAGCAGGATGCCTAGTATATGTATTAGGAACTCCCACAAGCATATATTGCACAAAACTAGAAATTGTAGATTTAGTCCCATCTACGAGTACTTTATTCATTTTTTCTTTTTATTCAAGGAGCAGTCACACTTTTACACTTTGGAGGCATGTTGTCCGCATCAGTTTTGTATTCTGCAATCATACATAATAGTAACAGCTAACATTTATCAACTGCCTGCTCTGTGACAGCCACTGTGGTTAGTGCTTCACATGGATTAATTCATTTGAATATTATACACAGTAAAAATCTGTGAACTTGTAGAATGTATTTTATCAATTTTGCAAAAGAAAATCTGAATTTCAGCCCTGGCTGGTGTAGCTCAGTGGATTGAGCACAGGCCTGAGAACCAAAGGGTCACCAGTTCCATTTCTAGTCAGGGCACATGCCTGGGTGGAAGGCCAGGTCCCCAGTAGTGGGCATGTGAGAGGCAACCACACATTGATGTTTCTCTCCCTTTCTTTCTCCCTCTCTTCCCCTCTCTCTAAAAATAAATAAATAAAATCTTAAGAAAAAGAAAATCAGAATTTCAGAAGATGTTACTTGATCAATATAAAAAACTGAAAAATTACACGCAAAACATCCTGAACTAAGTTTTTTCTGAATCTGGTGACTTATGTCCTAGCCACTACTTTTATATCTCTTTTCTCCCTCTCCCTCCTTATCTTTTTGTTTTTCTATTGTCACTATATATTTTCCTATGACTCTCATCCCTACCTTGTACTAAACACTGAATGAATAGTTCTCAAGAATGTTTTTTTCTTTTGAGAATAAGCAAAACTTTGAAGCCAAAACCAGTAAACATGTTTAACAATAGCCCTTTGCAAATAAGAGAAAATAAAAGCATCACCTTGTGTTGCTTCAAACTTGTGTGGATAAAGCAACATATAATATTTCCCTAGTCCAAAGTTCACTTGCCAACTGTAAACAAAGCAGGACACAGCTATTGACTGAAAAGTAATAATTGAAAACATGTTTCTGTATTGGATAGACCATGTGTTTGGACACAAAACAAGTCTTAAGAAATCAGGAAAATTAAAATTATATCAAGCATCTTCCCTGACCACAATGTTATTAAAATAGAAATCAATTATAATTTTAAAAATGAAAAATGTATAAACACACAGAGGCTAAATAACACATTACCAAACAATGAACAGGTCAATGATGAGAACAAAAAGGAAATAAAAAGTTACCTTGAGACAAATGAAAATAAACACACAACAACCCCAAATCTCTAAGACACAGCAAAAGCAATCTCAAGAGGGAAATTAATAGCATTACAGGCTACCTCAAGAAACAATAAAAATCTCAAATAAACAATGTAAAATTGTACTAAAAGAGCTAAAAAAAAGAACAACAAATTTCAGAGTGAGTAGAAGGAAGGGAATGATAAAGATTAGAATGGAACTAAATGATATAAAGACTAAAAAAACTACCCAAAGATCAATGAAACCAAGAGCTGGTTCTTTGAAAAGATAAACAAGATTGGCAGAATTTTAACCAGACTCATATAAAAAAGGAAGACCCAAATGAATAAAATCAGAAATGAAAGAGGAGAAGTAATAACTGACATCAAAGAAATAAAAAGGACTATAAGAAAATATTATGAAAAATTATATGTCAACAAATGGGCAATCTGGATCACATGAATACATTCCTAAAAAACATAGAATATTCCAAAATTGAATCAGGAACAATTAAAAATCTGTATAGACAATTACAACTAATATGAGGGGTGCCCCAAGATGAAATTTATTTATAAAAATTGTGTATTTATACTTACATGTTGAAACTTCAGTCACCTTAAAGTACTCTCCATTTAATGCAATACATCTATTGAGACATTTTTTGTACTGCTCAAAACAGTTTTAGAACTTGTTAATTTTGATGCCTTTTAGTGCTTCTGCCATTTTTTGTTTCACCTCTTGTACATTGGGAAAACATTGCCCTTTGAAGCCTTTTTTCATCCAGGGAAACAAATAAGCAAAAAATCACCCAGTGTGAGATTGGGTGAATAAGGAGGGTGGTGCTTGTGGGTCATGCTGTTTTTGGTCAAAAGTGATGAACACTGAGCATGGTGTGAGCAGCTGCACTCATAAATCACCCATCATGAGATGGACAAATGCATTGAAACGGTCTTCAAAAAAAATTCACAGAAGCCATGCACAGCCTCTCACAACAACACCCGCTGGTACACTGATATAGATGGCTTCCTAGAACAGTCACCTACTGGGAAAAGCCTGTATTACAGATGATATTTCTTTTGGGGGGTATGTCCACCCCATTACAAAATTGAAGCAGTAATCAAAAAAAATCCCAGCAAATAAAAGTCCTGGAGTGGATGGCTTCACAGGTGAATTTTACTAAATATTCAAAGAAGAGCTAACCCTTATCCTTCTCAAATTATTCCAAAATATTCAAGAGAAGGGAAGACTCCCAAGCACATTTTATGAGGCCAGCATTATCTTAGTTGGAAAATCAGATAAAGGCATTACAAAGAAAGAAAATTACAGGCCAATGTCCCTGATGAACATAGATGCTAAAATGCTCAACAAAATATTAGCAAATATGGCATCTCAGCAATATATTAAAAAGGTCATACACCATGACCAAGTGGAATTTACTCCATAGATGAAAAGTTGGTACAATATTCTCAGATCAATAAATGTTATACATCACACAAACAAACATACAGATCAAAGGAACAAAACAAAGAGTCCAGAAACAAACCCATAACTTTATGGTCAATTAATATTTAATAAAAGATGCAGGAACATACAATGAGGTAAAGACAGCCTATTCAATAAGTCATTGGGGAAAACTGGACACATCCAAAAAAATTAAACTAGCCATGTCTCTACAACATACACCAGAATAAACTCTAAACAGGTTAAAGACTTAAATATACATTTCAAAACCATAAAGCCCTAGAAGAAAATATAGGCAGCAAACTTTCTCATAGCAACATTTTTTTTTCTGATATATCTCTATGGGCAAAGAAAACAAAACAAAAAAATAAACAAATGGGACTCCATCAAACTGGAATTTTTTTACACAACAAAGGAAACCATCAACAAAATGAAAAGACAACCCATTGAATGAGAGAACATATTCACTAATAATACATTAATAAGGGGTCAATATCCAAAATTTATAAAGAACTTCTACAAGTCAACACCAAGAAAATAAATAATCCAATTAAAAAATAGGCAAAGAATTTAAACAGACACTTCTCCAAAGAGTACATACACATGGCTGATAGACATATGAAAGGATGCTAAATGTGACTAATCATCAAAGAACACAAATTAAAACCACAATGTGATATCATTTCACACCTGTCAGAATGGCTATCATCAATAAATCAATAAACAACAAGGACTGGTGAGCATGTGGAGAAAAGGAAACACTCATGCACTGTTGGTGGGAATGCAGACTAGTGCAGCCACTGTGGGAAAGAGTATGGAGTTTTTCAAAACATTAAAAATGGGCCCTGGCTGGTGTAGCTCAGTGGATTGAGCATGGACTGGGAACCTAAGGGTCTCCAGTTCAATTCCCAGTCAGGGCACATGCCAAGGTTGTGGCCAGGTCCCCTGTGGGGGCCATGTGAGAGGCAACCACACATTGATGTTTGTCTGTCTCTCTCTCTCTTTCTCCCTCCCTTCTCCTCTCTCTATAAATACAGTCTTTAAAAAAATTAAAATGGAACTGCCTTATGACACAGTGATGCTACTTCTGGGGATATATCTAAAGAAACCAAAACACAAATTTGAAAGAATATACACACCTCTATGTACACCGCAGTGTCATTTATAATAGCCAAGATTTGGAAGCATCCCCAGCATCCATCAGAAGATGAGTGGATAAAAAGTAGCAGCACATTTACACAATGTGGTACTATTTGACCACAGAAAAGAAGGAACTCTACCCTTCATGACAGCATGGATGGACCTGGAGAGTATTATGCTAAGTCAAACAATCCAGTCAGAGAAAGACAAATGCCATATGATTTCACTTATATGTGGAATCCAAAAAGTAAAGTAATTGAACAAAATTGAAACAGACTGATAGATACAGAGAACAGACTGACAGCTGTCAGAGGGTAGGGGACTTGAGGGGTTAGGTGAAAATGGTGAATTCATTAAGCAAAAACAAACAAATACACACAACGGAGTGGTAAAAGCCAGAGGGAAAGGGGGGTGGAGAGTAGTAGAAGTAAGGGGTGGGGGGTAAATGGTGATGGAAGGAAACTTGACTTTGGGTGGTGAAAGCATGGTGCAATACACAGATGATGTGTTACAGAGGTGCACACGTGAAACCTGTGAAATTTCGTTAATCACTGTCACCCCCACAAATTCAATTTTAAAAATGTTCCTGTTTATTTGAAAAGATATAAAAAATTGTGGACTAAAATTCTTATATGTTTTTGATAAGATATTTCTTCACCCTAAAAAGAAAGGAACACACTAAGTCATAGGTTTTATTCATTGCACAAACATATAGAGCAATTTACTTATCTTTGTTGTTGACTAGAAAATTTTCTTCTTTCATATTAGGTTGTGGTAAGTTATTAGATTTTGATTGAATGAATAAAGTTAGTAGTAATATTTATAGAATCTTCACCAGTGAAATATGCTTCTAAACATAATGTAATTATGATAGTTAAGTTTTACAAAAACAGTTTATATACTAACTTACATAGGTCAATTTTTAACAGAACAAGCATATATATCTAGAATATTGAGGAGAAATTTATTGAGATGCTTATATAAATTTACTATACCTATTTTGCATAAATCCATATGTGTTTATATTTTAATACTTTTATATCATATATCCTCATTTAATAAAATACCATATCAATAAAATGTTAAAACTTCTCATTTGAAGTATAGTTATCATGCAGAACTTGATAACATATCAGTTGTTCATGTTTCTGTAAATAAAAGGAGCGTTTGGTATGACAAATTTTTCTGTTGTACAAGCAAGCCAGTGTCTGGATTTCAGAGCTCTCCAAATAAAAGATAGAAAGGTAAATAAAAGTGGAAATAAGCCAGGCAGTGAAAGACAAATACCATATGATCTCGCCTTTAACAGGAACCTAAACAACAAAACAAAGAAACAAGTAAAATATAACCAAAGACACTAAAATAGAGGACAGGTAGTCAGTGACCAGAGGGGAGAGGGGAGGGAATTTCAGGGGAGAAGGGAAGGGTTTACAGGAACAAATGTAGAGGACACATGGACAAAACTAGGGGGGTTGGAAAGGGGAGGGAGGAGGAGAGGAATGGGTGGGTGGGCTGGAATGGGAATAAAGGATAGAAACTGTACTGAATAAACTAAAAAAAAAAAAAAGTGAAAGCTGGTTCCCCAAAAAGCAGCATACAAAGTTAGCACAACAATTAGTTAGCCAGGGGAACTAAACATGCTGTGAGGTTAGGATGTTTTTGAATGATAGCCATGACTCAGTTCATCTGGTATCTATGAGGAAACTCTTCAGGATGTTTGGAAGAAATTTCAACTAGTGGTCACTAAATCTAACATTACCGCGATTCTGTTTCAACGAAGGCTGGCAATGGGTGGAAGTGTGGCTCTGGAGGCGGGGAGCAGGGAGAGGGGGAGGCCAGAGAAGAAGGCAAATGTCTTTTTTTTTTCTATTGCTAACAGAATTTTCCCAAGGACACATTTCCAGTCTATGTCTGTTGCCATTGCATAGAATAGGGAATTAAAAGAATGCAAACAATTCCATCATTCAAAGCACAGAGGTTTCAATTATTTTTAAAGACACAAAAACTATTTTTTTTCCTATTTGTTTTCCATTAGGGGGTGTTGTGTATGGGTCTCAGGTGATGGATAACTAATATGGCTGTTCCCCTTGAGGTTCTATTATGACTGAAAGATGCCTTCAGAAATAACCATTAGGAAACTTAAAAAAAAAAAGTTTGTTACCTACAAGTCCTGGAAATTAATGGCACACCTGGGGACATACAGTAAGGTGAGGCAGGGAAGAGGAAAAGAGGGAGAGAAGGGGGCGGAGGGGGAGCAAGGGAGGGGGAGAGAAAGAGAGATGAGAGAATGAGAGATCTTGGTGTTCCGTTTTTACTGGGGTCGCAGATAGGGGCACGAGAAGAGAAAACACAGGTGACCTAAGTGGTCAGCCATCCAAGGAGCCTGGGGTGGGTGGAGAGCAGACTGGTTCTGCATGTAGTCCTGGGCTGGCAATGGATGCCTTGGCAATCAGAGCTTAAGGCAGGCACTTGCATTACAAAAAGAAAAGCACTGGCTGTCAGAGCTTACATTACAGGTGGCAACTCTTCTGAACTACTTTTTATTTTGAAGACATTATTTACAAATTGCCTTTTAACAGTCTTTTTAAAATTCTTGTCCCTATAAGATTAGAAATGTCAGGCTATAAGATTGGGTCAGATTCCTATCTTTTAAAGAAAAAAGTTAAGAGGAAACACTATAGATATCTAACACATATTTTTTATAATGATGTTTTTAACAACAAAGCATATTTATTAGCATTGTATTTTTGGAGAAATGAGGCTTTTGACTGTGTTTTGATAGTCTATTGGATGATGTGTGAATATTTTCTCTACATGTGTAAACGGTTATTTTGCTCAGTGACAATTTTGTTGCATCTTATTTTTACTTAACTTAAATCAAGATGAAATTATATAAAACAATAACAATAGCAACAACACAGAGAGTCTGCAGCCAGACTGTGGTTTTTGAGATGACTGGAAAATATTACAATGTGTTACATAATTAGTCAATTACAAAACTTTTCCTGTGAGCAAATAACCATCCATCTCAGTGAAAAATGCCAAGTGAGACAATTCCAGCAATAACCATTAAAACTCAGAACAGAGAAGCTGAAGTACACCAAACAGAAAGAGAGATCGACTCATTAAAACTAAATTCTCCTTCCCCCATAGGGTACCCTTGAACAGTCTCCTTAATATGGAGAGTTCCGGCTGACATTTGCAAGAACCATTTGTAACTCAGATCCCGGGTGAACCGCAGAAAATGATTGGGGCTAGATGCATAGCATGTTTTAAGCTTTATTTGATTTTTCATAAAAATATTATTAAAAATATCTTTAACACAATTTGCTAGCACATCTAACTACCACATATTACTTACAAATTTTGAAACCATTATCATGTTTCTATGAGCTAGTCTAATTTAAAATTTTATTTGATTACTTTGAGATTTATTTGAGATACTTTGATTAAAACAGATTTTATGAATTGCACCTGGTTAGCCAGTACTGCTGGTATTTAACATTTTTTAACATTGAACATTAATAATGTGAAAAATTGACATAATAGAGGCATTTTATTTATTTGTTTGTTTGCTTATTTATTTTTAGAGAGAGGGGGAGAGATGGTGAGAGAGAGAGAAACGTCAACGTGTGGTTGGAGAGAGAGAGAAACATCAACGTGTGGTTGCCTCTCACACGCCTCCTCCTGGGGACCTGGCCCACAACCAAGGCATGTGCCCTAAGTGGGAATTGAACTGGCCTCCCCTTGGCTCACAGGTCGGCACTCCGTTCACTGAGCCACACCAGCCAGGGCCATGGAACCATTTTAAAATTGAGTCAGGGCAGCCATTCCAAAAGAACTGCATTGCATATGTCATAGTCCTTGAACCTTTGGAGTACTGGAACCCCACCAAAATAACCTTTGGATTGGGCCAGAGCAGTGTGTCTTCCAAAGAACGGTTTGTAAAGCTACAGGAAAGCACACCTCCTCACTCCAAGACTGGAAGTCAAGGACACTGTTTACAATTAGCACGTACAGCTAAAGAATAACTTAGCTTATTCGCACCTGTCGAAATGTCTTCCTTGACTTACTAGCACCAATAGAAAGTCCTTCCTTCTGTTCTTGCAATTATTTCTCTTCCCTTTCTCATAAAAAACCCTTGACTTCACCCTCTGGTGCACTATTTGGGTTTCTGTTTGAATCAGTACTTCCTGAATAGCTATTCTTTGATATCAAATAGATACTGTTGCTTTTTAACATTGGTTTTTTATTCTAAGGTTACCAATTATATCTTTTCTAAATGCATGTCAGACCAAACCGGCACTTGAAAAATAAAGAATTGTATTAGGTGAAGCCACCTTAGTCATTTAAGATAATTGGTGATGTTGTTTTGTAGCCTATTTCTTATATATTGAATTACTTGACTTATTAATAATTCTAATTTATAAATATTTTATCGTTCTTTCTGTTATCAATTATTTAAAGAAATTGTTGAGCCCTAATTAAAACTCCTGTTATAATAATATAATAAAAGGCATTTATTGTTTCAAGATTTAATACTCAATTAATTAATAAATATATCAAATGATGATATGAGCTACTTAATTTATCAACAAAAATCTATAAACAAAGATTACAGATTTATTTTAAAATATTCCAAAGTAAAATTTAGGAGGTGTTTGTAAAAATTATGCATCAATAATTTTATGTATGTAGTGTATATCTTAAAAATAACAATAATGGTTGTGGAATCTATGCAAGTTACTATTTAATAAAGTACTATAGAGAAACTATTAAATTGTTGATTCAATAAATTCATTTTTTATCCTAGGGAGATTATTTACATTTAATGCCTCATCATTGTATAATGTAATTTGATTCCATGTACAAACATGACTAAAGTCAACATTAGGTTAATGTATTCATACTGATTTATTCCCAATAACACTCTCCCGATATAGGCAAAGTGACTAATTTATATTCAAAACTGATACTCATTTGGATGCAAAAAAGTAATACTAATACATAATAAGTCATTATCAAAAATCAAACCATGAACCGGAAATGGCTTTCACTGGAATGGATGAGCTGACTGTTAAAAAGAAATGTTATAAGTCAGGTGTTAAAAATGGCTCGAAACTCATCCCCATGGCGGTGATATTTTCACCCTGAAAATCAGCTGGGGCTATAAATCAAGACCTGTCCCTCCCCAGCAGTTGCTAAACATTTACCAGCATATCTGTGATTTTGAACTTTTTGAGGATGAAAGGGTATACTTTTAATAATTAAGACAAAACATGGGGACAAGCAAGATTGCTTCAGGTAACTGAACAATATGATGGTCTTCATTAGAGATCTTATTTGCAGTTATTATTAAGCTAATAACTAAAAAAAAAAACCCAGGTAAATTAAACTCAGGAGGGGCTTACAGTGTTGCCTTTAAATCTATTCTTTACTCTGCAGATGAAATGATATTTTAATGTGGTGCAGATACATTCCTGGCCTAAACTGTGTGAAGGCATCAGATTAGGCTGAAGTCCAACATGCTTGATATGGTTTCACCACGTTCAACTGACCTGCTGCCTGATTACATCCTTATCACTATATGAATCATACTGAAAGGTTTCTTTTCTTTCTTTCCTCCTTTTTTTCCATTTACGTGAATGCATCATGTACCCCTTTGACCTTAGCAGTTTGGACAGGCTCATCCCCGGGCCTGAAATTGACACTAATTCATTTCAGTAGCTAACTCCTACTCATTCTTTCGTGGTAGAATTGCCTCCAGAGTAATTCTTTCCTGAGTTCTGGTTTGGGTTTTCTGTTCTTCCTCTCTGCATCAAATCTGGAATTTTCTTCTACTTCACAGGTCCTTTGTCCCGTATCTCACTCAGTCCTGAAATATTGCAGCCCCTCAGGGTAATTAAATATGTATTCCCTGTATTTCTCTAATGAACGTTACCTTAGGTCCAGATCTGTAGCTTTAAATACTAAATTTATTTTGATTGCTCTGAAATGCATATTCTCAGACCCCAAATCTCCCCTGAATGCAAAACTCCTATATCTACACGGCAAATGTAACATTTTAATTTTTATAACTAACAGCTGTTTCTTTCCTGGAATGTTACAGTTGCTCTTGTGGCTCTGTTTGTTCTCGAGTATCTTTAATTTAAGAAAATGATACCGACTACTAGCCAGGATCTCGAGTCAAACCAGGAGCTATTTTTGATTATTTATCGTTTTCATTCCACACATTTTTTGGCGGTGGTTCCTATTAACATACCATAAATCTTTTACTCTTTTTCATACCAAGTAATCATTAGCCAAACTAGATCAAGGCCCACTTCCTCCCCACCCCACTATTCATTCTCTAGAGTGTTCTTCTTGAAATACAAATTTCCTTTCTGATTATGTTTATTATTAAAATCTTCAAATAACTTTTCTCTTTGACTTATAATAAAGTCTGAACTCCTTAACTGGAAAATGAAACATGACTTGCTGTTGGCCTACCTATTCGCTACCACTTAACTACCACTATCTGTTTGCCTTATCATTTTCATACTACAGCATAAACTTGTTTCTGCCTCTTATGATTATGAACACTTGTTTGCGCCTGAAGTCTTTGCAATATGTAAGCCTTCTAACTCAGAATGACCTTTCCAATTCTTCATATGGCTAACCCATGCCATAAATTAGGTCTAAACTTAGGTATCAAGTCTGTTAGGTTTCTACGGCTGCCATAACAAAGTACCACGGACTGAGTAAAATGACAGCGACTTATTTTCTAACAGTTCTGGAACGTGTAAGTCCAAAATCAAGGTGCTGGGATGGTCAGTTGTTTCTGAGGGCCCTGAGGGAGAATGGATTCCAGTGGTGGCTGGCAAACCTCATCATTCCTCACATCGTGGAGGCGATGCTACGGTCTCCGCCTCTGTCTCCGCAAGGTATTCTCCGGAAGTCTGTGGTGTAAGTTTTTATCATTTTTATCAGGACACCAGTTGGATGGGATTAGGGACCACCGTAAATAGCTCCTGTTAATTTGATTACACCTGTAAAGACCTTTTCAAAAAAGGTCACGTTCACAGGTACAGAGGTTAGGGTTTCAATATATTTTTGTTGGGGACACAATTCAAATCAAAGCATTTCTGAATGTGTTTCATGGAAAACTCACTGTCTTAATGCAGCATTTTTTTCATTATTGTACTTGCCACTACATTATTCTTAAGATTTAGTTAGTGAATGCTTTATTGTATATCTCCCCACATAAAGAATTAATTTCATGAAAGAGTGACCTCATCTGTTTTTTGCTTTTATTGATTTTCCTAGATGTTTACTGAGAAGAGTGCATAGCATACAGTAAAAACTTAATATAAATTTGGTGCATGTGTATATGAATTAATAATATATGTATTATAATATCTGTTTCTCATTAATATTGCTTTTATAACATTTTTATTGTAAGTTTATTACAATATCTGAAATATTATGTGTGCCATTTTAATTTTGCTTTACCTTTATTATCAGAGTTTTCTACTTAATGACTAGCCAAGGTTAGAGTGAGTTTTTTTTAATCCAATAGAACATAAGTGCAATTCAAGAGTGAGTCTGTCTCCATTACATTAATGTAGCACACAGTCCAATTTTTGGCAGTGTTCCCAGGCAATTGGGTTTGCAAAGTCATCTTGTCCTCTACATTTATGTACAAAGGAAAACCTTGAATTACTTTGATGTATTGCAATGTTACTAAAAGGATTTGACCCAATTTTGAAAGATAGTTGATTATTTTCACTGACAGATGTCATCTACATAGAGGATAATAATTATATTAATTAAAAAATCATGGATATATCAAGTTGCAAAGATATAAAAAAGATAATGTTAAAATTATATTATTTTGATAATTTATATTTCTGAAAGAAAAGTAAAATCTAAAGCTATTAGAAACTAGCCTACACATAGATGGTTTAAACTTTTAAGGTTCTCACAGCTTCCATATTCTAAAAAATAAATAGTTAGTTCATTGCTGCTAATTAGGGGATTTATTGGTCTTTCAATTCAGTACTATGCAAAATATTGCATTATAACATGATTTGTTAAAGATGTCAATTCGTCTCAATGTAATTTAGGAAAATAGATGTTTTCCTAAGCAAATTTTATTGAGTAAAAATAAAAGCAATTAAACTTGGAAGGAAATCAATAAGAGAGGGAAAAAATCTAATTAGTTTTTTAGAAAAAAAAGGGTTATGATTCTTCTCTCACACAGTCACATATTCTCTTTAAAAATAGTTTAAAGATGGATGGAACTAGAAAGCATTATGCTAAGCAAAATAAGCCAGGCAGTGAAAGACAAACACCATATGATCTCACCTTTAACAGGAACCTAAACAACAAAACAAACAAACAAGCAAAATATAACCAAAGACACTGAAATAGAGAACAGGCTGACAGTAACCAGACGGGAGAGCGGAGGGAATCTCAGGGGAAAAGGGGAAGGGTTTACAGGAACAAGTATAAAGGACACATGAATAAAAAACTAGGGGTGGGGGTGGAAATGGGAGGGAGGTGGGGAGGGTTGGGGGGTGGGATGGGATGGGAGTAAAAGACAGAAAATTGTACTTGAACAACAATTAAAATTAAAAAAATAATTTAAAGATTTAAAATTGGTGAAGAAAGAAAAACCTAAGAAGGTAAGAGGGTATTTTGCTCCTGGATACTCAGTAAAATAAAGTTTATTATTATTGCAACAGAAATTAATAGTATTATTATTTCATCTTCCACATTGTTGACATTTTTGCTGAATAATCATTTGTTGTGAGGGACTATCCTTTATATGATAAGGTATTTAGCAGTATCACTGACCTCTACTTATTAATTGCCAGTAGTACAATCTCATCCCCAATTTTGGAGACAGACAAAAATGTTTAAAGATATTGTCAAATGACAGATGAGTGGGGTAAAAGGAGAGATTTCCCCTGGTTGAGAACTTTTATATTAGAACAAACAAACAAAATATTCTCTCTGTACTGCATTTGTTGTATGACAGGCATATATCTGTCCTGGCCTTTAAGCAGGAAAACAAACAAAAGAATCCCAGAGAACAATCCAAGATTCAAAATCTAAGGTTATGCTAATCATGGGATAATGAAAATACATTAACTTAGCCAGATAAGTGTAAAAGTCCAAGTAGATCATTTATTTTTAAAAAGCTAGTTAAATTGAAAAATAAAGTTAGGAATGTATATAAACACACATATACATATATGCACACACATATATCTACATGTATATACCATTACACATATAAATTTATATTACATACTATTATAGTCATTGTTATATATAATATATATTCCTATATATAGACATGTATATAGTTATATATACATATATTATATATACTATTATATATAATATATAATATAAACATTATGTATACCATTATTGACCAAAACTGACCAGAGGAAGATCCAAATTTTACTTTGAAAATATATCTAGAACAAATAATATGAAGAAAAATAAACTTTTTTGACAAAATATATATGATCAACATTCTTAGAACAAGATAAGGGTAAACACTCAAAAAAGAAACATAAAATAAATGTGTTTTAAAGAATTAAAATGATTAAATAATGAATGAAATAATTTAAAAGCCAGAAAAGAAATATTGTACTGTAATTAAAATGTCAATAGATTGATTAAATATCAGGTTAGATACAGTTCAACATAGAATTAATATACTGGCTGAAACAGCTGAGGAAATTCCTTGGAATGTATCAAAAGCCAAAGCAGTGAAAATATCGGAGAGGTTATAAGTCAAAGAGGATAATTAAGAAGGATAAAAAAAGACTCTAAAAATTATATATTTGAAGTGATGTTGTATAAAGCTCATGAGAAATGAAGAAAGATATAAGTCCTAAAACTGAGTAAACATTGAGGTTAGAATAGAATGAACCAAATTTTGTAATACTATGTTAGGTGCAAAGTTGAGCCTCTAATACACCAGACAGAGAGTAACTTAAACAGAATGTGATGATTATAGGAAGAGGAAAAGCAATTAGAATTCTACTTGAAAAAATTATCCCAATTATTAGCAGAGGCTAGGAAACAAAGTCTGTAATACATTTGCAAATTGCTCAAGTAATACCATAAATTTCTCAAAGTTCTCAGCTGATATAATACCAGTGCTTCTCACCCATATGATTGTTATTTGATATAACAATTAACTATTATTTTAGTTCTAACCATCATATTATTTTATTGTTATAATCAATGCATATTTCTTTTTTCCAAGTTTATCAATTTTCACATGATGATTAGTCAACTTGCATTTTTATATATATAATAATATATTATAATATTAATTAGGTATTAAATATAATACCTAATTAGGAAGGAAAACAAATTACAGACCAAAGTATTACCATACCCCAAATGCTTACTGACAAAAAAAATTGTAAAACAAATGTATTTGGGAAGAAAATTTTGAACCACTAGGGCCAACGAAATTGGGAAAATGTAGACTCCAGGCTCCCTTTTGAGTTTTTAATGCACTTGATACATATTAAACATTTGTACTGCAAACATATATTTTAAACTATCTGAGCAGAATTGCTCAAAGATAAGAAACAAAATGTGTATCTTCTTAAAATGTAAATAGAAAGGAGGAATTATAAAGGAATTAATAAAGGAATTAACAAAGGAGGAATTGATAAATTCAATACAAGGTGGGAAAGAAGAAATAGAATTGAAATTAAGGAATTGAAAGTTTTAATCAATGGATTAAAAAGAGATTAGATAAAGTCAATATATAATGGCAATCAAATTAAATACAATAAATAAGACTAGCTTAATGTAGATATCTTCATCTTAAATTAATTAAAAAATCATATTATGGGATATGGAAAAATGGGAAAACAAAAAAAAAGGAAATAGCAACAGCAAGGATAAAAGTAAAAGTAGGCATACAAACCATAGAACAAAACTGGTGAATAATATTAGAACCAGGAACATGAAATTTTAAGGGACAAAAGAATTATTAAGGGTAAATTGAGTCACTACATAATGGTAAGTTACAATAAATAAGAACAACTCAATAGGAAATCATAAGCTTAAAACTGTATTTACTACTATATTAACAATATAGTATTGAACTAATTAAATTAATAATAATAAACACATTTAAGGAAACACACACAAATCTACAAACACAGTAGAATAATTCACCTTAATTTTTTTTCACAAAATAGATAATCTATGATTGGTCCTAGATATTAGTGTCTATTTGAATATAAATTTTTCCACTTATTATTTCAAAAAAATTAAGATAAAATTATAACTAAAATTGGACTAAAGACCAGAACATAGTGTGTAGCCTGAAGCTATAAAACTTGTAGAAGGAAGTAGGGGTAAGCTCTTTGACTTTGGTTTTAGCAATGATTTTTTTTGGACTTGACACCAAAAGCAAAAACAAAACACAAAAACACAAATAAAACAAGTGGAACTGTATCACACCAGGAAGTCTCAGTACAGTGAAGGAAAATGAAAATCATCATCAACAAAATGAGAAGCAGTTATAAAATGAAAGAAAATATTTGCAAATGATATATCTCATAAAACAGCAGTACCACAAAATATAAAGAATGTATGCCATTCAGTTGAAAAGAAACCAGTCCAATTAAAGATGGGTAGGCATAGGAACTAAAGAGACATTTTTCCAAAGACATACAAATACATGGCCCACACATACATAAAAAGGTTCTCAGCATCACTAATTATCAAGATAAATGCAAATCAAAACCATGATAAGATATCATCTCATACCGCTTAGAATGGCTATTACCACAAAGAAAAGAGTCAACCAGTGCTGAAAGGGATGTGATGAAAAGAGAATCACCTGCCTACCTTTAGGATGTGGCAGAAACCTGGGTCTTGGGAGAAAACCCAGACAAGGGAAAACGTGCAAGCTCTACACAGTGCGCCAGGGTGGAATAGATGTTCTTTTCCCAAACCTGTAAGGAACTAAGGGGGAACAAAACTATGTTAATCCAGGAAGAAAAAAAAGGAAAGAGAACCCTAATGCCACTATGTAAAGTATAATGGAGGTTCCTCAAAAATTGAAGAGAGAACTACCATATAATCCAAAAATTTCACTAATTCAAAGAGATATACACACCCTTATGTTCACTGCAGCATTACTTATAATAGCCATGATATGGAAGCAACCGAGATGTCCATGTCTCCTAGATAGAAGAATGGATAAAGATGTGGTGAAAATGCACACGCAAACACACACACAGCAAACTACCACTCACAAATAAAAATGAATGAAATCTTGCCATTTGAAACAAAATAGATGGACATAGAGGATATTATGCAATCATGTGGTATTAGTTTTACTTTATCTAACTTATTTCACTTATATGTGTAATCTAAGAATAAACAAACATACACAATGAAATGAAACACAAACAGACTCATAGATAAGAGAAACAAATTGATGATTGCCAGAGGAGAAAGAGTGGGGGAAGTGAAAAAGGTGAAGGTGAATAAAAGACATGAATTTCCAGGTACAGGATGAGACGCACAGCATCGGGAATACAGTCAGTATCGTAGCATACTTTATACAGTGACAGGGGAATCAATCAATTACTAGGCTTATCATGATGTTCAAGTCATGAGATATATAACTGTTGAATCACTATGTTGTATATCTGAAACTAATATAATATTGTATGTCCAGTATACTTAAATAAAATAAATAAAAAGTAGTGTCCTAGATTTAAGTTTTTATAAATGGCCATGTTATCTAGAGAGTCCAGGACAAATAATGTCTCTTTTTTATTACAAATAAAAATATTTTATAACATTTGATTATAAAATCGCAAGCATGCAATTCTGTAGCATACTATCACACTCAAGCACCATATGATATTTTAGGTGAAACGTTCAAATTGAAACTGTAAATTATTACACCCATATTATTAGCTACCAACCATACTCAAGCAGGCCTTACTTCTGCTGAACCCTGTGTTTTAAACTGCTTTCATGATTAAGTTAAATAATTTAGAAGAACACATTGAGTGTCTACAATTTCAAAAGTATTCTGATATCATTTTGAAAAAAAATGTGTTCTGTTGCAGTGCAGGCTTTCATATTCAATGAAATGCATTTTTGGATATATGGCTTTCATGAAAATAATCTACAGATGTGGGTACGAATGAATTAACAAATGCTTACTCATATGTAAACATGTACTCTAAACAGCTTTTTAGCTTAAAATAATACAAAACTGAAAATGGTTTATATCCTTTAATAATTTCATTTCATTTGGATGGCACTTTTTGGTATGTTTTGGTAAGAAAATTCCCTATAATCTTGGTAATTTTGAAGTTTTAGAAAGTGATTTTATGAAGAAGTGTAACGGTTTGCCCGTTTGTTTATTTGCATTGTCCGTGCTGCTCCGGGTGCTCGTTCCCGCACCGTCTCTCACGCTGCCCCCACGCACAGCCTCCCGCAGCTGTCCGTCTGTCCCAGGCATCTGTGTTTTTATTTGGTCCTCAGTTTGCTGTTTTCATTAAAAGACCAGAAAACCTCACTTATATAACAGATTATTTTGATAATCAACCGTTTCATAAGATAAATATTTTGACAAGTTAATGCTTAATTATAATAAAATAGTGAGGCATACATTGTTAAATGTAAAAGAAAGTTAATCCATCGCTTAGATCACTGACTCGTGCATCCACATCAGATCAATACAATGTCAGTGAAATGATCAATAATGTAACATTTGAGATGACAAACATTTTTACGGTGAGGAAATAAATGTAAGAATCACTGAAAATCAGAAATCTATTGCTAATATTATTAAACTCTAGCACATTACCTGTTGTCTTCAGAAAATAAGCTTGTTGATAGGCCAAAGTATCATAAAATAACAAAAAACAAAACAAGAGGAAAAGGAATGTTAAGTTAAAGTGTGAAGGAAATTCCTTAAATTTAAGAAATCATTTCTTTTATTGCAAAATTGCACTCATCAAATAACACCATTGTGTGACATGAAAAAAATCATTATTTTTAAACTTAATAACATTTGAGAGTTTATATTTTAATGTCAAAAGAAGACAAATTTGAAAATAGACCTCATGGGCTACATTATGAGCTTAAATGTCATTTACAGCCCCCTGGGGTGTGGGTTTTCACAGCACAATGGCCCCCTCCAGAGAAAACAGGCAGACTAAATCGAATGAGGACTTGCCGGGGTCACGAACCCTGGTTGCTAACAGCTGAAATGGCGTTGATTTGAACAGGAGCATGGTGTGCTAGAATGAGCAAGGGTTTGAAGTTATATAAAAAGGTTATGTTTAGAAATCTCATCATTACCGGTTTTGTTACTCCAGGAAAATCATTTGAGATCTCAACGTCCTATTATCTGGCTTGGTAAATTCTGCAATGCCATTTTACATTTTACAGGATGTGCCAAGTGTAGAAAAGTCATTAACACACTAAGCTCTGGAATCACACCGACTTGGTTGAGATAATACTACCACATTTACTAGATCTGTCTCAGTGAGCCACTCCTATCCACAGGTTTCTGAGAATAACAATATGTGATACATTAAGTTAAGGATATTTTGAGAAGGTCAGGAAACAAGGAATGCATCTTTTACAGTATTATCTGGCCAATAGTAATCCATCAGTAAGTTTCAGCTATATTCATGAGTAGAATGCTCTTCCTGCCACACAGGTGTGGTCTATGAAGTCATCCCCTTGTGCTCTGTTGCATAATTCATTGCTATTATTCATATATGTGAGGCAACAAATACAGTGAAACGTCTATGCTCTTTGGTGGCATGTGAATATTGGCATTACCATTTACTAGATATTTAGTTTTATACAAGTGTGTGTTTGCTCGGTAACTCATGATTTGGGTAGAATGCTGCTTCTGAGAATAACTGCCGTGGACACAGGTGGAGGCCCTAGGGATATGACTTGGCCAGATGCAGCAAACAGAACCTCTTGCATTGCACAGGTCCAGGAATGTAAAGGCTGGGGAAAGCAGAAGTGTAATGAAGGTAACAGAAAGGAGTTAAGAGTTTACATTGTCAGAAATAGCTCAATTTCACTTAACTGTAATTTTCTTTATGATTCAATTTTAGTTACTTGCATGTCTTTGGATTTTGTGGCTGTATTGTTGCTTTATTTGTTATTTTATGGAAATTACAGAAATGGGCTGAATACCCTATCAGTGTTATTTGAGCTCATTATGATCTGGAATCTGTACAAAAATCAAAGGCTGGCGATGTGAGCAGTTGATTGACTAATGCGGCAGAAACAGAAGCTCACAGCCAGATGTGAGTTTTAAAACCCTAGGCTTGCCTCTCTCTTATTGAACATGGCATACGATTGCAGGAAATTTCACTCGGAGCTCAAAAGGAAACGCGTCTTCTGACATCTGGTTACAAAAATGTCCTAACCAATTGTGAAATACAGTTTCTTAGTGGGGCAAATGGAAGTAATGAGAGTTATCTACTGGTTTTCTACAAAATGTAAATGCCATCAAAGCTGGAATTTGCTGTATTTTGTTTTTCATTAGATGTGTAAGAATTAACCTAGAAGTGCAAAAAAAGTTTATTCTGGGGATAAAAATACATTACATGAAACAAAACCATATGGAGTACCAAGCACATAAAAATACTAGGTAATATATTTTTAAACTTTTATTACATATTAATACTTCATGAGTAAGTGGCACTAATGTACTCTAAAAGTGATGTACATACATCCATGCTTAGTGTTTTAAACACAAAATTAAAACTATTTAAGTACTTAAGTTGGACTTTGTTTTCGTATCCTACGAGGTCCTTCAGAATTTGTCTAAGGAATAATTTCTACCATCTCTTTATGTTTGGTTATGATGACTTTGTTAAAATGTTTAAACTTTGTGCTTTAGAAATACAAATGAAACACAATAATTATGAATGTAAAGGTATATATAAAACAAAAACTATGATATAAAAATTACATAAAACTTCACACTCAAAAACCAACATTAACTTTAGTTGAACATTTTCTCAGATGGTTATGAAGAAACAAATTTCATTTTTTAACAAAAGTAAGTTCACATTTTTTTACAACTTTATTGAAACATAATTAAAGAAGAAGAAACTGTACATATTGAAATAGTACCGTTTGATCATTGTGGACCCTTATCCAAAGAAACCAGGCCCATGAAACCATCCTCACAACCAAGATAATTATTATTTCCATTTTTTCCAAGTTTTCTCATCCCCTTATTTAATCTATTCCTCCCTCTACCTGTCTTTAGGCAATTATTGATGTACTCTAAGTCAGTATATATTAATTCACTTTTCTATATTATGTAACCAGAATCATTCAGTATCTTGTGTTTTGAGGGGGAATAAGGTGTTTCTTTCACTTAGATTAATATTTTTGAAAATATTTTTATATTTTGAAAATACATTTTTATTGCTGAGTAGTATTCTAATGCATGAAAATAACACTATTTGTTTATCATTCACCTTTTGATGGGTATTTTTGTCCCATTACCACATCAGCTGTTACAAAAATTAATGTGCTATGAATATGGGAGAAAACACATTTGTGCATTCCTAAGTTTACATTCCTCTGAGATGAATTCCTGTCAGTAGGATGGCTGAGTCCTGTGATAGGTGAATGCTTGTCATTTTAAGAAAGAAGCTCCTAGAATTAGAATATCTGAGTCATATGAAAAATGTATGAGAGTTTCAGTTCCAAACTATTTCAACCGTCACTTGGCATTGTAATTCTTACATTCTAGCCAGACTAATAGGTGTTTGTTAGTATCTCATTGTGCTTTTGTAGTTTTAACTTGCATTTCCCTAATGGTTAAGGATCTTGAGCACATTTTCACATGCCTGTTAGACATTCCTCTAACTCTTTTCCCATCACCATTTATCCCCTGTACCTGCTCTCCTACCTCCACCCATCCCAAGCCCTGCAATCACCACACTGTTGTCCTAGCCCCAATTTATCTGCAGGTCCACCTTTTCACTATTAATACACTGTTTCAATTAAAGTCATTTTATAGGAAATATTGACATCAGATAGAAGTCCTCCAACTTTGTCTTTCATTTTTTAAAAAAACGATCATTTTTCTAGGTTCTTTACATCACTATTCTAGGTTCTTTACAAAAGATTTCTCTCTTTATTTAGTTCCTTTTTGCTCTATTCCTGCCTTTCCCCCCAACCACAACCCTCACCCAGAGTGTTTGACACTGTTACAGGTTCCCTTGTGAAAAGTTGTGGTCTATGTTACAAATGGCCTACTCGTCTTTCTACGTTGAGTTTTAAGATGTGAATACATATTATGGGTAGAATTTCTTTGTCTGTTACATATGTTGTAAATACTTCATCCTTGTCTATGGCTTGCCTTTTGTTTATCTTTTTTTTTGGTGGCATTTTTGAAGATCAAAAGTCTATGATTTCATAGTCACTTTATAGTTTTTTCCATGATTTGTTTATGTGTCATGTCTAAGCAGTATTTTCCCACCTGAAGTTCAGAAATATTGTATTACACTGTCATCTTTTCTTCTAGAAGCTTTATATTTTTGGTTTGATAATTATGTTTATGATCCAATTTCAGTTAACTTTTGAGCATGGGGTGACATAAAAGTTGATGTTTTTCATATGAGTATTAAATTAATCCAAAACCATATTTGTCAAGGAAAATCTCCCTTTTTTATTGAATTCATTTTATTTGGTTGAAAACGAGTTGATTCTCCCTCTATAATACATACACACATGCACACACATATATATACACACACACTTCAGGGCCCTCTATTTTACTCAATTTGTCTACAGGCCCACCTTTTCACTATTAACATACTGTTTTGATTAAAGTAGTTTTATAGGAAATATTGACATCAGATAGGAAAAGTCCTCTAATTTTGTCTTTTATTTTTAAAAAGACTGTCATTGTTCTACGTTCTTTACATCTCCATGCAAGTTTTATAATTGTATTGTCAATATCTACAAATAAGCCCTTTGGAATCTTGATTCAAATTCTGTCTCATTTGTAGATCAATTTGAAAATAGTTGCCATCTTAAAATTCCGAGTATTCTGATTTATTAGATGGCATTTCTCACCCTTTATTCTGATCTTTAATTATCATCGGCCACGTTCTGTAGTTTTCACTCCAGGTGTGCTGGATATCTTCCATTAAATTTATTCTCAGATACTTTATTTTTTACCACTGTATTGTTTTAAATTATATTTTCTATTTTTTCTATTACTGTATAAGAATATGACCTATCTTATGTTAAACTTGTATTCGGCTTTGTCTGCTACATTCACTTATTTATTTTTATTGCCACCATAGAATCTTTTGGATATTCTAAAGAAGCAATTAAATTGTAAGCAAATATGGACAGTTTTACTACTTCTTTTCCATATTCGTTGCTTTTACTGTCTTTTTCTTGTTGCCTTACTGCAATTGCTGAGACCTCTAAGACAATGTTACTAATAAATGATACAATTAATTTTATTTGTCTTTTTCAATATCTTAACAAGAAATCATTCTATATTTACCTATTATTAGCTGAAGAACTTTTTTTAAATGTCTTTAATAAATTTGAGAAAAATGTACACCACTCCTTTTTGCTTATTTAAAAAAATTACAAATGGCCTTTGAATGTTTCCAATGCTTGTTTTGATCTATTGAAATGATCATATAGCACTCCTCTCTTATATTGTTGATATGGTAAATAATATTGATTTTTAAATGAAAAACAAACCTTGCCTCCAAGGATCAACTCTATTTGGTCATAATATATACTATTCCTTTTATATATTGTTGAATTCAATTTGTTACTATTCCACTAAGGATATTGTTGTTTACATTAATAAGGGGTTTTGGTCTAATTTTCTTATTTTTACTGTTGTGTCCTAGTATATTTATGATCCCATAAAATTGAGTGAATGTCATCTCTATTGTTTCATTTTCTGAAAAGTTTGGGCAAGTTTCATGGTATATCTGTTTTTAATGTTTGATGGAATTCATTAATTAAAAACATTAGTTTGAAATTTTCTTTATGAAAAAGTTTTGTTTTTAACACATTCAATTTGATAAATAACATAAAAACTACCAAGATTTTGTTTTTTTTCAATTTGCTTTGTTTGCCAAGAATTTCATGACAGAATGTTATTCATTACATTCTCCAAATATTCTATAAACAACAGAGTCTCTGTCTTGATTATACTTAATTCCTGATTTGATAATCTGTGCCCTGTGTCTTTTTCCCAGGATTGGTCTAGCTGCCAATTTTTCTAAAATCTTTTTATGAGTCACTGTTTGATTCTGCTATTTCTGAATATTATCCACTTTTTTTTAATCTTGCTGATTTCATTTCTCATACTTTGCTTTTACTATGCTCTATTTTTTTCAGTTTTTAAGGGATAACTTTGGGCTACACCTGTAACTAGAACTCATTCATCAAGCAGTGCTACAAGAGGAGAACAAACAAACAAAAACGAACAGCAAAGAAATCCATGGCATTTGCTGCTTTGTAGGTCAGCTCCACAAGGTTTGCTCCATTTCTGCAACCAGCCTGCTATGGTCTGAATATTTGTGCTTCATCAAAAGTCATGTGTTGAAATCCTAATGTCTGTCAAGATGTTGTTAGGAGGTGGGGCTTTTGGTAGGTGCTTAATTCATAAGGGTGGATCCCCCATGAATAGGTTTAGTGCCTTCATAAAAGACGTCCCAGGGAGGTTGGTAGGCCCCTTCAACCGTTTGAGGGCACAAATGGCAAGTAATCTGCAGTCTGTGGCTGGTAGAGGGTTCTCACTCAACCATGCTGGCACCCTGATCTTGAACTTTTGGCTTGCAGAACTGTGAGAAATAAATTTCTGTATTTATGCTACCAAATCTGTAGTACTTTGTTATAACAGCTAAAAGGGACTAAGACTCTGCTTCTGCTTGTTTGTTTTTAAAATCAGTTAGCTGTTTATAGTATTGGGTTCCTAATTTTTATTTGTAATCATCAGAAGTAATAGGCTATCCAGGTTTTATGTGAGTAGAGAGAGTCTAGTACTGTCCTAGTCAAGTGATCTTAACAGATGATATTAAGTATAACTTCAATTTCACAGGAGAAAAATAAATAACTAGGAAAAAAAGAATTGTTAGACATTAGCTAACCTAAAAAAATAAGTTTGTCTCTGGCTGGTGTGGCTCAATGGACTGAGCACTGGCCTGTCAACCAAAGGGTTGCTGGTTAGATTCCCAATCAAGGCACATGCCTGGGTTGTGGGCCAGGTCTCCAGTAGGGGGTGCATGAGAGGCAACCACACATTGAGGTTTCTCTCCCTTTCTTTTTCCCTCCTTTACCCCCTCTAAAAATAAGTAAACATAATCTTTTAAAAATATAAGTTTAAAATGACCTCAGAATGATTAAAAACTATACAATTATTAGGAAGACTGAATAATTATTTTTAATATAGGAATTCTACAAGATGACAAAATTGGGATTCCTATATTTATCCTTTCCTCTCTTTCTAAATACAAATTCTTGTTCCTTACATTCATTTTTTGATACTTCCCAGAAAGATCAATTAAAATAATCTCAAAAAATGCATGTAGGAAATGTTAAATTACAATAAATGTTGAAAATCAGAAATAATACTATCCTGTGGGTTAGAGCTATAAAAGGTAGTGCAACCACATGTAAAATTTCAGATTTATTAGTAACTATTTTTATATTCATGTTCAATTTTCCGAAAAAATCAAAGACATTATCACATCAAATCCTATACATTTTTTCTTTAGTAAATATCTTTCTGCTGCTCACATAAATCTATTCAAAACTCTACTGAATGTTCCTTAGGATACTGTATAACTTACTGTGGAACTTTCTTGTTCTCCTGAGTTGAATCTACTGTCCTGAATTGCATGCATTCTTTTTTTTCTGTTCATTCTCTTATGAATTTTTCTGTTTACCTATACATTATATATACATACAGATATATTATCTATATATAAATATGTATTATGCATATTATAATATTATATCTATATATCATCATTTATATTTATGTATAAATGATATAAAGTATTCTAATTTAATGCAATATGTTTATACTAATATGTACAATGTATTTATAATACATAGAGCAATATATTATACATAACATATAAATATATATTTAAGTGATCCTTATTAATATATTAAGATACTGAATGTAGACATATCTATGAATAATCTAGCAACAAATCTGATTTAGTATTAACCTAGATATAAGATTCAATATAAATCAAATTTCCATGTTAGAACATGTGAAATGAGTATATAATGTTTTATCATTTTGTGTTGCTCAAGAGCAACTTGAAAACTTTATGACACTATTTTTTCCTCTTTAGAGAACTTTTAATCTTATCCTTAGTGTCCGAACCTTCGCAGTGATTTGTTTGGGTCTGAGTATTACTGTCATTTGATTGCTAGTTCACAACGAGCTCTATCACTGCAGAAACCTATCCCTTAGAATGATCTACATTTTTCCCTCTTGTGTATCCTTTCCCCACTCAGTCTGGATATTTTTCACATTTTTTTACTCTAGGATTTTTTGTATCTTTGCTATTCACACACATTCTCTGTTCTCATGCAAGGAACATTAATTCATTAATAATATAAATTTTAAATGATCAATACTTTTAAGAGTTCTTGCCATATATTACTTTTTTATATTAAGCAGATGCTCTCTCATGATTTTACTATAATCTTGATTCTCTTTGGGACAACAATAGAGTGGTGCATTTATGTACAAATGCATATATTTTTATACATGGACTTTTAATCATTTTGCTAATAAAATTACATCATTTTTCTTTTCCAGCCATTTTTCTATTACTGTATTGTGATTGTTATCATGTTGTAAACTTAGTTATCATTGGCTTCTAGTTAATGTTAACATATTTACCAACAAGAACAATGAAAGGAATTTCAATACTCTGTGTCTGTCAACGCGGCTTTTGAGCTGATAGGCTTCACTTTCCGTTCATCATGCAGGAGTGGGGCTTTACTCTGAAAAAAAAAACAAACACTGGGGCACACATATTTACATATTTTTACATATTTAGAAATATGTAAAATTGGAGAGCATGTTGGAAAATTTTCTCAGGACCATTGCAGCCATTCGTATATAGCTATTTAGAGAGATTTTACATGGAGAATGGTGTCGGTAACGGAGCTGTGGAATACTTTAAAGTTGTGACTATTTTTCATCCTGGCATCGAAGTCCTGCTCTCTGCCCTCCTACCATTTCAGCTACCTCAGTCTCTCATGCGATGGACAGAATGAGTCCTCTTTTGGCCTAACTTCTTCTGTCAAACTATTAGTTAACAGCCTTCTTCTCCCTTAATCCAGCAATTACCGCTTTCCCAACTTCTTTCTTTTTCCCTCCGTCCCAGCATATTTGGAATTGCCTTAGCACATTTTTAAATCTCTTGGTTATTGTGGATATGTAAATTAGAAACGTTACTTTAAATTATGCCATTAGAGGTTTGTAGACTACAAGAATTGAGATTGTTTGACCACAATCAAACTAAATGTCCTTATTATTAAGTTTTCTCTTGTCACATTTAAATTATTGTCCCATACATTATAGTTTATTAATAAATTTTTCTCTCATTATCACATTCAAGCAAACTCAAAAATAGGCTGTAATTGGGTTATAAACTATTTTCACTTAAAGTATGATAGGCATTTGAAGCATGAAGGGCTGAGCACATTTGTGAGTGGAGGCAACAGATGTTTGTTGGAACTCTCTCCGCCAGATTTATCATGATGTCGATAACTCAGTTAGATGTGTGTTCTGCAGCACATTGCAGAACCTGAATGCCCTTTACACTGCCTACATTGTGCATCCTATATTTTTCTTTTTTAAATATGTAATCAAACTTTTACAGCTTATACTGAATGGACATGTAGGCGGCTTGAGATCTCTTTGTGAAGTAAGTTATGATTTGCACTTCAGTCAGTCTCACAACATTCCAAGAAGTACATTTATACAGATTTTTCTTTAATGAATATGCTACTTCAAATTTAAAATAAATTACCTGTTTTATTTTTTCTATAAATGAAATCAGATGGATTTATGTTGCTTGAAAACTAACATTTGTTCAATGCTTATATTCTAAGTATTTCATTGATATCTGCTTGATATTGTAATATTAAATGACATATAGGTGATGTTCAATAATATTTTAAATTTATGAATAAATGAATGTTAATTTCTTAACAATCTCTGATTTTTGGTTTATGTGAGAAAACTAAACCTCAAATAATATAAACAACTTACCAAACCCTATACACAGTTGACCCTTGAACAATGTGGGGGAGAGGGTAGGAGCACCACCTCCCATGCAGTCAAAAGTCCACGTATACCTTTGAATCCCCCAGAACATAACTACAGTCACCTCTCAGTATCTAGGGGGGCTTGGTTCCAGGATCTCCTACGGATGCCAAAATCCATGGGTGCAAGAGTACCTCATGTAAAATGACATAGAACAATGAACACAGTTTGCCCTCCACATCTGTGAATTCTCAAGCAGGGATCAAAAATTCTGTTTGCTGCATGGATGGAACTGGAAAGCATTATGCTAAGCGAAATAAGCCAGGCAGTGAGAGACAAACACCATATGATCTCGCCTTTAATAGGAACCTAATCAACAAAGCAAACAAACAAGCAAAATATAACCAAAGACACTGAAATTGAGAACAGGCTGACAGTGACCAGAGGGGAGAGGGGAGGGAATTTCAGGGGAAGGGGTGGTTTGCGGGAACAAGTTTAAAGGGCACATGGACAATAACAAGGAGGGGTGGAGATGGGAGGGAGGTGGGGAGGGTTTGGGGTGGGCTGGGGTAAAGGGCAGAAAACTGTACTTGAACAACAGCTAAAATAAAAAAAAGAAAAGAAAAAAATTCTGTTTGCTATCCACAGTGGGTAGATTCGTGGATGAAAAGCCAGGGATATAAAGGGTTAACTGTGTATTTATTGAAAACAGTCTACATATAAGTGTGCCCACACAATTTAAACTCTTGTTAAAGCGTCAACTGTAATTAAAAAGCGGTAGAAAAAAAAGAAGCCTTGAACGTATGTTTAGTAACTGACACTACCTCTCTCACCTCAGGTTGTATTTTACTTTGTCACAGATGTCAATATAAAAAATATAACATTTGATTCAATAGGAAAGATGAGACTATTACTTTTAATTCATCAAATATTTCGATATATGATTTTGATGGAGTCACATCCTTTAATACTTATATATGTAAGTAAGAAACAGTGTGCTCACTCCAAATCTACCTTTTAAAAGTGATGTCACAGTTAACAGTATTTTTGAAATGATAAGACACTTCTACCAAGGTACATGTGTACTGTAGCATGGAAACTCTTATTATAACAATCTTCTACACTTCTAAAACTAGATAATTCATCCATGCATACATGTGTTTAATAAACTTTTACTGTTAATAAATATATTAAATCATATCCAACATCAGGAGAAGCCATGGATGATATAATTTTGTAGATTATCAAGGTTTTTCTGGTTGTTCAGGCAGCAAGAGTGCTTCCAGTAAGGTCTTTAGAAACCAGTCAAAATTCAGCAAAAAAAATGTTTCAAAGAGAGTGATATCATAGCCCATGAACCTTTCAACACCTGACTCCTCACCCTGCTTCCCCACTTCCCTGAGGTATCACATACATTTTTAAATCACGAAGATGAAAGGCAAATGTTAAGACAAACAGAATAGAGAAATAAATGGGTCATGTCCTTCAGATGGTGCACTGGATTATACCACCATCTAAGCAAGTAAGAATTTTTTTGGGTTGCTTTCTTAAATCATTTTTATTTTTAAATATTTTATTTATTTATTTTTACAGAGAGAGGGAGGGAGGGAGAAACAGAAGGAGAGAAACATCATTGTGTGGTTGCTTCTCACACGCCCCCAACTGGGGACCTGGGCAGCAACCCAGGCATGTGCCCTGACTGGGACTCAAACAGGTGACCCTTTGGTTCCCAGGCTGGCACTCAGTCCACTGAGCCACACCAGCCAGGTCTTAAATCATTTTTAATGCATCATCCTGCTGCTTGCCAAAGAAAATATTAACTGGTAAAGGAAATATTAATATTAACAGTAATTCTCACATAATTCAAGCCATCATTTATGGGAAAAGCTATAAAAAAGATATCCTGACATATTTGATGTCACAGAAATTATATCATGACAATTTATGTTATGTAGAAAATAAATATTGGTTTTTCTGTACAAGTGAATAAAAATCCAGCACTTTTAAAACAGAGTTATGGAAAAGAATCAATGACAATCTTTACAACATACTTCTTCAAATAGTTGTATAAATAATGTTTGAGGCATTTCAGGACATACACAAATATTAAGTGCTAAAATAATTATTTTTCAATGTTTACTTAGCTAGACTTATCTATTCATTTTCCATGAAACTTTGTTGATTTTTTAAATTAGAATTAAGCTTTTAATTTGCCAAATAAATGTACAACGACAACAAAAAACCTTGGTGCTAGTAATAAACACAAGGAACAAGGAACATAATGTGAATTTTATAAGTTTGTACTAGTTATGAAATAAGATACTGAAGACTGACCCTAAACGTAAGCAACAGTGTCAGTGAGCCATTCGGATCTCCCTCCCCACAGGTGTCCCAGTTTTAGAAGGTAAACAAAGAGGACTCACAAGACTGATGGGGACCATTGCACCAGGGACGCTGCTAGCCTGCTTAGCTGCTAAAGTTCATGCCTATTTTTGGTGCCTTAAAGACATTTAAAGGTTAAAAAACACGCTGGTGTGCTGGCAGAGTCCTCGCTCCACACAGCAGGGCCAGCCTCTCCAGGTGGTCGGACGGAACCTACATTTTAGATTCCGGACGGATTTAGAAAGGGCCTGCGGTAAACCTCTCACTGCTGGCTACCAGCCCCGCCCCGGAAAGATCTGCTAGGTACCCGGTGGGCTGATGCTCCCATCATGCTTTTCTCATTTCTTTTCGGGTCCTTTCAAACCTTGCTCGAAATAACCGAAACCTCTACCTCCTGCCATTGGTCACTACTCTGCAGTTTTTCAACTGAAAATAAGTCCTCTTATGTACATACGAAAACATATTTACAGATGATTTTTTTTTACAAATGAGTGCATGCATTCCACATTAACAGAGATGAAAGCAACATAGCTAGGCATACAGCAATCTGAGGGATACAATGATAACCTACGCCGAAGTATCACAAAAAATAGAATTAACTCTACAGACTGACAAAAAATAGCACCAAGTATAGCACTTATACTTATTGAAGTAAAATAAAGTAATTAAATATTCTTCTTAGTGATAAAGAATTATATACTGAGATGATAATATGATTGCATAGTATTTCTTACAATTTATTGTAGAGGCTGAAATCATTTATTACTGTGGATAAAGTGATATCCTAATAACAGAACTATAACTTAAATTATTTTAACATAATGGAAAGGACACACAAATAACAATAACCCTGTCATATTTGTTACGTGAATTCATGGCTAGTGTTTGAGGGTATAGGTAGAGAAATAAAATTTTGTTCTATAATTTCATGGCAGTCTAAAGTATTTTGTTTAAAAAAAAAAAACAACCAGGATTGCAGTCTGGAATATAAAGAACTTGCAAGTTGCCACTTCATCCTAACAAGTACAAGCTGAACTGGAAAATCGACAACTAGTGTTAGATGTGCCGGAGAGATGACGTGTGACGTCACAAAGCAGACCTCTGCTCCCCGAATGGGAGGGACGGGAAAATGCAGCGGTGCACAACTACCAGAGTGAGGACCCACCGGCAGGAGCTTCTCAGGAACGGGTGCGGGGCTAGGAAAAACCTCCTATTGTAGCTGACAAGTGGCTGGGGGCTCAGTGTGGACAAGCCTGAGAGATAAAAGCTACGTGGGGGGTCTCCATGCCTGTTTGAGCCTTACAGATCCTAACAATAGATATCAAAGGGGGAAAAAAAGTCCGGCTTCAGGCAAGGGGAGAGAAAAGTAACCATTTTGACTTACTCCAGCGCATTCTGTTCCTTTTAACAAGTGTCTGCCCTGGGGAGAATGTCTTTGATCAGAATCTAACCTGCTGGGTTTTATCAGAGCCTAACCCACCTATGAAAAGGGAAATACCCACCTCTAGCTCCCTGACCTCTCCGGTCGCCCCTAAGGGGGGCAAATCTGAGATTCATTGGAGAGGATTCACAGTCTAGGGCAGTGAGTTTCAAACCTGAGTGCCGGAAGAATTTATAAACATGCAGTACTGACTGTTAGTCAGGGGCACTGACCTCTTTTCCCTTAGATTGTCAAATAAAAAAAATGACAACAGCCAACACAACAATAGTTACCTGGTGTGCATAAATCAAAATTATATCTACTTTTGTCATAGGCAAAAAATATTTTTTGGTGTGCCACAGAATTTTAGTAATTAGTTTATGTGTGCTGTAAGATGAAAAAAAGTTGAAACTCGCTGGTCTCGGGGAACAGACTCACCAGAAGACTGAGCCTAGTAATAGGATTACAGAATGCTTCCCCTTACCCCACACCTGGCTACCACATTATTAAAGGCCCACTTACATATTGATGACTGAATCTTTGTTTAAGTGTGTTTTTATTTGTTGACTTTAGAAAAAGTGAAGAAGGGGGAGAGGTAGAGAGAGATAGAGACAGAGGAAGGGAAAGAGAGAAACAATGATTTGTTGCTCCCTTATGTATGCATTTGTTGGTTGATTCTTGTGTGTGCCCTGACCAGGAATCCAATCCAAAACCTTGGTGTCCAGGACGATGTTTTAACCAACTGAGCTACCTGCCTAAGGCTAGTCAACTGGCCTTTGACAAAGGAACAAAGGCAGTAAAATGGGGCAGAAATAGTCTTTTCAGCAAATGGTGCTGGAACTATATATTCACAGACAATGAATCTTGTCACAGAACTTACAAAAATTAACTCAAAGAGGATCACAGACCTAAATGTTAACTGAAAAACTATAACATTTCTAGAAGATAACAGGAAAAAATCTAATTAACCTTGGGAATGGTGATTACCTTTAGATACAGCAACAAAGGCACTATTCACGAAAGGAATAATGTATCACCAGAACTTTATTTAAATTAAAAACCTCTGCTCTGCAGAACACAATGCCCAGAAAATAAGAAAACACACAACAGCCTGGTAGAAAATATTTGCAAAAGATGCATCTGATAAAGGATGGTTATTAAAACTATACAAAGGACTTTTAAAACTCAACCATAAGAAACAAACCAGAAAAAAAAACACAATTTAAAAACAGGCAAAAGATCTTGTTACCAAACAGCAGTTGGGGTCCTTCCACCCTCCGCCACCCTGTAGGCAAAATTCCGGAGGCAAAAGTTTGATGATAAGGGAAAGAAGTCTTTATTGAAAAGCTTTACAACTTTGGAATCATGGCTTTCCACATGCATTAGTCACTGAAGCCTATCAATTAAGGTTAAACTCTTTCACATCTGAGATCTCTTATCATTCCCCATTAGTTTTTAATTATCTTATTTCTATAGGGTTCGTTTACAAAGTAAAACAACATAAGATACTAAGGCTACATAATCTTGGAAGAATGGCAGGCTTCTGTCTCACAGCTTGTCCCCTCTAGAACACCCAAAGAAGAGTAACCCTGCCACCCTCTGCCAGGCCAGCCCAATCCTAGGCTGCACCTGGAGTTTCTTCCCATCCAAGATCCCATCTGTTGGGCAACGCAGGCAGTGTGATCATCTAGGCATCCTCCAGGAAGAAGAGCCCAAGAGCCCTTCTCTCATTTCAAATCTTCTCACCCATAATTCCATGTGCTCTTTGGAGGCATTCCGCTTCTCAACCAATCCCATGCTAGACTCTTTATCCTTGCTTCAGGCAACCTCCTCTTCCTACGATCCCTCCCTACTGCACCCCAGTGCTGTGTCAGATCTCTCTGCATCAATCCAAACAGGTACTTCACCAAATATATATGTTTACATCTCATCTGAAAATATATTGAACGTCATTATGTCATTAGGGAATTAAAATAGCAAGGAAATGCCACTCTACACGTACAAGAATGGCCAAAACCTGGAATAGTGAAAACGCCAAATGCTAATAAGGACGTAGATCAACAAGAGCTCTTATTTACCGCTGGTGGGAATGCAAAATGGTGCAGCTTCTTTGGAAGACAATGTGGTGGTCTATTACAAAATGATACATACCCTACCCTATGACCTGACATTTTCACTCCTTGGTAATTATTCAAATGAATTGAAACTTATGTCCACACAAAAGGCTATGTGTGAAAATTTATAGCAGCTTTATTTGTAATTGCCAAAGCCTGAAAATGCCAAGATGTCCTTCAGTAGGTGAATGGATAAAAAATGTTGTTGCATTCAAAGAAACATTATTCACGGCTAAAAATAAATGAGCTTGTAAACCATGAAAAGACATGGAAGAAAATTAAATGCATATCACTAGGTGAGAGAAGTCAATCTGAAAGGGATACATCCTGTACAATTCAAACTATTCGACATTCTGGAACAGGCAAAACTACAGAAAGAGTGAAATGATCAGTGCTTGCCAGTGGTTAGGGAAAAAGGAGAGATGAACAGGCAAGGCACAGAGGATTTTTAGGACTGGGAATCGGTTCTGCATGAGACTACAAAGGTGAATACATGTCATTTTACATATCAAAACACATACATGCACACCACCAAGAGTGGACTCTAATGCAAACTATGGACTTTGGTTGATAATGATGTTTTTAATCTCAGTTCAGTTGTAACGAATGCATCTCTGCGTTGTGGTTATGTCTACATCGGGGGCTGTTGAGGGTGTGAGAGGCAGGGAGTATATGGGGACTCTAATTTCCACCTTGTTTTGCTGTATATCTAAAACTGTTTCTTAACATGAAGCTTATTAATTAAAAAAATATCCCATCCCACCATGCAGCTACACTGAATCTCAGTAATATTTAATGTACTACATCAATATGAGCATGCATAAGGCAAACTCCACTCTGGAAACTTCTCGGCATGGTCCATAAGACCCCATCTTTCCCATTTTCATGGGACGGTCAGCACATGCTCGAGAGTGCTTTTAGTTCTTCTGAGCCAATTAGAGCTCTATAAATTAACATGAATAAAAATATCCCCACTATGAAAATAAGAACAAATGATTACTCAAAACATACTTAAATTTTGTCAGATTTAGGACAACATTACAACCATGTATGTTCAACTTTTTAAAAAAATCATCAAGAAGTGTATGTTTTTATTACTCTATCAAAATATTATTCCAGAATACTGACATTCATTTCTTAGCATGTATACCGATATACAAGTAATTTTATTTTATTTTTATTTATTTTATTTTTTAAGATTTTATTTATTTATTTTTAGAGAGAGAGGGACGGAGAAAGAGAGCAGAGAAACATCAATGTGTGTTAGCCTCCTGTGTGACCCTCACTGGGGACCTGGCCTGCAACCTAGGCATGTGCCCTGACTGGGAATCGAACTTGAGACCCTTTGGTTCACTGGCTGGCACTCAATCCAGTGAACCACACCAGCCTGTGCATACAACTGATTTTAGATAAAATTCAAATATATTGAAGTTATACCCAGTGTTTCTGAAAGTACAACTTCACATAACGACTCTCTATGAGGAGTTGGAGTAATTAGTAAGACAGTCTCCGCATCACTTCACGTATAATCCCTATAATTGCCCTCCTTCTCTCCTACCCACCCTGTATGTGGCACACCCTCTCAGCTTTCTATTTTATAGATTTTTTTGTTATTTCAAAATATATAAAAACACACTTGCTATATTATTCTTCTAAATATAAACAATGCATTTTATTTTCTATTTCTAATATTAATTCACTGGGAAGTTAAATTTTGTTTCTTTTATATTCTTATATTTTTAGATTTATTTTTAAATTCAGGCAGTGCCACATAAACCACTAAGCGATAAAGTAAAATGAAAGGTACCTCTAAGTGTAAGACAAATGGAGAGAATATTTACCGGCGTATTTCTTTGTGCTTGAGGTTAATAGTAATCGTTGGTTCGGTCACTTCATATACGATGCACACAAGCCTCAGGAGACCTCGGTTAATAGAAAATCTGTATTAGACCTTCCCTGAATGTTGAAAGAAGTGTTCGGCTTTCCTTCTGAATACAAATTCTGATCAAAAGAGTGAAAATAGTTTAGTATTTCTCTTTGAGACTATCTCCTGCATAATCTTATTTTAAAATGGGTCATGGCAATAGCTAGCTAATAAAAATTAATGAATTGTTCTGTCATGAGCTTTAACCACAGTATATAAAAATAAAAATTGAGTAATACATTGAAAAATCCTGTAGAAGTGACATTGCTGAAATGCATAAGTGTACCATAACTAAATTTCAATTTCCACTGTGACTGCTTTTGTGCTAAAAAGCAGAACCAGCCATTTGAACTAATGTTTAAATAAAGTTACTGATCTTACCTTCAAAACCTGAAAAGTCTGTCATATACTATGAGCTTTATGAAAGCTTCAGTATCACACTTTACAAGCCAGCAATGTTAGCACTTTTGTTTAAAAATAATCAAAATAAGAAATTTTTCATTACCAAGTGCATATGCGAAGGTAAATAAATAAGGAATAAGAATTTTATTAAATAATAGTATCCTCAGTTGCACTCCAAACAAATAGCTTCTAGACTTACTTCTGCCTGTCTCGATGTGGAAGGAGACTGGACCTTTACAATTTTCTGAGAATTCCATTGCATCCCTGTAAACTGAGCACTGACTGATCCAATGATTTTTACACACCTTAAGTTCAAAAACACAACTATATTTTCTATTTGAGGAGAGTAGAAACTTACAGGTTTATAAAATGCTAAGATTTGTATAAATTACAAATCTTTTAGACTTACATCTTGAAACTTAATTCATTTAATATTAAAATGTTACTAAATTTTATTTCTTTCTAACTATGAATGTTTGAAGAAAGATGTGACAAAGTAGAACTTTATTATTTCAATGTGAACAGTTACTGCATTTGCAACGTAACATGTTTACAAATTACCTTGTCCATGGAAACCAAACTTTTAATGAAAACTCACTGGTGTGTTCTTTCCATGTTTCCATGTAATAAGAGATACATAAGTACTGTTCCAGCATGAGAAAGTAAGTCATCATTTCACCAAATTTTTGTGAATTACAAATTACAACTTTTGATTTAAAGGAACTCTAAATATAAACTTTGATTAGAATGTAGGGATCAAAAACAATGTTAGAAACAGAACAGGACTCAAGTCACATACTAGAAAGACAATCATAAAATATTTAGTAAAACGAAGCCAAAAATTGTATTGTATCTTGTTTCATTATATATCTTTAACATCTTAACAAAAGTGCCTGTTAGGAAATGACTTGTCCTTGGATAGCAATTTTTATTCACTGTGTATTGTTAGATGTACTGTATGTATCACCCACGTGTATTTCTTTTTGTATGTATGTAGATATTTAGATAGAAAATGGATTTTTATTTTATGATAGGTTTTATTTAATTAAAAAATTCAGACCTGCATAGTAAAAAAAAAATTTATTTTCTTAAGTACATTAGGTAGGCTACAGGCTAAGTTCCTGTAACAAATAAACAACAAAATACAGTAGCTTAAATATAAACTTACTTGTACTTATGTAATATCCCTGAATGAGATTTCTAGCTTTGAGGGGATGATGTTGAGGTTGTCATCCTCAAAACCAAACTCCCAAATTTGTTCTTATTATCACTATTTCTCAGACAGCATGAAAGGAAAATACAGTCAAGAGCAAGTGGCTTTATCTGTAAGGAGATGACCCAGAAATAATTCACATCATTACCATTTACATCCCATTGCCCAGTGTCAGTTACTTGGCTTCACTGAACTGGTAGGGGACAGAGAATTGTTATCATCTTTAGATGGATAACTGACTTTAGTCAGTGTGTGCACATAAAATTTGGCATCTAAAAATAGAGGGTGCATGGAATGTGGGAGCAATTACTAATTCCTGTTACGTTTTGTTTCACTAGCCTTTCAGATGTTCATATGCTCTCTCTTCCTCACGAAGAATACAGCCTATGCTGTCACTAATCCTATCCTATTATCACATCCAGGTTTATCCCAAGGTTTTCTGGGCTATGCAAGTTCATGCCATCTGGCTCGATGTGGACATTTTTTCCCTTACCTCCGCCAGACTGGAAAACCTAAGAAGCATATAAGAATCAGTACTGGTGTGTTAATGGGAATTCACACACACTGCTGATTACACTAGACTGGAACGACAGTGTGAGTCATTTGGCATTATTTAATTAAAGTCGTCATGCACATATTCGACAATTTGGCAATTGCACTGTGAGGTGTATTTCTTTTTAAAAAAGTCAGTACATTCGCATGAAGGTACATGTTCATTAGGAAAGTAAATGAAGCTACCCACATGGTTTAAAATTGGCTGATTTGCACGGGTATGGCTGTTTTTTTCTTTTTTCTTTTAAGATAACATTTATTCAAGTGGATACGATTCTGCTTTGACTGCTCAGTGTTTATGCACCCCTTATTGTTAAATATTTTGAAATCTTTCCAGGAACTAACCATCAATAGTACAAAGGATAAGTAAGTCATACGTGTCCTTATTAAATAATAAAAGACATCACTTAAAGGCAAGTGTACCCTGAGTACATACATCAATTTGGATAGGCCATAAATATGTAATATTAGGGCCAAATCAAATGCACTGAAGAGAGCTCACAGTTTTATACAAGTTATATAAAACACAAACCAATCAAACATTGTCTATACATTTATAGTATATATTTATATGTGATATATTTTAGTGTATGAGACATGTGTTTAAACTGTAAAGGAAATCAAAGTGATGGGTTAACATAAAAGGGATGATTGTGATCCGATTTCCACAGTACTATTTATGTTCAAGTTCTCAAGCTGGGTGGTATGGCCATCAGTATTTATTTTAATGTAACACTTTATATTTAAAATATATTCTGTATTCTAACTATAATCTTCTGTGTGTGATGCATTTTGTATATAGCTTTGGAAAGTGAGAGGATCTTTTGAGAAACCCGGAATGTCTCGCAATACAGCTTTTCAATCATGTCATTTTCAGTGTTCTTTATATGGGACAAAAATGTCCTCGTTTCTTATCATCTATTACATGTGGATCTTGGCAATTGCCAAAAGATCCCCCTGTGCCTTTGTCAATATCCAACATGCTCAACGTAAGAATCCAGGGTGGCTGTGCTGTTAGAGTGAACTGACCGAGTCCACCCCACATTCCCTGGGTGTCACCCCTGTTTACCAGTTGCCATTGACACTACTTCAACCCGCTTTTCCCACGTGGAATTCTCCTTGTGAGTCCTTTGCCAACTCTGTTCAATTGGAGTTTTTATACTCGAGGTTTAAAACAAAACTCAATTATATTTTAATACTGTTAAAGTTCTTTCAGATTATGAAAATTATGTCTTTAAAAATTCAAGTAAATAGTAGTAATCACCACACAGAAGAGACAGGAAGATGGGAAGATACAGAATACTCATTTCTTAGAAAAGACAGTGTGATATACTGAAAGTTATACACTGGCTCTGAGTTAGTCTTGTGTCAGCTGAGTGATTTTGTTAGTTAATGCTATAAGATTAATTTGCTTATGGATAAGATTACATTCAGTAGTGACGCGTATTAAATGACGCAGGTTACATCAGCACTTGGCATATACTGACAGTCAACGAATCTATCTCCCTTTTTTCCTGCTGTTTATCTCCCATCACATTTTCCAACAGCTCTCTTGCTGCATGAATTTTTCTTTTGCATTATACTTACAAGTGTCCCAATATTTTAAACACATGTAAAAAAATATTATCTTTTACTCCTGAGGGTATTTCCTCATGATTGAAAGGGATAGTATTAAAAATGGTACATTTGAAAAAATTTTATCAAGATGAATGACAAAGATATAAACTAAAACACATCACCGTGTTTATTTCACATGGTATTAACACAGTTGTGACTTTTACCATGACTATTTGTAATATAGTTGGCTTCCTGCTTCTGGGTTCCTCATTCACAAATTCAACCAACTATGGATCAAAAATATTGGGGAAAATGTTATGTTGTTGATTTGTACTATATAGTTAGGTCTACAATGGTTGTACCTGTTAAACATATACATACTATTTCCTTGTCATTAATCCCTAAACAATATAGCATAATTACTATTTACATTTATTAGATATTATAAGTAATCTAGAGATGATTTAAAGTATACGGGAGGATGTGCATAGGTTATACACTGGTTTACACAAGGAAATTAAACATCTCTGAATTTTGGTATCTGTAGGGGGTCTGAAAATAATCCCCAGGGATTCCAAGGGATGACTGTATTGAAAATAAATTGGCAATTCTATATCACTTACTTTAATATAAAAATACCTTATTTTTTAGATGAACTAGCTGAAAATGTTGTAATTAGTGTTCAGCTAACCTATGTTGAGTTGCTGATTATCTTGGTTTTGTTGCAAAATTTTATAAACTTTGAATTGCTTTCTAATGACTTATATTTAACAAATTTTATTCCTGCTATAACGGGGAAAATAAGCCAAAGTTTTAAAATCTAGTTCTCTGACTCATAAACTCTGCCGCTGGTTCCTACAGTGATTAAGATCACAAGGACAATTTGTATATTGCCGGGAGGTATGAAACACTAATCTTAGGGCAAAACTGTATTACTTAACATTTCACAAAATTTTGACAATTATTAATGTTGAATTTGTGAGGTCTATGGATCTTTATGCTGCCATTTCACAAATGAGTAACCTGGAGCTTCCTTCCATGACATTCCAAAGGCCATATGGAAGTCAGTGGAACGAAGCGAAGAGGCTTCATTTGGTGGAGAGTTTTGATGTCAATTGCAATGCACAGGGCATGTCTCCCAACTCAATTTATTAGCAACATGGCCTGAAATCTAATAAAGTAAATCTCATTTAGAAAGTGAAACTTTTGTTAAAGTTACTTTTGATTTGTTTTAAGGGAAAAGTAGTTTCTATCTTTTTAAGTTATAATATAGAGATAATTGCTGCATGTAATTGGGCCCTGAGGAAATATTTGTTAAGTTAAATGGAAAATAAAATTAATTTATGAATTATTTTTTTAAAGTTAGTGCAACAGAAACAATACTGAACAAAATCAATTATAAACATTGGCATCTTCCTAGATGCTCAGAAATATCCTTCAAAGACCTGACTGATTTCCTGAGACCCGTTACATCAGTTTCACGATTTCAAAGCAACAAAGAAGGCCTGAGCAATTTCAGGGACTTAAAAAACTCAAATCAATAAAGGTCATCATTATGAGTAGATAAAATTATGGTGAATAAAAGTGATTGTATTATAAAAACTTTTGAGAGCTATTAGAGAGCCCAGGTTTATTTTTAAAAAAGCAAAATACATAAACAATATGTAATCGTTTAGTAGTTAAAAGTGGTATACAGAGAAGAAAATTGTGTGTGTATATTGTGTGGTATGGCAATTACTTTTTGTCTTGCAATCTCATGATTATGCTAAGAATGGAATCTATTTGATAAATAATAAACTTCATCCTTTTTCTGTTTTTTTAATTTTTTTTATGTTTTGTCATTTTAGGTTAGACTTTATTCTCTTAAAGATAGAGAATTAATAATTAATTTGAATTATTGTATATTCTAAATATATAATAGAAACATAACTCAAACAAGCATTAAAACCACTTGAAAGATAATTTAAGACTACTATACTTATCAAAATGTTTTGATGCTCATATTTTTATATTATTAATTAAACAAGTTAATTTGCTGGTTCAGTGTTTTTATAATTAGTCATTTATGTTGGAGGTTTCATGTATGATATCTTTTCTATAGAAACATTTCATAATGGAGAGCAGTGAATTCAGATTTCAGTCTGTGACTAATAGCAGAATTTTAACTACTTCAGTGTCCAATATCCAGTGGTTTATGTGTAAACTGTGTTTATATTTTCAGGTTTTTAATATTCCTCACTCTGAAAGAGCTTAATCATAATAATTTCCAAGTTCTGTTTACAAGGTTAGACTTTTTATTTTAATTTAATGTTACAGAACTCACCCATAATTCAGAACAATATATGATTGATTAAACAAATAAACCTAGGCAACTTATTGTATTAGAAAGATAGGCAGGAATCAAAGTGCATTCAACTTGTCCAATTATATTATTAAGTATAGCAGCCTATTGTTAAATTCAAATACAAGAAACTGAAAAGCATTAAGGCTTTAAAAGGCCAGATATCTTAAGTGTTTGAATAATTTTAAATTGGCTTTTTTCTAATTCAAGAATTTTTGGAAAAGTGGACCAAGAAATGCCCTTACTTCAACTGAAATGCAGGTCATGAAATTGTATGCACATTTTTACTATGCTTTGATTTTATTATGTCTTCCTTTCAAAATATCTTCCTGTTGGTGTCTAGGGAGTTGGTTGAATCTGTACTGAACTGAATAGAGGATGATTCGTGTGTGCAGCATGATGAAAGCAGACACTATCATCTTGGTTGGCCTAACTTGATTGAGTTTGCTCTGTTTAGATTTCCCCCTTACTATTAGGCTGTTTCCTGATTGCACAGTATGACCCGCCTATTAAAACATAGGATTCCTGGAATCACAGATGAATGGCTGAGATGCATAGTGATGTTTTGATTTGGGGTTGACCGAACTCCAAACACGTCCAGGGAATGCATACCTACTGGTATCTCTGTTTCGTTTTAAATTCCACAGTGGTTACACTTTTCAAGACATGAAACTTCTTTTCTTTCATCTGTTTGGAACATGTCTCAACCAAAGATGAGCAGGAAAGTCTCATGAATCCTTCTAGATCCAAACCTTGAGATAACTCATTATTTCCCAATAATATACACATTTCAGCTTCTTCTGCAAACTGAACTCCGATCTTTGGGTTCTCAGCTCAGAAAGACTACTTCTCTGTCCACTCGATTTATGTTTTTGACCAAAGTTTTGCAACTTCATGCACTGTTAGTTATAAAAATTGTCATGGGGATATAAAGCGCAGCACAGTGAATATACTTAATAATATCGTAATAACTAGTTATGGTGTCAAATGAGTTCTGGACTTATTGGGGTAATCACTTCATAAGGTATTTAAATATTTAATCACTAGGTTTACACCTGAAACTGATATAAAATTGTATGTCAATTGCAATTGAGAAATAAATTAATTTTAAAAGAAAGTGCATTAATGTTGAAAGCCAGATCGAAGGTGAGTGCCGCCTTGTTTGTCTCCCTTTAATCAGGTGTCACAGTTATACACGGCCTGCTGTCCTACACCAGAAGCATTTGCCTCACATGCCCGGCTCAGTTTCACAGACGATCGCTGTCAGAGCAAGTCCATCCGGCACCACTGCCTCCAAAGACGCCTGAAGCAAAACTGTTTTTAACCAACGTGATATTTTCCTCTTTTATAATCTTGTTTTAAGCTTAACAGTTCCATTGTATACTCTTTATTTTAATATCTCAATCTCGAAATTGATAGAAAAGAAGTTTTGATTTATCTTACTCTAAAATGATTAAGAAATAGATTTACAGTTTTCAAGTCATTGGGTCTATTTTAGACAAAATTGTTTTTCATTTGTACTTTGAGCATCTTATGTATGAGAATATTGAACTAAATAAGTAGTTTTTAATACATATAGGTATTTCCAGGATGCCTTAATATTTGGTAACTTTTGGATATATTTTTTGGCTGCTTGAAAATAACTTTTATTGTTTTAGACAACAAAGGTTATATAATACTTCTAATTACATTTGGGAAGCTAGTTTATATTTCAAATTTGCAAATATTTGTGCTATAGTTTGCTTTTGCATTTTTGCACATGTATACTCATTTTTTCTGTGCCTTTTAATAGGTATCATTTACATTTTCATATATATATATTTTTTTCCTACTATTAAATTAATACATTTGACTTCTTATGACAAATCAATACCTGAAAGAAACAATGTGTGACTCTTACATTTGCTTTTTGAGTGATAATTATTCACAATGACATTACATGGAAAAGCTCACACTTAAAAAAACTATTTTTATCTCTAGTGTCAATTTCTTTGATGGTTTAAAATGAAGTTCATAGAACTGCTAATCATGATTTAATTCTTAAAGCCACAAGTCTTTGAACACATTTCACCCTTTCTGCCACACAGCCCCTTTTTCTTGGATTCCTTGTCAGTAAATAAAATGAAGAAAAATGTTAGAGCTGAGAGTTGGAATTAATTCTTGCCAGCTCATAAAGATCATTTTGAATTTGAAAGCCCCACTCATGAAACTTATTTGGCTTTGCAGAATTTAGCATTAAATACAGCAAGAAAATTCAGTGGTATAGAATATAAATGAAATTTTGTTCTCTCTCTTCTCTCTTTCCCTCTCCTCACCCCTCCCTCTCACATATACCTTCACGCAATATAGTTATGAATAAATAATTGTAAGATTATTCATAACTTATAAATTCAAGTAGAATTGCTTTATTTTTAAAGTTATATTGAATATAAAATAATATATAATAAGATAATCACATAATCAACATTATATTTTATAAACCAGAGAAATATTACACCAGATTGTTCTAATGTAAATTTATGTGATATACACAGAGGTTTTTTTAATGACAATTTAAACAGTTCACATCTACAAATTTTCATTTGTGATACTGTGTGTTGTTTAGTAATAAATTTCTTCATAAGTAGTTAAATGATTTACATAAAATATTTTTATAAGCAGTGACTTTGTGATGTTTGGATCATTTGGGAAGATGAAAAATGTGAATTATGGTGATAGGTAGAAGTAAAATAATCAAGGCTAAAATGAATTATGCCAACATCAACCTCATATTAATGTGTTTTATCTATACTCCAATCAATCAAACTACTATTATAAACCATTCACAGTGTAGTAATATAATAGCTTGTAAATCTTAAAAACAAAACAAAATATGACATTTAATACTTTTGTACACCTGTAAATCAACTTGTTAGACTTTTACAAACCTAAATGACAACACATAAATTTGCATTCCAATCACAACATAGGTGTTTTGGTATTGTTTTCCAAATAAACTTAAGATAAAATTGAGTAAAACTTCATATTCATTAATCAATCTGAAAAACTCACAAATCAAATTCCTCCAAAACCTGTTCTTCATGGTTTGTTGACTACTTTTCTCTTTTCATACAATAAATGGAAATTGATTCATTTTATTGTACTGGGTGCCTGGAAGTAAATACATATCTATAACATTTTAGAAGTGGCTTTCTTTTCTAAAAGTATAAAAATCCAAGTTATTTATGAGAGACATATAATACTACTATTTTTGATTATTTATTTCTCTTAAAGTCAATTTATCCTCATTGTAAATTTTTTATTGCAACTTGTGTACAAATCGATATGGACTTGCATTAGTTATTATTTCAAAATACTGGTCATTGATCTATGCCTGTTCTTATGCCAGTACCAGACTGTTTCAGTTACAGTGACCTTGTAACATAGTTTGATATCAGGTAATGTGATTCCCTCCTACTTTGTTCTTCTTCCTCAAAATTGCCGAGACTCTTCAAGGTTGTTTGGGGACTAATAAAGACTATAAAAAGTTTACCACTAAATATAAGATTAAATATAAAACTTATAAAGGTGTCTATTATTAATAGCATACACTTGCTCTTTTTGAAACAAAATATGAAACTGAAATACAATAAGATTACTTCAAAGGGATGACATATATTTCATGGGATATTTATTATTGAATAAAATTTTTTTAGAAAAGCATGATATTTCTCCTTTTGTTGTATAGACGCTCACAAATTAAGTATGAGATAGATTTATTTAGCTAGTTATGGTTTCTGAAATTATCATGTCTAAAATTTCAGTTATATTTATGAAGGGGACATTTCCACTATAAGACTTTTATCCCATATGCATGAAAATAGATTTTTGCCTTAACCTTAAATTATAATAAGGATTACATGACCCATTAAAATATTTTCTAATATGAATATATATCTTACTTCATCAATTTTGAACTTATTTTAAAATTTAAATTTGTCATTAAATATCCTAGATTTTTAAAATTATGTTCACTTGCTATTTTCTAAAACTGAAATAATTCAATCTACTAATATCTGGATGAATTTAAGAAAATAAAAAAATTGTACATAGCACATCAATAATAGTGATCTAGTTGCCTTAATTGTGAACAGTGTGAGCACGAAATATATCAGCAGTACAATTGCATTTGGGGAAAAACAATGCCTCAACTTTAGAGCCGGAAAATGTTGCTACCACTTTCAGGATGATTTAGGTAATGTAACTAAATTCTCTGGGTCTCCTTTCACAGAGTTACATGAAAACAGGGAACATGTCATCTCTAGTTTCTTCTTAGTGCCAATAGAAGTAATTTATTTATTGATAATTATAATGATTGAGACATATATGAAACATTCCAGAAAGGGACACATTTCAATGTACTTTATAATCTCGATGGGAAAATAGAGAAAATGCATGCTGTTGGCTAGGATTAGCTCATGTCTAATTGTCTGGTACACTGACACCATAAAAATCTCAATGTTAGGAAAAATAATTTAGTAAAGATCTTTAAAAATGAAATACAAAATCATATTAATAGAAGTCATTTCTCTAAATGGGCATTCCCTAAATTGAAGAATATAGAAGGTTGTTTTAAGTGATGATGACATATATTCAATAAGAGAAGAAGGAAGAAGAGGAAGTGGGGAGAGAAGAACAAGAACATGAACAAGAATGTAAATGTTTAAGGTAATAATACTCTTCTCCTGTTTTAAGAAATTCAGCACATAGATTCTGATACGTTTCTTGCAAGACTTGCCCGAGCCCACAGCATGCAGCATGCTTTGCAGTTCAAGGCAGGACAGATTATACAACTATTTGGTAATGATTTCTTTCATGAACCCTATTAACATCTGAAGGCATTACTTGAAACACAACTGAGACACGATGCTTTAGTTTGGAAAAGTGTAATACACTTTATTCTCTACGCTAATTTGTAGTATAATAACTTATGATAGTATTGTAAAAGAAGCAAATAAGCTATAAAATAATAATAAATAAAATATATAATGTAAAGGGCCAGACATTGATAAAAGTGATATTGCTCAAAATTGACCATAGAAATTTTATTGAATATGTAGACCATGCAAGTTCTTATTACTGTGATGTCAAAATATGATATAAGATGATGTTAGAAAATGTCAAATTGGTTAAATGTTTGAGTATAAAAACAAATTGAAGGACTTTTTTTCAGGGATAAAATAGTTTTAAAACAATGTAAAAGCAAAAAGAATTGACTACATGAAAATAGTGCTACAAGATGGTACCTCTTCTTCTTGTCCCTAACAATCTAAGACAAGACTCAATAATAATTACATCATGAGGTCCATCATCACAGGAGTTAATAGTGTGTGAGGTGGGACCACAAAGAAACCAAGATTATCTTCTGGAGGCGGAACCCCTTGTAGTACAAGCTTTCCCCACTAGGTGACTGTTCTAGGAAACCGTCTGTATCAGTGCACCAGCTGGTGTTCTGAGAGGCTATGAGAGGCTTCGGTGAATTTTTTTGAAGACTCTGTCCATTTTATGATAGGTGACTCACAAGAGTACCTGCCAACACTGCCCTGAGTGTTCAGCAGTTTCTGACCAAAAACAGTATGACCCTTCCTTCCTCTTCACTGATCTTGCTCTGAGCAACTTGTTTGTTTCTGCGAATGAAAGAAGTTCTCAAAGGCAAACATTTTGCCGATGGAGAAGAAGGGAAACAAAAATGGCAGCAGCACTAAAATGCATCAAAATTGACAAGTTCAAAAACTGTTTTGAGCAGTGGAAAAAAGTCTCCATAGGTGGATTGAATTAAATGGAGAGTTCTTTGAAAGTGACTGAAGTTTAAATATTTTAAGAATAAATACACAATGTTTTATAAATTCTGTGTTTTTGGGTCCTCCCTCATACACTATTTCAGTTCCTCAAAATGATTGCATGAAAAAGACCATTTTTCCACACGTGTGCACACACACACGTTGCCTCAAACATCATAGAGCTGTTGCTCGTACTAAGTAACTTAAAAGGCTGATTGAAAAGTCCATGAATCCCCTGGTTACTTGGTGCCTCTCCTTGCTACTGAATTAATGAGATGACTTATACCTGTATTTGTCTTTGAATTCCTTGAAATTTCTCTGACCTTAATTCTATATACCTCTTCTTTTGCCTCCATTGAGTGTATTAACCTTTTGCCCAAATACTTGGAGATACAATTAGGAGTCAAATAAAAATATATGTAATAGAGGCAAGTGTACTAATTAAATTTCTAGTTAAACATAGTGAATAAATGAATCTCTTTCCCTAGAAGCACCACTTACCTGATGAAAACATTAAAATTAAAAAAAAAATAAAACAAAACTACACTGGTCCAAGCCCCATGGAGACAAAGAGAATGGGATAACAGATCACATTTTTCCAAAGAATTATCAAACTTTTGAAGAAAATTATAGATTTGGAGGGGAGGGTGACTGCTTACTAACAGTAAACTGTAAACTAAATGCCTACAGTGGAAGATAAGGATGGGGAACAAAACCTTGAGTTCTCTCTAGAACTCTTAAAGTTTCAAGACTTATATGCACTTGGCACCAAGAAAGGTGGTGACTAAACTTAGGACAAAAATCAAAAAAGACTGGTTGAAAACATGTATATGTGGAGAACAAGACCAATAAAATGGCATTGGTTCAATCAAGATAGCACAACGTAAATAGAACAAATGGAGTCACTCATGTCAACCTCGATGGCTGCCAGTCAGCTGTGACACTTTGGTTCAAGAGGGAAACTACTTAAGTCATGCTAGACATATCTGCCAAGGAGACGCACCTGAGATACCTGCACACATGGTCAGAACAGCCATGCCTACAGACTGGGAACACCCATAGACAGGCTCCTGGGGAAATTCCCCACTTGCCATCAGTGGGGGCAAGTCACTTATCACGAGACCAAGAAAGGTGGAGTCCACCACTTTCAAGGTATAACTGATGCAGGCTTCAGACCACTGCTGAGACAGCTGAGTTCCACACACCAGAGTGCTGCTCTGTGCCACACCAATCTTCCTTGACATCTACCACAGGAAGCTCTACTGGCCTGGACTGAGGACTTCTCCTGCCCTGCTGCCCACCTGGATCCGGAGACCCTTCCTTGCAAGATGCTGATGACTCCCTTGCCCACCATGCTGTCTGTCTCCTGGACCTGCAGACTGAAACTCTGGGATTTGGGTTGGTTATTTCCCATGTATTTCTCTTAGATTGTTAAAGTGTGAACAGGATGTGAACGTATGTTGATGTTCCACTTTGAGTGAAACTGCATTCAATAAAAGCTGAGTGAACAGCATAGTTTCTGCATGTGACTCTTGTCTATTCCTCAGCAGGCAGCTAGCCGAGCAGTGGCCCAGCTGACTTGTAAAAAAGACTATATCATGAACATACAATTGTGACAGTGTGTGGAGCATTTGAACCCTCAGATACCTTCCTTCACCCTGTAAAGCCAATACTGTTCTTCAGCCTTCACCACTCCTTTAAGAAACTAAAAGTTAATCTCAGAAAACATTTGCTAGAGATATTTCAGACCTAGCGATATTAGATGCATATAGAGACTGGCACTTTTGAGGCAGCCTGGAGCTAGAAGATTAGAGTTATGTGACTGTCCAAACGATGGGGCATCTGGTTTTCGTTCTGTTGCCACTAATAGAGCTTTAAAAAATGAGCACTGTCAAGCCAGCCATGAGCAAAAAAACAAAACCAAATAATAACCTTAATAATGTCCATGGAACCAGCATATATGAAAACAATTCTTTGGGGATAGGTGTATGAATTTCTAAAGCTGATAACTCAGACATTGTACTGTAGAGGACACAATCTCAAAGTAAAAGCAACAGCAACACCCACAACAACTGAAGACTGGAAAACAAAACAATGTACAATGTATTTGATCCTGTTGCAAACAAAGACAATGGAGAAATGGCTTCATTTCTTATACAAAGAGGAGAAATGTAATATTACTTCAGAGTGCATAAAAATAATATATATATTCATATCATGCTCCTCAAAATATAACTATTAGCATTTAAAAAATAACCCCTTTGCCTTTTATACTCACTCATCTTTTAGATGTAGTGATTTGTGTAATGCTGATTAAGCCAATTTGTTTTACTCAACAAAAATGGAGGTTATGAAGATGATAGGGTTTTGATAAGGATTTTTACATGGTTTTCTAGCCAGAATAAAAAAGTCATAGGCTGTCTGTAGACATTAATGGATAATCAAGTATAACTATTTAAAAGTATTCTGATTCATCTGCCACTGCACAGGGTATCAAAACAATGTTTTTCATATTGATTTGCATTGTTTTGATGCAAATTAGTGGAACAATTCACTAACTAGTGTGAAAAATAGTATTTAGTATTGCGGCAGGCTAAATAATGGTCCCCCCAAAGACAACTACATCCTAATCCCTGGAACCTGGGATTAAAGGTTACCTTAAAGGTAACCATATAAGGTAAATGTTACCTTATATGATTATACACATATGTGAATTAAATTAAGGATTGTGAGTTGGGGGAGACTCTCCTGGATTATTATCATGGTGGGCACTAAATGGAATCATGGTGTCTTAATAAGAGAAAGGAAGAGAGAAATTACAGACAGAAGAGGAGAAAGCTATGTGACCATGGGCACAGAGATAGTAGAAATTTAACCACAAGCCAAGGAATGCCAGCAGCTGGAGGAAGAAAAAAAATTCTTCTTTATAGCCTTCAGTGGTAACATTGTTCTACAGACAACACTTCAATTTGACCCAGTCAAACTACTTTTGTACTTCTGGGTTCTAGAAACAAGAAAATAAATTTCTGTTAGTGTAAACCACTAAGGTTGGGGTAATTTTGCGTAGAAATTGTAGGAAACCAATATAAGTATGTTGGGCTGAAATGCTATCATCTCAACTACTTTGACATATATTATCTCATAGTTCATGCTCTTCTCAACAAATAACTGACTAAAATACAGAACTTGTCATGAAGAGTGACACTTGCAATATACTTATAATCTCCAGGAACAATGAAATAAGTAATTCATAAAGTTAATATGGCTTACCTGACTATAGTCAGCTAAAAAAATGAATACTGTTATTTTTCAACTTTAAGCTCAGTGCCCAACACATTTTTTTCAAAACTAAGTCCCTAACATTTTAGTGTATGTTCCCTGCAGAATCCCACTTAATCTGTGTAAAGTTTTTCTTCTGTTTTTGGTTTGCTGCTAAAATTTATAATCTTTTGTCATATTCTCAGACTCTCATAACCATATTTAATACATAAATGAACCTCTTCCTTTTCACCATAAATTGCTTGTCTATTTAACAAACAGAATATATTGAATTCATATGGGAAAAAGATATTTTATGAGTAAAGAGTGGTTAATTATCTTAGCAATAATTTAGGATTTATCTTATGCATATATTTGAGTAATATACCATTGATAGTACAGTATACAACATATGAGTAGTCTAAGGCAATTCTGGTAGTAATAGAATTTATGTAGCTATGAATTTACTAATTCACTTTTTACATGTCTCCTAAATTATTCCATAGCCTCAAATCTAGTTGTCCTGACATTTTCCCAAAGAGCACAGATGCATATATAAACCACTCCTTTTTCTGTCACAGTATGCAAGAGTATCTATATAAGTAGCAGCAACAGGAACTTGCACTTCAATAAACATAATACTCAATTATGCTCCTCAAAATGTAAAAATGTGGGGCTTTTTGCAGAATGAAAATAGCCAAAAATTAAAATACTTTAAGGAAGAACAAAACATACTGAATATGATTAGATGTCATTGTACCACTGAGATAATTACTGTGGGGGTGCAGATGGATAAGAGGAACAGAGTGTAAGATGTTCAGACCATGGCTTACTGTGTGACTGACTCCTCCACGGTGTGCTCTACAGAGGTAGTAACCGTTCCTATGCAAGGAGAACTGAGGAGCACACCATTGGATTAGGTGGAAGGTCAGTGTAGAAAGCTCCTAGAGAATATGATGTTATTATGGGTACCATGTGGAGGTGGGGGAAATGTTCTGGATTTTAAATGAAAGACATATGACATTTCCTGAGCCTGCTTGGTAATCTACCTGATGAAAAGAATTTGAGAGAGGTGAGTTGACTCTTCTGAGGAAGAAAAGGAGAACTAATCTGGAGACAGGTTAGTTCTGGAAACTGGAATCACATCCAGTTTCATTTCCAGTGTAAATCATTTTCATTTCTGTACTGCACTTTCATCTTTGTTGGTCTATTCTCTCTCTCAATTATCTATTTTTGTAATATATCACTTGGGTTAATAAATCCAACAAGTAAAGGATGCTCGTTGCCAGAGCAGTATACACTGTGATAAGTGGCAGTAAGCATAGGCGATGTGCTGTTATTTGTTTTTATTTGTTTTATTACTGCAGTTCTAAGTTTTTAATAGATGAATAGTTCCTCTCCTATAATTGATCATATGGACATTCCTTGCTTGGGATTTTGAAATTGATGGTATGGGCTAAAACCAAGCAAAGCTATCTTAAAATTCAATGGAAAATTACTATGGTTCTGTGACCATGAAAAACTGTAAAAATTCAAAAATTCTCATATTGTCTGTTACACAACTATAGAGAAATAAAGAAATTATAAAACTAATATTTATGTATTGTACACTATATTAAAACCTTCTAAACGTTGGCAAATTGTTTTATTTCTTTGTAAATAAATTCATAAAAAGTAGTTTGAACAATGCTTCTCTTCCCCACTCCTTTGTAACTTATAATATGGAATAATCATTGAACTCTTAGTGAATTTAGTGCCTTAGTCAATCATCATTCTAAGTTTGGGTCAGCTTTCCATATTTTATCCTTTGTGCTTTTAATGTTGTGAAACAGCTGTGCAACTTCCATAACATAAAGTGTATTTCCTAGTCGCACTCCTCTGGGACCTTTTATGAGAACCCCCCCCCATTTATGCTAAGCTCACCTTCGCTGTTGCCTAGCTGCTTGATGGAGTCTTCCAAAGAAGGCAGCATCTACATTCCCATGGTCAGCTATATCAACCACACCCAGTTTCATTTCCAGTGTAAATCATTTTTGTTTCTGTACTGCACTTTCATCTTTGTTGGTTTATTCTCTCTCTCATCTATTTTTATAATATATCACTTAGGTTAATAAACCCAGCAAGTAAAGGATACTCGAGAGACAAGGTGGCGATACAAGTACCTGACAGACTCTAAAAGAAGTGATGTGATTGGTCTCTGATCATGATGGGCACCTGTTCTTCTCGTAGTGATTTGTGGAGGGAAGAGCAAGCAGAGAGCTTGTACCTGATGTGAAAACTCACTGTTGATATACCCAGGTAGGTTTAATTTGAACTGTGTTATTAAGGAACAGGTGTTATTTAAGTAAACCATGGTAACTAAAATGTGTGCATATCACATCCTTGCAAAGCAAAGGCTTATAAATGCAATAACATTGTTGAAATATCAAATAAATTTAAAATATAAGCAAATTCAACTATGAACACACAATTATTAAAAGTGTGATGTAAAACATAATATTCTGGATATTCAACACATTCTGACCTTATTCAGCAAACTGACAGAAAAGCATGAAAATGGTAACCTTGGTGTGTATCCAGAAGCGTATTATATTTTAAATCCTCAAGCTGGAGTCGAGAACTGCTCTGCAACCTTCTTGTCTCTGGACTGAGACTCTTTGGTCCACTGGCACCCGGACTCACTACTGGCTGGTCTGTTCTCACTTTGCCCCGAGTACTGGGGACTGACCAGCAGAACAGCCCTTCTTGGACAAGCATTCTGTCATTCGCTGGCCTCTGTTTTCCACCTGAACTCACCAAACATCCTTAAAACACATCCTCAGCAAAGGGAAGCAATCTACTCTTTTACATGGCCAAAGCTACTGGTTTTTCCATTGTGATTTTCTTTATTTTGTAATACTTACAATGTTTCCAATTCCTTTTTAAAATTTTCTTACATTTTTCCATTACCATTTATCCCTCTTATACACTCTTCCACCTCTACCCAATTCTTTAGAAATAATTCTTTTAGGAATAATATCTTTTATTTTGTGTGTTTAACATACAGTTCCTAGTTTTGCCTATCTTTTATAAACTTTGGTGGAATATCAAAATAGTTAACTATTTTTCTTTAAAGCACATATCAAATCATCCATTTCTCATGTATTGATTTTCAATGTCAAATAATACAATTTAAAAGTTCTTTATATAGCATCCATACTTCAGGATTAAAACATTTAAATATTTTCCCACATAGCATGTTCCTAAACCATTATAACAATTAAATATGGTATCTCCTGACAAACTAGTTTTTAACCAGTCAGAGTTATTTTGAAAGAAGAAGAGATCTACTTTTAAAAGCTAGTGAGGGAAGTTTATTATATGGGCCTCAGTGGGTCCAAGAGATTGTATTTAGTCAGGATTCACAAGTTATAGAATAAGAAATCTGCCTCGAGCCTGTATCTACTCGGTGCCCTGGTTTTCCTTCCCCTGAATAGGTCATTCTGGTTTATGAAACCATGCCATAGGTATCACTTCAGGTCCTTTCTCTTCAGGGGCTGTCACGACCAGCAGATCGGCCTTTCTATGACTTAATTTATAGTCCCTGAAGAATATCTGCCTGAACGTTGATTATATCAAGTATCCCTCTTGGACAATTATTTCTGTCAGCCACAATTTATTATTTTTAACAACATGTATGTAAATAGGATACTACAGTTACTTTTACTATTGCTAAGTGATAAACAAGAAAGAAAGCATTCATAATTACTATGTCATAAAGTAGCTATAAACAAAGATTTTGTAATAATAAATAAATTTTAAAATTGAATATAAAATTATCGAACTACTTGCAAATAATGATAATTATTTTCAAATTGGCATTGGAAAAGAAATCCAAGCTGAAGGAAATATATAAGATATTTAAAAGAAATGTTTCTCATTAAACTAAAAAAATTAAACCTAAGCAGAAGAATTAAATAGCTGAAGAGACATGAATGACTCTAATTAGAAACACTAAGCAGTACTATTGATGATTCTTTCAAGTTAATTTTATATTTGTAGAATTTTTCAATCATTATTATAACACAATTAGTTTTATGAATTGAAAAAGAACTAATTGTGTTTTATCTGTAAGAGTATTAAAAATAAGTTTATTTCTGAAATCAAACTTAAGGAAGCCATTTTAGGTTAAATAGTAAACCATATTTAAAACTATAACATTTAAAATGCATAGTATTCATATATGTATAAATAAGTTAAATCAATGAATCCCAAAGAAAAATAATATACAGGGCCTGGCAGAAGTAAGGCCTGCTTGAGTGTGGTTGGTAAGGTAATAATATGGGTGTTTTAATTTGAACACTTCACCTAAAATGACATATGATGTGCTTGAGTATGACATCGTTATGTTACAGAATTACATGCTTATGAGTTTGTGATTTAAAAGGGGCGTTATTTGTGCCAGATCATGTATATATAATAAATTATTATTAAGATAAAAAGAAATAATTGAAAGGATTTGAAGAAAAAGAATATTATTAGTGGCCTGAACAACAAAATAACAGTAAAGAATAAGAACAAAGTGTAGAAGAATAAATTTAGCATGTAAATAAATAAAATAGAAATATTTGTAGCTGATTAATTAAAAATTAAAATTACAATGTATCAGTGAAAACACCACACTGTCATATGTTGTCAATTATTTTATAGCATTTTTTAAGACAGTAAATATTAATGTAGAAGTTAGTATTAATAGCTTAATCAGATTTTGCCAGACCCAACTTACTTGCAGATTACAACTATAAACTCAGGATAGAAAACAAACAAATGATGCTCTGAAGTCACTGAAAAGTAAATGAAAGTAGGCACATGCTAATGGTAACATTTGGTACAAATTTGATAAAGTTTGAATATCCATATTTTCATAGCTTTTACCCTAAGTTTAGATTCAGATGTCAACATAAAGAAAGGTTTCAACTCTGAAACACACACACACACACACACACACACACACACACACACACACTTTCTTGAATGAAGAACCAAAGATCAGAATTCAGGGCAACCACAGACATTGCAATGAGCATTAGTGGAAAATTTTCCAAGGAAATTTTAGATTCTGTGTACAAATTCTGCCCAAATCTCTAGCATAATCCCTGAAATACAGTTGATCTATCATTCCAGCTAAATGTAAAAGATCTGATCAAAAGTTTGAATGGCCACCCAAGAAACAAAGTTTGTGGTTTGATTTATAACTTGATTGCCTCACTTGTTCAAGAAGAGAATCAATAATTTTTAGAGGAATAGTGCTGAATCCCAAGTATCTTCAGTATAGCATTCACAATGTCCAGGATAAAATTAAAATTTACACAACATAACAAGAAAGAAAAAATATTACAGATACTCAATTAAAAAAATTAACAGAGAATAACTCCAAGGTGACCAGATGTTACAATTAGCAAACAGGAATTTCAATGGTGAAAAATTAGGATGGTTACACTATTTCCTAGATCAAATCAATACACATAACAAATACCAATAACTATAACAAAAATGCAAATAGATAAAATGGAAATATAAGTTTCTATAGATCCTTTGGAAAACAATATGGTAGTACATTTAAACATATTTTAAATTCCTATTTGTTAACTACCTAGTGTTTGACACTTACAAAAGTAATTATATAGCAAAAATTGCATTTTATAGAAAATGCTGGATGAAACTACTAACAATGGTTGTTTAAGCATATCATTTTATATCTATTCAATTTTACATGTTCACATTGTATACATTTTTATACTTTATTTATTTTTAGAGAGAGAGGGTGAGGGAAGGAGAAGGAGAGGGAAATAAACATCAATGTGTGATTACCTCTTATGCGTCCCCCACTGGGGACCTGGCCCACAACCCAGGCATGTGCCCTGACTGGGAATTGAACCAATGACCCTTTGATTCACAAGGCAGCAAAATGAACTACACCACTGAACTACACCAGCCAGGGCTCATGGTGTATATATTTTGTTGTAGAAATTACTATTTTGTTGTACAGTTACCCTGGCAGTTGTAAACACTGACTTTTAGGTATTCACTCCTTTTTCTCTCTTTCTGTCATAAATAGAAACATCTATTTGGAGTTAAGGCTGCTGATTTTCTTGGAGTGTTCTTTCCAATTATGTTATTGCATTTCTATCCCCAAAGGCATTTACCAGTACTGCACAGTGTGGCCAAGAGATTGGTTAGGAAAACAGACTACAGCGACCTTCAAGTACTGCAAGGTTAAGCGACTTGACCTGGGTTAGAGGAAAGATAAATGACAGTACTGAAAGCAGGATGTGGCTACTGAAAGGGATCCTTTTCTGTATTTTTCCATGTTAGTTTTAAAATCAGAGTTGTTGCTTTCTGAAACACAGGGAAGTTAAATAAGAAATGGAACAACCTGAATTAAAATTCCCATCATCTCAACTCTGTTGTTTTACATATTGCAGTTTTTCAAAATGATATAATTCCTTTACCTTACTAAACTAAAATGGGTACCAGACAGTGCCATTCAATAATCATTTATTCAGGTGAATGAAAGAGAAACAATCATTTGTGAACCACAACTAAAAAGGTCGAATCTTTGAAAATCTGGTCGAGAAACAGCACTCAGTGTTCTCTGGCTCTAAATGGACAATAAAGATCAACTAGCACAGCATTCCTTGGGGTCTTTACATCTATTCACTCGTTCATTCATTTATCCTAACATGATACACTTTATATAAGAAATACGGTTTTTGGAAATGAGCTGAAGTGAGGAATGAATTGTTGGGATCACAGATAAGAGATTTGTTTTGCTTGACAGAAAGCAACAGAAAAGTAGGATAGACCATGTTGCACTCAAATATTGATTACATTCTTCCTTTAGGGTATGGATTCTAGCATTTATTTTGTGGTCCAGTTCATATTTTACTTGCATTAAACAACAGTCACTTCCACAATCTAACTCAAGGGCTGTATAGGGAATAATGATTAATGTTCAAGAAATTTTCAAAAACTATATATGTAAACACACTAGAAAATAATATAGATTATATTCTAATTTCTGGACATTTTAAAAATATATATTTTTCATTTTACTCTGATAAACCATCATTGACTTGTGTTTCACAGCATGTGTATTATGCTTTCCCCCACAGAGGCCAGAGGGGTATGAAATACTTTATTATTTTATTCAGAAGGGAGCAATGTGACTGAAACAGGGCCAGACAGTGATCTCCCAAAGCCAGGGAGGCAGAAGGAAGAGACACTATGGTGCGACTGGCGCAGGCAGCACCAGGATGTTGTGGAACTGGGGCTGCTGTTTGCCGGGGCTGTTTCCGCCTCCTGTCTCTTCGCCCTCCTTTGTTTCCATGGTTTCTCTCTGTTCCACAAGCCTGATGCTCTGGCTTATTCTGAGTGTTCCAAGAAAATTCTATTTCTGCTTCAGACAGTCACAGCGAGCTTTTATTTCTTGCAATTAAGAACTTTGACTGAGACAAAGAAATATTTATTAGATAAGGAAGTATGAATTATAGACCTTTCCATATTATTTTTGTATTTTAAAGTGGTGCATTAAATATTTTTTCACAAATCCTATTATTGTTTATAAGTCTAGCTAATCTTTATCTGTCAACTTAATGTTTAACTTGTTTAGTAAACAGAGAAGCGTATATTTGTTGTTCCATGATCAAAATTTAAAGAGCTAAAGTCTTTTAGCTTCCTAATGTAGCATCACATAAGATATAGATATGAATATCTGTTAACATGTTAATGTCTTTAGTGAGTTGGTAAAACAAACAAAGAAAAAACACAAAAACCCTTTCTACAAAAGCCAAAGGATTTAATAGTAAAAGACTACATAGAAGATATAGAAAACTTCTCAACCATTTCCATATTCAGAATCCCCTTCTTATTTCAACTCAATTAAAACACATAGAAGCTGGTACAAACACAGAACAATTAATTTGTTACTTTGATGTTTAGCTTTAATTAGGAATCAGGGCTATTCCTGGAGATTTCCTTCTAACTTTATCTTGTGAGCGATCTTTCATTTAAATTTTTATACGAAACTTTGTACTTCGGCTTCAAATATATCATTGATTTCCTGTCTGGCATCAATAAATCAGAAATGAAAATTATTTTTAATAAAAGCATATAAATTACCAACTAATGTCTGATTAACATCACAAGTAAATGTTGCATGATAACAGGTTGTAATATTTATTATCTAAATGAATAAAACGGCATGAGAGTAGGAGTAAACAAAACCACTCAGCATCATTCTCCAGCCACAGATTCTAGGACCTGATTAAACAGCAACTAAATTCAATTTTAATAGAAATTCCAGACTCATCAGGCAGAAGACAGTCAACCCTTGAAAACTGGGGGAAGGAAAATACATCAATGTCAATTTAGAGACAAATTTCTCAAGTAGTGCCATTCCAGGCAAAGGTGTGCCTTCCTTACTATTTCTTCATTCAGGTGTGTTTATCAAGAAAGATGCTGAAAGTTAAGGCAACTATATTAATCATAATGATGGATGCATTTGTTATAGGAAGACAATCTGAGGACAAAACAAATCAGGGGGATGGGAAATGAAGACTTTCCTTTATGAGTTTCCTCCTAAAATAAAGTTCAACATTATTAAAGTGGCGGCACGTGTTCTGGAGAGCAGTCAGTAGTCTTTGTCTTATTAGAATATGTATTTTCTAGAAGATGTTTAGTAGTGACACAAGTCTTGTAAACTCCTTGTTATTATAATTTCCTTATAAAATTGAAATTTAAATAAGTATTTATATGTTAGTGTCTATATTTTTATTTATATTTTAATTCTTTTGGTTGCCTTTTCAAATACAAGCTAGAAAGTTGACATATTTGCATATTAAACTAAATTTGCAAATTGTTAATGAAATGCATTAAGCACCATTAATGATTCAGTAAACATTATGTCAAAAATATACATGTGTATAATTTATATGAATATTTAGCAAAAATATACTTTTTCAATTTTTCTTTTTAATAAATTATTAACCATGTGAGAATATATCCTAATACACTTTTTAAATTTAATCTTTATTATATTTTTTCCATTACCATTTAGTTTCCTTATCCCCCATTCCCCCCCAGCAATCACCACACTGTTGTCTGTGTCCATGAGTCCTTTTTCCTTTTGGCTCAACCCCTCCACCCCCTAACCTCTCCCACTCCTAGTAACTGCCCTCCTGCTCTCTATATGAGTCTATCTGAATACTCGTATGCAGTCTATCACTTATCAAAAATACCTATGATTGTTTTAAACCTTTTCTATTTAAAACTTTGATAAGAAGAGACCAGATCAATCCCAACTGTACTGTAAAAGTAAAGTTGCATAAAGAAGTTTTGAGGAATGAATAACTTTACATCCACATAACTTACAGTGGAGGTGCACATAATCCTAAAGAAATATTAGAAGGAATCCCCATTTAACCCCATTACTCTGATACCTGTCATGAGACTATATTGAGGAATTAAAAAAAATTTTGCAAAGAAATTACAAGTTAGTAGTGAAAATGCTATGATGAGGTAGTTAAGTAGAACTATAAAATAAATATACCAATGCTATTTTATGAAAATAGTTTTAAGTGCACTAAACATATCTGAAGAAAGACTCAATGAGATGTACAGGTAGGTCTGCAGGTAAGCCCTGTAGACGGGAAGGACAGATGTAAGGAGAGGAGGTAGTTTGCTTTAGAGCAAGGTGAAAAAAATTAAATCAAGACTAGAGAAGAAAAGCATGTGATTTTCTGTGGGTCCAGAATGAGATTTCAAAGCTTTGCAAATAAAGTACCCTAAAGATTTGGAAAGCATCTGAGAACTCCAAGTGCATAGGGTATGGACCATCTAGTTACGGTAGAAAGTTAATTAACCCTGAATTTTAGCCATGCTAATAAGAGGATGATTGAAATAATTTGAATAAATATTTATATGAAGAAGATTATTAATGTTAAACAAATTTTCTCTTATTTGTTCATCTGCTTGCATGAGAAAAGTGATTCCACCCACATGTTGCCCAATGCAATGGCCGATCCCTAGATTTTCCTATGCAAGTTTTTTTCTGCCTTGGGAATAGTCTGTTGAAATTAGGCTACAGAGATGGGGAAAAGAAACAAATGAGAGCTGACTAGTGGTAAAGTTCCCCTCTATGCATATGTTTAACTTATTGTCCCCATAAGAGGAGGGTAAATTAATGCTGGCAACCAAACAGGATTCAAAAATACATGGTTTAATGTTTAAAGTCACTCTCTGTTTCTATCCTTCACAAATGTGAACATCAGAAGCAAATGATATCCATTAGAGAGATGATGCCTAACATCTGGAAGAGATTCCTCTATGATTACTCAGGTTAAAATAGTTAAAATGGTTAAAATAGCCCAAATCAGTTCATATTCTATATGCTTATCAGTTTTCCTTTTATACTCCTACCTCTTGAAAATATAACCTTAACACCAGACTGTATATGCGTTGTAAATATTTTGACTGTATCATTAATTTTGTATCTACAGATTATTTAAAACACAAATTCATAGAAATATGTTAACAACTTAGACTGCTACTAATAACACAGTTAATTAGGTTTCGTACAACAAGCAAGAGAGAGAGAGCCTGCAGAGAAAATGCTGGGGAACCGCGAGAGTTGTTCAGGAGATGAAGGAACAACCCAGAACCAAAGGAACCAGTAGGTAAAATTGCTTACTCTTCCTCTGCATGTGGATAGTGGCCACGGGCTCCATCCAGGTTTTCAGGCTAACTTCTGGGGTACTATATCATGTCCCCAGCCTCCACTCCCAAAGATAGGTCCGACAGAAACAGGATAGCTCTGTGGTGTACATACAAGGGGCTCCTGCCTCCAGATGTTGATTCAGTGGCCGTGGGCAACATTGAGGATGCACACAAGGATCCCTCACCTGGAGGGAGTACGGAGCTAGTAAAACACTGCAGCACGTGCATGGAGGACTGCCCCATCCAGAGGAAGTGCAGAGAGAGAGGGTTGCTGCTGCATGTGCACTTGGGAGTGCCCTTCGCGAAGAAAGTGCAGAGCTGACCAAACTTTTCAGGAACCACACGTGGGGCTACCCCATGCAAAGTGAGCGAGGTGTTGCTGTGCACATGTGCAGGGTTGCTCCGCACAGAGAGGGTGGAGAACTAGCAAAGTTAAGCCATGCACATAAACAAGGCTGCCCTACTCAGAAGAAGGGTGGAACATGTAGGGCTTTAAGACACAGAGAGAGCAGTCACACCCAGCTCTGACAACAGGCAATTAAAGCAACAGCGATAACATAAAGGGCTGTCCCTGTGGAAGGAGTGGGACACGGCTGAGTGCGTGAGAACCTGCACAACTAGAAAGAATGCAGAACCAGCAATATGTGGCTATATTCCCAGAGGAGAATGCTCCACGTGGAGAAATGATGGAGCTCACAGGGTACTAAGATTCAAGCACCCAGAGAAGGCCCACCCAGATATTGTTCTGAAAACAATTAAAGCAAAGGGGCATGCCAAATTCACATGGAGCAGCCCAGTCATAAGGTAGTCCCAGTTGGATTGGGAGGGCAAGTAAGCACACACATAAACCAGACTGCCCACCTGGAACCCACTCCTTCAGTCCAGGCAACACACCAGGCACCAGACTCCCCGGCCCTGACTAAAATCAGTCTGCCAAACTATTTGACACATAATCAGCCCAGTGACCACTTTTTCAGGACTAGGAGAGATAACCATTCCATCTAACTTAAAGGAACAAACACAAGAGGTCAAACACAATGGGGAGACAGAATATGCTCTAAATGAAAGAACAAGAAAGAAAATCCCCAGAAAAACCTTAAGGAAATGAAAACCAGTAATCTGCTTGATAAGATTTCAAAGGAATAGTCATAACATGTGTCTGGACGTGAGAGTAGAATAGAGGGACTTGGAGAGCACTTCAACAAAGGGATAGAAAATGTAATAAAGAACCAATCAGAGATAAAAAATATAATACCTGAAATGAAGACTACATTAAAAAGATTCAACAACAATTAGTTAATATAGAAGAATGCAATAGACACCTGGATGACAGAATAGTGGAGCTTATTCAGAACAGCAAAATGCAAGAAAAAATCAAAATAAGGATAGTATAAGAGACCTCTAGGATAACATCAAGTGCCCTAATATTTGCTTTATAGGAATTCCAGAAGAAGAAGAAGAGAGAGAAAGAATATTGAAGAGAATATTTAAAGAAATAATAACTCCAATTGACAGGAGAAATAATGGCTGAAATTTTTTTCTAATCTGGGGAAAGAAATGGAGATACAGGAAGCACAGAAAGTTGAAAACAAGATAAAACAAAATACACCTACACTCAGAATTATTGTAATAAAAATGGCAAAAGCTTAGGATAAACAATCTTAAAGGCAGCATGAATAAAACAAGTCACATCCAAGGTGAACCCCATAGAGCTCCCAGCTTATGTCTCAGAAGCATATTTACAGGCCAGAAGTGAGTGGCAAGAAATATGTGAAGTGCTGAAGGAGTTTACTATATCAGCAAGGTTAACACTCAGAGTCGAAGGAGAAATAGTTTCCCAGGCAAGCAAACACTAAAGGAGTTCACAACCACTAAACCACTCTTACAAGAATCAACAAATGATCTTCTTTTTTATCTCTTTTAAATGAAAAAAATTACAGTTGAAATTGAATGTTATAGTATATTAGGTGTACTGCATAATGGTTAGATATGTATATAACTTAGGGATTAATCCTCCCAATGCGTCCAGTAGCTCCCACACCACACATGGTCATTACAGTATTATTTACTACATTTCCTATGCTGGACTTTACATCCTAGTGAATATTTTATCACTGCCAATTTGCACTTCTTAGTCCCTTCATTTTTTTTAGCCAGTCTCTCTGCACCTTTGCACCTGTCAGTTAAAGGGTCTTCTACATGCAGAAAAGGTCAAAAACTGAAATTTAAAAAAAATACAGGGGAAAAAACTTCACTTTTAAAGGAACATATACAACAATTACAGTCAATCAACCACTTAAAAGCTACATTTTAAAAGACAATAGTAAAATTAACTATAACTTCAATATTTGGGATATAAAAATGATACAAAATATAGTACTTTTAGAGTGTGATTGACCTTAAATGCCTATCAGCTTAAAATAGACCACAATATATATAGATAGATATGAATTTATGGTAACCATTTTTGATTCGTTCATTGCTATGTGTATTTTTATCTTTATTTTGCACTTTGAGAAGCTGTATGTTGATACACATATTAAAGCTAACTAGCAGATGTCTTAAGCTGGTTCTAATTTGGTAGTTCCTGACATTTTAGAGAAGTTCAGTTGAAAAGTAATATATAAGTAATACAAAAGATAAAAGAATAAGGTAATTATAATATGCAAATGAGGGATATGTTTTAGTGTAAATGGATACATACTGTCAGTGTATAAAACTTTGTATTATGTATATTGGTTAGAAAAGAATGAAAGAATTTTACCACATTTTGAAGGAGGAAACTTCAAAAATAAGTTTTGAACACTAATACATTAAATTTACTTCACAAGATTTGAGTCATACTAATTTCAATTTGACTTACTCAATTTTCAAGGAAATATTTTAAGTGAAACCTTGTGCCTGATTTTTTCCAATGTATTTTCATTCATTGTGTAATAGTACGTCCCAGAAATAACATACGTCCAGCACTAGGTGACACATTATTAAATATGCGTGCGATCATCTGCCTGGAAGATGTTACACGGAATAAAGTAGAGCAGGTAGTTTTGAAATGAAAATATCCCCCTGATTTTTAAGTGGAAGTAGCTGATGTGCAGAGTCTGTCTTCTTCTTTGTGAGTGAATATGTGTCTTTTTGTTCGTGCATGTCTGTTATTTTTTGACAAGTATTATTTGGGAAATGGTGTTTGAGGCCATTTTGCTTCATCATATTTTTTTCCTTCTAACAAAATAACATTCTTTAAAGTAATAAGCAATTATAAATTCAGTTTTTATTTTGCCAAAAAGTGTGTAGGTGTAGAATTAATACAAGTAGAAGGTGAACTGCTGAGAGAGAATCTGTCATAACACTCCTAACTACCACTGCTTTCTTTCTTTGTGGGAGGATGAAAATTATGAGGCACTTTTTTATGAAAAAAAACACTGAACAATCAATAAATCAATATAGCTCATATATTCAGTTACCTCTCACTTTACCCTAGGAAATTTCTCATATAATTGATTTAGGTTTAAATATTTAAATTGTTTTGTTATATGTCAAATTTTTGAAATAGATGCACCAAGTCTAGAGATTGATGGTTTTCAAACTGAAATTACCTATGTGCAAGGGGATTGATTCTGCTTTATTTAAATGCTAGCATATGGGCCAGCCACAGTTACCTGGATGCTGACAGAAAATGCCAGATTTCCTGGATCAAAATACAAAGTAATCATATCAGTAAGATTGTCCTGGGTTCCTAACCTCTAAGTCTCACAGGGCAACGTGGAGGGCCCACTGCAGTGGTACATGCACTGGGCTGCACCAAAGAAGAGGACTCTGAGCATCAGAAACCCACTGATGCTAAGACAAGCAGGGAGCAAGCCTGCTCTGTGTGCAGAGAGCCTTTACTTGAACTCTCCAAAGCACGAGCTGTATAATTATCTAGAAAGATGGCCCAAATTACAAAGCAGTCAGGGCCTTATAATCTCAATACACACAGTAAGACCTATATGAGTGTACGAAGTTCATGGTGAACTTCCTTCCTGTGACTCACCCTGAACCAAACATTGTGTTGACTTCTGGAAAGTTCTTACTTTAATATACTACTCTGTCGACAACTAAAATTTTTCTGACCAACAGAGGTTGGAATGAAATCCTTTCAACTTGTCTCATGCAAGACTCAGCTAGAGCTCCTGTTGAGAGGACTCCACGAACTAAGTGTGTGTGAGCATGTAATGAGTTAAGAGCTGACTTCTTAAATTCATATGAAAATGCAAAATCTGGGTTAAGAACAGATAAAGTGAACTTTTAAAAAAGCATAGCTAAAAAAGGAATACCACGAGGTATTAATACCTATTATAAAATAATTAAGATACAAAGGTGATGTTGCAAGAATAGAGAAACTGAACAGTGGAGAAGAATAGAAAACCCAGTGATAAACTTGCACATAAAGGGTTACTTGCTTTATGACAAAGGGTGCGTCACATGCAGCGGAGCAAGGATTATCTGTTCAATAAGTGGTGCTGTGTCACCTGATACAGTACTTCATGACATCTACCGACCAACATGCACAGAAACAGTCAACAGATGGATGGCCAATGCAGTTGTAAAAGATGAAACCAAAGCTTATAAAAGTCATAGGGGTTCATCTTTGAGATTTCAGAACAAAGACTGAGGAAAGAAGGCATAAGGTACCAAAATGTATGTGTGTGCACCTGTATTTTCTTATTAAAATTGTAAACTTTCGGTCAACAGAACATTAAGAGAATAAATAAGTAACTCAGAATGGAAGGGATGTGAGACATATTTATATTTAACAAGGTACTTGATTCAGAATTACACAAAATTCTTATAAAAGTAATAGGAAGCAAGCATAAATAATAATAGAAATACTGTTAAAAATTTGACCTCTTATATTACATAAGAGAATATATAAATGGCCAGTAAATGTGAAAGATATTCAACATCATTAGTCATCAGAGGTATGTAAATTAAAATGACAGCATGGCTAATATAAAAATAATAAAAATGCCAAGGGTTGAAAAGGATATTGAACAACTGTTATTTTCATATATTGCTGCTTGTAGGGAACTTAAGTTGGTGCAATCACTTTAGGATTTTGTTAGGCAGAATTGTATATCTTAAGACCCAATGATTTCACCACTAAGGTACACACTCAAAAAGAATGTGTAAGTTCATTAAAAGGCATGCACCAGAACGGCCATGACAGCACCACTCATAACTGCAAACCCCAACTGCAAACCACCTAAATCCACATTAGTGGTGGAATGGATACATAATTTGTGCCACATTCCCAAGTTTACTGCTGTTAGCAGTGAGAATGAATAATCTGCAACAAAGCACAGCAGCATGGATAGATATCATCAACATAATTTCCAGCAAAAGAAGTTAGACACAGATGAGAATATGCTGGCTGGTTCTATTTATCCGAACATGCAGGAATAATCAATCTTCTTGAGCTCAGGCTATGGGAAATTTTTAGAGTGTAAGTAGAAACAGGAAGGAAGCAACACGCAGCTGTTTCCTGGGGTGCTGGTAATGTTCTGTTGTTTAATTTGTGTACTAGTTATGCAGAGTTTGGATGCCGTCCTCTAGGGGCCCCCTTTTACTTGTGCATATCTTGCTGTGGGTTTCAAAATGACAAGGCCCTGAGTGCTCTGGCCATGTTTAAGGATTGTCTATGCAACTGGCAACTCGGAGCGACACTGTCATGTCTCTCTCACACAAAGAACGTTCTTGCTTACTGCTTGGCATAAAAGGACTGTAGATCGGTTCTCAGTTTCGTGGCGAAACCCACTGCTCGTGCAGATTACATCTGACCTTCCACATTGATGCACTGTTATATTGGTGCTCCAGCTGTTACTTTTCCTGTAAATAATAAAGGTCTGTGTCCCTGACCCAGGAGCCTCGGGACGCCTGTCAGCATCCATGCAACTGCAGCAGGTTATTTTAATAACTTTGTACAGCAAAGTCAATTACCTCAAAGTTTTGGTGACAAGGATGGGATAGTGACAGAGACCTGACTTTCTGGAAAAAGGTAAATTAATGGGATTTGAGGGAAGTCCATGAGAACCAGTGGTATATATGTTGATAAATGATATGGTTATTTAGCCAAGAAGTAGTGTTCTACGCTGTCACCTTCTAATCAAGGAGACAAATACCAGGAAGCTCACCAGCAGCTCTCCTGTAGGCTTAAGCGCCGCTCATGCTATGTTAGCATCAAGGCAACCCTCTTGTAACAACTAGCAATGAGACCCATCCAGAGTTGAAGGAAGGCTCTACCACCCGCCACAGTGTTTACAGAGATCCATGTTCACAGTAAGTGTGAAATGGGAGGGTCCATGACTGCTCGAAGCGCTGGCTGACTCACCTGGGAAGGAAAGTATGAGACACATAATTCTCAGTAAGAAGGAACAACCGTAGGTGAACTGCCTTGGTGCTCAGCCTTTCTTGTAGTTTTTGTGCCAACATTATATTTGTTCAAAATTGTCAACATTGAGTCTTAGATATTGTGAAGGAGTTTTGGCTTGTTCAGAAGATTTTCATGTGACAGGAGAACTTTTATGAGAAACCAAACATGAAGCATTGACTAGTATTTAGCCTCTTACTGTCCCAAACATTTTTCTCTTGCTGATGAAAATGACCTCTGTGTGTGCACGTTTGTGTATTTTTTTGTGGGTGTGTGTGAATATATTTGTGTTCCCAGATCCTGATCCCTCTCTCTACCCTGAACTTGCTTGCTATAAAGAAGAATATGTATGCAGCCTCCTTGTCTCCAACGGTGAGACTGAAGTTCCATATATTACTGTCAGACTTTCTGGGAATTCCAGAGAAAGGGATGGGGACCCACATTTTCATGACCCTGGTGAAATCAAGTTCCCAAAATGCTATCTTACCGTGTTCCATAGAAAGAAAGGGTAGCCAAATTTAACAGACAGGGCTTAGAAGGGGGCCACAGTGAAGGAAGAAATACTAATTGACTGTTTTACCACCTCCCATAACTAAATGGTTTGTAGAGTTGAAGAACTACGAGCTTGCACATCCTTATCCTGTATATGTTAGAGGAGATTCTTCCATTCAGGAATGGCTGCTAATGGAGATAATGAGATAAAAACCACTCTACAAGCTTATTTCCTATCCTCTTCCAGGTAGCCCAGGAGAAATAATAGATAACAGATAATCACAGAGGAAAGACGATACTTTAGTTAGAGAATCAATTGCAGCCTTAGTACCAAGAAGATATTTCCCAGAATAAAAGGTGTCACCTTTCCAAAGTAAATACCAAGTAAATTTCTTCTGAATCAGGTGAGGGCATGCCACTTGCAGACATTGTGAGTATCCAGCCTGATACCCATATTTTTTGGTGAGTCACTTTAGACTCAATAAATAACAAGTTGGGAAGGGCCTTAAAAATCCTGTTTGTCAAATAAAAAATTGTATTTTCAAGAGAACAGCTGACTTGACTTGGAAGCATCTTAAATGTACATAAAAACGTGAAAGCTCGTCCTGGCCGGGTAGTTCAGTTGGTTAGAGCATTGTTCCAATACACCAAGATTGTTGCAGGTTAGATTCCTGGTCAGGGCACATACAAGAATCAACCAATGAATGCATGAAAGAGTAGAACAACAAATCTGTCTCTCTCTCTCTCTCCTGAAATAAATAATGTTCTTTTTAAAGTGAAAGCTACTCCTTTGGGGGAATTCTTCTCTCTCATTTCACTGCTTTAAGCAGAACTGCTGGCTCAATGAGGCTTCCCATTTGCAGAGATCTCCCTAAATGATTGGGCCTGGCTCACTGATTGCTCATCTATGTTGAAATATGATGGTGTGCATTGTACTGCCATAGAAAACCATCTGCGTGAAATCAGCACCCACTAATTATAACCAAAAGCCAAAAACGTCTCTCCTTTCAGTTGGCAGAAGTCAAGTCAATGCTCATAGCCAGACCAATGCTTTTCTTGATGAACTTTAGAATATTTTTTATTTGTAGCCTAGGTGTCTGGTCTGCTGTTTGGAAGACTACATACCACCAGATTAGAGACACTTGGAAGCTGTAAACTGTAGGAAAAAAAAATCCCTGCTGCCAATCAGTCTGGGACCAATTGGAATCCAGACTCCCCCAACTGAAGAAATTCCCGTTGGAGAAACTCCAATAAACATAAGCAATGCATTCTTTCTGGAGCCACCGTGTGGACCACTAGGACCATGTTTGTCTATACTCTGTGTATGCACAACTTGTCTGCTCCCAAAGCCATGATGCACTGTGTGTTGTTATTGTGGTCATAAGACACTTCCACATTTTTATGAAAATCCGCTTGGTAGCCTTCATACAATGGCACAAATCTCCCCAATATGCGGTGACACTTGGTTACTTGGGAAAACTTTCCGCAGTGATAACAAAGTCATTATTTAGGCACATCCCATGGGAATTTATTGCTGTAATAGGATCACCCAGTTAGAAAAAGTAGCAAGAGTTTTCCTCTAATGTTAGCTTACATTATAAATGCCAGTGCCTGGCCTTGGAAGGCATTCAGCTCAGCCTCATTTACTGAGTAGTTATAGATGAAAGACTCCGGAACTTCCCACTTGCAGGCCAAGGCAGAGTTGGTGCAATCAATAATATATCCTTGTGTATCTGAATTACTGCCTCGGAGCAAATAAAAGGTCAAGACAGAAATACAAGAAAGCCTCCTAGTTTCCTATGGTAGACAATGATTTTTGTAATTATTTTTTCATCCCTTATAAAGCATGGAATTCTGGAGGGGATGGTTGAGAAAACCACTATTGATGATATAGACTGTTTGTGTAACCCCCATCCCCCAATTCACGTATGTTGAAATCCTATATTTCATGTGATGGTATTAGGAGGTAGGGCCTCATAATTCCTTTTAAAAACAGCCTTGAGGAAGCTCCCTAGCCCCATGTGAGGCTAAAGTAGGAAGTCTAGAACCAGGAAGAGGGCCCTCACCCAGCCATGCTGGTGCCTGAAATTGGACTTCCAGCCTCCAGAACTGTGAGAAATAAATTGCTGTTGTATATAAGCCAAACAAGCTGTTGCATTTTGTAATAGAAGTCGGAACAGGTTAGGATCATTGGCCTCAGCAAAAGTGGGAAGGACTATACAGGGTGGGGCAAAAGTAGATTTATAGTTGTTCATATGAACAATTATGCAATAATTAATAAATGATACAGGAACAAACTCTGCTTTGTGTAGTAGACCATCCTTCATGGTGTGGGCCCAGCTCCCACTGGGAGATGCACAGGACCCACGCCCATGGATAGGTTCTCCTGTGGGGAATCAGGGCTGCAATGTACCTAGGCCGCTATGAGTCTTGCTTTTTGCTAAAACTCCCTCACCTTGAATTGAGGACATTTACTGCAAAGCAACTTCCTAAAAACCATGCTAAACCTTCCAAGGATGAGTGTAACCGGTCCAACTACTTTTACCTTTTCATTTGCTAATGTCCCTCTTTTGTGATGTGATTAGTAGCATTGGCTCCTTTGTTTTCTGTAAAAGGTAACCGCCTAAGGCGAATCTGTGCATAGTAAATGAGGACCATCTTGTAATCCATGCAGAGACCCAATAAAGGCCTGTCCTGGCGGAACCTGAGGCTTTTGCTCCCCTTGAGAGAAAAGCCATGCTGTCGTCCCTTTTCCTCCACCAGACTTGGTAGTCCATGTGAATGTCTCATTTCATCCATAATGACGTGGACCCCAGAAGCCGGGGTCCGCATCAGCTTTGCATACTCACAACTGTAAAACTACTTTTCTCTCACCCTGTACATTGAAATTATTTGGGAAAAATTGACAACTTTAGAATATTGACCTTGTCAATTGATGATTCTAGAATATTGCTTCATTTACTTAGGTCTCTTTTTGTTTCTCTCAATAATGTTTTGGAATTTTCAGTGAAGAAGATGTTCATTATTTTTAAGATTTTTAACACTACATTTTATGTTTTCCTGCTAGTGTAAATGGTAATTTTAATTTAATTTCTCTTGTCTCAGCACAGCATAAACATATATAATTAAATTTTATGTATTAATATCTTTTGTAGTGACTTTACTATATCACTTACTGGTTTAGATTTTGTTATATGTATATTATTTTGGATCTTCACAGTATACAACAATATGCTATGCAAATAAGAAAGTTTTACTTCTTCTTTCAAGTCTTATGTTTTGTGGTTATACATGCACTGACTAGTACCTATATCACAATGTTGAAGAACAGAGATAACATTGGACATCCTAATCTTATTCTTGATCTTAGGAGGGCATGTGAGTTAAAAATTTCACCATCAAGTATGACATATTCTAGGTTTTCTTATAAATATCTTATATTTCTTCAAGAAAGTTTTATTTATAGTTTACTATGTGTTATATATACATATACATATATATTACTGTGCTGACTGTTGTAAACTTTTTCTTACATCCATCAATTTTGTATCTATCTATGATCGTACTATTTCCTTCTTTTTAATTAATAGACTGAATTAATTGATTTGAGTAATTTTCAAATGTTATATATTTCATGCCTTTCTAGAATAAATAATGTTTGTTTTAATGTATTATTCTCTAAGATATATCACTAGATTTGATTTAATAATATCTCATAAGAATTTTGTGCATCTAGATGCTAAAAATGTTGGTTTAATAGGCTTGTAAAGCCCTATTAAATTTTATAATAAGTTAATTTTGGTTTTATGGTAAGATTTAAGAATAATTATATATTATTTCTATGGGAAGAGTTTGCAAATTATGGGCAATCAATTTTGGATAAAATATTAGTGAAACCTTTAATTTCAAAAATATTTTGCCAGTGAATCATTTTAGTCTTAACATTTCTTTAAAGAAGATTTTTCAAATTTGCCTTTTATTTCTTCTTTCATATATGTTAAGTTGCATTACCCAAATTAAAAAGAAAGCAATTGTTCATATGTTTTTATCTTTTTGATATCTACAGAATCTGTAGCTATGGATATCTTTACTTTCATTCTCAATACTAACATGTTAAAGAACACTGAGTAGATAAAATGGTCAAAATAACTGTTTTTTAAATGTCACAGGTTTTTTTTTTTGTAACTGTATTTTTCAGACTAGCTTATCTTGCAATAATTAACAAACTTATATTACCAGTGGCCTTACTGAACATATGTTGACTTCTTGCTCATACAAAGTCTTCTGTAGGTTTTGGCAACTCTCCCAGGCCTCAAACCAAAGTATTTCAGACCTGCTGCTCCATTATCTGAACATGGGAATCCTAATGATCCACAGCAGGGTCAAAAGAGACTGGTGATTTATCTGAAAACTTTCGTGGTCTCAGGCAATATATAATACGCATATTTTTTCTGTTGTGTTTCATTGACAAAGACTATTCCTATGGCTTTTTGTTTCATTATAAAGGGTCTTGGGAAATCAATTTTCTGTGTGCTCACAAAGAAAAGGAGGTACAAGTAAACATCAGTAATGTTTACCGTAGTTGAGAATGACTGCCACATAGATTCTACATTTTTTATCTTGGTATGCAAATTATTTTGACACCCAAAATTGACTTTTAAGAAGTTAGTTATATTTTATTCTTGCATATATATAATAATTTTAAATAAATAGTTTATGTTCTGGCCAGTGTGACTCAGTTGGTAGGAGAATTGTCCCATACACCAAAATGTTGGGGTTTCGATTAACAGTCAAGGCACATACCTAGGTTTCGGGTTTAATCGCCAGTAGGGCACGTACAGGGGGCAACCACCAGATGTTCTGCTCTCACATTGATGTTTCTGTCTATCTCTCTCTCTCTTACAAATAGATAAACATTATTTTTTAAAAAATAGTAATTCATAATTTATCATTCACAAATTATACTCATTGTTTGAAATGGGGTTGAATTCAAACAATGGGCATAGTGTGTGTTCTCCATATTGTATTAAAAACATTGATCCATTATTTAAAAACAAAAACTTATATTATTTTTCTTCATCTCATTAAAAGCATTATGGTAACAATTACTTAAGCTAAGTAGCAGTTGTCATTTTTTAGATAGTTTAAGAATGTTTAATTTCACTTAATTCTCCATCATATTCTATTTTTTAATACACTGTGTAACCTAGAGTATAAAATAAATGCTTAGTCCATAAAGACATAAATAAATGTTTTAGTAAATAAAAAGGGGGAGAAAAGAGAGATCTCCCATGCAGAATAATTCCAAATAAGTTATGTAGATATTGCCCCTTAAAGACTGTGAGCTCAAATATCTGTCCCATACATGTGGACCGCATATGTAACTTACTTCCATGGAAAGTAGGGGAGGGAACTTGACAGTGGAGGAACCTGAAAATACTACCTCAGCCTGTCATCAAGGACAACCTCAATGCCATAAGTAATGAGGATAATATGTACATCTGATAGAGTGTGATGAAAGTGTGTTTTACCTCTGTGGTCTTTCTCCTAATGATCTGTAACCCCAGTTTTGTCATGAGAAATATGTCAAGCAAATTTTAAAGTTCTAAATTCTATTATTATGGACAGTACCCCTTCAACACTGTCAGTCACATAAAAAAACAAGCTAAGTTTATGAAAATATCACATACAAGAAGAGCTTTTAGAAGACATAGCAGCTAAATATAATGTGGTATTCTGCATGAGATTCAGGACCAGAAAAATGACACCAGGTAAACACTAAGGCAATCTAAAGAATTATAAACTCTATTGAAGAGCAATGCATTAATATTTATTCATTGATTTTAACAAATATATCTTACTAATGTGACAATATAGTAATAGAGAAAACTTAGTGTGAGGTACATGGCAAATCTCTTCTTTATGAATCCTGAAACACCAATTCAAAAAAACCTACGCACCCAATGTTCATAGCAGTGTTATTACAATAGCCAAATGCTAGAAACAGCCTAAGTGCCCATCAGTAAATGAGTGGATCAAAAACTGTGGTACATTTGCACAGTGGAATACTACACAGCAGAAAGAAGGAACTCCTACCCTTTGCAACAGCATGGATGGAACTGGAGAGCATTATCCTAAGTGCAATAAGTCAGGCAGTGAAAGACAAATACCATATGATCTCACCTATAAGAACAACCTAATCAACAAAGCAAGCAAGTGTTCAAAATAGAACCAGAGACATGGAAATAAAGAACAAACTGACAGTAACCAAAAGGGAAGCAGAAGGGGGATAATGGGGAAAAGAAGGGGGAGGGTCAAGAAACATGCATAAAGGACTCAAAGACAATGGAGGGGAGGATTGAATGTGGGAGGTGGAGGGTGGGTAAGTCAGGGGAGAGTAAGGGGGTAAATGGGGACAACTATAATTGAACAACAATAAAAAACAAAAAAGGAAAAGGAAAAAAATAAAATTGCTTTTGAAATTAAGCCTATTAAAAATAAAATCAACAAAAACATGCAGTTTTCACATTACTGCACATATATTATGCTTTAATTTTTTTTCAAGTGATTGCACAGTAATGTGCAGGAGCTGGGAATGTGTGAGAAAGCATGGACAATGGTGTTGATGGTGAATAATTGCAAATCTCACACCCACCCATGCAGAAATATTGAAAAACCTTTGAGTTTTTCAATAAATTTTGGGACTCAGATTTTATATAAAAGTTACCTCATTTTCAAATGTTGTTACTTGATTCATTTAAAAATGTACATGTGGATTGAAATGTAACTTTATTGCATATTTAAAATAACCTTTGATAACTCAAATATAGTCTACAAATAGTTTATTTCTGCCCAAGAAAATATACCCCAGATTCTAGTTGATCATATTTTTCTACTATCATGTTTTCTTTTTTTACTCTTGTTCCAAGAAAAAGTACTATGATACTATGTCAAAGATTATGACTATAATAATTTTAAGTCATTTTTTAAATTTATGTTTACCATTTTCCCTGAAAGCTTAAATTGTACTATAGTCTAAGTGATGTATGGTTTAATTATGGGTAGGTGATTAATTTCTTATTCTTAATAATTCAGTTTTGGACCTCCTTGTCAAAGAATGTGTGATGATGGACATTATGTGTCAGCTTTTCTAGGATGAGAGACACGCAGACAGCAGGTAAAACATTATCACTAGGTGTGTCTGTGGGGAAGTTTCTGGAAGACATGAGCACTGAGTCAGTGGATGGAATAAAGATCATCGCCTTCATAAAGGATATCATGGCAAAGCCCCTCCAAGGAATCCTTTTAGTAACCCAGATAAAAATGAGAATATTTTTAAAGTGCTTGTTTTAGGTATTAAAAACACTCTAACTTCATAAGATGTATTCAAATTAACAGCAAAAATGTTGAAAAGCATGATTATAAAATTTTCAATTTCGTGCTAATGCCGTGAAAGTGATTTCTTCATGTTCTTTGTGAAGAGTTCAATAGGACAATTGTATTTATGCTTACAGAAGTTTTTTAGTAGTTTCTGGCTAAAATTTACATTTTCTGTGAAGCAAGAATTTTTTGGCATATATTATATCACACACATATATATATCTCTTCCTTATTTCACAACTCTATATATTTATGTGCATACAGCTATAAATTAGTACATTGCTATGATGTAATACTGATTTAAAAATGTGTAGTATTATGTTGTGATAGAAATTTAGTTTTTATCACTTATTGACATTTATTTAACCCTTGTAGGTTTTGTTTTTCTTCTCTATAAAATGGAAGTAATAATAGTATTTAATACATTACATTATAAAGATTATGTGAAATAAATAATACATGTGTCTCATAACTGTTCTGGTAAAGAAGAAAAAATCATTTTTTCTCCATCTTCCACTGTTTGCCTCTCTGAGAAAAAGTATAGCTTTTACAAAAAAGTAGTTTCAATATTATAAATAGTAATAGAAAGACATGAATAGAAACATGAAATAATTTATTTTATTACACATATGAAAATATTTGATCAAACTTTGAATAATGTAAAGAAAATTATTTTCTAATATCTCATTCATTTTAATCCTCTTGTACTTCAAGAAATATGAATATCACATATTTCCATAGAATCAAAATTATATATACATGTAAATTAGATGCCTAAATGGGAGATAAAATTAGATCATAATATCCTAGTTATATTGTAGAACAAAATTTTTCATGGAAATGAATAGGTGGGAAAATAGGTGGGAAAATTTTGGAAACCAGGAAATTGTAAAAGTAAATAATATATTACTAAGATAGTTTCAATTTGAAATCTATTTCTTAACACTCCCAGCTCTTTCTAGGTAAAATAGTCTCATTTTCAGTGAATCAAAACCTACACCAAAAACTATTATAATGGGGAGAAAAGTTAGTTTGAATGCATCAAAGATCCATAAATATACCTAGGATTGGAGGGAAAGAGGTCCTAAGGGGCAGAAAACCTCACTGTGGTGAATCTGGCCCTTTTCTCTGCTTTTCCATCAAGACATTTGCTGACATGAAGCATGGGGATAGAGACTGAAAATCTTAGTAGGACCTGAGGAATACCTGAAGTTATCAGAGATTTTAGTATTTTGCATGGCTGGAGAAAAGAAATTTGACTGAGAGAGCAGCCAAGGAAGTATCAAGAAAGAAGAATATAGGTTAACATACCATATCCTCAAGTAAGTCTTTGTTAAGCTAATTCAGAATTAAAACAAAGGAGAGTAGAGACTCAACAAATTTCAAAAACTACTATTTGGGTTGAAGTATATTGACTACCTTTCTGATGATTAAATGCAACTGATTTTAGTAAAGATTACATTTTTGAGAGACTTTACAATTTTTCTTTTTTTCTTTTTTTATTGTTCAATTACAGTTGTCCCCATTTCCTCCCATTACTCTCCCCTGCCCTACCCACCCCTCCACCTCCCACATTCAACCCTCCCTCCTCCCCACCCCACCCCATTGTCTCTGTCCATGGGTCATTTTTACATGTTCTTTGACTTGAGCCTTCCCCTTCTTTCCCCCATTATCCCTCTTCTCTCTCCACTCTGGTCACTGTTAGTTTGCTCCTTATTTCCATACTAGTTTATATATTCTCTCAAATACACACTACATACATGGTAGGCAGATCAAAAAACTAGACCAAATAAAAAATAGTAATAATTGAAATCGACTCATAAATGATCTAGATTCTTGAGTTAACAAACATAGATTCAAAGGTTGATTGTGATTAATATATCTATGAAAATAGATGGTGAGATATAAAATTTTGTTATGGAAAAATCAGTTCTATAAAAAATGCTTTAGGGATTTTGGAAGTGAACTTTATAATAACTAGCATTAAAAACTGGAAGAACAAATTTGACTCTAGATTGGACACAGCTGAAGAGCTCAGTAGAAAATGGAAATATCTGAATATAACCAAAAACTATACAAACTAAGAAAAAGAAAAAAATTGGGGAAAACTCCGTAAAAGAGTTTAAGATATATACATAACACAGTTAAAAGTTTTTCTTTCCATGGAACATTTTCCAGAAGAAGAGGAAAGAAAGAATAGAACCAAGCAATATCTGCAAAGGCTCCCTACTAACCTTCACAGTTCAGATCACACCAATTTTTGCCATCTGGTTCTTCAGGATAAGAAGTCTGTGAATTTTGCTCTGACCCACGTGGCCCAGTTGGTTGAGCATTGTCCTGCAAAGTGAAATGTTGCTGGTTTGATTCCCAGTCAGGGCACATGCCTGGGTTGCAAACCATCCCTGGTTGGGGCAGATGTTTCTCTCATAAATCATTGTTTCTCTCCGTCTTTTTCTTCCTCCCTCACCTCTCTCTAAATGTAAATAAATAAACAAAATCTTTTCAAAAGCCTCTGACTTTTCAATCACAGTTTCGGTCACCACTTGTAGCTCCAACTCTTGCCTTCCCTTAAGATAAACCCCCAAATATGCTAACTCCTCCAAGACGTTGCTCTTTTCCCAAATATTGACTCTCCTTCAGAATCTATCAGCTTTTTGTTTACTCTCTAGTATCTTCAAGTAGTTTTATTTTTGTGATTGTCTAAGATTTATATAAATGCATACTGTTATGTAAGTTTGTGGTAGGAGCCTGGATAGACTGAAATTGAACTCCAGCCATACAGGAAGTAGATCCAGTAATTACTTTAAAATGTGGGATTTATTCTATCAGGCAATATTATAATTGTTGGAATTAAGAAGAAAAATGAAACAGGATTTTAGTCCTCAAAGACTTAAAGAAAGTGTTAAAGAAAGAACAATTAAAAAAAACTGTGATTTATTATTGATAGGTGCTAAGTGAAATTTATATTCTAAATACCACAGAAGCACAAGAAATAATATCTAAATAGAGAGGGCTCAAGAATGTCTTCTCAAGCTTATTTCTGAGTTGGATACTGAATAATCAACAAAACTTTATGAATAGGGAAAGAGATGAGTGAGACAGAAACCTAGAATGAATTAATACACGAGCCCATACAGTGATATTTATACAAGGGCATCAGCAGTTTGGCATTACCAGCTTGAAAATTATGCAGAAATTAATGTCTGAAGATGAAGCCTGTCTTTGAAGTTCTCATGTGCCATTGTAAGTAGGATTTACTTCTTCAATGGGATATGGAAAGACATTTAAGGAATTTAACCAACTAATATTATCATAGCCTTTGTATTGTGACTTTCACATGCTATCTGAAATGTAAAAGGCGGAATTTTAAAGGACTAAAACTCAGGAAAAAAATAGAATATTTTGATATTCAAATTAATAAATAATGCAGGTTTGGATCAGCAGAAAAGGTATATTAGAAGTTGGAAGGCAAAGATAGACAAAAAAGTCATGTGATATTTATGTCATAAAATGGATATAACAATAACTTATTTACAAGGTCAGGAGTAGTTATCATGATAAAGAGTTGTGGAGGAAATATGATCAGTTTTGTTAACGTCAGAGTTAGACACCCGGATGTCTGGATACATGTTGGAAGCTTTAACAATGATTAGTACGTTTAAGGATTCTACAAATGTAGGGATTGTTTACATTCAGGTGCTTTTGAGGGGTCACATGAATGAAAGTGAAGTCGCATTTGTAAAGCAGCCAGTGGTGACTATCAAGAAGTCCTGAACATAAGCATGGTACCACAACGATGAAAATATGCACACCCACGGAGAGTCTGTGGAGGGAGGACAGTCTTGAGCCATGTCTGAGCCACTATTATCCTGAGAGAGGTGGAAATGCCGTGATCCTCTTTTCGGCATGCCCTCCTTCAACCATTTGCACAGAAATTTCTAGACATTATGGTACTGATTTGCTGGAAGAAACCTTTCTACTTATTTCATTGAGTAATAATTCATGGAAATAAGGCACATACTTATTAAAAATGAGTAATCTCCAAGTTAATAGAAAAAAATTATTTTGAGGACTGGAGCTAGAAAATGTGGAGACATCAAAATACCTTATGCAATGCTTGGCTATATTCTAACTCTTTCAGAAAGTCTGAAGGCCAAAAATGATGTAGAAAAAATATGCCATGTGTGCATATGGGAGAAAAAGTAATGAGTCAAATATTGACAATATAAGATATGAATAAAGCTTAAAGAAATGATAATTAAGTAGCTTGAGAGAAGGCTGCTGGCAGGTGACCTAATAACTTTAATTCTGCAAAAGAAGGGTCATTATATTTTAAAAAATTAATCTTTATTGAAGAGTCAAAGCAGCTGAATTTAATTATGACAAGATAGATGTGGGTTTCACTGAATGAAACCATTTTAGCATTTGGAATAATTACTATTAAAAATGAGTCCCTGAAAGTTCTTTTTTCTTTTTGAAGGTTTAGTATAATACTGATTTGGGATGGGTGATATGCAAGTCTACATTTAGAAATAAATGGAATATTAAGGGAAATTGAAAATAGGCAGTTTAGAAAGTGATTGTGAAAATGTAATTTAACAGTGAAGAAGTTATAGAATTAACTAGTGCATTTCAAAAGCAACTCTAATCTGAAAGCTATGGATATTTTAATAATAAATTTGTTAGTAATATCATAAGAAAAAGTCATGTATTTATCTAAATATACATACATATAAATTACAAAAATAAACCAACAATGTTTTTGCAATAAATTTAACAATTCCTTTTTAATCTGGCGACTCATTTCTGGAAATTTAGGTTTTATAAGAAGAATTACAAAAATCTAAAAATATCCATATAAGAATACTTTTTTCCACACTATTTACAGTTGCAAAAATTTCCAAGCAAACTGAATGTGTATCAATAGAAAATAATTATATAACTATTGACTAATTAATATACATTATTCAATCATTTTTGAAATGCATTTGAAAAATATGTAGAAGTTATTTTTGAATGAGCAAATGAAAAAATATGCATATTTAATAACTACATTTTACTATAAATAATCTAAGCTTGCACATACCTGTGTGTATATGTATGTTTATAAATAATTACACCAACATGGAAAATACACAGAGGTTGTGAGTTGTCAGGATGTTTGGTGGGATGAATCATGGAAAAGAGGCTGGGAGTGAGAAGTCAAATACAAAAGGACAAAAAATTGTTATGGTTGCCAAAAAGGGTTATCATATTGATACATTTATATAAATTATGCTTATTTTTTAAATAGAATTTTAAATAATTCGAATATTCTCTACCTCAAATGTTAAGTTGTTAACATGGCTATGAAAAGAAACATCCCCACGTGTTGGTCAGATGGATCTAGCAGCCTCGGACACTGAGAAAAGGGGCACTTTGTAAGCACAACCCCATTTCCCAGGGCACTGGGATTAACCTTACTCTAAAAACACAGGTGTGACATAAGTGTTCTGATCTTTATTTATTAATTTAATGAGACTAAAAGTAGTTGTTTTTAAATGAAAATCAATATTGGTTTGTTGTGGCAGGTTTATGCCAACATTTATTACTAATGAACAAAGTCATTTTTCCTTGATACACTAAAAATAACAAGTTTATACCTAAAAAATTAATAACTAAGAATGACTCTCATCTAATACTGAACTGCCCTAAAAATTAATAATTAAGAGTGAATTTCATCCAATATGGAACTGTGTTCCACTGTCAGCATTTGACTTTATGTTGACTTTATGTTGAGTTGCAAAATTTACTTTTTGCAAAAAGTAAAAGAGAAAAAGAAAGTCTGCACTTTAATATATATAAATATATATTATATATATATGTAATATATATATAATATATATTTACCACTAACAGCACCACCGCAGCTAAAATAAATGAGAAGGACTATGCTAATGTGCATAATAATGAGGGTATTTGAAAATTTACTGTTCATTTTCAAATTAAGTTATACTCAATAATGGAAATAAAATTTCAACATACAGATAAAATAATTAACACAAAATATCTGCATGCCTTAAAATGCCAAATAATATTTATTTGTAGCATTGATTCCTATTACTGCTATTTTCTTCATTGTGTAATTAAAAGAACAAAATTTACCTTGAGTTTCAATGACTTTGAGAAAACCTTTTTAAAGTTAGTGAAGTTATAAGAAAAACCCACTGGAATTTTCATTATTAATTACATTAAGAGGCGATCATTTTATCCCTTTACCTGTGCCCTAAATAAAGAAGGGGGACAAAGCTTTTTAACCAAATTAGAGATTATGGACTCATGCACGTGAACTCTGTGCCTGACTGGGGTGGAGGGAGCCAATTTGGGAAGCATAATACCTGCCAATGCAAAGGTGAGAGTGTGGACTTGCTAACCCCAGACACTGTGTCCATCATTTTGACCTTGAATGTTGTGAGATAATATTTTTCTTCTTTCCCATTTTTGCATAATTCAGAAGTTACTGTTTACCTAAGTCGTTGAGATGCTGGGTTAGGGAAAAAAACGTTTATGTGAAAGATGATCATTAGCTTAGGAAGTTGAATTTAACTTTTTCTAAGGATGTTTCTTTCATTACTTAGAAAACAATGTTTAACATAAAGTGGAAGGGAAATATGTCCTTCAGAAAACTTGTAATTCATGGGCAATCTCTCTGTTTTACATGTTCCAAGGCATTGGATAGAATTCCTCAAACAGGATGTTCTTTTTTTGTAAATGTTTATCTTTTCATAAGAAATTGTTAGTCTTCACCGGAAAAGGAAACTGAGTAAGTGTTGGGCAATGAGCAGGAACTGGCGGAACTCATGACTGAGGCATTCCCGATGGACACGTAAATGCATGCTTCATCCTATTGCTTCGTTGTGTGGTCCTTTTGACTGCTCTCCTGGGGCTTCTTTGTAACAAAGCTTGCTTTTCCAGAAAAGACTGATGTGGAGGCACAGTAGTTTCCATGTAACAAAAATTTTGTTTGATTTTCCAGAAAAAAAAATACTAGAAAGGCCTGAAAATATATGTAATAACCATGCCATTATCATACTTAATAAAAGTCATAATCATTCTTACTTATTACTCAATGACATCTAATGCTAATAGATAATGTTCAATTTTCAAAAAAAATTTATTAGGTATCTACTATGTGACAAGCACTCTTCTAGCTGCTTGGGGTAGATTAACAATAGAAAAAGATGAAACTCCTTCCTCTCACGAAGCAGAGAATAATTATCTAGACACAATTGGCTAGTAGGGGAGGAAGTCTGTGAAACATATGAAGATTTTTACTTCAAATAAGTTGTAACTCAGTAGGATCGAGAGAGAAGTAAAGTAATTATTACAGAACAATGTAACAGCACTAAAACAGAAATGAGCAAAAGTCACTTTTATAATAGAGAGGTTCTAGCAGTCAGCTGACAAGAGTCAGAGAAGGGTTATCAAAGGAACTGGTGTCTCAATAAGTTCTGATATCTTGTCCACAATAGTAAGGAGAGGCATTCCTGATAGAAATACCTTCATATGCAAGGAACCTGGGAGTGAGTGTAATGCCTGCAGGTAGCTATAATCCTTTGAGTACAGCTGGAGTATGACCTGCAGAATGGAGAGTTGTGGCAGATAAGACTGGAGAGAATAATACGATCCATGTCAAGAGGTTTCTTGTATACTATGGCAAGGAATTTTATTCTATGGGCAGGGATGAGGTGTTTTATATTTATAAATGAAGACTATGTGATAAAGCATGTCATAGGAAGATTGTTTATACATCATTGTTGAGACAGAGTGGAAGAAATGTAAGAGCAGGACAGCAAACAAAGGCAATTGAAAGGCCATTAAAACAAACTAGGAAAATATGATTATGGTTTCAGGGAACTGTTTTCATTGAAAATAGATAAAAGGGAACTGAACCAAGAGATATGAAGCATAAATTGAAAATACATGAAGTTGCTGAGGGAAAGGTAATAGTCAACATTTCCTTCACCAGTTTCTTCAACAAATATATATTGAGAACCTACTTATGATGGTCAATTTAGTTAAAAACACAAAAAATCTCTCTGACATCATGGGAATTATATTTAATCAGGAAAATACGCATAAACATAATCAACATAATAGATGTAAACAATAGTATATTTTAGAGCAGTAAGCAGTACAGAAACAAAAACCAAGAACTAATAAATGGTGATAAGGTTGAAAGGTGTCGGTAGGGGAAGATTTTGTGTCAAGAAAGACAAAGGAGTTTTTCAAGAGGAGGTGTTACAATGGGGAGCGAAGTAATGGAGCGATGCCTAACAGGAGGAAGTTCCGTCAAGAGAAAGGCTTCTTTTCAGTGAAAGATGGAGAAAGAAAATACCATGCTTTTGTTACACTGGGAGTGATAAAGCAGATAATAACAATAAATTCATATATAAGGGAGTGAGAAGGGAACACTGTTGGATCAATGTCTCTGAGCCAGTGAGAGGACCTGATATACAGTGCATCCCTAAGGAAAACGCAGCGTTTCTGGCTCAGTCAACCAGGGGAATCATGGTCGCATGTGCTGAACGAAGATGCATAGGAAGAAAAGGAGGACTGGAAAGAAAGAACATAAATACCTTTTATAAGTATTACAGGAGGGCATTCTTCAAGAAATCATTATCTCTCTCTGTATTTTTATCTTGGGCAAGAATACAAATAGAAGTCCAAATATAGCATAGTAACTATACTTAAAATTTACAGATTAAACTACAGGCAAATAATCTGCATTCTGTCCTCCTACCTGTCACCCAGGCCTTCACAACAGAAAAAAAAGATAGAATATGTTCTGAGTTTTGGTTACATTATCAAAAGCTGGCAAAATTACTTTATTGAAAGCAAAAATCTTTGTTCAAACTTTAGTAATGAATAAATGACATAAAATTATGTAAGTTTAAGGTGTATAGGGTCATTATTTAATATATGTTCATATTATGAATGATACCACAATAAAGTTAGTCTATCCACTTTTGCCACATAGTGACCACATTTGTGTGAGATGAGAACATTTAAGATCTGCTCTCTTAGCCGCCTTCAAATATTCAATATGGTGTTGTTAACTGCAGTCACCATGCTGTACATTAGGTCCTCATAACTGGAAGTGTCTGTCTTCTGAACACCTTTACCCATGTCCCTCATCCCCCGTGCCTCAGAAATCCCAATCTACTCTGTTTCTAGGAGATCAGCTATGTAGATTCCATATATGAGTGTGTACAACATTTGTAATTCTCTTTCTGACTTATTTTACTTAGAACAATGCCCTCGAGTACTGTCTGCATTGTTGAAATGGCAGAATTTCTTCCTTCTCGTGGCTGAGTAATATCCACTGTATGCTCATGTATAGTGTGATTTGACTTACATGATTACTGATGATTTGTACTACTGATTGATGATGTTAAGAATTTTTTCATGTACCTGTTCATGTGCCTGTATATCTTCTTTGGATAAATTTCTTTTCAGGTCCTTTGCCTATTTTTTAATCTGGTTGTGTGTGTGTGTGTGTGTGCGCGTGTTTTGCCTATTCAGTTCTCTGAGTTTCTCGCGTGTATTTGATATCAACCCCTTAGCAGAGTGATGATTTGTAATTATTTTCTTCCATTGTGTACCTTGATTTTCATTTTGTCGATTGTTTCTTTTGTTGTTCAGAAGCTTTTTAGTTTGATGTAGGTCCATGTTTTAATTTTTGCTTAGTGTCATACCCAAAACAAAACATTGCCATTCCAGTGTCAGGGAGCTTCTCATGTATGTTTTCTCCTGGGGGGTTTTACAGTTTTTGCTCTTTCAGTTTTTTTATCCATTTTGAGTTAACTTTCATGAGTGGTGTAAGGTAGTGGTTCAGTTTCATTATTTTACATGTGAGTATCTGGTTTTCCCGAGCCCACTTATTGAAGAAACCATCTTTTCCAATTGAGTATTCTTGGTTTCCTTAAAATATTAACTTTAGGAGGAGGTTGCCCAAGGCGATGGTAAACAGTCTAGGATGGGATTAGCTGAGAGGCTGAATGCTTCTGAAGCACATGACATAATGGACCATAGTGTTTAAAATAAAAGGAGGGCAGAGACTCAGTCTTGGGCTTTTCCTCGAGGATGCCTGATGATTGTGCTGTAGCTGCCTGCATTTCCCAAAGGACAGTATTTGGGATGGGAGAAGCTCAGTGCAGCCTCGGATCAGGCTGGCCTGGCAGAGGCTGGCAGGGTCACTGTTCTTTGGGTGTTCTAGAGGGGATGGACTTTGGGGCAGACGCCTGCCATTCTTCCAATATTGTACAGCTTTTGTGTCTTATGTTGTTTTAGTTTGTAAACCCATCCTACAGAAATAAGATAATTAAAAACTAACAATGGGAATGATGGGGGAACTCAGGAGTTAAAGAGTTTAGCCTTAATTGATAGGCTTAAGTGACTAACGCATGTGAAAAGCTGTTATTCCAAAATTGTGTAGATTTTAAATAAAGACTCCTTTCCTTTCTCACCGAAACTTTGCTGGGATATTTTGCCTAGAGGATTGTGGCAGGCAGCAGGACCTTGCTTCTGCTCCATAACAGTATTGCTCAATTTATTTAAGCACTCCTCAACTTATTTAAATATTGTGCCATTTGAAATATTATCTTGATCTATAATGATAAGAATACAGACTGTGGATTATTTTTACATAATTTTACATAAAAGACAATCTTTTTAAAGTGAATTAAATAACACTAAATTTTAATTATTTATTTGAAAAATGTGAATGTATTGTATTAGTTATTGAATGTAAAATTAATTACAATTATTGTATTCAATATCATCCAGTTGTCAAAGAAAAATTAGTACCACTCTTCACATATGCTATACTTTCTATTTAGCTAGCTACGCCAGTATTAATTATTTGATATTTCAAAATATTTCTTAGCCATCTTGTTCAATGGCCGTAAATGTTATGCTAATTCAGTAACTCTGGACAAAGATGTAAAACACATAGAGAAGCAAGAAAATTCATGCTTGGCACTGATGGAAAACAAAACTTTATTATGTAAGAATCATTGAGAGCATGGGCTCTAAGAGGAAAGATTTAGAAAGGGGAAAAAAGTGTGTTTTCACTTCTGCTAGTTTTATCTCCCTGAAATCTGAAATAATCTCTTTCTCTAATATTGGCAGCAGCACACCCTAATTCTCTTTACAGCATTCTTAGGAAATCAAGCGTTGTTTCTATGCAAACAATGTAAAGACATGATTTTTTTTCTCTTTACCCCTGACTCTGTGTTTGTGGTGATGGTGGTGCATGTGTGCATGCAAGTGAGAGAGAGAGAGAGATGGAGAGGAGCGTTCTGTTTAGCTTGGTGTCCTTGTCAGCAGGTCAGCAAATGCTCTTGCTGTGGTATAAGGAAAATTATAAATAGAAGAGAATAGACTGGAAATGTAAATATCAGAAATTTAGCATATGCAACTGACCCATAGGAACTTATGTCATTGTACATGAAGAGTGAGAAGAGAATCCAGGTTTGGATTTTTGAGGGAGGTACATATATTAGATTTGGGTAGGAAATCAGAGTCCAATACATATTATAAAGAACAACCAGGGGAATGGAGGAAAGACCATCTGTGATCACAGAACATAAAATGGGAGAAAATCAATGAGCTAAACGAAATCAATGCTGCACAAAGTGGACTGTGAAAAATTAAAACAATCCAGAGCACACATATCTTAAGTGTCAGTCATTTTAATGTCTAGTACATTTTTATAGGGAATGCTATGACGACAAAGAGAATTTTTAAATAATCAATATTTAAAAAATCTGACTGATGTCAGTTTGTTTACTACATCAGTCAAGTACAAAATCATTCTGAAAACAAAATAAAAACTCAGTTACTGAGGGTTGAACAGTGTCATGTTAATGGAACATATAGTTTAAAAAAACTCAAGCAAGAATTACAGTGATTAATTTTAAACATACATAAATATATGTATTTTTAGTCATGAATAATATTCCTGTAGATGTTTCTAACTTAATTGGGAAAGGGTTAAATATATATGTTTATATATATTTATAAATAAATATATATTTAATATTATGTGCCAAGTATGTAAATTTAATATTTATATAGTAATATGAATATATTTATTAAATATATTTATGTTATATACTTTGCATCTATATATATTTATAAGATATACTTTATGTCAGGCAACGTAAAAGGTACTTAAAATGCAGTACAGGCTCATAACAACCCTAAAGAAATTTCTATTTTATAAAAGAAGAAAATAAAAGACAGGTATGATAATTAAACAGTGATTTAAAATCTAAGACGGTGACTACAAATCTATTTGCCTCTCTGCCTTGCTGCATCCAATAAATTAATTTTTGTCATGTTAGATTTCACACAATAAAATTGTATTCAGACAAGAATGCTTCGTTTTGAAAAGAAAACATTTATCATTATAAATGAAAATCACATGCATAAAACATTTTTCAGGTGAGAAAAATGAATATTTATTTTTGTTCTAATCAGAGTATAATTTATAACTTAAAGGTAGGAGAAAAGCAATGATCATATGTAAAATTCAGAAATATGAAGAATTATTGTCAGAAG
>CM052548.1:15431873-15460039 GCA_028533065.1 Trachops cirrhosus | reverse complement strand
GCCTGGGGTAAGAAAGTGAATAAATGAAACGAAAAGACTGGCTGGAGGCCCTCTGCCCTCGACTGCAGCTCCCTTCCGGAGGGCAGTGCACCGACTATTCATCAAGGCCAGTGCGGCGAGGGCAGCCCTGAGCCCTTGTCATTGCCTACTGCCGGGACTGAAAAATCACACTTAGATTTGTAACTGGGAACTGGCCACCTATGTATCTTAGCTTCCTATTACAGCACTTAGGGTGGGTATTATCTAGGGCCTTTCCGATCGCAGGAGAGAAAGCAGCATCTTCGTGACAAAACTGTGTCGTGTGGCTCTGGGTCGCTCCTGAAATCACAGCTTTGAACAGGTTTGTTCGGCCATTCTAACTACTCCATCTGCTACTTCCATATTTTTCTACTTGTAAGAATTGATATATTTTCTGCAAAATGCTTCCCTTTTCTTTTATCATAAAAAAAATCTGGCGCCCCAAAGGGAAAAATGGGGAAAGAAAAAATCTCATGATTTACTTAGTAACCTAGAGAAAACATTTATGGCTCTTATATTTCAGAGTGAATTATAGTTGAGGAGTTAAGTAGTTTTCTATGAATAGGCTGTTTTGCTTATGAGAACCCTCCATGATAAGATTTCAATTAAGAAGGAAGTTTGAGATGTCGGATTATCAAATAAAGGACTTTCTCTACTCTCTCATAATAAGACCAGAGTACAAGAGGCAATAGTAAGTAAACCAGGCAGTAAAAATGGAAATAACCATCTTCTATAATTGTGAATTTTGAATTTATTTAGTATTTTAGCATGTTAAATTATATAATGAGCTTTATGACAAGTATACTCCAGGGTGATGTTAGATGTTAGTCTTAGCACAATGGCTTTCTTTATAAAAAGACAGTTAGCATCCCCTCTGGCTTTAATCTTTCAGTGAAATGGTCACTCCAATAAAGGAGGAGCTCACCTCCTTCCAAATACCTGCAGAAATTACTCTTTATGCGTGAACTTCTCTCCTCTACATTCATACACTTGTCATTTCAAAGTCAAATCTATGGCATAAAATAGCTCTCTTTAGATTCTTAAAGTTTTGGTCTTATCCAAAATTAAAAAACAGAATTTCACCCACTTCAAAGGCAGTTTTCTTTGTACAATAAGGTTGAACTTATGAAATGGCATAATAGTTTTTTTTAACTAGTGTGATTCCAAGTTATTGCAAAAAGGCCTTTCTGCTCACAAAGTAACTCCTTTCACACAATATTTGGAACACATACCTATTGATTTATATGGGTGGGTTTTAGAACGTGAATAGTTTTATCTATATAAACTATTATCTATATAAAGTCGAACACGTGTACTATTGGTACCTAACATACTTTTTCAACCAGTATGTGGAGCTACGCCATGTCAGTCTCTTCCAGATGAAAGGAAGCATTGTGAAATGTGAGGTTAATGCTAACTGAGACGCGGAGGTGAGAATTTTAGCACTTCAGACTCAGGAGAATCCTGACATGCCAAGGCTCTCGGAGCAACTCATATTATACATTCTCCACGTAAAAAGTCATGCTAACATTTTAAAAGAGAAATACTAGATTTCATGGCTTAGTCCTCACACTCTAATACAAATGATGAAAATACTTTAATTTTTTCTCCAAATATTCAAATTATGTTCCAGTTGCCTAATCTGAACAACCAATTGGTAGCTAATAACCAGCAAGTCACCATCTTGATGTGAGTTATTTTATACAGAATATCTGTGTTTGATCAAGGCACACTTGATTTCTTTTCATGAATGTAACCATATTATAAAACATATTTCATGGAAATAGTTCTGTGCCCTGTAAGAGAGATACCTGATCTTTCATGTTGCATATTACATGCCCAGTGCATGGCTAGAGTTTAGAATATCTTGCATGCTCAATAAATATTTTATAACTGATTAACTAATGAAGGGTGCATTTGTTAAATGATTTCCAAGTAGTATGCAGGATATTAAAAACACAGAACACTCCTTGAAATAAAAAAAGACTTACTGGCTTACTTCATTTTCCTCTGCCACCCTATCTGGAACTACACAACATATCAAAAAATGAATTAATATCATGCACACTTTCAAATAAGTGGTAAGAGTGCAAAACAAAACAAAAGTATGGTCAGAAATTGATATCTCATTTAAAAGAGAAAATCAAAGAGGATATCAGTATTGTTTTCATTAACCTAATCAGAGGTAAACAGGAACTATGGATGCAAAATAATGAAACAATTGGAAAGTTTGACTGAATTCAAAACCATAGTTGTTGGTTATTCTCTATTTTTCCATGGAACACCCCAAATCTGAGAACACTTTTTTATCATCTAGTTCACAGCAAAGTAATTTCTCCTATTACCAGTGAGTAATAAGAAATTTGAAATCAATAAGGAATAATCACTGTTCTGAGTTCTATTTTCCATTTGTTACCATGTTTGACTATATTTATGCTAATAAATCAAAATAACTATATTAGATAATTAATTATAAAATGCATGTACCTGAACACAGTGAAATAATTACCACTTTCATTACATACATGTTATACAACTTTAGACATCACATTTTGAGCATGTCCTTGACAAACTATTCTCATAAAAATAGGTACTAGGATTTAAAGACAATTATATTTATGATTACCTGAACTATTTCTGTTAATTTCATTTTAAAATATTCAACTTTTCTCCATAATGTATTGATGTTAATAAGAAATGACAATTGTTGACTAAGCACATAGATAATCATATACTGTAAGTTGTATTAATTCATGACTTACAAATATATGAATTCTAACTAAGAATCACAATTTCTCTGGGTTCGTGTGTGTGTATGTGTGTGTATATGTGTGTATAGAATGAAAAAGAGTTGGGAGGGGAGTAGAGAAGAAGAAGGTATAGGAGTAGGAGGAGGAGGGGCAGACCTAGAATATGGTAAATCTGTATTCTTGAATTTTAGTTGTTTTCCTAAATTCTTTACTCAACATCTACTAGAAGTTTTTCTATATGCTAGGAATTATTTCTGTTACAGTAAATAGTCCTCATCACAGTCCTCGTAAGAAATAAAATAAATCAGACGTTTAGGAGAGAGATACAGATTTTTAAAAGATGTTCAGAGTATAGGAAAACCACAATGGGAGGTTGAGTACCATTGAACTTGGGATGGGGGGACCCTAGGCAAACAGAGGAGCAGAAGCTGTGACCTGTGGTTGATGAAGCCAGTTAATGTGTCCTCACAGGGAGTTGACCGAAGGACTAAGTAACTGATCTCAATCCTCTCCTCTCTTCTCATTGTTCACCACTGTCTGAACCCCACCCACCTGGAATTGCAAAGGCAAAGGCCCATTGATGTGTTCCATTCCAGTCTGGCTACTGTGAAGGAGGAAGCGTGCCTCTGAAAAGGTAACCCATGACACTCAGCTCAAGGAAGAAACTGAAAAGACGCATGTAAAAATATTTTTATTCTCTTACAAACCTAGTGGAAGTAACAGGTGTGCTTTTTACTGTTTGTACTCATATACACTAAACTTTTTGCACAGTAAATTTTAGAATCACAGTGCATATTTCTAAACGAATGTATGCATGAATAAGGGTATAGTGGTTGCTATTCTTTAAATATTTAAAAGCAGAATATGAAGTAGTCTTGTTCTACTTTGCTCCAGGGAATTAAAATTATGACTAAAGGATTATACAGAGAAGGAAGCTAAACAAAAGAAATACATTTTTAAAAACTGGAAATTGTCTGCTAAATAATGAAATGCCTCATTAGTGCTGAGCTTTCTGCCAATGAACTCATTCAAGTAGACATATGATCTTTTAGAAAAGCTAGAGTAGAAGGAACACAGAAACCGAATAGGCTCTTAGACTGGCTGAAGATGAATAACTCTACCACTTCTCACTCCTTTCATTATGAGGCCCATAGGAGACATTTATTTCAGTCTTAGTATCAGGAGAGCTGTGCTTTTCTTGAGGCGCTGCGTGTTGTTAGCCCATAGGGACATTCTAAATCTCTATACAGATATTGGCTTTGGCATTCAGGAATTTTGCTATCAAATTTGTGGTCCATTTTAGCCAATGTGTACAATGTTTCATGACTGTTCTATTTGCATATTAACACTACCTCTGGCTTTTCTTATTTTACTTTTATGCAGCACACATCTAATCAATTTTTTAATCTTATGCACTACTTCTAATTTACATACACGCTTTTTTTGGAAAAAGGCAAGGTATAAACAAAAGTCTCCTATACTTCTGTTCAAAATTTCTAAACAAATCCAAAGAGGAAAAAAGTTAGGTAGCTAATAATTTATTTAAATTCTCTTTAAAAACACACAGAACAGATGCTTTTGCATTGTAAATTTTACAGCACCCTTTCACCATTTGGAAGGTAGAGCTCTACATTGCTGCAGAAGGGCTGACATGCATTCTATTAAGGCAAACTCCTAAAATAGAAGACTTTTAACTAATTTCTCTCTTTAAGTGTGAAATTATTAAAATAACCCTGAAATCTCAGATAGTCTCACCAGAGATCTGAGTCTAGAAATAAGTAACAATGAATCCTTAGGAGCAATTAACTCAAATGGAGTGAGGTTCTGACTTGGAGGAACATGCTCAATGCCAGTGCCTCTACCGTGGTGGCGTTAAGAATTATCTTCAAACCATGTAGATACAATGGAAACGCTCTCCAAAATGAACAACTCTAGAACCAGGAACATTTATTAAAGTTAAAAACTTGGCCCTGGCTCTTGTGGCTCAGTAGATTGAGCCCTGGCCTGCAAACTATAGGGTGGCCGGTTTGATTCCCAGTCAGGGCACGTGCCTGGGTTGTGGGCCAGGTCCCCAGTGGGGGGCATGTGAGGGGCAGCCACACATTGATGTTTCTCTCCCTCTCTTTCTCCTTCTCTTCCCCTCTCTCTAACAAATAAATAAAATCTTTAAAAAATAAAAAAAATTAAACATTTTATTGTGTTGACACTGATTAATATAATTTTATAGGGTTCAAGAGTATGCATTATCTGTATGTTACATTGTGTGGCCACCACCCAAGGTCAAGTTTTATTTGTATTTATTTGATCCTCATGAAAAAATCAAGTGAAATAAAAAGAGCAAAACCCTTTTACCTTACCCTTCAAAAATAGTCTCAGTGGGTTCATATGTGTTAAGAATATTAAATGGATATTATTTCAAGTCAGAGTTAGGGTTCAAACTTGGGGCTTTGTCATAACAAATTTTCACAGTAAAAAAATATTAGGACATCCAAACATAACTTATTTTCTATGGGCTGAAGCAGTTTTACCACCTCCAAGTACTCCCTTTATTTGGTATTGATCATTATATGATTGTCTAACCACTATGCTGTATACCTGGGACCATATAAAATAATACTGAATGTAAGCTATAATTGGATAATAAAAATAAAAATCCAAATAAGAAGAAATTACCTAAATGCAAAAAAAAAAACTTGGTTATTTTCAAGAAACAAAGAATTCAAGAAAAGCCTTTTCGGTTCCCTCACCTGCCTAAAAGAGTTTTGGTAGAAGACCTGCCCCAGGAAGGGAGATGGTCAGCACAGGAAACCGGAGTTTAATATTAACCGGGTGTGATGTTTACCGAACATATGCTTCTGCATCTCCATGTGAATTGCCTTCCTCACCTTTGAAGTCACAGACCCAACTCCTACCTTCTCTTTAGCTCAACAAGGTTTGTAATCCTCAACTGCCCTTGATTCCCAGTTCTTATGGAACCTCTGCATGTGCATTCAGTACAAAGGTGGCTATTTTTTCTCGCTACTTGCTACTTTGTTTCATGTCAGTTTGATTATTGAACCAGCCCGGAGAACTTAGAAGGGTAGAAAGAAAACTATTTCTTCCATCACACATGATCAGTAGAGGATGCTTTGAGACAACTGATATTGCATTTATAATAATGTGAAATAAGAGAGCCATACTCCTTCTTTTATGGACAACATATAAATTCTCTAAAATAAACCAACACAAAAATATTAAAACAAGTATTTCCCTGAAAAAATCTAAAGCTAATATAAAGTAAAGTTACTTAATTGACATCTGTTATTTTTAAGAATCATAGCTCCTATAAAAGTGATTACTGAAAATTTTGGTAACATCAAGGTTTGAATCACATGTACTTAGCTAAATTCTAGTTTTTAATCTGAAATATTTATCAAAACACTCTTGGGAATTCCATTTTGAAAAAAATACAAATAGTTTTTCACACTCCTACATTATTTCATGAATTCCCAGTGTAGCTAGGCTTGAATATAACTTAGCATATTAATCTTTAGTTGAAACATTGGCCAGTTTGTACTTTTTATTTTTATTTTTATGTGCACAGAGAAACACAGATTTACATGTGCTCAGACCTCACACTATTTGAATATATCTTCAAAAAGCGAGAACATAGGTAAAACTTTGAAAATCATGCATTAGAATTATGAAAACTTTGAAATAACTGTCTACAAAATATCATAGAACTTGAGAACATTAAAATAATTTGACCAAAATTATTATACACTTGGCACCAAATTCCTGGATATTTTGTAACTATTTGGATACTCACAGTGTTCCCCTAACCTCTTTATGTAACAGGTACTTGGTATAACTCTGTTGAACTGGTAATACATTAAACCGGGTTTACTGCAATCTAATGAAACGAACCTCCAGCCGACTCCACCCTTTCCTTAAACAACAAACTGTTGTTTGGAATTGTTGAAAGAATAAGGCAAAAAAGTTAAACACACACCTGTGTGCACGCGCACCCAGACACAGTCCATACACATGGATATATTATGAAGGACGAACTCATTCCGATGTCTTCCTTTGTTAAATGTAATATTGGAAACACTATCTACTTTCAGAGTCATTATTCCTGAATGTGGATATTTTCTCAACTAGAAGAAAGGTCACCTTAGGATACAATGAAGAGGGAAGGTAAGGAATTGATTGATTGGGCGGAGCACACTAATTCTAAAGGAGCCTTAGTCCAAAAGTCTGAGTGAGGCTTTTATTTCTTAGCATGGAACACACTCGTCTCTGTGGCAATGATCTCAAATTGCATGTGACTAAAATTTATTATTTGTGCTCACTAGACTTTTTCAAAAGAAGGTGATCAAAATATTTTATTTAAAAAAGTTTTTGAAAGATAACTTTAAATAATTTTCCAAAACTATTCTATAGGAATTTGATACAGTACCCTCTAAAATATTAGAGATATTCTATTTTTAAGTTTAAATTTTATTTTTCTTTTTACTTTAAATCTTAAAAACTGATATTCAATGTTAATCACATTTTAATATTTTGATCAGGTCGCAAAATTATTTATCATTAAATAAAATATTCCTTATTTAAAAGTTTCTCTCTTTTTATTATCAATTCTGACAGCTCACAAAATCTCATCTAATGATTCTTACCTTGCATCAATAATCTTATTAACGTTGCTGTCCATGAGGTAATGAAAGTGGAACTGGATTTATCTACCTCATTTTTGGTTGATGAAAAGAAACTTTTATAAAGATTTCAGTCACCTGACAAAACAAAAACACATAGCTGCATTATTTTCACATATCTTGCAAAATTCTCAATATAGAAATTTCCTTCTAGAAACATTCTGTTTAAATAACATTTTCCTCTAAGTACACTCCACTTCTCAGCACAAGTTGAGTATCATTACATATCTTTTTATTCCAGTTAAATGTTCAAAAGTTAGAGGAAGAACCATGCCTTATAAGTCAGGGCATAATTTTGTAGTTGTTACAGCCTGTGGTTCTTGTTTCCAATTCTCAAATGCAAGAATAGAGCGCAGAAGTGCATTTATTTGGGTTTTCGATATCCTAACGTTCCGCCTCCCTTCAGAATGGTTCGAGTTCCTGACAAATGGTCTGTTGTATTAAAGTAGTCATCAGTACAGGAAGTGCTAGTTTAAGAAAAAGATACTGAAAGTGAAGCATTTCAAATTTCAAAGTGACCTTTTCTCATTTGAGATTTCTATACTTTTCCAATGTTTAAAATCACTAACCTTATATAGAACCTCTTATACAAGTGAGAGAACAGTATAGCAAGGCTATGTTAGGAATTGCTTGAATTTCTTATTGAAGAAAAGGTAAAATAGGCATGTTCATTACAGACAAAGAGGAGACAAGTGTAAAGCTTTTGAAATAATGTCCAATACAAATATTAAAACCTAACTTATTAAATTGCAAATTTAAAATATTCTAGAATCTTATTTCTAAAACTTATTAAGAGTAAACTTGTTAAAATTCTGCTAAGACAGTGAAAACAGAAAAATTTCTTTTAGTCATGTGACACATGTGAACACACACTGTTACTTCTTTTATAGTCTGACTTGTATAAGGTAATGGTTTGGTATATTTGGTAATTGGCATGCTGGATAGATCCAGCTTGACATAGCAAGGGTGAGCCAAATAATGGAATATTGTTCACGCTAACTCCATCAATATGGACTAGAAAATAAGAACAGTCTAAAGCTGCAATTTTAGTCTATCATTAACACTAGTCTAGAATCAGCAAATCCCCAGTGTAGCTATAATCGTATCAATATTTTATAACAAGAATTCAGACAAACTTTCTAATCTGTTCCTAGTTTTCTACATTCTTTTTAAAGAAGATTTTATTTATTTATTTTTACAGAAAGGAGAAGGGAGGGAGAGAGAGAGGGAAAGAAACATCAATGTATGGTTGCCACTGGTACGCCCCCAACTGGGGACCTGGCCCGCAACCCAGGCATGTGCCCCTGAATGGGAATCAAACCAGTGACCTTTTGCTTCGCAGGCCAGCACTCAACCCAATGAGCCACACCAGCCAGGTTTTAAATTCTTAAGCTGTTTCCAATTAGGAAATCAGTTCACTGGCAATAGTATTTCCACTGCAGAAACTGGGGTGGGATAAGGTTCTAGCCCCAACTCACCTTACATCCTGTTTTTCAGGTTCCTTACACTGCTCCAACTCTGAAGGCTAGAGTATAATGTGTGAGTAGGAACAGAGAAGGACACTTGTTTACCAGGCTTGTGTGACAGAATGGTCGAGTAAAGAAGAACTTCAACCCAGGATGAGTATCCACGGGTTCTCTCTGAGACTGTTCGAGGTCTAGTTGGGAGGAAAAGGTGGTTGGAGAGACTGGTAGGAATGTATATTCATCATATCAACAAATTAAAGAAGACAAATTATAATACCCTAAAAATATACATCAATATTTAAAATACTCCAGATTAATTAAAGAAAACAAAACATTATATAAATAGCTAGTAAAAGAAAACCTAATTTCATAAAGTTTTAATATGGAAAGCACTATGATTCATAATGGATGTAATATCTTTAAAAGTAATGATATGAATACTGCCATGTGTCTTACTGAAAGGTTAAGCCAAAGCAATATAATCGTTAGTACAGTATTAGTATACTATTAACTACTTTAATAATCTTACAGAAAAAATATTGAAGAAAAAAATTGTTCTTGCAATCATAACAATAGCTATAAAGTTTCCAGGGGTAATTTAACAAGACTTGTACTAGAGCACAATAGAAAAAAAGCCTGAATATATTACTAAAGAATACAGTGAGAGATATACAAAGTCCCTAGAAAGATGCACTGGATATTGTACAGAAAGCATCTCTCTTTGTTATTAAAATTGGATTTAATAGTATATGAAATGTATGTATTCACAGTAACATCACAAAACAGGTAGAGAGCTAGAAATGGATTGAAATCAAATGCATAAAATTGCTTATTTGAGCTTGGGAAGCTGCTCAAGGAAGACTTTAATCGTATTTTCAATGTTTAAATTTGTATAAGGGGGATGTAGTCTGGTATTCTTTGAGAAGTAAAATAACTGAATAAAGCTGAAAATATTTTTAAAGGTGCCAGAGACAATTATAACATTTCAAAATATGATAACGACAATTTCTGGCTTCAAAGTTGGGTGCTAGAAATTTTTGGAGGTTCCCATAGAAATACATATTTTAAATAAATTCATATTTATATAAAATTTTAATTAAATGACTATTCTAAAAACCATTGTTTTACAGGAATATTATCTTAATGATTTGAGGTATTTGGATGAGGGGTTCTGTAACCTATTGGCTTTGAAAGCCCTAAAATTAATTCCTGACTTCACTCTGCAGTATTTTCAGTGGGGCCTAGAGAAAGGTATTTTACTATCTCCATGAGGAAACTAGGGAAGTAAATCACTTCCCTTTGAAACGGCTGTCTAATGACTTAAATGCTTTCAACTATGTGAAAAGGTGGAAAAAATGCCTGAGACACAGGAGCAAATCAATAAATGTTAGCTATTATTATTATTCCCTGAAAGAAAAGCAACAGAGAAAGTGGCTATGTCTTAGGGACGCACTCAAAATCAAATTTGTTTCTGTAAAATCATAAGAGTTGTTAATTGTAGGTGTTATCTGAAAGATAAACAAGCATGGTTCAAAAATTATTTTTGTAATATTTGCTTTTGCCTTTGCATGTGATCCCAATATGCCAAAAATATCTCTCACTATTAAGTTAGCTCTCCTTCCTACGTGCCCATATAAGGATCAGACAAAATATGCTTCAATGACCTATGCTCACCAAGGATGGAAGATACTATTTCATTAATTTATTTTCTGGAATTCTCTTTACTTCTGAAGTTTTTAATCACAGGAAAACAAACACATACAAGGAGGATGTTTCCAATCTTCTAATGAAAAATTAAATCACAATTATTATCATTTTTCAGTCTACTAAACTGAGAATAGTTAAAATCCTTTCAATGGCAATTTTAAAAAAACATTGTTCTTTTAATTCAGCTATAATTAATCTTCTTTAAAATATAATATTATTTCAAAAATTTTAAAAATTAGCTTTAAATAGAAATTTGAGCATGACATTTTGATATTCTCCATTATCTAAAATTTGAAATTCTGACTTACATTTCATTCATAAGACTTACAATAATATAACCAAATATTCTTATAGCAATATATTATCTAAATTTAGAGGTAATTTCTAAACTGTACCTCAAATGATAATAATCACAAACATGTTAGTTAAAATTACCATGTAGAAAATTCAGTAAAAAGAAAATGCTGAATATTAGCTTTGCTTCTTTTTTAATGATCTTTTTGTCACTGTCTAAAATAGTCAAATTAGACAGTAATGTTTAACTCGGCAGATTGTAAAGGGTCTATTTAATGAAAAGCTATAGAGATATTTTCCCTGAAATATGAAGTGAGTACTCCCTTTGAAGTTACAAGCTAAAAGTGTCTGAATGGCATTTGTTATTTTCTTTCAAAATATGTTCATTTTACATATAATTGAGTCAAATTGTTTAAACTTATCATAGCAAATTGCACTATGTACATAATTCTCCCTTTTCATTGTTTATAAAATGTTTAAAATACATCCAATTCATTTTAAGCTCTACTAAAATTACAGCTCATTGTCTCAAATTCTTTCTCTATTTGAGTTTTGAATTACAAGAGCCTCTGAAGCAATTTACCACTTATAAAACAAAGTCTTTGCACTTCCTGGGAGCTGACAACCCACTGCTGGAAATTACGTCCCATCTGTCACTTCGACAACTTTTAAGTGTTTCTCTTTTTCAGTGTTTTAATGCTATATAATTTAATTTAAGATTATTTCTTTAGATGACTAGAATTTTCAGTAACTATGGAATCTGCTCGAGGAATAAAAATACAGAAATATTTTCATCTTTTTAAAGATTTCATTTATTTATTTTTTAGAGAGAGAGAGAGCAAGGGTGGAAGAAAGAGAGGAAGAGAAACATTGATGTGTGGTTCCCTCTTGTGTGCCCCCTACTGGGGACCTGACCCACAAACCAGCCATGTGCCCTGATTGGGAATTGAACTGGCAACCCTTTGGTTCATAGGCCTGAGCTCAATCCACTGAGCTATACCAGCCAGGGCCATAATATTTCAGAATTTTTATATCAAGAAATATACTTATAATGTGCTAATTAGAAACCTTTCTTGTTCATGTGTTTGCTTGAAGACTAGAGAAACTCTAACAGAAACAAGCACATGTTAAAATTTGTTACAATAATAATATAGATGACAAATTCTAACCAAAATCTCAGTCATGTCAGTGGGATAAAATAAAAAATTTCCAATACCATTTATTCTGTTCTTTTTGTGTCAACATAATTTTAATTTGAAAGCTGGAGCAATTAACTTCGTTGCTTAGTTGAAATTAAATTGCATTTACAATGCAAATCTATGAAGCTTAAATTAGCTATAATAGTTGTAGTGTTTATTCAAGATTGGCTAGAGAGAGTTCCATTTCTCACTGTGGTGTATTCTTTGTATTTGACAAAATTTCTAAAAATAACATGTTGGGTAAGATGTTTTGTTTGAAGTTATTTGTGAGGCACAATAAAACCTCAGGTTTGAGGGTGAAAGAGAGATAAGTACTAAATTAATAGCCACTTTTCTTCTTGAGGCAAATTACATGCAGTGGCTAAAAATCTATGGACCTGATTTTGGAATGCATTCTATAGAGGAGACCAGAATTGGCTTTCTGAAGAATACACAGGCTACCCCTAGACTTTCTGTTGTGATCTGTAGGGCCAAGGGTTATAAAGAATAACAACTCAAATAGATCAGGCCCTATAAATAATGATCCCCAGAGTTAAATTAACTTAATTTCCAATCGCATTTTTGTTATTTGTCCTCAGCCTAGGAAGCTGTGTGATTCTGAGAAGCTCAGGAAAGCTTTCTGCAATCTCAAGAGCTTCTGGTGACAGAAAATGAGGTTCGGGAAAATCATGCATTCAGCCATGACAAAAGAGTTAGTATTAGATGAGCAATTCACTTAAAACTCGTTCGAAATCTGAATAAATACATGAAACAACCGTGAGTCACAGAGGAAATCCATGCCATTTATATTCCTAAAGGGTCTGAAAATCCCAGAGAGAAGTGCTGGGTACCACCATGACCTCCACATCCTACTCTACACTTCCATCAAGGCTTTTGCCAAGGTGCGGCTTCGAGGTTAGAGTCCAATGAGAAAGTGGTAGCTGAGGCCTGCGCCAGTCTCCCGGGGCTTCTGACCTCCCAAGGAACCCAGGCCTTGAAGGGAAACTCCAGAGAAGTGTGACTAAATTTTCTAATGCATTTCATTTTCAAGACTTTCTGAACACCTATGCTAGAGGTGTAAGACAAGATCCTAAGAAAATAAGCAAAGACATCTTGGAGGCTAAATCCTGAGAAAAGAGTTAAGCAATTTCTCCATTCTCAGAGGGCAGAGTCTGGAGTTCAAAGAATGACAAGTTGCAGGATTCTAGGTATATCCAGAAACTTTCTTTCAGGCAAAAACCCAGAAGGACTAACCTTTAGAAAAAAAGAGATTTCTAGAGGTAGAAAATATTCAATACATATCAGTCTTAACAAAGTGTAAAACATATGTTCAAATTCATCACAAAAATTATTCAATATTCTATCATTCTACTAGAACCTGAGAATTAATACCTTTTTTATATACAACATATGAAAATCAAATCTCAATAATAATGACAAGGAAGAGGCCCAAGGGTCACACTTTCTTAGCTTGGTGACTTAAGAATGTCTCTTATGTTTTATTTTTAAGATTTTTCATCTATACATTTAGAACAATAATGTATCTCTTACTTATGAAGGGTATGTAAAAGAATGTTTATAAATCTCTGAACAAGATGTCTGTCATGTAGTAGGTGCTGAAATTGTTTAAATTTCCCCACTCCCCATCTTCCTCCTTCTAATATTACTGTAATTATGTCATTACCTCTGAGCCATTTGCAGTAAGAACGATGTCTTATTCTTTTATGATTCTCAAAAAATACTGGGTCTGAAAATAAAGTAATTAATAAAACACTAGATGTTTTATGAAAGGATGAGAAATGATTACATTAATTGCAGACTAAAGCATTCTTCATGAAACAGATGCAGTGATGTGATTCAGAATGTGAAAAAATATATCTGCTAATTTCTTTTAAGGAAGAAGGGCATAAAATTTATAGACAACTTTTTTGGAGTAGGTTAATGGTAAAAATTTAAATGCAAGTTAATTTTTATTTCTCACAAACTTTGAAAACCAGGACTGTAAAGAGAAAGTGATGAAGTACAAAAAAGCCTGATTGCTTTCCATGAATTTGTAGCTATAAAACAGTAGCATAAATTCCTTTTCTATCTCATGAAACTCCAGCTCCTTTGTCAGAACTGATAGGACATTTCTTTGTCAGGACACTTCTACTATATTTTTTACTATACCTACAGCTACAATGTAAAGTTTCTTAGCATAAAAATGCCCTTTAATAATTTTTCCATGCTTCTCTCCTAGGTACTACTATAGTTGTCACCTGATAAAAGAATAAAAAATGTTTTTAAAGATGTCTAATATATTAATTAATAAGTACACTCTAAGCATAATCATATAAACTATTTGAAATGAATTTTAAACACAACAATTAACTAAATAGCATTATTCTCTTTGAAAACAAATGACATTAGTAACATGCTCAATTATTTACTAATAAGCTGTGAAAATGTGGTCTTATAAATTTACTTCTCATATTATTACACTTAAAGTGTTCTAGTATGAACTGAGCAATATTAAATATTATATTATATCAAATGTGTGTTTAATACATACATATTAATTATATAAATTTTCTTTAAAGATATGGATATATCCCTGTTGTGAGTTGAAACAACAAATTAAATACTTAATAGACCAATAATTAATATTCTATGTTTCTGATTTTTAGTTTCTTCTATTTAAAATTAATTTTGGTACAGTATTTTGCTACTATTCTTTTCTTCTGCTTTTACTCCTTTGAAATAAAAGTAAACTCCGGTAATAGCTACACAATGGCTTTATAAGCACTATTTACACAGGACAAACAATTCAATTCATTTTTGCAGGAACTAAAAATGAATTTGGTCTAATCAGAATAAGTGAAAGTCAAATTCAAAACTTATGGAGCAAGATCTACCTTATTATGTTAAGAATGGAGAAAGAAGGAAGTTAATAAATATGGCCACAAATCCACCATATAGCCACTGTGGGTTTCCTGTTGCTATTCTACCAAGAAAAGACACATCGTCATCTCTAAGCTGCGGTCTGTAATCAGCGCAATCTCGGTCTTGTCCAGGAATGTTGACAGAGAATGTTTATTCATTCATAGGATACTGTAAAGTCCTGTATTTAGTAAGCAACTCCCTTTTTATCTGCCCTACAAGCAATTATTTTTTCTTCTCAAGTGTTCCAATACATTCAAGCATGTGTGTGTTTGAATTAAAATTCTGATACCTGACAAGTTGCTTCTTTCTGATTCTTTCATCTTTTGTTATCTGTGGGTATTGTCACAATTTGAATTTTCTTTGTTAATATGTATTTTTCTAGCTATTTCTGTTATTTGGAATATTACCCAAGATGATGTATTTATATGCCTCAAAATCACTTATTTTGCTTGCTCTGCATACTTTGAGGTTCTGCAGTTATATATTACATTATAAGTTTTCACATTACAGGTAAGGTATATTTATAGTGGTATGATACTTAAAGAACAATTACATTTGAAACTGTTTTAAGACATTATGGTCTAGGACATATTGGAATTTTTTCCTTTAAGAGAAGGGCATTTCTATAATTTTTTCTTTCTCATAACACTCCTGAGTTTTTTCTCAAAAATTATTTTATATATTCAAAGTTATAAACTATTTTTTCAGTAAATAGAAATGATTAGAAACATTATTTTCCAAATACTTGTGTGAGCAAAACAAAACAAAACAATACTGCCACAAAATATATATATAGTATAACTTTATAAAAATGATTTTTAATTAGTAGATAATAATTCCTTAAATTTTGATTATTTCTCTGCTTATTAAATATATGGGTATTAGAAATCCTTTAAAAGAGTAAGCATGAAGGCATACATGTATTCACCCCGCTCATTGAGGAAAACCACTATTAATCTTGTTTTAGAATATGCTTCATTACCTTTTCTATGTACAAGTGCTTATTTAGTGTGTGCACATGCATGTTTAGTGCTATACACTACAGCAAATTCTTACATAATGATCACTAAACTTGTAGGACAGGCACTGTTCTAAGTGCTTTAAATATATTAGTACCCATCATTCTGTTCAGCTTCTGAATGGACACTGTGGCATGGAATATTTAAGAACTTGCTTGAAGTAGTGAGAAAAAGACCAGAGTTCAAAGCTAGGCACAGTGCCCACAAAGTTCTTGCTATTAAACAACATGTCTCTCATTCAGACATGTTATTGTTATTATTTTAACAATATCATTACAGTCTAGATATTGTTTTATAACTAACCATAATTTAATCAAGTGATACTCTATGATTCGATATGTAAATTATTCCAAATTATTTATCATTTAACGTTTAGGTTATTTTCAGCTTAGTATTGCTCAACACAAAAAAGAAATAAATTATTTAAGAATAAAAAGGATGGAACCAAAATATTAAAAATTATACCTTTAAGATTTAAAAAAGGAATCCACATTTTCTCAAGTTTAAAAAAAGATATATTTTTGAGCAACACACCATTTCACCAAACTTGTTGACATAATATTCATCAAATTTATGTGAAATTACTATAGAAAAATTTCCCCTTGCCTCTGAAAAACTTGTTAAAACTTAGAATAATAAATTTCATTTTTATATCATGTTACATCCTACATAATACTTCATACAAGGTATGCATTTTTACATTATAAAAATAAGGCATTGTGAACTCTACTTTTCAGGTCAGAATAGAGAATGCAGTCTTATATAATTAATTAAAAATGACATCAGCAATGCTAGTATGTCTTTCTGACTTCTTACTATGTCTGTTCTGCTGTAAAACTCGATCTATTATATGTTAATACAAATCACAAGTATTTATGAACAAAGCAAAAAGTTTAATCATCCAATATTTAGAAAAAATACAGACAATAATAGGACAATCAGTTATATTGTAAGAATGACTTTTATTTATTTATCATAACTATAACAAGGGAATAATATTAGCTAACTTTTATTGAGGAGGTATGAGACTTTCTTTTTAAGAATTTTGTATATATTTGTTCACTTAATTTATAGTATCATTGCATGGTTTAAATGGAAAATTACCAGGCATAAATATCACAGGGGTGCAATGGATGACTGAATTAAACTAATTGTGGGTTAAAGATGTGTATGCATATATATTACAATTGCATACTGACTCAATAATGTAATAATCTCCCATAAGGTAGCTCTCAATAATAAGGATTTTAATCATATATGATATTAAATTAGGGAGAATAAGAAAAGTAATGTACGGTAGCACAGAATGGATATATCATGCATCATGGTCAAGAAAGATGATAAAGGGAATGTATTTGTACACCATGCATTCATTCATATGCATTTAATTTATTTTTCAATTACAGTTGACATACAAATTGTGTTCATTTCAGGTGTACCACATACTGATTAGACATTTATATACCTTATGAAGTGCTCACTCCAATAAGTCTAGTGATGTTAGAGATATGTTTTGATGATTTGTACATTGTGCAAGTAATGAGTATTATCAACCATTAACTAAATGAACATTCATTAAATTATACTCTTGCTACACTACATACACCACCACTCAGTGTTCCTTTTAAAATCTAAAGCAGATCTTATGTCCTCTGCCTAAAACCCTTTCAATGGCTTTGCTTTTCAGTGAAAATAAAATACTAATTACTTAAAATAGCTTTTAAGTAATTCTCACCTACAAATTCTACAACAATTCACATTTACTTTATGTTTTTCTTATTTACTTTGTTCTAGTTTTACTGGTCCTGCTTGTTCTCAAATGTGAAAAACTTCCTGCCTTGGGACCTTTTGTTAGCTGTCCTTCTTTGGGAAGTCTCTAATCCCAGATATCCAATTATCCACTTGACAAATTTCAAAAAATTTTCCTCTTCTTCAATATTCGCTCAGATACCAATTTTCCACCAGGTTTAGTCTGTCTAACCTATACAGATCTCACAAATTTATGTCCTAAAACTACTGATCCACCCTTCCTTCCTTCTTTCCTTCCTTCCTTCCTTCCTTCCTTCCTTCCTTCCTTCCTTCCTTCCTTCCTTCCTTCTTCCCTTCCTTTTTTCCTTTCTTCCTTCCACCCATCCATCCTAAACATAGGTGTAAATAAAGATATAGATATCTCCACATTATCTTCTAATATATTATATAATTTATAAAGCCAGGGAGAAACATAATTATCAGAGGAAATGTGGACACAACTACTTCAATGGAGATTAAAACTGGAGTGATTGTTAACAGGCCATGATTTCCCAAAGGTAGGATAAAGAAAAGCCAACCAAGGTGCTACTCAACTTATGTAATTGTACAAACTTGAAATCTAAGAAGCATAATTTGATATAAGCCATAAAAATAAAAATTCAGTGAACCACTTATTTTTCTCATCAGAACCCATTCTCAGTGCCTGAGCCCAATATATGAAGGATAAATATTACCTTGCAGAAGGACCCTGAAACTCATCCTAAAGTTATACATTAACTATTTCTCTGCTCCTTTAAAAGAAAACTGGCAATACTTTTTCCAAGGCAAATGTATTAGAAAAGGAGATACCCTGCTTTTTAGTGAATCATACTCTTAGGCATGAAGTCTGCACTAACACAGATGAATGCCTTGTCACTCAGAACACTATTATGAGCAAAACTAGAGTGGGAACTAATGAACAGCATAAGACAAATGAAATTTTCACAGGGTTTCTAAATGGATCCTGTGTTTATTTTCCTGGTTTATTAATATATAATTGGACATAATATAGTTACCAATAGGTAAAATCCTAATACATGTTCCTGATCTAGAGAATAAAGGTAATTGTGGTAGGAAGACCCAGCTGAAGTCCATCAGACTGTTAACTAATCTAAATAAAAACCAGTGGTGCATTATGGAAGGGATTGTAGAAGTAACAGGAGTAATTGTCACCTACAAAGATGTGAAATTTACAAAGGCTGTGCCCTATCACATCACTGTTAAATTTACCTGTCTGGCCTCTATAAGTTGAGCTGTATCATTGCAGATGACTGCACACTATGCATTTAATCAGGCTGTAGACTCAAATTCAGCTGCTGTGGAGGATGTAATATATTTACTGGAGTAATTCAACCAATCTCTGGAACCTGATATATGGATATTTATTTAGTCAGTGATTTATTTCTATACCCATCTTTAAGAAAGATCAAAATGACTTGGCTTTTATGTGACAAAAATAGTAGAACACCTTTTCTTTCTTTTTTAAATTGAATTTGTTGGGTGCCATTTGTTAATAAAATCATATAGGTTTCAGGGGTACAGTTCTATAATACACTGTATTGCATTGTGTGTTCATCGCCCCAAGCCAAGTCTCCTTGCATCACCATTTACTCCCTTTTTACCCTCTCTCACCTCCCTTCAATCCACCTTTCCCTCTGATAATCACCATACTATCATCTATGTTTATGAGATTTTTTTTGCTTCATCCCTTCACTTTTTTCACCCAACCTACCTAGCCCCTTCCCACTTTTATTCACTGAAATGAGAATGTCAGCAGCTCCATTCTCTGCCCTACTATAGTTCACTGAGACATTATTCATATTATAATTCTGTGTATCTCAGACTGTTGAACCAAAATTATCATGTTAATTGGACATCATGTTAATTAGATAAAATTAAATGGTGATTAAGAATTGCAATTAAGTAAGACACTTTAGTAGGAAATATGTGGCCAGAGGTTAGAAGATAAACCACTGGAGATTAGGAGATCTTCCTTTAGTGAAGTTTTAGGGGTCCAGCTATCAGCAGTGTATATGATATCCTTGTTTTGGTAAAGGCACATTGCTAAGTGTTTTATATCCTACCAAGAAAGATACATAACACTTGTTGAGATGTCTTTCCTTCAGGTGTATTGCAGACCAATCTTGGATGTACTAATATTATCCGTTATTGAGTTATCTGGAAGCTTACCATTTTGATTGGGGCCCAGAGCAAGAAACAAGATTATAGTAGGTTCATGTACTACAAGTACTTTGCTCTTTGAGTCTTATGATTCCACAAATATGATTTAGCTATTCTCTGTAGTACATAAGGTATCATGTGATATTCCCCAACAGGATAGTTGAAGTTCAGACCTTGTTTTAGTTTTTTATTGCTTTGTAAAAAATTACCTGAAATAGTTGTGCTTTAACCAACAAACTGTGAGAGAGAGAGAGCACACAAGATGGAAGCCAGTCTTTGTAGCTTAATCTCAGAAGTTATATTCCATAATGTTTTATGCAGTGTGTTCATCACAAATGGGTCAGAAGATCCTGCACATACTGAAGGGGATAGCATTAGACAACTGTGGAAATTTCAGGAGACGGAAATTATTCATGGCCATCTTGGAAACTGCTTACTAGACACAAGTATGTATTAATACTTATTTCTGCCCATTTCCAGGGAGGTTGTAAAATAGCATAGAGAATGACTACAATTCCATTAAATAAAACAATCAAAATAGATATGGGGCAAATAAATAAATAAGAACAGAAAACACACAGTGGAAATATGCATAATTTAGATAAAAATGTATGATATAATCAGTCCTAACCAAAAAATGAGTTTCTTTTTCCTGGTATTGAAAAATTATAGTAATTAAAAAAAAATAGAGCAACTTGTTATAAAACCAATCCACTGCAAGCCAGTGAGTGGTAAAGCTATAAGGAATTTCAGTAATTATATTTCCACAAACATTATTGATTTAACCATGATATTTATAATTATAAATGTGTTGACAGTGATCATGCTTCATAGTTAAAGAAGCTTCACCTGTTTTATATGACATGACCCTTTAAGCAGTTACCTCCCTATCCTGGGAGACGATTCCCAGAAGAAATGCTATCATCCTTCCCAGATGGGTTCTATTCCCATACTAGGTAATTTACATGTATTCCATAGTAAACATCAAGTTCCATTTCCTCCACACCACCCCCTTGCCACACACAAATAACACTTTCTTAAGTTCCAATATTCCCAATAATTGTTGATAGCACACAGAACCTGTCAAGTAAAGAGACTATATCAGCAAGAGTACTAATGTACTATTCTGAAAATCCGTATTTCAAATATTTGAGGTTCTTTCTATGTCCTCATTAACAATGTCATTAACAAGGAGAGTGAATATAGCCACAACTCAAGAACAAACTCCTGTGAATTTATTGAGATGGAAATGGAACCAAAAGATAGTGTGTAGGAGAATAATTATATGTGCAATAATTCTAGGATGTTTTTCCTCACAAGAGAAAACTGTCAGAATAAAAAGTCCCGCAACACTTCCCAAGAGGTCACACAAAGCGAAGAGAATCTGAGTCCATCGGAGTCAGTAGGAATGTGTGATGAAACAAGGAGAGAGGAGATAAAAAAAAACCCAACTTATCTTCATACTACTGTGTCAGAAATGTGAATGGGAGGGTGTGTATATGTTTTAATGGATAGTGTAGGTGGAAAAATGGAGCACAGGTTGAGAACTAAAAAGATTACTAGTTATCATCATGCGCTAGAAAACTAAACTAATTTTTTAAAGGTTTTATTTATTTTTAGAGAAAGGAAGGGAGGAGAGAGGGAAACATCATTCATGATTGCTTCTTATGCACCCCCAGCTGGGGACCTTGCCCACAACCCAGGCATGTGCCCTGACTGGGAATTGAACGAGCAACCCTTTGGTTCACTGGCTGGCACTCAATCCACTGAGCTACACCAGCCAAGGCTAAACTAATTGTTCAAGTATTCTGACATCTGATGACTTTGTTTTGTTTTGTTTGTTTTTGACATTACACAGAGACCCAAGCATCAAGATTTCTAATTTTTATGAAAATTAGACCTTGGGGTCATAGTGTAGGATTTGTGACATAGGTAGACACATAGTTGCTATCCAATATCTATTCTACTCTTCATTATTACCAATAGAAATATGATATTGTTTTTATTTAGAGGTGGAAGCATGTGTTCAAATTAAAATCAAAACGAAACCTAAATTTCCTAGATGCCTGGAAACAGGCATGGCCAGTTCTCACAGTTTCGCCAGTGAGAAGTCAGCACAAATCCATTGTTTCCAGGTGTTTTGATTTTCTGACAGAGTATTCACCTCCTGTTATTATTATCTGAAAAGATATGCACATGGAGGTATGTAAGATATCTGTAGACTTTGAGACCACTTAAGATGTCTATACTAAGGGTAGGTGAAAAAGACAGATAAACAGAAGAAAGAAAGGAAGGAAAGATGGAAGGAAGAAAAAACAGGCTAAAATGGTAATAACATCATGCTACAGACTTTAAAACAATGGCTTGCTTGTTCTGTGATCCCAAAAGTCCACTTTGAATTAAAACACTGCAGTTCCGCTTGCTGTATGCAATTCCTGAACCATACAGAACATTGTTGTTCTACTCACCAATCATCATTCTAGAGGTGAGCCATGAATGGGGTCAAGAAAGCTATCCATTGCAAAGATATGCCTGAATTTCACATAGGTGTCACGGTGTCTCTTGTTATACTTCCAATGCCATGAAGGCATTATGGATATATTGTTCAGCTGAGACATATTTGAGGAAAATGTGTTGTTACAGACCGGATATAATTGAAATAAAATTTATATGACAATGTAAATAAGTCTTAGATAACTTTAAGTGTAGGCCCCACTTGGTGATTTGTTTTTATATCAGTTTAGAAATATTTTTAAAAAGAATTCTAAGTTGTTTTTAAAAAGGGATAGAAGGTTTGTAGCAAACTTACAAAAATATCTGAGAAAATATTATCTCAAGTGGCTACTCTGGGTTTTGCAATAAAGTAGTATTTGGAAAACTTATGATAGGTTAATTATGAAAACTTGAGAGGTTTACCAAAGAAACAGATCCAGGAACTTGAAAACAAACCTTGAACATCATTGGATGATAACAAGATATTGAAATTTTATACATGCATGCATGTATCAGTGTGTGTGTGTGTGTTTATGTGTGTGATATTGGAGGCAAGGTATACAAGCTTCTGAGTTTGAATGTATCAGATAATGCAAGTAATTCCCCAAAGACCAAGATTGTTTGGAATGACCTGAAGTGTTTTGCTTGTACAATTTTAAAATAAATAAGAAAATATCAGAAATTACTAAATTTTATATTGAAACATCATGTTTTTGACCTTCTACTAAGTAAATTAGTATATAATGTATACTGCTGTATGACAACCATCAGAGAGATAGGATGTGTAACTTCTCCATTTATACAATCAACGATAGTCCCCCACACATACATTATATGTGTATTTACTTGTCAATGCCTTGTTTACATCACAAATGTATGCACTTCGATATGTCTTGGTTACTCGAAACTGGAAGTTACTGTGTACTTGTATATTTGCAGACAAATTTTTCATATTGATAACATCTGTTTCAATGTAGCTGAATGTATCTGTTCACTACAGAGAACAGATAGCTGCAGCCTGATAGAATTCCATGTTACATTAACAAAAATATATGTCTGTGAGACAAGCAAATATTCTCCTTTTTTGTGCTGTGTATGTGTTTCTGGGTTTACACAGGAAAAAAGAAGGGATGGAAGTCCCTACAATCTTCTACTAGGCATTGGAAGAGTAAGACTTGTACAATCAAAAAGTCTTTGAACATAGACATTGAAGGTCTTTAAGCTTTGGTGACAATCTTGAATAAGTTTCAGAAAGATCCATTATATTCTTGATTATACATAATTTTATCAGGACTGAGTAAAAATAGTTGATATGATCATTATGTCAGAGTATCAGTTTAAGTGTGGTAATTCAAGTCTGGTCAGAATAAACTAAAAGCAAGAAAGCCACCGTGGAGAGAAGAATAGGCATCTGGAGTGAATGAAATCCTTTACTTAGAGTCATAGATATTGAAAGGAGAATTTAAGAAACTTTAGGTGTGAAAAACTGTGTAAACTTTCTGTGCACCTCTGTTAAAAATCCCGAGAATGTGCAGGTTCATAAACACTATATACTGCAGTCATTTCGGTGTGCCTGTAGCGCTCACAGCTTGGGGAGACCATCCAATATTGTTTCTCGTACAAGGAGCTCTTAGGCATTTCAGACACTTCTGAATCTCCTAAGATGTCTGGCGTGGACTGTTATATATTGAACCCCAGTTTTTTCAGCAGCTTTATTGAGGTATAGTTTGCATACCATATATTTCACATATTTAAATGATATAATTCAGAAAGTTTTAGTACATTTATACAGTTGGATAACTGTGTACTACTACCACTATCCAAGATTAGAATATTTTTCATCATTGCACAAAACATTCATGTGTTCATTTGCAGCCGATACCCTGCCCATTCACCGCCCTAAAAGACCTCTGAGCTGATTCCTGTCTCTACAGTATGGCCTTTTCTAGATTTTAAAAATATTAACACATTCATGTAATAATATTTTAGGGATCATCTATCTTGTTGTATATGTTAGTTGTTCATTTTCTTGTATTGTTGAATAGTATTTCTTTGTATGTTTGTATAACGTTTAAAAAATCTATTCACCATCTGATCGACACTTATGGTTTTGTACTATCAGTACCACCATAGGCACTGAGGTACAAATATTCATGCAAATGCATGTTTTTATTTCTTTTAGGTAGATACTTATTATTGAATTTCTGGAGGTTATGCTGAGCTTTTTAAGAAATCACATGCCTTTTTCTTCTGCAGTGGAAAGCCATTTTATATTTTCACTATGATGTAGTAAGATACAATTTTCTTCACATCTTCTCAACATTTAATATTCTTATTCTCTTTGAATATTGATATTTTAGTGAGTATATAGTGTTATGTTATTGTGGTTTCCTTTTGCATTTTTATTGAACTAATGATGTTGAGTATATTTTAGTTTTCTTATTTACCATATGTGTATTTATTTGGTAAAGAATATTTTCAAAATTTTGATTATTTTTGAAATCAAGGTTTATTAAATTACAAATTTATGCTCATATTCCTGAGATATCAGTTTTTATCAGATGTACAATTTGCAAATACTATCTTCATGTCTCTGAGTAGTCTTAATATTCTCAATGTTGCCTTTCAAAGATAAAAAAGGTTTTATGATCCATTGTTTAAGTTTTTAATGGATAGTGCACAAAGACTATTCTCTTGTTTTATTTTATTTTCATCATTTTAAATCTTACCTTTAGGTCTATCTTTCATTTCAACTTAACTCTTGTGCATAATATGATAAGATGCACTTTTTCTTCCATCACGTTTTCTTTCTCGGTAACACCTCTCTAAGGTATTGAATATCTCTCTAAGTGAGATGGAATAGCTCTGTATCACACTTTCTTTTCATAAACCCACACAATACTCCACAGTATGCATGTAAAACAACCCAGTTAACTACTCTGTTATTTGAGGATTTTCACCCCTAGGCTTTGTCTCTGCTAACAATACCACAGTAAGAATCCTTATCCTCTTATGCTAAAGTAGATTTCCAGAAGTGAGCATGCTACAAACATTTTTTTTTTAAAGATTTTATTTATTTATCTTTAGAGGGAAAGGGAAGGAGAGAGGGAGACAAATATCAATGTATGGTTGCTTCCTGTGCATTCTCTACTGGGAACTGGCCTGCAACCCAGGCATGTGCCCTGACTGGGAATCGAACTGTGATCTCTCGGTTTACAGGCCCGCGCTTAATCCACTAAGCTACACCAGCCAGGGCGCTACAAACATTTTTGTTTTCACAAAGTGTGCTGTTGCTCCGTTCTTCTGTGAGGTAATTCATCCCAGTTCTCAGTAGATGTTATTGGTCTCAGTATGTTTTGTCAGGGAAATAAGTAACTGTATTATCTTTTCTGACAATTATTCATTTCTCCCTGATTACTGGTTAGTGGGAGGATTTTGTATTTATATGCTCTCTTGAAAAAAAAAGAAACAAGTTAGTAAAATTTTTAAAAATCCACTTCATTTTTCTTTACTATGCATAATTTCATTTTTTTCCCTTTTGATACTGAATAGGTAGGGTCTGAACTATATGATACAATGAGTAAATTAAATATCTTGCTATGCCTTTTCAGAATTTCTGTCATACTAAGAATTTGACCCAATTAGCTTACTAAACTCAGACATTTCTAGATCATCCACTATATATTTAAAAGCAATCTCAACGTATTTTTTACTCAAAGTGTGCGTAGTCTGCTTATTAGGTCATTCAATTTGATTATGCAATGCTTCAAAACGTTTTTCTATTATATCCTAAGACAAGAAGAAAATGATGTAAACAGAGATTTTTTAGAAAAATAATAGCTATCAAATGTTCCAGAAACTTTATAAAAATTATAAACAAGTCAAAACTGAATGGAATATATATATTAATTTATAGATTTTGTTCCAATGGGAATGTAATGTTATCAATAATTGAGCTTACTTTTCAGCTTTTGGTATCATTTTATTTTGCTATAAAATAAATATAGACATTTTTGGGTTGTTCAAATGTTTTTCCTCTTTCTCAAATAATTCTTCTGTATGCTTAAAAATAAGTGGTTATATCTTATAGCATGTTTTAACATTGGTGTATATGCAACAACCTTATTTATTCACCTGAAATGTGTTTAAATTAAGAAGACATTGATAAAGTATATTAATTATTTTGCATTCAACAAATTATATCCACTAAGCTGTTACTGAGACTGTTTCTTTCTGATACATTTAAGTACAATAAGATATTAATAGGGCAAGGTGAGTGAGATGTCACTTTGCTTTGACAGTTTCCTGCTGGTGTGCAACTGACCTTACCCAGTGACATTTAGTAGCATTAAAAAGGATAAGGAAAAGTGGTTGCCATATATTTTTACATTCCTCTAGTGTGTAGGATGCAAGATTATAAATGGAAACAAAGAAGACTCTGAGGACTACAGTGTAGTCTATTTGGTCACATAACTTCAGACTCAGGTTGGCAGATGGTTAGTAACTAGGTTAAAGGGATTCCAGTTTCACCTATTTCATGAATTCCCCTGGTTCCCTCAATTAGTCAATACAACCTTCTAAGAAAAGATAAGGTTGGCCATTGTTAATTTGGTATGAAAATATCAAAAGGCTTTCATACATTTCTAAAAAATATTTCTCTTAGAGATAATAGGTGATGGTGTTTTGCAGAAGAGGATGATGGTCTGAGGCAATGGTTCCATGAGCCTGTAAAAATGAAATCAAATTAAACACACACACAGACCTGCACACACACTAGTTTACTTATCCTTTTTATATTGTAAGTGTAAAAAGTTGAGTTGTTTTGATGGCAAATATCACAGTCAGATTTTACATTACACCATGTTTCCTATTTACCTAGGATCAATACTCTGTGATTTAAGTCAAAGCTGAAGATTTTCAGATAAGTGTGTAGGAAGTATGGAAAACAAATGAAAATAATTAATACTTGACAATATTTACATTTTAAATCACAGTTAAATCTAAACACCTAAAAAATCATTCTAAATAAATAGACCATTAAAAATATTATGCTTGACTGGATAAGCTAATTAATATATCAATGAATTAAAGTTGCAAAAATTAAAGCATTCATCATTTCTAAATTATTGTTTTACTAATTTTAGAGTTTACATTGAAATAAGAAATGCTTGAGCTTTATCATGTTTTTAGGAAATTCCTGAGAGTTTGATTAGTAATACATGAGTTATAATGTCAAATGATATCTTAAGGAAAATGTATGCACTTTAACAAATGGATCATTTTATGAGTCTCTCATTGTAATATTTACCACAGTATGTAATTTATTTGAACTTACATCCAAATCCTTAGCAATGTGTTTTGCTACAGATTAAATATTAGGCAAAGTTATTTGGTTTCTAGGTTATTATTTAAAAAGGACATCCTTGTGAATGATTTATTTAATACTTCCATATAAAATAAATAGCTTTGGCAATATTAATCCTAATGAAAACTGCTATCTTATATACTTAAGAATAAGCACATCATTTATAATAAATAACAATCAGTGAATGATTTAATTTACTTTTTAATGACTTCAAAAATATTAGTAATATGATAATAAATAATAAATCTACTACATCCTTAAAATAACATCACCTTTAAAATCAGCATTTGG
>CM052548.1:15275987-15431373 GCA_028533065.1 Trachops cirrhosus | reverse complement strand
CTGTTGACTCTGATGGATGCAAGTTAGACCTCTTAATAACAATAGGGATTGGTGGAAAATTATTTTTAATTTCTCAAAGAGAAAATAAACACACACATACAAGCTAATGAGCCAAACAACCATCTCCTCCTATTAGGTCACTACCTGAATACACGTAAGAATCTCTCTGAATGAGGTTAAGCCACCACAGTAAAAGCATATGGGTTCAAAAAACAAAAGGGCAGCCCATTTTTATTCTACTTTCCATATTTACTTCTTGTATTTTAAAACTAGTACAAATTAAAACATGGAAAATAGTCCTGGTTATCCTACAAATGTACATTTACAGCATTTGAGAGTAAAGACTGTTTCAGAAAAGTGGCGTGACTTTATCTATCCAGTGCTGGTGGTGGGAATGGTAATGTGTTCTGATTGTTTGTGTCTGATAACTACAAAACGCGGCTAATTCTGCCTCTGCTGTAGAGGAAATGTGATAAATAGCGGTATCCTGCATGCCTCAGGACTTCTCACACACACGAGTGTCCAGAGTAACGGAGCTATGAGAAGCTCAGTTACAGATTTGTTTAAAAACAAAACAGATAGGTTTATAAAATGGGATTCTTTCTGCATCAACATATATCATTTGTGAGGCAAAATGAAAAGCACTGGTTTTTGAAAAACAATAATGAATCATTTATTTTTACATTCTTAATCAGTGCAGATACTTTCCCAGATATATCATGTCCATGTTGATAGCAAAGAACATAAAAAATAAGTGTCTGCTAGTAAATCAAACTTAGACATACTAACTCTGTTTTTAGCTGCATGAGTATTTATAAATTATTCAATATTAAACAAAAATAAAATATTTGGTTTCACTTCAGTTAATAATAGTTAAAAGGTTTCTATTTATATAGTGAGATATATGTAAACTTTAAATATGGAACTTTAAAAGAAGCAGTATGGGGACATGTGATTTAAATTTAATTTATTTTATGAAAAATAATCATGATTAGGCATATATCTGATACAGTTAAAGATTGGTTCTGTATAAGGTAAACAAAATATGCTTCACCTATCATGTGCTACACTTAAATAATTCTTTATAATGAATATATGTACTTTAAAGTTTTTAAGCACCATGGACGTTATAAAACAAACATGTAGTGTCCTAAGTAGAGTAAGTGTATTTAACTCCAAGTAAGATATAGTGGATGCCCAGTCACCCTTGATGGATGTGGTTTATCGAATGGTACCGCTCTGAGTAACATCGCTTACTTGCAGATTGATTGCTGTAATGGAGGCACCTTTGAACCTCTATCAACACACATTGAAATCAGCATTTAGGTAAATTAAAATGTCATGTTCCCACATACAGACATAACGATGGGTTCAAGGGAAATAGTTTCTGACTGGAGGTCAAAACATCACTGCACAGTGACATCGCAGGTGTCAGCCGTCAGGAGCACAGGAGAGCCAAGTAGAAGATAACAAATTCACAGAAAGAGAGTCGAGGAATGGGCAACAACAGGAAATTTAGAGAAGAATTGTTCTTAATCTGGAAGTTGGTTAGAATTTAGTCTTCAACAATAAAAGCTAGATATTCATTGTAACTGTTCACTCATAATTATTTAGATGGCTTATAAACTAGGCCATTCATGGCAAAGTAGGACTTGTAACACAGGCCAGAAACTCATTTCTTAAATTTGGAAACCAGAGCTAAAAAGTAAATTATTGTAGAGCACATAATTAGTTATTGGTGATCATAATTGTTGTTATGCAATATTTGTATTTCCTTAATATATTAATGTAGGCTTCATTGTAAAATAAAGTTTTTCTATGATCACCTCCACCAATTTTGTGTGAAGATGCTCAGTGCAGTGGAAAGACACTAGATTTGGGAGTATCATACTCTGAAGATCAAATTTGATAAATGTTATTATGGGTGTGACCATGAGTACATTATTTAAATCATCTATATTTCAAGTCTTTCATTTGAAAAGAGAGTAAGTTCTACTATCCGTACATGAGTGATACACATTCAGTGTCATCTAACAGTTCACGTCTAACAGGTATTAGAGTTGTATGTCAAAATTCCTTCCCTGTTTTCAATAAAGGTATCTCAGTATATGTTAATAAGTGTATGACCCAAGCATTTATGAATTTACAGAATTAAAAAAATCTACATTCTTCTAATTCTAAATTATTGTGAGAAATTAGCTAATATGATTGAACTTAGAATAGTGTCCCAATTTGGCCCAATTTTATAATGATCATTACTGTAAGTTTTAAAACCCTAGTATTTCTTAAAAAGATAGAATTTCCCACTCACTGGAAAATGTCTATTTAAAAAATTCTATTTCATGTCAAAGAAACAAATAAAAAATTAAGAGTATGGTATTTGATATTCAACAGAGTTAACTGCCATTCCTAAAACATGTCATTTATTATCTGTATGGCTATGACCATGAACTGGTTAATGTTACCTCTCCAAACTCCCGTTTTCTCGATGATAAAATGGAAAAAAATATTTTTAAGAGAGAGAGAGGGAAGGAGAACAATGTTACTAGCCATTCTAATAGGGTACAGAGAGGAATGACGAGCAGAGGTAAAATGTCTGAAATACCAGTAACAGTAAAACGTTTTTAAAACTAGATATTAGCATTCAATTTATTAACAGATTTGATTTTAAGTGGCATTCATTTACAAGAGCTCCAAAATTCAAAATTCCATCCAATGAACCACCTCCCCACACACGTACACCCACATACGACCTCTCAATTTCCTTTGTGATGATTAGCTGTTTAAAAAAGGAACAACTTGTTTAATGGCACTTTAAGATTGCATGAAAAACACAGAAACCATTCTATTGGAGATGCAACTGCCTACTACTTGAGAATGAAACTGATAGGACTGGTTTCATATCAGGAAATTAACTTTGATCTTAACATAAGTGTATAAATTTAGTTGCATGTTAACTAATTATTAGTAATATGTACAAGTTTTAGTACACTCTATTTAGAATATTGTTATTTACTGTTAGTAAAAAAACTAGTTCCAAAACTTTTATAATATTTCAAAAAAGTAGTATATTAATATATTTTGTTATTGAATGCATAATATACAATATAATTTTAATATATCTACTAGCAACTTTTGGGTATTACACAAAGCAGTCATGATTCTTGAGCTCATATAGTTCACAGTTAATTAAAGAAGACACATTAAAAATTTAAAATAAGTTTGATTAATATAATAATGGGACACTTACACACTCTGAATATGTCTACAGGAGATTGACCTAGATTTAAGGAGAACCTTCCCAAGGTAGGGATACTCATATTGAAACCTGAATGATTGATTGTGAGTTAGTCAGATGAAGCAAGTTGAGTTGTGGTCCAAAAAGAGAGAACAGCCTGTCTGAAGTCTAGAACCTAAGAAAGAACATGCTATACAAAGGCATTTAGTAGAAAATATTCTATAGGCAGAATGTGTGAGAAGTCAAAGATAAGAGACAATGCAGAAAAAGATGACAGAGTAGTTTTGTTAAAAGACTTTTAAACAAAGATCTTGAACACTCTCCTAAATTAAAAAAAAGGAAATGGAACAAATCAAAGAAGATATATTGTATGACATACATTTATGAAGAACTTATAAGTTGTTTGAAGAAAGAGAAGACCAGTAGAAAGTGGGAGAGTTTAGAGACTATTGCAGTATTCCAGCGAAGTGAAAATAGTGGACATTACTGATTTTGACTGTGATAGTAAGGATTGACATACTTGCACTATAATATGAGGTAGAAAGTGTGGCAATTGCTAAGTTTACATATGTGGAAAAGGGGTGTGAGAGAGAGACAGAGAGACTATGAATAACTCCTGTATATGGATATCTGAGACTACTCTGGGGAGATAATTAAATTGTTATGAATATGTTGGCCTTCAATGTCTCTGAAGTAGTCAGAGAATCAGGATCCACAAGAATTTGGAAATGGATGATATTGTCTGGCAGGTTTCTAGAGAAAGAAATGAAAAAGTCTGAAACTTAATTTGACATGAATTAACAGCTAAATGGGAATATTCTTGCACAAAGCAACATATTGTGTTTAATATCAAAAAAGGGAAAATGTAGTATTTCAAAATAGCCAGATAAATTTTCAGACGATAGCTCAATCAAGAAATGACTTATTTTCCAAAAAGATTTTAAAATGGTTCCTCACTGACATAGTGCCCAGAGAATGCTGGTATTGTAAGGGGTAAAAATGGGCATTAAAACCCTCACATCATCAGTAAAACCATAAGGAAAAAGAAACATCAGAACAACAGACCCACTGGTAAGTAATACTTTTTAATAGTATAAGATAAAATATAAATGCTTAGAAATCATTTGTCAAAAATCTATTAAGAACTGTTTTAAAAAGAAGATTGAGCTAGGCCTTATACAGAGGGTCAGATAAAGTTTCTGCATAAAGCACGTGACTAACTCCATGGAAGGTAGTTGAGGCTTAGGAAGATGCTGGAGTTCCACCAGGAGCTGGGGAATGCTTCACCGCAGACTCTGACTGTTCACTGGAACCCCGTTTAAGAGTTCAGGCCAGGGATTTATGTAAGGTAATGGTAGAAATATTTTGGTAATTGCTACCAAAATTTTTTATTCTGATATTTAACATTTTTAAAAAGTGACTTTATAAATTACATTGTAAATGCTAATAATAAAAGAATCCCAAGCCAGGAAGAGACAACAGGGAGGTAATAAAGTGAAGGTATTGAACAGAACCGTGATCTACTGGGCTTACAAACCAGATAGCCACAGACCAGCCTGTATGATATGGATGTTTACCAGTGACATGTTAAAAATGATAGTTTAATAACATTTTAATTATTTTGATTATTGTACTTTTGCAGAAACTGGTAAGAGGATTGAATTTAACCCTTAGGTGGTTAAGACAGAATTGAAATGATCTGGTTGGACACAGGTGAGGGAATGAATATTCATGACCATGATTAATAAGAAACCCTTAATTCATTGCAGTGACTGTGTCTTATTCTCACAAACAAAACTAAGGATTTGAGACAAATTTACATAAATCCATGATAGGTGGAATAGATTCTTTGTTTTTGATTCCTTAATCTGTATTAGTAGAAAAGATTTAGAAGGACTTAGAAATTATAACCATAAAATTATGACATAATATTAATATTGACATACATATTTATATTTGAAGGTATTAATACAGTGTGTCCACTTCAATCTGTGTTTAGTCAATAAATCAGGTTTATTATCACATAATATTTTAACATACAATTTTTACTTTAAAATAATCCCTTTATTAACTTTAAATATAAATAACATTTTTAGGGTTTTAAATATATAAAGTATGTAAAATAAATACAAATATAAAAATTATTTAAATACCAAGTTCCTTATACAACCAAGATCGTAATATTTTGAGTTACCAAAAATGGGTAAGTGTCATTCCTTTCAAGATTTGTTTACATCTAGTTATTCTATAATTTACATGATCATTAATTGGAAATTAGACTGATTTAATCAAACTATTGTTGAAATACCATATAGGTAAATGCATATAGAAATTTTTATTCTCTTGCATCTCTGGGATCTCTGTTAGTGTGGCATTAGGAGAAAAAAATAGCACCTTGAGGAATAAATTTGAAGCATCAGACTCCAGATTCAGAAAACGTCACCATGCAAAGTTCTAAAAAGAGTGTTGGAGGAAGAAACAAAAGAAAAACTAATGAGAAAGAAAAAGGACTCATGGACATAGACAATAGTGTAGTGATTGTGGTGGGTGGAGAATAAGGGGACTCATTGGTAATAAAAATACGATAAAAATGGGAAAAATTAAAGAATAAAAGAATTACAGAATAACAGCAATAGCAATGTATGCGGAAACACAGTTATGCTTCCATGACTTCGACCTTAATTCTCAGCTATTCTGAAATTAAATGGAAAAAAAGTGTTTTATTCCCCTTTCTGGTAAAATCAGTGGATCAGACCAGTGACCTGAAAGCATCCTCCCAACTTGAACTCCAGGAATCCCAGCTGTGCTTCCAGGAACTGACATTACAGACTATTAATTATCACCATGATAAAGGAAACGTTAAATGATGACAAGTATCAGATACTACTTTGGCACTGTTTCTGTGAACAAAGTGCATATCCATTCTTAATGGTGCACTGAACAATGCCAAACTCAAAAGAACCTTGAGAAATTATGTGACTCTGACCTGTGGCTCATTATTTAATGCCTAGAAATACCACTGCATTTGTAAAAGCCCCTCTGCTCCCAGTGCATTACACCTACCTTGGATAAGGATCACATTTTAGTTATAACTTCTTTTGATATCAAGAAATGTGTGTGGATAATCAGACATATTTTTCTCATTTGACTATTTTATCTCACTCCCAACAGATATATATTAGAAATGTCTAGGTGTAGATATTCCAGTTAAGATTACATACTTTGGAAACTGCTTTTAATTCATGATTTAAAATAGAATTTTATGAATAAAATAACAAATTCCAATAGAATAAGTCAACAAGCAAATAAGTTCTATATAAAATACTTAGGCATAAAGAAAAAAGGATACAAAGAAAAAATGGAATTAGAATAATAGAAAGATGAATACACTAAGAAAAGTTTGCAAAACCTTGCAGTGGAGTTTAAAAAGTCACTTTTGAGAAAGACGCATTTTCAAAATGTGTTCAGATTAAATAAATACATGAAAATATGACATTATTATGTGAAAATATACTAAATATTTGGTCAAAAGGGGAAATGTTATGTACCTATATCTGAAAGAAAGCAAAAGTCCCACAGAATTAATAGCCAACTATACATTTGGTGAAATGTCAGATTATGATTGTTATTTTACAGAAAATTCATGGAGAGATTATTTTTTAATTAGTGTATACACTGAGGCGAGAAAAGTTGACATACTTTCTGGAGTTTCGGTTTATTCCCTAAAGATATTTTTACTCTTATATGAAGGACAACTATGTGTGTCTACAGTTTCATTAGAGAAAGGAGCTGATTATGGTCATAGAAGGTAGGAGACATGTTGGGCGAGGGAGCAGCAAGGGTATGCAGAGTACGCTTATTTTTGCGGGGCAACAATTGTTTGCACTGTGCAGATGCAAATGCAGGCCAGTTTTCTAATACCACAGAGACCGGAATTGTAAAAACAAAGGTTAGCTGCAAATATTGAACCCATCTAAGAAAATATCAGAGATTCAATGTTTCCTTATTTTCTGATTGCAGATGTATACCAAAATGGGAGATTGTGATGTTGAAGTATAGAGCAAACTTATTTATGATATTATTTATAAAGCCTTCAAAATTCAACTAAAACCCAGGGTTCTTCATGTTGGATATAAATATGCCATAATTTGCTGTCTTGATAAATGTATTTATCACCATAAAAGAAATAACTTTTAATACCCAGATAGTTAGAATATGCAAAATACTGATAAACTAATTGTATTATGTTGAATAATGATTTTATATATTTTATTAGATTAAATTGTCTATAACTTTCTAAAGTTTTAGTTTTACATTTTTCTATGTGATTCTACTAAAATCACATTTAAATATGCCAATACTAAATAGCCATGTGAGTTATCATAATTATTAAAATGTTTTCACATGCTAACTTTAGAATAAGCCACACACAGAAAAAGTAATGAGAATCTGAGAATCTGCATGGGCTCACACAGTGATTATGGACAGATAATGAAACAAAAGTGCAATGTGTCTAAGAGTAAATTGGAAGCGGTATTATTCCTGAGAATCCAAAGATTACATTGAAGGTAGACATTAAATAATACTTACATGCAATTTCAAAGTTTAAGTAGCAATGAAACCTAGATAGGCCACAAGTAATTTTTCCCAGCACAGTACTATAGAGTCTCATCTGTGCTGAACTCCTCAATATGTAACAATCTCACACCTATCATATGGCAGATGGATGGAAAAAAGAGAAAAACTTCCAGAAAAGATGAAAGGACTCAGTGTGCTCACCTACTAATTTAGGGACAGTTGTTTTTCACTTTCCTTTTGTATCATTTCTTGTGAAGTCATGTTGTCTTGTGTTTATTATCACCCAGTTTAAAGTGAAAAAAACCCAAACAACTAAAGATTATTTGGTAAGCACAATACCAGAGATATAAACAAAGATATAGATTGGACTGTTCCTTTTACCAGCATTTAAGATGCGTATGTTATCCATGGAGAAACACCAAAATATCTGCACTCTTAAAATGGCGACCCTAATTGTGAGCAAGACTAATCATCAGAGGCAGACAGGGAGCTTACCCAGGGTCTTAAATGTTTTCAAAGATAAAGGAGACATGAACAGTGAGAACTGAGAAATGCACATGGACGCAGGGCCTCCTTTTTTGCAAATGTTGGCACTGGTTAAGTTTACAGTTTTGTTGAGACCATCAGCCCCAGTCATCCTCTCCCAAGAAGGTTTGACAAGTGGTATGTTTCTACATTTCATGATGAAAAAGTAAGTAGGAGCATTTCTATTTTTAGTACTTTAAAATAAGTTATTGGCCCTGATTAGCAAGAATCCTCAGGTTTTACATATTGTTTTGTATATTAACTAAATAGGTGTATGTTTAACAAAATAAACTAATGTTAATAATGGAAGAAGAGTTTTGTCTTTCTTAACAAGAAAAAGTAAATTTATGTTTCTTAGATTATTTACCTTTATTTATAGAGATAGGTAATAGCGTACGAACTGAGGAAGAAAAAATTGGGTGATCTCAATATGCACTTTGAAGATGAGGGGACATTCTTTCATAATTTATATTTATGAAAATGTTAAATTGTCATGACATGTAACAGGCTTTTTCATTTTTCTTTTAAAGATTTATTTAATTATTTTTAGAGAGAGGGGAAAGGTGGGAGAAAGAGAGGGAGAGAAACAGCAATGTGTGGTTGCCTCTCCTGTACCCTCTACTGGGGACCTGGCCTGCAACCCAGGCACATGCCCTGACTGGGAATCAAACCAGTGACCCTTTGGGGGCACAGACCAGTACTCAGTTCACTGAGCCACATCAGCCAGGCTTAAGCTTTTTTGCTATAATTTTCTGAAAATAATTCAGAGCCTGGAAATACATAATTATTTTCATTTTGAAGCCAGCCCATTTAAAGACATTTTTCTATAAATAAAATTTACATCTGTAAATATAATTTATAAATATGCATGTATCATGAAATTAAGAGAATAAACAAAAAATCTTGGATTTGTAACTTCAGTGACTTAATAAAATTTATGTATTCAATAATTTGAAGTGCTCAATTTATCCTTTATCATATTAATATAATAATCAGGGAATATTTGAAGTAAGATTTTAAATTTATTTGAACTATTTTGAACACCTGGCATTGCTATGAAATAGAATGCATATGAAATTGTTAGTTTCTGCATGGAAATTTTATACTATCTCAGAAAAATTGTCATTCCATTGTTTCTGTTGTTGTATATTATTGTATTAACCAGGTAACTGCTCCCAGATAAAACAGAACTACTATTTTAGTCTTCATTGATAAGAAAATGTCAACACTATACAAAGTTAATGCTCTATTTAATATATTTATTAATTTATCATCCAAATCAATTCATTAAATTATCATGCACAGTAATTACATGGAGAAGTATATGCAAAAATCAAGAAGTTCCTAAATATACCAGAGTTTGAGCATTTTCTTAATACTTATGCACAAAATTGAACACTCTATCTTACTTGATTAATGAGAGGTTTTTTTTTTTTCTGCCATCCACCTGTAATTATAATCGCAGTTGGTGTTCTGGTGTATTTAACTCATGCTTCAAGATTTTGATAGTCTAGGAAAATATAAAATTTTTCTTCTTAATTTTCAACAATCTGAGCATAATCACTTAAAGTGCCTCTGTGATTGGATTGGAATATTTCCAAACATTGAGGTGCTAAGAAGGAAACCTGGAAATCAAAGTAAAAATTCCTCCGCTTCCTTCTTTACTATCTCAGCAAAATGTCTCATTCCTCCCTCATCCCTCTATTCTTCTTTTCCTTCCCTTTCCTCCCTCTGTCTTCTTTCCTCTTTTTCCCCTTCCTCTTCCTCTTCTTCCTATTCTTTTTCCTAGTCCCTGTCTGCTAATTCCTCTCATTCTTGTTCTGTATCTTCCACGTTGTCCTTTCTAAATCAATACAGATCAAAGTTTCTAAACTTTGGCACTAATGAAATTTGGGCTGTGCGATTCTTTGTGGCGGAGGCTGCCCTGCACGTTGTAAACTGTGTAGCAGCACTTTCGGCTTCGACTCACTAGACGGCAGGAGCAAATCTCCTGTTGTGACAATCAAACATATCTTTAGATAATGCCACTGATAAACAGGATTAATTTGTCACAGCTTTATTGAAAGATGTTAGAATATTTGGCACTTCTAAAGGTATTTATTGTATTTAAGATGTTAACTAATTGCTAAATGCAAAGCCACATACTAGAATCCTTGTGTTACAAATTGTTAAGTCATATGAAAGCTGTATGGAAAATATATAATAAATAATGTTGAAGAAGCACAGAAATTGAAAGCTAATGAATCCAGTCAGATGTGCTGAATAGCATTTCAGCCTTTGTGCAGCTGCTGTTTAAACAATTTCATTAGTATGCATGACCAGTATCCCAAAGTCATTAATATGTCAAAATTGAAAGTTTTTCCCTTGCATATCCTTATTTTCCTTCTTGTGTCAGTAAGTAAATGACATTTCTAAACATTTTTGATATAATCATTTCTCAGATTGGTTCCTTTTTGTTTTCACACACATAGTTTTTGTTTGTTTGTTTCAGGGACTTTCATTATATTTGTGTTGAATTCTTGATTTATATTAACTACTTCATTGTCTTTATTATTGCATTACTAGTTTTCTGGAACACAGACAAAAATGAAATCCGATATCATTGACATAAATTAGACAGAGACAAGTATAGAGAGACACCTGTTAAGAATCTACATAATGTGCCCTGGCTGGTGTGGCTCTGTGGTTGAGTTCCGGCTTGTGAATCAAAGGGTCACTGGTTTGATTCCCAGTTTGGGGCACGAGCCTGGATTGCAGGCCAGGTTGCTAGTAGGGGGCACATGAAAGGCAACCACACATTGATGTTTCCCTCTCTTTCTCTCTCTTCTCTCTAAAAAATAAAATAAATAAAAAGAAAATAAATTGAAAAATCTACATAATGTTCCAGGGAAAAAAGAAGTTTCTCAGGATATAGAAGTGAAGCAATGGTATTAGTGACATGAAAGGTCATTCATACTTCAAGTGAGGCACATTATATGATACTGCAATATTCTGTGCTAGAGTTCAAGCAGGAATATTTTCCCCAAGTACAAAATGAAAAAATTTTCAGTTGAGATTATATTATTAGGTCTAATGTGATCCTCTCCCTATAAAATGTTTAAAGAGTTAAATTCATCTTTTCTAAGGTAATATTTGAGTCATCTGTGAGATCATAATTGCCACAACATTTCTAAGTCTTTCCCTTCTCTGATTATGATGAAAACTGACAAGAAAAAGTCCTCATTAAATTTCTACTTAAACTTGGACTGCATCTAACTGTAAAGAACACAAAAACCTGGACAACAACACTACTTTCAGTGACAGCAACACGACTGGAAGGAAAGTTGTGACGGACAGAATAAAACTCTGCTAACCCCAGTGAACTGAGAGGGTTACACGGAAGTGATTAAGGAGGGGAACAATAAAACTTTTTGGTGGTGCTGTTCTGTAGCAGAGAAAAGCACATAACAGCAGAAAGCTAGGGCAGTGAAACTGGAGGAAAAAAAGGTCTGTTGAAAGATATATAAGACGACTACCCTAAAGGATTGAAGAAATGACTTTTTTTGAACTAGATTTATTGTTCAGAGAAGAACAGGAATACAGAGAATGTGTGATTCATACCCTTGAAAAGATTAAAAAGAATAGTTTCTTGTAAGAAAGTAAAGCAAGGCTTCACAAGAAAGGACACATCTATAATGACAACCATTAAACATTGTTTAAAAGCAGAATTGCCATTATATTCTCATTACGAAAGAATACCATTACCAAAGGATACCAAGAATTGTATTAAGCAGAAACATAAAACTGAAGAGAAACACAAACACAACCACTAATAAATATACAATGGCACACAAATGTGTTTCTGCCTGTTCAGAAATACGCATCCATGTGTACACACACACACATAGTCAAATACACACATATAGAAAATCACACAAAAATGCACATATGTATACACACAGTAGATGCATGGTCACACATTACATACTCATATTCACATGTGTATATGTGCACATAAAAACAAATTTCACACATGCCACATGGACATACATATATATGTAGAGCACACAAATTAAACCAGACAAATTTACATACATGGCCAAATGACACACAACCACACAGGATCATATGATACACACATATAGACACATAAAGTGAGATGATAAAATAAATATAAATAAAGTAAGGAAAAAATCACTGCATTAGCGTGTGTGTATGTGCGTGTGTATATATAAAATCAGAAAAAAATTCCCAAGGAGAAATTTGATAAATACTGATAATTATCTCCATCAAAACACTTTAAAATTGAAAATAGAAACATATATACACAATTAGATTTATAAAAATAAGCCTCTTGAAGTAACCTGGAACTTTCTATCATTTAGAGGAAAGAATATCAAATGCACTGATTTTAAAACTGTCCTGGTTTAGCAGTTTTAAAAATTAAAGTGACATCATTAACAGAACACTTAACCTTTTAATGTATTCAAATGTATTTGACCCTGTAAGCCTTTTTGTCTGAGACCTAAAATCACATTTCTGAAGAGTGTTTCCTGAAGAAAATTTATTCCTTGAAATGACATACCAAGCCATACATTAGACTATTTTCCTACTTACTCATCCTTGACCACAGCTTTGTGTGACCTACACCTTCTGAAAAGGCAGCTTATGATAAAATTTAGATTCTTGTCTGATAATACTTCTGATCATAATGCATGGAAACCAAACCTCTTAACCCAATTATCACACCTAGTCTTTATTTATTCAAGTATTTTGATTATATTAGTCTGAACCATGTGTTTTCCTGACCTAATGCTCATTCATCCGCCTGTCAGAAAGGACATATTTTTTCATAAGGTATTTCAGGTATTACGAAGCTGTAGGTTTTGACATGGTGCACAGTTTCCAAGCTTTAACTATACCAATTCGTTCTTGAAATCACAGTGTGGAGGGTCTATAACGGGACTGGCTGAGAGGGCTGAGTGAGGAAAGATATGTGTCTGAGTGTGAGCAGAGGAATTAGTGCTGTCACAGGTCCTTACCACACTCTGAGACACATTTCATGCAGTCTTTGTACAGCTATAAACACCTTTCCCCAGGTACTTTTGTTAGCACACGTGTGAAAGAGTTTCTCAACTCTGTTGTGTGCGCATTGCATTTTGTATCTGATGATTCCATAATTACTTTTTTTTCTGATTATTGTATCTGCCAGTACTCCCTGTTGGAGCCTCATCTTCCCATGTATTTTGAGATATTTTTTTAATTAGGTAATCATGTGTGATCTAACTTTACCTGTGGAAATTCTTGGAAGAAACAAGTCCTCTAGAGAGGTTTGTGTTTGGGTTACTATGTACCTGGCTTACTAACAGGCAGGAATGTGTTTTAAAATCCCCATGCCTCAAGGATGGTTGGATCTGCAGTTGGTTTATATTAAAGTGGTAAACTCACATGTCGTTTGTGGTTGTCAGTTTTATAAGTTTTGTTTTATTGGGTTTTCCTTACTTTCCACTTAGTTACTCTTTAAGACAATTGATTTCTTATGGTATATCCCTGTGGATTCAGTTTAATTCTAGTTTACATTTTAGTTAGGGTTTAGGTTTTGAATTTTGAAGCTTTATGCTTTTCCATGTATTTTCATTATGTTCATTTGGGAATGACCCTGCTTCTGGCAAATACAAAAAAAAGTTTACTGAAGTTTCCAGAGACTTCTGGTTATCCACAGGACAGCTTTTCTAGATTGCTTACTTTCCTAGATTTCAATTTTGCATACCTGGCATCTTTATTTCTCTTATTCAATTACTATTCAGTAACACAAAGACTCATTTCCTATGTTTAATATTTTGCCACATAACAATGATTCAGACTGTCCTATTCATTGTATTCTTGCAATGCATCATCCTTACTTTTTGATTCTAGTGTGGCTTATGCTTAGTCAAAAAGGACATTAATTAATTAACAGAATACCGATGCCTCATTTTTATTAATTTCTAAATTTAAATTTTATTTATTTATAAGTATAATTAACAATAATTTTAATGTTCAAATTCATCTAATAAATAAATTTGAAAAATAATATTCAGAATTCAAATATTTTACTTCAAGTCAGTGTATATGGATCCATGAAGATCAACGCATCAGACTTGCATGTCTGCAACAATGATGTGCTTTTAAGTCTTGCTATGTTTCAATTGAGTATTTTTAAAAATACTTTGTATAAGTGTGATTTATATCTAACACAGATCAAAAAGGATTATGCAGCCCTATTGAGTGCTTCTAATTTCTTTTAACTTTAAGGCATTTCAGAAAAATTAAAAATTAATTTTGGCACACATAAGAATCAATACTGAGGAACATAATTTTTCACCTAATTTTTATATTTGTGTTTCTTTTTAAAGTAACATTAAAAATACAATCATGTGTGACACTGAATATTTAAATATGGGGAGAATATGTAAAGTCAAAATAGTGAGACGTTTTTTCAAAACATGGTGGTAGAAACAACACATTTAGTTCTCCTGAATAAGAAAGCTGCAGCTTATTCCTACATAATTTATTAATAGTAATTTTCACAACTAGATTATAGAGATGTATCCATGTTAAAATTAATAGCTAAAATAAATAAACCAATTCCCATGACTTAGTTTAAAAATAAAATATATCACTGATTCTACTTCTGGGAATATATCTGAAGAAACCCCGAATAATAATTCAAAAGAATTAGTACCCAGCAGAACAGTACTTCAGGAAAGAAAGTCAAATAAAGATATCCTGAAACAAACACCAATGAAACAAAACTAAAATACTTTGCTGATAGTAGAATATCCTGTAAAGATTGGCTAATGGAGATTCTTTGAACAGAAAGGAAATGTTCGAAGCAGGAAACTTGGAGCATTGAAAGAAGAAAGAAGAATAGAAAGAGCAAAAATATGGTTGTATAGAACAAACTCAATAATTTTTATAAATCATATAATTTATTAAGTTAGAAATTAAAAAATGCTATCTGATTCTCAAAACTTTGTAAGTGGGGAAAGTAAAAGGAACTAAAGGGGAGTAAGCTTTCCACACTTCACACACACACACACATTCAAATGGAAAAAATGTATTCTCAGAAAGCTTTGATAAGTCATATGTATAAACCAGAACAGTTACTAAAAAATGCAAAGATGTATACTCAAGAATATCATATATGAATTAAGATGGAACACTAAAAATATATTCAATTAATCCAACAAAAAGGCAACAGGAGAAAACAGTTATGAGAACCAGAGGAAACAAAGAAAAGTACTAATAAAATGAGACTTTAGCTCTAACATATCAATAAATACATTTAATGTAAATGATCTAAATAAATCAACAAAAGCAAGATTGGCAGAGTGAACAGAAAAATATATAACTACAGTCTCATTCCAAAATTTGCAACTCATTATAATGCATCATTGCAAGGAACTTTTTGCCTAGGCTTTGTGCTAACATCTGACCATGAAAACTTATGGACAGTTCATGAATTCAAAGCATTAATATTCCCAAGTAAGGAAGATGGCTTTAATTTCAAGAACTCATAATGTTTACCCTCACTTTTATTCCATATTTTATCATTTAGTATTTTTAGAATTTTTATTATTTTCCTACAGAAAATGGAGGAATATTATCTAAAATTGTTGGAACTACATTTATATTGTTGATGCCTATCTTTTTAAAAATCTATTGATTGCTCCCACTGCAAGTTTAAGTGAAGAGCTGATATATACACATATTAATCTTGCCTGGGATTGTTCCCTGATCTCAGTAAATGGCTCCACCATCTGCTCATTTGTTTACAATACAAAAGTAAAGGGTGCTTTTGTTCCATTACCCACCTACAGATTTCTACAAGATCCATATATAAGCTTTCTTGAGTTTCTACTTGAAATATACACTGTTGTGTTATTTTCTCTTTTTATGTAGCCTCCACGCTGATTTAGCCACCCTACTCAAGTTCTCACTCAGACTGCATTAGTCTTCTAAACGGTTTTCCTTTTCAACTCTTGCCCCAGTTGATTCATTTCCTACAGAGCAGACGATTATCTTTGTAAAATTTCAATTTCAATTTTAATTAATTCAGTTAGACTTTTTATCATCATCATATTTTCTTGAAAAGGAAAAGCATAACAACAACAGGCTTGATTTGATCTTCAAAAAGTACTTCCTATTTTTTGTATGTTAAAAAGTTTACTTGTGTTCTGAATGAACAGTTTGTGCTGCACATTGACCTTGCCACATCATCTACTTAGTAGCAGCTATTTAAGCTTTTTAAAGCAGATTTCTGCTTCCATTGTCTCTGCACAGTTCCTGAATAAATGGTTTCCTGTGTACAAACTTATTGAGTATCTCTCAGGCCTTATATTACTAGAAACATTTGCCAGTTTCCATTATAAGGCTAAGAACCATGTATCAGACATTGAAATATCATAGGCAGATAGTAAGTTAGTAACTTACTAGCCACAGATAGTAAGTTAAAGAGTTCCAACTCACTTTCAAACTTTACAAACTTCAAGATTAGGCTTTCCTCCCCAAGTCCAAGGTAATTTGCAAAGTGATTAAAAGATGGTGTTTTTTGTTAATCAGTCTACATTCAGATACTTTGTGGTGTAACTGCTCATTTGTTTTCATAGTTAAAGAGGGATAATGGGGGGAAATAGAGGAAGGGTCATCCAGGAACATGTATAAAGGACGCATGGACAAAACCAAAGGGGAGCTGGATCCAGGGTGGGAAGCGAGAATGGGTGGGGTGGGAGGAAGTGGTGAGGGGAAAATGGTGACAACTGTACTTGAACAACAATAAAAAAATAAAAAAATAAATAAAAATGGAAGTCAAGTAAAAAAAAAACATTTAAAGAATCAGCCAACTCCAACAGATAAATTTCCCTGACTATATGTAGGATAAGGGATATATTTGAAGCTTCACCTTTAGGCAAGCACAAGTATTTACTATGACTCAAGCCAAAATATTCAGAGAGAGATGATAGATGATAGACAGATGACCCCAAATCAACTGTCAGCAAAACATTAAGTGCTGATTTGCTCGTCCTAATCGATAGATCTCCTTCCTAGTCAGGGACAACTATCTTGCTACTCATTAATTTAACTGTTTTGGGAAAGACCTCATCCAAATAATTACTTGATATTTTAAAGTTATTCAGTGATTCTGTTGCTAAAAGTGTTTGTTGTTTATAAAAGAGAAAAGATTATAGTGAATATGTGACCGGTATGTTGGCAAGGTGGTGATTCATGAAAGCATGTTGTTCTTACATTTTTCTACAGTGGATGGACGACATGAGTGGGAGATATAGAGAACATAAATAAGTGTGATAACTTCATAAGCAGGTACAGAAAACTATGGGGGATTTAACTAATGAGCCTCTAATTAGTAAACCATAATATTTTAATTAAAGTTCTGATTTGAAAATATGGTTGGTTATGCACAGGGGTCTTCCAACTTTTTGGTTATTACAATTTAATTAATTGGCCTAAAGTAACATTTAAAATTCCTTTAGTAAATTAGCTTAATAATTTGAAGGAAAATAATATCATCAATGAGATTGTGGGTTACATGAAATAACTACAAAAATGCCAATGTAAAATTCTATTACAATTGAAATATATTCCGTTACTATGAAATAAATATGGAATACCATTTTGAAAGTTATGTGCTTAACTGAGTTAAGGATAACAATTGCATAATACTTTAACCTTATTTCTATTTAAATAGATGTTCTCTGTCTCCTTCCCTCTTATATTTGTAGAGAATCTTTATGTTACTATCATCCATTTTGACAGATAATTTGGAGAGCTCAGATTTGGAAACAGCGTAAGATGAGTTTGTTTGCACATCCACTAAATTCAAATCACTTCAGTATACTCATCATTTGTTGGGATATCCATGGAGCATATGCACATTTAATTTTGTAAAACAAGAATAAAGCTTAGAGTTTAGTGTTCATTAAAAGTTGACTATGTATAAGATTTTTTATGTATGCAGTAGAGATTTTTTATGTATGTAGTAAATCTAAGGCAGGGATTTAGTGGGTAGTGGGTGCAAGGAAGTTCATGTGAGCAGAAGATGGAGGAAGTTAATTCAAACCACCTGAATCTCAATATGTCAGAATATCTTCTTATCTATAAAAAAAGACATAGACCAATAAAGTCAAGTCTTCATTATTTTTGCCTATGACAAACCATTTAGGACTATCATCAATATAAATTCTTGGCAAAGTAAAAAATAACTAAGTATAATTCTAGTAAAGCACAACTCTAGTTTGTTCACCTGCTTTAAACACAGATAACTGAGATGCCAATCACATGTTTAGCAAGTTAAAAGAAATAGTGCTTTATGTAAAATGTGTTCAGTTTTTTATTTGCTTAAGAAATGCTTGCTTTACTTTTAATACTTGTTAATCACTTAGTTATATAAAATTTTTATAACCCAAACCCATTTCAAAATCCATTCAAAAGGGAAGAACTGAAAATCACCTGAAATTATACATTGCAATATTTTGTTTCCAATGAGTTTTATTTCTCCACATCTGGAGAGGTACAGATTTAAGCTGACAACCAATGCATATTAAAGTGGATTGCTAACTGTAATCTAAAGAATACATAATGAATTTTGACTCTTGGTGGCTTTGAGACCTCTGATGAATAGAGTTTAAAAGACGAAAAGAGAGTGACTATAGGAAAAATCATTAAGAATTAACCTATAAAATGACAGATAAATTGGCTCATAAGTGTATGTGTGCAGGCATCTGTGTGTGTGCAATATTTTGGATTTACACTCCATTTTCCATATTCAGTCTTCCTGAGTGGAAAGACATGGCATAAATGTAGAAACTCTCCAGTAAAAATTCACCAAGGTGTCAATCATTTCAGGTATCCAATAGTCCTCCTTCTCTGAGGGGGACATGTTCCAAAACCCCCAGTTGATACCTGAAATCTCAGCATACCAAACCCTATGTATACTTTTTTTTCCTTATCTGTGCATGCCTATGATAACGTTAAATTTATAATTAGGCACAGTAAGAAATTAACAACAACTAAAAGAAAATAGAACAATTAAAACAATATACTATCATAAGAGTTCAATGAATGTGGTCTCTCTCACTTTCTCTTCCTCCCTCCCTCTCTGGTAACAGATCTGATAATGGGATTGGCTATTACAGATGGATGAATGGGGCGGTAGCACACACAGCGTGGACGCATCAGACAACGGAATGATCCTGGGTAGGACCGAGCTGGAGGGCTCGAGATTTCACCATGCTACTCAGAACTGTGCGAAATTTAAAACTTATACATTGTTTAATTCTGCAATTTTCCACTTAATACTTGTAGATTACAGTTGACTGTAGGACACTAAAATTACAAAAAGCAAAGCTGAAAGGGAAACTTCTATATTCATATACTCTCCCAGCAATTGAGCTAATGGGTAGATTGATATTCTCTATATTGTTGAACTCTGTGAGGTGTAGGAATAAAACAACATTTAGAATGAGTACACATACTGCAGTCTTTACTGATGAATTGACACCTTTGTATAACATGTAATTAGGCTTCATAGGGAGGTATTTGAAATAAACACCTACTTCATGGCTAAATTTATAGGTAATATGAGAATACTAAATATATATTCTGTGAAGACTACTTTCCTCTGAAATATTTCCTAGAATACCACAAAAATCCCACTAATTACAATTTCTGTCTTAACAAACCAATATCCACCCCCACCCACAGAGTGGTGTGATTTAAGGCCCTTTTGTGAATCTAAACCAGGTTCAGTTGAATGGTCAGAAGTGCTCAGCTTCAACAACTGGAGCTCTTGAATGATTGCAATGTGTTTAACAAGAGCCCAGCTACTGAAAGCATGAGTAGGTGGTTTGTATGAAGGTGTGAATACAATTTTCAAGAACACTGTCATTTCAGAAAAGGTAAGTGTTGGTGATGTATTCAGTGTATGATGTACTTGAATAGTCTGAATATTCATAATACCACATACTTAGGAAATTCATATAATTCAGGTAGGTTTCAGTAGCTAAGAGTAGAAAAAAGGCATATAAGTAACTATAAAGCAGTTAACATGAGTTTTAAAATTAAACATATGTTAAGGGCCAGTAAGCTCTAACAACTGCTTTCTGAACTGTTCTCTGATTTCCGGATCATAGAAATATCTCCCTTTACATCCTTCCTATACCCCAAGAACGCATCATTTTAAGTTTAATTTGGAGACATTTGTTCATCAATCCATTTAATTAATATCTATTTAAAAGCTATGAATATGAAGAATACGTAAAATCCTGTGAAACCTGCTTTGTTTAGAATGCTCTCAATTAAATGATAAGGGTCCAATCAAGAAGTGAGTTTGTTCCTCAAAGCTTTACAGCTCTTTAGCTATCTTACCCTGACTCAGAATAGGCCCTCAGAGCTCTTGGTTATGTATTGTTTGATCCTTACTGCCTGACAATGATTAATGAGCTTTATCTGTGATCCTGTGCAAATAAACCCAATAAAAGCCCATTGAGGAACAGGCTCTTGGCTCTTCTCCTTTGAGAGATTGACCACCTTTCCTCCCCAAGCAGATCATGTCTTGATAGACTTATTCTCATCCGTGGTGGCTAGGGGGGCCCTGTGGGCAGAGCAGATGAAACAGAAGATCAAATCAGAGTTTTGGAATATAAGGAAGCATAAAACACCCAATCAGAACAGCAAAAAGACAAAAGAATCCAAAAAAATGAGGATATTATAAGGAGCCTCTGGGACAACTTCAAGAATACCAACTTTCGCATCAGGGTCAGAATGCTCACAAGGATGCGAATTACAGCATAGGGAATATAGTTAACACTGTTGTAATAACTACGTGTTGTGTCAGATGTGTGCGAGATATATCGGGGAAATAACTTAGTGAGTTATATAATGGTGAATCACTGGTCGTACTCTTGAAACTAATATAATATTTTTATCACATGCTATTGACAAATAAAAATTATTTAAAGTAAAAATATATCAGCCTAATATTCAAAAAGTTATAAGGAACATTACCGTGACAGTGGGAAAAATGTAAATGGGGACCACATGAGAGATACTTTTGAATTAATTGGAAGGTTCTTGATGGTGATAATGATTTTGTGCTTATATAAGAGGATGTACTTGTTCTTAGGTGATTCAAACTGAAATATTTAGAAGGAATGTTTTTAAAAGATTCAGAGAAAAATGTATATAGAGATACAAAGCAAAATAGCAATTTGTAAGTAAAATGTGAATTAGGTAAAAACTAAAAATGAATTTTATCTTATATCTAGCAATGTTACTATATAGTTCTATAAATCAAACAAACTTGGTTTGACAGTTTATTTCGGATCTTGAATCAGCATTACTGTGGAAGATGTTTTTTAAAAAGTTGAAAAAGTAGATTTTGCCTTTTAAAAAGTGTTTTCCTGTATCAACAGAAAAAAGTATTACTGACATGTCTTCATAACTCAGCATGCCTATTACTGAAATATACTTAAATAGATGTCTGATTCTTATGATTATTTACAGGTATGTATAATTTCCATGACCATGATTTAACCTTTATATTAATCATTGGGCAAATACAAAAAAGGTATATCTCTTAAATATTCTATGCATCTTATTTTTAGTTTTTCAGTGTACTCCCATATTTTTATATTATTTTTTCTTTTAAAAACAATAATACGGACAAAGCAGTCATCATCATTCTTATTTGGCAGATGAGCAATTTAAGCCATGAAATTAAGTAACCTTTGAAGATTAAAAAGTATTTAAGATTTTAGACTCAAATTTTCCCCCAAAACTAGATTTTTAATGATAAATACAGAATGTAAGTTCAGTAATAGTATTGACTTAAAATGTCATATATACTTTATAATATACTTTAGTAAATATTTGACTTCTCCACGGTGAAGAGTGATAAGCCAATTCACGACACACTTTCTTTTAATCCTACCTTGTTCATAAGTGAGAAGAACAGAACTGAGCAACATTTTGCACAAGCTACTGCACAGGCAGTCAGCTGAGGTGGCTTAGAACAAAGCACAGCGAGGGGTTCCCGTAAGCATGTCCATTTGCTAGATCTCTGTGTCCTTCACTTTTTGTTCATTTGATACTATGTCTCCCTTTTATAACCCCTCTGTCTTTTCTCCTGGGCGGTACATGTCCCCAAAGATTTCTCTTTAATAATTAACTTATTTTTCTCTATTTTTGTCTGCCATAAATTCATTTCATCAGATATCTGACTCTACTGCAAATGTTCTTGTCAAGGCCAACAGCTACAGCTACCTGGGTGAGTCTGGTGGTCCACTGTCAGGCATCTGACTGTTCAGCAGCTTTTCGTACAGTTGTTTTCCCCAATTTCCGGCTCTTTGTTTCCAGGAAAGCACAGTCTGTGCTTCTTCTGCATCACCGGCAGTCGCTTTGTGTTCATTATTGTTGTTTTATTTCCTTCTTCCTGAGTTGTGAACACTGAAGTGACTCTAACCTCAATCCTTAAACATTTCTTTCAGTATCTGTGCTTGATCTCCTGAAGATTCCCATCAGCGTCAGCATGTTGTATTTGTATGATGGAAGACTTTTAAATTTATATCACCAGTTCTGATTTTTCTCTTAAACGCTAAACTTTGCCTGCTAAGCCTGCTATATCTTAAAGCATATATATATGAAAAACCAAAATTCTTTTCCTCCCTAACCCTGACCTCCCATGAGTTTCTCTTTCAGGCAATAGAGGCTGTATCCTTCCAGACATACAAATTAAAAAGGAAGAAAAAAAAGAAAAGAAAAGGAAAGGAAAGGAAAGAAAAAAACAATAACAACAATAAAACAGTGGCTGTTCTTGAATCTTGTCTCTCTGAAAGTCACATGTACTATTTCAAGAAATCTTGCAGTCTTCTTTAAAAAGTACCCTGATTTCAACCACTTCTTATTATTTCCACTGTTGTGCCCTGATCCTTGCCACTATTATTTCTGAACTGGCTTCTTTTAAATGTCTCCTATATGATCTCCATGCTTCCAACCTTAACCCTGATTTTTATCCTATTGTCATTATAACAGCAAGACTACTCTAAAATTTAGTGCAGAAAACATCGCCTCTTTGCTCACTCTGCAAGGGCTCTACATTCCCCCTGGAACCAAGGGGCACTTTGCCCTTCCCTTTTTCCTCTCTGGCCTCACACCCTGTCACTCTCTGGATTGCTTGTTCTACTCCACCACATTGGTCCTCTCTCTGCTCCTTACACATTCTCTGTGTGCTGATGTGTGGCTGTTCCTTCTTCCTTAACCTCTCTTCCCTGCAAAGTCATTACGATTGATTTCCAATCTCTTCCAAATGTAGTGTGACTTTGCAAAAATGCCTTCTATGACTAATAGATTTAAATTGAAAATCTTTTTCCATCTCCACCTTATCATGAGCTATTTTTCCCCACACAGTCTATCATCCTCAGACCTACATAGTACTTGCTTATCATATTTGCTGGTTTGTGTGTATGCCTGCACCCCAAAATGCAAGCTTCACAAGGCAGGGTTTCTGCCTGTTTTGTTCAAAGATTTCCCCCTGTGCTTACATAGCCCATAACCCATATTAAGTGCTCAGTTAAACTTTGTTAAATGAAATAAAATTATGATTAAGTATCAGTGTCATGGAACAGCAATTTCCCACTGCTGTTCGTGTGTAGAAAGTTTCAGTCATGCAAGATGAATAAGATCTAGAGATCTGCCACGCAACACAGTGCCTACAGTTGATGATACTGGTTGTGCACTTAAAAATTTGTTAAGAGTATAGAGCTCATGTTAGGTGCTCTTACGAACAAAAATGAAAGGAATACAAGGGAATATATTGAGGTAAAAAATATGTTATTACCTTGATTGCGGTGATGGCTTCCTGGTTATTTACAAATGTCCAAACTCATCAAATTGTATACATTACATACATATGCAGTTCTTTGTATATCAATTATATCTCAATAAATCTGTTAAAAATCCCACTGTCACGCAGGATTCATATTGTTACAATTTGTAATTGTATATAAGCGTGACTACAATTTGTGAGGTTTATAATTGACCTGTGAATGAACATTTAGGATTTCTTTTAATAGCAATGATACCTTTTTTGCAATAAAATTATATGAAATTATATTATTAAAGGCATTGAATATGCCAGAGAAAAATGAAGCCAGGAAGAGAAACATAAAAATTGAAAGAATTCTAAATGTTGAAAGGAATGAAGGTATTTACTTTAATAAAAGGGGATTTGTTAAGGACCGATGCAAACAATGAATGAAAGTGTGCTCCATGAACCTTCCTAAGGAAGCTTTACTAGGAAATATAGCTAATAGCTGTGGTAGACAAAATGACAATGCCCCCACCACCATCACCAAAGATGTCCTAATCCTCAGGACTTGTGAATTTGTTACCTTACGTGGAAAAGGCGAATCAGGTTGCAGGTGGAATCAGCCGCCTGTGAGATGGGGAGATTGCCTGAATTACTCAGTTGGGCCCAATGTAATCATGGGCCCCTTCCCAGGGAAAGGAGGAGGAAAAAGAATCAGTCAGAGGAGAAGTGGTGAAGGAAGCAGAGGTCAGAGTAGTGTGATTGCTGGCTTTGAAGGGGAAAGGGGGCCATGGCCCAAGAAATGTGGGCAGCCTCTAAAAGCTGGAGAAGATGAACAACTGAATTCTTTCCTAGAACCCGTGGAAAAGAATGCACACCTGCCAACACCCTGAGTCAACCCATTAACAAACCATTCCGCACTCCTAACCTCTGGAGCCATTGAAGTGGTTAATGTGTTACAGCAGCAATGACAAAACTAATACAATAGCTTTTCATTTTGAATGTGTCAAGTTTTCTATTAGAGAATATAAAAATAAGTATTTAAAAGTTAAAAGGAAACATATATTTCATTACCTCAGACAAAACTTTTTGTCTGCAGTTTATTCCATTGTGTCATTTATCATCTATCTATTTATCCAACATTGCCAACAAGACATCTTCTATTTTCTAAGCTTTCAAAAAAATTAGGAGACCTCTACTTGATACCAGTATTTTACTGAATGAGAAGCAAACTCATCACCCGGAAGAATTCAATTCCAGAAGTCATATGAAACTCAGAGCATGGCATTACAGGATGACTTACAAAGTAGAAAGGAGAAAGTTGTTTAACTTTTCCAGTGATTTACTTTTAAAATTAAGGTTTCCAGGAGGCAGGGGATGAGCTAAAAGTGATTATCTTATATTATTTTAGAAAAATAAGTTTCACTTATAATTATCATGGGCATATACAAGAAATAGCCCAAGTTAAGTGTTGCTTCTGTTCATAAAACAAGAATGATTAACTTTTGCTTATGTGGCTTCACTGTTTTTGCTTGCTTAGGGATTCTTCAAGCGACCTCCATTTTATTTTATTAACAATTTAAATATACTTTTCCCCATAATGGCACCAAGTAAAAAATTCTAATATCACTCATACCTCAAGTTATTATTTTAATTGCTTATCATATCTTATGTTATCTTATACTATTCCTATACAATAACCTTTCCACTTCTGCAAAAATTTTCATCCATTTTTCATTTTAAGTTATGCTAAAAATTGAAAGTTATTACAAATATTACTAATGTAATATAATTACTTCAAGCCATTCTTTTTTTCAAGATATTAGCATTGTAGCATTCAGAAAAAAAAATTACCTCACTGAAAAACTCAACAAGAAAACTTCTAATTTTTATGGCAAAAATAAACTGTCTGGATCAGGAACCATGTGCCCAATTCTCTCCTAATGATCCACAAGAAAAACAAATGTGTATGTTTCCCTCCTGATAGTCAAAGGAAATAGTATATCCTAATGAGCACTTTACCTTTTCAATCGGCATTCCTCCAAAGACTTTCTTCCTTCTTCAGATTAGTCAGCAGTGGTCTTCTGATGAGGAACTGAAGAAACAGGTTTTCTTTCATTTGAGCCCACCAGGAAGAGAATCCATTTATGTTGCTGTTCTTTGGCACAAGTCCCTCACTGTGGGAGATCATAAAAAGGTTCACTATTATTATTTGATATAATAATTTGGCAAGCTCTGCTTATGCACAGTCTTGCAAGACCATTTTATAACTATACAAAGTGAAAAAAGTCTTTTGGAAAACTAGGGTACCATTTTGTGCTTGAAAATAAAATTGGCATCTTGAAAAATAAAAGTAGATTATATATGTACATGCGTAATTTTGAAAAATTAAAAATATATGTTGACTCTAAAATTTTCTGCAATATACATCATAAAAGAGAAAAACCATCTTGCTTTTCTCAGTTCTGAGTGTGCTTTAGTTGTAATAAAGGATAATTTTAAACAGATGGTCTTTAACATGCAGGATGATGCCGGCATCCTGGAACAGTGAAATAGGGAAGTATTTCTATTTTCCAATTATCTTGGCTTTATTGTAATTTCTCTGATCCTTTTGTAATAATTTTGTGTACATTTACCAAACAGCTTTCTGACATACCTGTGTTTTTCTAAGTTTATCTAATCATCAAATAAAGAATGTGTCCTCCAGGTGTGTACGGACATAAAATAAGTAAGATAAAATGAAATGTTCATGGCATTTTGCCTTCTCCCCAGTATTCTATAATCTTAGGGTAGTGAAACACTGAAGTTCTAAATATTCTAAATGTGTCTAGAGTGCAGGATGACTATGGTATCTATTGTCCCAAGATGCCCCCTAATCAAGGACAATTTTTCGAATTCACCTCCTTTTGTAATCTCTAGCCACAATGAAATTGAATGGTCCTGAGACTCACTTTAACCCACGCAAAGTTCGCAAGTAACATTGTGCCAACTTTGGGACTAAATCTTAAGAAGGCATGACAGGCAGCAGGTGCTTTTGTACTTTGGGAAGTCTTTGAGCCGCCCCATAGGACGTTCAGCTTCTTTGTTGTAGACACATGTGGATAGGGAATGTGAAGAAGCCAAACAGAGAAAAGTGGTCCTGATGCTGCATGGAAAGAGAACCAGCCCATGCAGCATCCCAGGTGATCCTAACTTTCTAGGTCATCTTGCCTCAGTGCCAGGCAAATAAGTAGAGTCACTTAATTACAATCGCATGAAAGTCCTAAGCAAAAACAAAGACAAAACAACAGAACTGCCCATTTGAGTACAGATAATGATGCATTATTGTTTTGAGTAATTAAGTGGTGGAATCAACAACCTGTAATCAAAGCAGCGATTCAAGGACATTGAAGGGAGCCTGCTAAAACAGACTTTCGGCTCATTACATGACTTACGTCATTTTAACATTTAAAGAGCCTTACCTCGGAGCCACTAATAATATGTAATAATATTATGTTTCTATCAAAGATGAATTGGAGTTTATGTATTTTTGTAACAGATATTAATCTGTTGAACCTCTACTACACTCCAGTTACTGGAACACACTGAAACCATTCACATAATGCATAAAGCAGAAGAAATCATGTCACATTTCTACTTAAAATTTCTCCATGACTTTCCTTAGCCCACAAAATTAAATCCAAATCCTTATGTTGCCTTGTAAGACTCTGAATGATCTGCTTCTCTCTAACTTCATTTCTGCTCTGTTTGTCTACCCAAACCCCTTCCTCTCCCCATTTAATTGCACTAGTTTTCTTATTGATTCCAGAATAGTACACTCCTGCTTTAGGGTTGCTAGCTCTTGCTGTTTCCTCTGCCAGTGATTGAAACCAATTAAATGTCTGAGTACTTAGTAGGTGCTAGGCACTGAGATTTAATTTACTAATCCGTTAATACCCATGGCAGCCCATGAGATGTACTGCTCATTTGTAGAAATCGATGCAGAAAAACTTCTGAACCTGACCAATGTAACATAGCAAAAAAAAAAACACAAAATTTGATCCTAGGCTCTCTGGCCCAGAGTGGCACAGCTGCCTAAAATACCCAACATGATCCACATATAGTTAGCTCTTCATCCTCCTTTAGGTCTTTGTTCAAGTGCTCTAGGTTCTAATAGTGAAGTGCATTAAAAAATCTTGATGATTATAAATAAGCCCAATGTTATAATAAAAATGAGTAGTCCAAGAAGGTGAAATATCTCTTGAGAAATTTTTCTTATGACAGTAAAGTATTAACAGATATAAAAGTACACGAGTTCATAACCAAAAAAGACTAAAAAAGAAGGATACACCTTTTAAAACAATGTCATATGGAATCAATTCAGAATAACTGATCATTTTAAGTATGCAATAAATACACTAAGTCTATTGAGCATAAATAAGGATGGGTCATTTAACATATTTTAAATAAGCAAATTATATTAAAGTATGCTAGAGACAATGTAGGCCTGCTCAGATATATTATTTCTCTACCTCCACCAAGATAATAGATTTTTGATTGACCAATACATAGCAAACGGGCTAAATAAGTTGAAATCCAAAGTTAACAATAAAAATAAGCGATGGTGTACTGAAGGGAGTGGAGAAAAGAAAGAAAGAAAGAAAAGCAAATTTACAAAAAAAGTACTAATTGTTTCAAGTATAAAGGCAGTTGTTCTTGGCAGGAAAATGGTGGCCTGGTAAAGGTTTCTGAAGGATGGATGCAAGGAAATTACTTTGCAGTATCAAGTTGTAGCTAATAATGTGACTTTTTGAAAACTTGGGATCATGACCTGATTATGTCAATTTTTCAGTATGTCACCATTTCTCTTATCAAAAGTCTGTGACCCTGAATTAATCTTTTAAACATTTTTTCAAATCCTTAATTAAAATGATTAATATTACATTTTATGATATCCCATCTGTTGTTAAAATTTATAAAAGTGATTACTACTTAAGCAAAATAAAATTTTTGTATGATTTTTGAGCTGGGTTACATAAGTTTCTGTTGAAGCAAAAAGAGCTGAGAAATCAAATAATTAAAACTGTCACTTTGATTCCTCAGTACATATGGTTTGCATTTATAGTTGTCAAGCAGCAAAAATTCCAGATAACAAAACTGCACGAATGAAAAGCTAATTAGTGTATTAATTATTTACCTATTTACATGTCTATTACTGATTGTATTTTAAAAATATTTTCTATGTCTTAAAACATTAATGAGCAAGTGAAATATTCTTGACTTGCTACTTCTTGTTCTTTTATTTCAGGTTTTTTAAATTTAAAGATACTGGGAAGACATTTATTTTCTCTTGATATAATGGAGGCACATGTTTTATGCAAACAAACGGTATTGTGTATTTCTTAACAGCACTACAAATTCAACTTCACTTAATAGATTTTTTTACTCTTCCCAGCTCTAATTCAGTTGGTGTTCAGTCATTAGCTAAAATTAAAGTTTACATGGACTTTAAGAATACTTAATGTATATTTGTCTCCATTTCCTCCTTTAATTCATAAAGTTCAAGTAATTTGGTTCTGAGATCATGATGTTTTTAAGTTACCAGTCTAGGAATGTAGGATTTTTAATACTAAATTCTCACAACTTTGCGTTACACCTTGCTTAATACGCCCAAAGCACATACACACAAAAAATGTTTAAAATTTAAAATAAGATAATATTTCTATTATTATCCTTTTAACCACTCAATCACAAAGGCTCTTTGCAACTTTCCTTCTAATTCTTAACTCCTTCCTGCTTCCATCCATCTTCTCTGGTTTACTCTCACTATCTCCACTTCCACTGTCTTCTCAATTAGAAGTATCTCTGTGTTTGTGTGACTTAAGTGCCTCTTCCCTAACTCCATAAGTTCTTATCTTCATCTCCAATGTATTTATTAAGATTTCATCTGGGATATAAATTTAGTGACCACTCCTAAAATGCTGTTACATATAAAATCTTGCAAATATCTCTTTATAGTTAACACTAATGTCAGTGTTATTACTTCTGTTTCACAAATATGGAATACAAGATTCAGGAAACTTAACATAGACATATTAAACTGGAAAGGAAAAATTTTGAGATAATTGGTATGTTTCATATGCAATCTAGTAGAATAATGATATCTAGGTGGTACTGTGTATTCAATTAAGTTTGCAAACTATGTTTTATTTCGTTTTTAGAGAAATTTTTTTTCATAGATTTGTGATTTTCTACAACCATGGAAAGCAGCCTTCGTTTAGGTCTGGAAAGAAAATGGCTGGTGAGCCAGCACTGGAGTTTTATCAGGCATGTAAACCAGACACAGTAGCATAGAGAGTTGATGGAAACGTGGTCAAAAGAAAAAGAGTGGTGTAGTGATACTGTACTACATCAAGAGTGTGGGGAAGAGAAGTAGACACACGTGTGATAGGAAAACAGGGGTATAACTCAGACAGTTGTAGAAGGGCACTAGATAGCTTGATAAGATCAAGTAATAGGTTTAGTAGAAGTGACTTAGTTTACAATTTGAAATGATAGAAAGTTTTGCTCAATGACCACGGAAGTTTAATGTGATGTTTCATAAATGTATGTGATTCCTCATCATAAGGTCTAAACTACAGTCACAGGCTGTGTTTACTGACACACTGATGCTCTATATGTTTAAGAAAATTGAAGATGAGAAGATTAATGAGCTAATCTTCTCATTTTGCATTACATTTAACGTGGGTAAAATGAAAATTGCTAATTTATTCTGGGATCTTCATCCCACTGCAGTTAAAAATATTCTAAATTAAGGAATTGTAGATGTTGTTATCCTCCGCACTCTTAATGTTATTGCAGGTACCTTAAGTAAACTTTTACTTCTTTCATCTGACGATAATATTATGTTTACCTTAGTTGCCATTTAGGATATTTGTATCCTGGGTGAAATCTCAGACAAAGATGCTTACTTGGGGAGAGTACCAAGTAACAAAATATGTAGTGGACAGTCACAATATGCTTAGAGGTCCAAAACAAAGGTAAAAAGAAACATTTCTACAATAAAAAAATGTGATAGTAGTCATGGTCTAGAGCACCCATTATTAGTTGTTTCAAAGTCAATGTCCAATATTTAACATTTTACACCTGCAGAAACGAGAAAGGTGGCCATTGACCTCCCTGAAAGCTGGAATGGCATGCCATTCCACTTTACACATGCGTAAACTGGTTGTTCAAACTGGGGAATTTATCTTGGTTCCTATTTCAAAGTATTGTAGGAGAAGGGAACATTTTCCTTAGATTCCTTCTTTAAAAAAATTTTTGTAATCTTAATTTTCAATTGCCACACCTCACCTTGTTGGGATGCTAATTGATACAGTATAGGCTACAGCTAATTACAGACTCTCCTGCTGCCTAGTTCTTACCTTGAAGGTGATTTATTTACCTCTTCATGGTCCAATAAAAAATTTTAGAACATGTTATTGTATGTTTGGAGGTCCAATATTTACATGATTTCCTATAATATTGAGCAGATTAATTCTAGTTCTTTGGATATAACTAAGTCAATTATCTGTCATAGTAGCTAAGTTACAGCACCTCATCATCAAAGTCCAGGGATCAGGACTTAATTTATTAACAGAAAGAATTTTTAAAAGGTGTCTAGTGAAGAATTTTTATTTTAAGAATGGACTCAATTTTCCATGCATTCCTGCATTCTTTCTTACTTTCTTTGGGGCACCCTACCATACTGCTATGGGTTTAACCTTATGATGTTCTTTGGCAGAAGGAGAGTAACAAATTTAATGTAAGCAGAGGCTTGCAAACTGGTTTTATGTTTTTGATGTAGTATTAAGTCTTTGAAAAGATTGGATCCAAAGTTCTAATCTTAAAGTCCCATACTACCACCTGCAAAACTTGAATCTGAGCTCATCTCTGCTACTTGTTGTGAACAAATAGCACATTAGTTTTCCTACTACTGTTATTTTTTATATAAACCACTGATAATTCATAGGCTATTTGGGTGGCCTAAATAACAAAGTATGTTGTGTAGCAGTTGGTAGTAAAATAAGAAGTCAATATGCAAGTAATTATTGGCTAATTTTCTAGTATATACTTATAAACTTAACAGTCTACATAACTCCATTGACATCATTACAAATTATTTAAAAAACATCTCACCTATCTCTAGACCACTCAAAAGAGTTAAAAAAGGAGAAAAAAATTAAATTCTCAAATACTTAGAATTTAGGGTATATAAATAGCAGAGTTGATCCTATTGTACTTAAATTCAATATAAATATTTTATTAGATTGTTAATTATGATATGGGAATATACTAATTTAGAATATTGTATGGAAAATTAGTATATAATTTAGTCTGTATATGAAAGAGTAGTGAATTAGTGGAGATAAACCAAAAAATGGCATTTCTGAGCATGAGATAATTTTTCAAAAAGAAATAAACAATCAAATGAGCCTCTGAAGAATGATAGAACTTAGTAAAATAATTCTTTATATGACATTCTGAATTTTGAAAATATGTTTGAAGACAGTTATATATGGCTTTTAATAAATCTTTGCTAAAGTACATATTCTAGAGGAGGAGCATATCTGGCTTAACCCATTTTATTAAGTCTGATGACACCAACTGCTATTAATAGAAAATAAATCAAAGAAAGTACAGTGTGAAGTAAATCTAAAATCCTGTGGAGCACAAAATTAACTGAGTGTGTTATTGAACCTGTGGTTTTAATGCAAATATTAATCATTCAAATGTGAGAAAATCACTGCTGTTCTCAGGGAGCGAGTCATCAATATAATCTACACCTATTAGAAAACTGTCATCTAACGAGCATGAACGACAAATTCATCTCATGTTCTTGTGTATTTCAAATCACAATCCTTGATTTAGTATTTTAATTTGGATTGTCTCTAACTCATTGGTCTTTGATAGAAATGTGTTTTTGTTTTCTATGCTTGAGTTTTTTGACATTTAGACCCTGATTTCTAAAGCAATGTTAAATCAATAAACTGAAATTTACAAAATGATTTTATATATATATTTATTTACTTACTTACTTATTTTTATTTAGGGATTATGTCAAACCTAAGATAACTTTCAAGGTTACACCAAAATTTATACTCCTTACAAGAGCATCAGCTGTTAAATTGTGATGCTTTCTTACTCATTTTCTTTCTCTCTATTTATAGGCATACACTTTGGAGCTATGTAAATATTCTTCTCATTACTCTTCAGCCCAAAAATTTTAATTAACCTTTGTAAATAATTAATGTGTAAATAAATTATTACTCTGATTTCCAAAAAAGTTATTTTTAATGTCATTCTTTCTTGATCCTTTAATAGTTGATATTCTACTCTATGGAAGCTGTTCTTTTTCTCTTATGCATATATCCATCATCCATTATTTCTTTATCTGCTTTCATTTATTTGTTATCGGGATGGACTCATGGTTTTTTTAAAATCAGTCTGTTATAATCCTGAACTGCCAATGCTTGTTTTCATGTTAACTGTTTCCAGCTTTGTCCAAGTAGAGACCTTCAATCTAGTTCATGTGTTATTTTGACAATGCCCCATGATATTTTGACAACTCCCTTACTTTCCAGCCCAACAGGGTGGGTGTTATATTTGAGCCATATACTTTCTCTCCCTGAGATCTAAACTCATCATCCATCTCCCCAAGGTAGGCACCTGGGTTATTTTTATTAAGGAATGCTATTTAGACGTCAAAATCATGGCCTAGGGTCAGGACTGTCCAGACTGCAGCCTGCAGGCCACATGCAACCCAGGATGGCTATGAACACAAAACCATAAATTTACTTAAAACTTTTTTTTTTGCTCATCAGTTTTCATTAGTGTTTGTGTATTTAATGTTTGGCCCAAGACAACTCTTCCTCTTCCAGCGTGGCCCACAGACACCAAAAAATTGGACATCCCTATTTGTACCACTGGTAGTATTTGTACTATTGGTACTATTTGTACCACTGGAAAGCACTATTTCTGAGCATGGTCAGCAAAGTTATTCAATATACATGCATATATATGCATATATTTTATAAAACACACACATATGTTTATACATGCGTTTGTATAAAAGTCATGAATTTATACTGAAACTCTGGTTTCCAATACAACACCACAGCCTCTCTCTAACCTTTCCTTACTCCACTGTTGTGTCAGTCCTTCCCCACAATGCAGAAACTACCCCAACATCATTCTGCAATGTGTAGAAAGCCTTCTTAGGAATAACAAACTAGTACCACTGTGAAAACAACTTACTTATTACTTAGTCCTATAAGTACATTTTTACATTATTTTTATAATTTTGTTTGAAAGGTAACCCTCTTTTTTAATGAGTTTAAGTCCAGAATACACCACAAGGTGCTAGCTGTAGCCTCAATGTCTGTACAATTATGAACAGTGACTTTTTTTTTCCTTCCCCCATAGAGTTATTATTGTTATAGTTATCATTTTAAATAGTCATAAAAGCAAATGATTGTCTTTTTCCACACCACTGCACATGTTTCTTAGTTTCAGCCAAGTGCTTATGACTACTCTAGAAAAATAGTTATAAATAAGTGAAATCTAGTTATTGAACAAACTACAGTTATCTGATCTGGGAAATACAGATGCATTTCTCAAATATAACTCTAAAGAAAAGAAGCCAAGCACTAAGAGCATATATTGTATGATTTCATGCATATAAAGCACAAAAAGAAGTAAATCTAATCTGCAGTTAAGACACCAGGATAGGTGTTACGGGGCGGGGGCTGCTAGTGGCTGGCGTGGAGCACAGGGCATCTCTGAGCTGCTGACTGATGCTCTGAGTGCTCGGAGTGCTCGTGACATCACAGTGCCCAGTGGGGAACGTGTATTAGGCAGACCATTTATGATTCACATATTTTGTCCATAAAAAATTATTTAATACAACATTTAACAAACACAGTATATCTGTTTTTCATTTATTTCTATTCCTATATTTAGAGTTTAAGGATATTCATAATTGTAAATGCAGTAAAAATTTTTTGATAGATGTAAAATATCAAAAAATATATAGACTATATAAAGGTAACACTGGTGGTAACCTTAAGTTATGGTCAAGTTTTTATATTTTTTAGTAAATGTGAACAAATTTGGGATTTTTTTTTAGATTCACTACTTTAAAGGTTTGTATTAATTAGGATAATCAACACTAACTTCGTTAAGAGACAAATGCTAAGAGTTCAGTGGCATAATGAAAGCAAAGCACATTTGCCATTAGAGAGAACTGGTTTAGATAGTGATCGTACAAACCATCCTTATTCTATGCGCTGCTTGTTCTTGGAGAGTATTTCGCAATTGTGGTTCCACGAGCTCATGGCCACCACAGGCACTGAGAGGGGAAGGAGGACAGCAGGCTGCTGGTTTCACCTGCCTCAGGCCGGAAGTGTCACACTCACCGTCTTTAGCCACATGAATTTGGGAAGCTTCCAACTAACTGAGAAGGATTCTGGGAAATGTAAAGGGGTGCTGAAACGTTTGGCGAGCACTTGCTGGCTCTACTCTGGCTGTCTGGCACTAAATATGGGTCCCCTTCTCCCACACACTATCCCTTCTACAAACAAACAAACAAACAAAAAGAGTCAGCAATCACTGTGTCCAAGTAATTTGGTACACAGTAATAGTAACCAAACAGTGGACATGCAAGTTTAATTGTAAGAGAATACAGAAATATTAGACAACCTTAAAATATCAGTGAAGCCAATTCTGTATTCAAAATTAGCCTCTAAACAAACAATGATTATGCCTGTAATTCTTTTCCATTTTGTTTTTATCCTAAATTACCTCCATTGAATCTCCCTGAATTAAAAAAAAAAAGGAAAGTTTGAATGTGACTTCAAGGTCCTCAGATATTTGCCTGATGTTCTCAAAAACCCGATGAGTGCTGAGAGCTAACTCTCACTACTAAATCAATGATGCTATAATTTACACTGATCTCACGGTGGTAGTGATCTGCAGTTTCAGTTCGTTATCAGTTGGGACTTGTGTCTTCTTGATACACCTCTTCTTGGATAGTGTTCTATGTTCCTTAAGAAATGTTGCAAAATTGCATGTAAAGTACAGTGTTGGAATATTATACATTTATAAGCCTGGTGATTCTCCTGCCAAAATGATTGGAGCCCAGAGAAAAGGGAACAGGTGCAACTCACGTGTATCTCTTACCTCTACTGGCATGTTTTTATTAGAATTCAGTGTACTAGAGAGGATGACTCTAAAATTACTGTGTAATTTTAGTTCTGAGATATTTCTATGTTCTAGTTGAATTTAGGTACAGGTCTAGGACTTGATATGCTTCTTCAGTCTGACGGTTTGTCTTTATTTTCAGGTCTATTATCTTTTGAAATGACTCCCCTTTCATTTTCTAAATTTATTTATTTTTAAAGTACTCTTAGATATGTGTTAGATCTTCTCATTCTTCCCTACATTTTTCTCAACCTCTTTTGGCTGATTCCTAAAGATATAATATTAACTTCATCAACTCTTTCCATAAGTTTGTTTATGGAAAAGCATTACATTTTCTTAATTCATGACTACATCCTGTATTAATGAGCATGTAGAGCTTATGAAGGACCTTCTAAATGATATTCTGAGATCATAATGGCAGTATTTGATAAGCTTATCTGCTATCCAAAAATGTCCATTTTTAGGAAGAATTTTTAAAGTTTATTTTTAAATGCTTCACTCATTTAACTCAGTTATGTATATTATAGATCCATAAAACCACACACAATTTAAAATACTCATTAATTCCATTGTTTAAATGGCTGGCTGCTAAACTGCCAGCTCCTGCACCAGTCACATCCCACTTTGACTTGTAAGCTGTCTCTTGTTCTCTGTCGTTGTTTTGTTCACTTGCTCACGAATGTCACAGGCAGATGAATTCCCCTGGCCTGCATGTCATCAGTCTCAGTATGATGTTATTAACATCAGAATAGGTCATGATCATCATAATCATGCCACTAATAACAACAGTAATATGATAATTGCCATCATATTTACTGTTCTCAGTGCTACACTAAGCTTCTTGTGTGTGTAACATCTATAGTATCTGGAGAATTTATGTGGAGATTCATACGTGAATTAATTCCTGCTAAGGCTAACAGGTGGAATAATACAATACAAAAGATTTTTTTAAATCTCTCATTTTATGCATTTACGTAAACAATATAAATAATGCTTCTTCAAGTTCAAATATACCTTGGCAACTATTATTTTCTTTTTCTTTTTCTTTTTCTTTTTCTTTTTCTTTTTCTTTTTCGCTACTCCCATTGTTTTCTCTTACCTGTAAGGAGAAATTATGTGGAAGGAGGAAGGCAGTGCAAAGAGCAAACCAGACAAGTAGTGCCTGAGAGAGAGGGGAGACAAAGTGGAGGACAGCCACCGACAATGACAGTCCTCCCACAAACAGCGTGTCCAGGACCGTGGTGTAGGAGCAGTGAACAAGGTGAAGGGGTTTCTTCAATGCACAGTGTCAGAAGACGAAGGAAAGTATGTGTTTGTTATCACCTTCTGTTTAATTCTTTCTTCAGTTATGTTGATAGCAATGGAAGTAAAAATATACCACAAGGCATCAGAGACAGATGTGAGTAGTTAAAATCAAATATAAACCCCTTTTCCCTTTGCTATCTTCCCCCATCCTCGTTTCCCTCCAGTAACCAAACATATACGAGATTTGGCTTTGGGTGGTAAACACAATGTGATATGAACCTGATTTATTGTAGAATTGTACATTTGAAACTTACATGATTTTATTAACCTTTGCCACCCCAATCCATTTAATAAAAATATTAAAAACAAATATAAATCAAATTACATATACAAATATAATAACCAAAAAGCTGCTGAAAAAATCTTCCTAATCATCAATTAATTGATGAAAACATCTTCTCTATGAGACCATCGCACTTTGCTTTACAAAAGCAGCTGCACTGAGAACAATACCCTAAATGCATTTTAAAGAGTCTACAATAACGCGCTGATTTAGGGAAAGGAAGCTGCCTGAAAAAGAAACCGAATCTTAGCAACCTTTTATCTTTTTAAGAACGCCTAAAAATAGAAATTGTGTAGGTGTCTAGGGAGCTGACCCATCATTTTGACATTTGTTCTTTTTTTAGATTCCCACATTGTTCTTTATTGAACGTAAATGTTACTGATTATTTGTGCAAAGATTCCTTCTCTGGCATTTTCCTGAAAATGTAATTTGCTACTTGACTTTTGAAATCAATCACTTCTAAGAACATGATAATTTTACTGCACTCTGACTGAGAAACTTACCATAACTTCAGTTATAATATACAGGTAAAGTAGGCTTCTGTAATATTTACTATGATCATATATGAATGTAAAATAATACAAGAATTTTGCAGCATTACACTTTCAAGCTATTACAAATTGTGTGTATTTGAAATAAAAATAATCAATGTATCATTACTTACAAATGTTGACAATAAAATTTCAGATTTAATACATAATTTATGACTGTGTATGTTTTTATGTCAAATCTCAGAACCAAATTAATACGAGCCAGGTAAGTCACAGTATTTTTGCTCTCAGCAATTTTTTTTTGCTGGCAACTTTTTGAATATTTGCTTTTTAATTTTTATCTGAAGATAGTATGGATTTCTCTGCTTTACAGAGTAAGCTAATCTATTTCAGCAGGACATTGTTTTTTGTTTTATATTAACATGATTAAGAATCCTTCTTGTACTTTGGACAAGAGCATAAGCCGAACTGTTCACTCACCAGGCACACAGCAGTAAGCAGAAGCATGTTTTTCAAAAACCTGATTAGAGAGATGAAGGTTACAGCCATTTCTATTCATCAGAAAAGTTTCAAGAATTAAATAGAATTTAAAATACAAATTATTTCAATACAAAAGTGATGCCACTCATGTTAATTTACCATTTCATTTTTATTGCCAATAACAAATTGACAGAAGAGAGTTTAACATAATTTGAACATAAACCAGAAGAGAATTTCTGGCACAAATTTCAAAAAAAAAAAAGATTAACTCATAAAGATTGCCACAAGAAAGCTACCAAATAAATCAATAAGATATGCATGCAAATATTTTAATAATATAAATGTTTAGTTCAATTTTATTGATATATCATCATAAGATTATAAGCTATGTATGTGTATATGTATACAAATTATAATACATATTATGTTTTTGTGTTTTTATATATACATATATTACAGTATACTATCCAAGTATACATAACAACGTATATATGTATATGTACATGTACATATATATTTCTATAGTTTGTAGTTTTTTTAACTATATATAAATTATAGCTCTTATTTCAAATGATATTTTTTCAGCTTGATTTCAATACTACTTTACAAAGAGTTTTTAACATTATCCAGAGAATGGGAATGAAACCCCATTCCCTAAGCTCAGTTTTGTTGAATTTTCGGAGATGTGCGGCGTCTCAGATCAGTGTGTGATGTGGTTGCATCTCAGGCTGTTCTTAAAGCAGGGGAGTCCAGAAAGGCCAGGTCCCCCCGGTGTAGGCTTGGTGCTCCTAAAGATACGTATGACCCAAGGAACCTGCTGGTGCAGAGAGATTATAGAACAAAATAAAACAGGCAAACATAGTAGGAGAAAAAGTAAATAGAAATCAGTTCAATTATTTTATAATCTACAAGGAGGAGACCCTCCCCACAAAAATGTAAGAAGAAAATAGCCTTGAAAGATATTTATTATTGGAAACAATAATAAATTTTATATGTTTATTTCACCTCAGACCTATATTAAGACAGCCTGTTCTATGTGAAATAATATAGAAAAGCTAAGAAGACTTTGAAAATATATATCAAAACTGAAATCGGGTCAGAAATATCCAGTTAAACGTGGCAGTTAGTGGTGTGTACTACTGTCTTTTGTCTCTTCAAGCAAATAACAATGAAAAAAGTTAACAAGGAGTGCAAAAGTATATTATAAATGGCGAGAAAAATTACCTACGGAGAAAACAACAAGAGAGAAGTGACAGCAGAATTCTGAGAAATGGAAAGTGAACAGTGGACTTGTCATCGATTTCACAGAGCAGACCATGTTGAGGCAAAGGCCTCTTGCAGCATGAAGCAAACTGGTGAGAGCCGAAACGCTTGCTCGTCACAGGATGGGACTTCTACAAGCAGACAGGAAGCACAGTTGATGGTTCTACAGATTCATTAGAGATTAAAGATAAGCATCTGGAAAGATGAAAGGACTATCACTTACTGGAGGAGATTAAAAGTCTTTACTAGGAAATACACTGTGTGGTCAGAGATAAGATCCAGGAAGAGAGAAAGGGTGTTGTTTTAAACACTTTGTAATCAAAATAAGGTCTGTAGTTTCTTAAATAGTCCTACCATAGTTAAGTGAGACATTGGTATCAAACATCATAAAATGAATAACTTGATTCATATTTGTCACTTTCTATCATCTCATCTATATCTCTTCTATCTTTACATAAAACACCAATGTCAGAGATTGATTTAGATATTAATAAAAAAGCACAAACATTTTTTCCAAATGCTACTCAAATAGGAAATTTACAGTTTCTAATATCTCTTTATACATTTGCATTACTGGGAATTGTATTGAGGGAGATTTGGTTTTTCACACCCAGACTTTTGTTTCAGTAAAACGACAATGACATACGTCTACATCTAGTTCTTCCCTCCAGCTCGTCTACCTTTCCCTAAGTATCACACTTTTTTGTGTGTGTTTCAAAGTCTGCACAGATGTTGCTCCTTATTTGTTTCACAGCTCTTCTTCCAAATTCCCTGAATGCCTATGGGCAATTTCCCTTGGGCAGATTCTTTATAATAATTATTTTTTCATTTTTAGATAACAACCACACATATAGTTTTTAAAGTGTTGGATACTTTATTGCTGGTTAAACTGGGACTTGATGTGTTTGTTTGCCTTATTCTGCAGGTCTCTTTAACTGGATCCACTGTTGTTTCTGGAGTTCTCCCGACTGTCTACATAAATTATACACAATCTTTTTCCCTGAGTAAAAGTCCTACATTACTAAGTGGATAAACATAATGTATATTGTAGAGCACCGTGGAATTCCTGTATAAAACACCATTTAACACACTCTTTGAATAAGTGGCTCAGAGCACTCACAAGCCACTTAGGCATTTCATACATTACGCTGTTGTGCTGTAAGTAAAGATTGAGCATGTGATGGCTTCTTAATATGTTAACATGGATAGAGCACTTAAGTGTTTTATAGACATGAAATATCATCCTTTACTTGCAAGGCTACAGTAGATGGTGGAGTTGAGTCATTTTGGTAATTGAGTAAGAGCGGAAGCGAGGCATAATCTCTGAAGAAACCATTGTGTAAACTTCACATCCACAGATGTGCGGTATATGTGCCTTTCGGGCTGATATTCTTAATACTTTACCACTACCAAGATCACAGGAAACTCTAACCCTTTTATAATTTTCAGACCATGTATTAACTAGAATTTTTGACAAACTTTATGCATGGAAAATTTATTGAATATTTAATTATGATTAGTTTACTTGGAATAATAATGGTCAATGAAAAACAGCCTTAGAAAATTATTATGTTTTCTTCCTTCAGAAGGAGAGAATGCAAATATGTTATCTAAAAGTTTTTTACAGTTTCATTAAAGCATAATTTGTACAAAAGTATGTACAAAAACTGTACATACTTAATGTATATAATGTGGTTCATTTGGACATAAGCATGCATATCCTCATGACCCAGATAATAAACAGAGGCATCACCCCTAAGGTGCCCTGTGTCCCTGAGATGGAATGGCCCTTGAGTCAATGGGGAGACCAGGAGTGTGTGTTGCTCTCAGGTCAAGTGATGGGCGTTTTTTAGGACAGAAAGGAAAACAGAAATGGCTGAGAAACAGTTATGGGGTTTCAGAAGATGCACGTTGTTAATCATCTTATCAAACATGATTTTTAGAGTCAAAGACAGACTGTAATGAACCCAAGGGAGAAGGAGAGAATACAGGCAGTTCTGAAGAGTATAGACTGTAGTTAGGGGTGAATAAAATTGTATGTTTCCTTCATTATATCTGTAGGCCCAGTTAATAGAATTTTGTCTACCAGCATAACTGTTGCTGTCTATTTGCTCATGTTGTTGATTATAGTTGTAAATTTGTAGGAACATTTAAACCATTCTTATCTGATTCTTAGTTGATGGCCTCATTATGATTAGGGCAACGGCAGGAAAAAACCTTCATAAGTATGCTCCCAAACAAATAATCTACTCACTGATAATCAGTGTGGTTATCTAGCAATGATCTAGCACCATTATGTACTATATATATATATACACATATATATAATATACATATATATGGACTTATTATTATCAACCAATAAATAAAACACAGAACAAATGTGGAAATACTGTGACCTTACAAAATACAACATTATTCTTAGACAATTGTATTCTTAGTAGATACAATTTTTTGTAATAATTATTTGTATGTCAAAAGAAAGGGATAAAATGGAAAATAATCACTAAGAGAGCATAATTTACCATAAAATATATTTATTAAAACACATTTCAGTTTGCATTGACTTTCTCTTCATGTTGTATCAATAATCACATCATATTTTGCACTAATTTTAACTGGATCTTATATTAAAGTATTTTACATGAGTTATTGATGAACTGAAAGTGCTTTTGCAAAAATTATATTATTTTATTAGAGCAGACACACAATAAAAACCCACACATAATTTAACTGTTTTTCTTCACACAATTTTTTTTTTAGCAATTCTGAAAGTAAATTTTTCTCTTCTGATGAAGAATAGTATTGTTTTATTGCAGAAAAAAAGACATATTTTGAGAAAAACAAGCATGTTAGAAATCTACTACAAAGATGTATAAATCATGTCTTTTACTTATCATAACATCCCTTACTTTATGAAACAATGGTTGCCTATAATTTCCAGAGTGTATTAGATGTCAGATGAACCCAGGAGAAGTAACACCAATTTACATTCAAGAGCAAAAATATGACAAATATAAGAGTTATTTCACAATACCTCAGAGGTTTATGTTATTGCTTATGAATCTTTTTTTTGTTTCTGCCATAGAGTTTAATCCCATATCTTGAAATTTTAATGTATCTTTCTGTAACAATTAGCTTTTTTTCAGAGTAACTTTCATAATACAGTTGGGAATAAGTTCTTGTCAAAGAACAAAATCACTGTTCTGTTATAATATTTATTTGAGAGAAAGTTAAATGCAATTTCAAATTCTATTAAGTATTTTCTAAAGATCAGTGCTAAGGAATACAAAAGCATTTGCAGATAAATACTAAACAGATAAGTACTGAAAAGATAAAATTTATCTAAATACAAAAATATACCTTTGTCACCTCTTATTTGGAAGGTCCTTAAGTAAATCGGCCATGAAACAGTTTTATAGAGAACAATACACTGTATCTCTACCAATAAAAATGTAAAATTTAGTGGTGCCTTAATCTGAGTATAAGAGAAAGTGAATGCAGAAGCCCCCCCCCCCCACTTACAATGGTTGGGCTTGGGAACGAGGTATGCTTTTGGTAAAAAGGGCACTTCACGTTTTGAATTTTGGTCTTTTCCTGGGCGAGCTATATGTAGATTGGGTTAAGCTCTGATGCTTGGTAGGCTAAGTGTATTAAATTAATTTTTGACTTATATTTTCAAATTAACAATGGGTTTATTAGATTGTAATCCCATTGAAAGTCAAGAATTATCTGTAATTAATTTTGTATATGAGTGTGATGAGGAGTCAAAGGAATAAATAATAACAATAGCTGGAGGTTTGGATAAACTAAGATGATACTGGAAGAATTTCTATGCATCATTGAGATGTAAAGAGAAAATATTCAATCAAAACACAAGCAAATGAACTATAAGAAAGCTAAGGAAAAATGCAATAGGGATGGTCGTGTTGGTGTGAAACAAGAAGTGAAAGCAAATACTGGCGGAAAAAAGATCCTATCTTGAAAATGTCTCCTTTGTATGACTCTCAAATAAGTGGATCTGATGTTCAGATCATTGCCACCGAATTTTTTTGGGCGGAGGAGGATACCAAATTTTTCTTTTTTGTTCTTCTTGTGTAGAATGGTGAAATATTTTACATACCTGAATTCCCATACTCACCTAAAACAAATTCCGAGAATATATTTACACTGCATATTTCTACTAAAACTTTTTTGAAATTTTAATTCTTACTGTGCTTTTTATGTATTGCTTGCATTCTTCATATTCTATTAAAGTGAATTTAGCGACATGGTAATGGTTTATAAGTCAACTGAGGTATCAAGGAACAATATATCTAAATGTACACACAATTGAAAAAGCAGTGATTAAGAAATAACCATTATTAAAATTCAGGTAAAATAATTCAAGAGACCATGGTTTAACATATGTGTTTCAAAAATAAATCAAACAGAAATTTCCATAACCATAAAGAAATGGAAGTGGACTTAAAATTTCCCATTACAAAAGGACAAGAATATAGGTATCTTTATAGGCAAAAAGATACAATCTTAAAACAGATGATCTCAAGCATTCATAAACTTTTTTAAATGTGAGGAAATTTTTTTCAAGAAAATGGTGTAAACTGTCAATGACACTACGAACCCATGTGTAAATATCTTAAATGAAATATTAGGAAACCCATCAATAAATGAATAAGTAGCATATGTGGATCATTTTGTTTTATCAGAAAGTCTGTATGTTTTCTTTTCTCAGTGCAACACAACCCGCAGCTATATTTCTGTTTGTATAAATTTAAACCCTTTACTTTTGTACCATGACACTGAGCTTGCAGAGAAAATGGAAAAATTATACACCTGGAAATAATTCTGATGTCAGGGTGACCAGCAAGCATGTGGTTATACAAGTTAGAGTCTACAGAGTGCCCGAAATCAGTGGAAGGGAGACATCTCTCTCCAGGAGTGCACTTCAAATATGTGATATTACTTTTTTCTATTTTAAATATGAGAAATAGTGTCTTTCTTATTTTAACCCATGCTCAATTGCCCAATAATGTGCTTCTGTAGTTACAAAGCTGATAGTCACTTTTATCTCTATCATTTCTGTTATAGAAGCATTAGAAAAAATGCTTTAAAATTTTAAATTATCATTGTATATATTTCCATACATTTTACCTGATATTTTCATGTGTATATTTGTTATCTTTGCTAGCACTTAAAGAAAAATATATTTTAATAGGATTATAATCATATTAATATGATTAACATGATTAATATGATTAATATGATTATACTTTTAAATATAATTTTAGATAAGACAATACCTCCCTCAAATCAGGAGAAAGAGAAAATATCAGAGACAAAAGAAAAGTGTAAAAAGGCATTTAACATATTGCAAAGATTTATTTTCAAACAGGAAAGAAAAACAGGGATGTGCTGGTAAATGTCTAAGAGCTTTCTCAAAAGGGAAAAAAAAACAAACAAACCCAGATTTGGGGCTTTTGTTATTTCTATGGTAAAAATGGCTCCACCAATGTCAGTTGAAGCAACTGACAGGAAATGAACTGGCTCACAGAATTCCCAAATACTTAAAGATGGTCTTTCTCACTCACTGGTATGAAACAATTTTAACTTACCTTTGAAACTTACACTGCTTTTAAAAGTAAAATTACACTAAATGTGTATATTTACCTCAGTAGTTCAATCTCATTACACATTTAAAGTGTTATAAAGTGTATGTATTTAAGTTTCTCCAACATCTAGAAACCCTCCATATGTTTGTATATATTCCCTATATTCTATAAATTTTTGAAATTACTTTAAAAATCAGGTAGTTCAAATATATACTTAACTTTTATTGTTACTTTAAAAATATGACTCACCAAGGGATTATTCAGAATGGTCTCATTTATCTCCTGGTTTCCTTAAATGATTTATTTTACCTATTAAAAAATTCACATGGGTTTTGTCTTTGAATTATGTAACTTAAGTAAATCATAACATTAAATACAGTTAAGATCTAAATTTAAGGATTACATATAGAATCCATTTACACTTGTTTTCCCTTTCTCAATTTTAAGATAATTAGCAGATAACCACAGGTGCAGTCAGAATATTCACCTTCATTTCACAAAGATAACTATGCTAACAGCAGTATTATAATCTCTTCATCTCACATATGACATTTTGTAGAGCACAAAGACTCTGCTGTCATGCCAGTGTTATCTCCCCAGTGCCCTTTAATTCCTCAGCAGGGATGCCATCTGCCATCAGGGTTTGATTCTGTACAATCTTAAAAGCTCTAATGCAATGAACATTTTGATCAATCCTTTAGTTCAAGAGAAACCTTGTATCTGTCATCAGACAGAAAGCCAAGAATATAATGCCTTTTACCTAGACATAATATTAGCCATGAAATCAGTCTGCTGTTATCACAGTACCTTTTTCAGATTAAAATAATTTTTAATAATTTGTTTATTCAGTTAACAGCATATTAGTAACTACAAACAAATAATAATTAAATGTGTGGGATACCCAAATTGCGGTAAATGCTAAAACACACCTATAGATTAAGAATCAACTGATACTAAAATATAGTATTTTTAAGAGTAAAAATACTCCCTACAATGCTTGTGAATTCATGTTTGTATAGGAAACTCTTAAGTATTTGATTAACTCTAGACCATCTACTCATAAAATGAATATATAAAAAAAATTAACTTCTCCCTTAAAAGCTTTACTAAGACTCAAAAACCACTGAGGAGCCCTGGCTGGTGTAGCTTAGTGGTTTAAGCATGGGCCTGTGACCAAGAGATCGAGGTTCAATTCCCAGTCAGGGCACATGCCTGGGTTGCAGGCCAGTTCCCATCAGGGTATGCACAGGAAGCAACCACACATTGATATTTTTCTCCCTCTCGCCTTCCCTTCCCCTCTAAAGATAAATAAATAAAATCTTAAAAAAAAAACATTAAGGAACATTATTTTAAAAATGGTGGTTATCACTATGCTGTAGATTTAGATTAAAATAATGTGGATTTACTGTCCCTATATTTAGGGTATATTGCCTCTAAAGACACATAAATACTTTAAATATAGCATTTTAGTATGAAGAAAATGTCATGAGAAAGCAATTTTTTAGATTAAAAAATTGACTTATGGGAGAAGGTACTTGCTAATGATACATCTGATAAGTGGTTAGTATCCAATATTTATAAAGAACTCATACAATTCAACACCAACCCCCCAAATGATCCAATAAAAAACTGGGCAGAGATCCTGAATAGATACTTCTTCAAAGAGGAATATAGATGGTCAATAGATTTATGAAAAGATGTTCAACATCACTAATCATCAGAGACATGCAAATTAAAACCACAATGAGACTCCACCTCTCACCTGTCAGAATGGCCATCATCAATAAATCAACACACGCAATTGCTGGCGAGGATGGGAAGAAAAGGGAAGCCTCCTGCACTGATGGTGGGAATGAAGATTGGTGCAACCACTATGGGAAACAGTATACAGTGTCCTCAAAAAATTAAAAATGGATCTGCCTTTTGACCCAGTGATTCCATTTTCAAGTGTATTTGAAGAAATACAAAACACTAATTCCGAAAAAAGATATATGCACCCCTATGATCAGTGCAGTGTTATTGACAAAAGCCAAGATATAGAAGTAACCCAATTGCCCATCAATGGAGAACTGGATAAAAATGTGGTCATGCACATATACAATGGAATTCTACTTAGCTGTAAAACACAATGAAATCTTACTATTTGTGACAATAATGGATGGACCTAGAGAGAATTATGTCAGAGAAAGAAATGTCATAGGATTTCATGTATATATGGAATTTAAAGAACAATATAAATGAACAAACAAAACTGAAACAGACTTATAGATACAGAAAATAGACTATGGTTGCCTGAGGGGAAGGGGGGTGAGGGACTGGTGAAAAAGGCAAAGGCATTAAGAAGTACAAATTGGGTCAAAGGCATTAAGAATCACTGGGTCAAATTGGTAGTTACCAAACAGTCTTGGAGATTTAAACTAGAGCATAGGGAATATAGTCAATAATAGTGTACTAACTCTGTATGGTGCTAGGTGGGTACTGGAAATATCAGAGGGGCAATGTAAAATATGTGGCTAACACTATGCTATACGAATGAAACTAATAGAAAATACTATCAAATGTAAACTGTCAGTGAAAAATAAAATTTAAATTAAAAAATACACAAGAAATCATGAGTTATGGCACAGATGTCTACTGGAGAAAAATCAACGTATATATGGATTTTACAAAATCTAACCAAATTATTGTATAAAATATTGCTACCTTCAGGAATTTGTGTAAGACTTATCAGTTTGTTCATTTTTCTGCTTATAAAATTAGTAGAAAGCAAAAAATGATTTAAAACTAATTTTTAAAAATTCAATCTAACTGTTGACATGCTTTAAAATTGTTGAACAACAGCATAAGATACAATATCATTTATTGTAAAAATAACCATAAATTCCTTTGCATGTATTACCATTCTCATGTCATTTTCACCTTAAAGAAAATTTTAGATACCCATTCTTAAAATCTGGACTGCTATTGTGACATAATTTATCCCTTAAACATAGTGGACCTGGTTGATGTGGCTCAGTGGATTGAGTGCCAGCCTGCTAACTGAAGGGTTGCTAGTTTGATTCCCAGTCAGGGCATGCCTGGGTTGCAGGCCAGGTCCCCAGTAGGGGGTGTGCGAGAGGTAACCATACATTGATCTTTCCCTCCCTCTCTTTCTCCCTCCCTTCCCCTCTCTGTTAAAATAAATAAATAAAATCTTTTTAAAAAACATAGTAGAAGCAACATTTTACTTGGTGAGCTTGGGCTAGAAGAGGCCTTTCATGCCTGTCCTTTCTTCTTGGAATCTAGCTGGTCCACCATCCAAACAACAATAGATAACCTGAAACATAAGCAAAGACAAAGGACTTTAGCAAAACGATCTGAAGCCAGCCACCAATGAATCAGCAGTGAACCCAGCCGAGGTCAGCCACACCTGGCCCAAGTAGTGAGAACTACGAAGTTTAGCTCAGCTCATCATCCATCCTGAAACCATGAGTTCAAGAAACAGTTATTGTTTTAGTTTTGGAATTTCTTTTCTTGAAAGCCAACTTCTTCAAAACCAAGTAAAAGTAAAAACCAAACTTTTCATTGAATCTCTGAGAAAAACACATGTGTCCAGATGAGGTATAAGCTAGTAGATAATTTCAATAACCACTATCATATATTGTATTCCTATCTTCCAACAAGTTACATCCTAATATTTTCTTCAGTGGTATATTTCTTTTGGTCATATCATTTTTTATTACATATATTCAGGAGCTATTATTTCCAGAAATGCAATATTGGTTAAACGGGGTAGATGTCTGCATATTCTTTTATATACATCTATGAAAAATATATATATTTATATATATAAAGAACTTATGCACTCAAGATGCACAGAAAAAAGAAAGGATTCCAGTATTTATGCAAGTATTAAATCTCTAAATAATCTATGTGGATTAAATTTTAAGAAGGAAGAAAAAAGGAGAAAGAGAGTACTACAAGTGATTTATAAGAAAATTATAGGGCAAAGAGAAAACATTAAATTTATGAAATGCAGGAATATATCCACGCAAAAGAGAACACTAGTCACATACAGCAGTATTTGATGTATTTGAATGAAATGGACAGAAGCAACAAGTAAAGGTATAATAAAAAGTGGCTTATGTTAAAATAAGCTCATTGGCCCATTGTTTTCAAGGGAAATTAATGAAAATATACCACCAACATTTAGGGAAGTATGTTACTATACTTACTGGTGGGGTGAAGTAAGCAGGTGCAACATGAAATAATTATTGAAAATATATAAAATATAATTTGGGCTTTTGACAAGTTAAAAAAACAAACTATAGCAGCTATGCATTTTTATGTATCTATTAATCAAAGTTTTCTTTTTTATTTCTCTGTTTTATTTTACAATATAGTTGTTATAATGTCATTCTAAATGCTCACTCTGAATAAACAAGCTTTCTTTGGGTACTGCCTGGGGAATTATTTTTAATAGGTCATTAAATGCCATTAGTTAGCCAATTGGTTCTTATCTTGACCAAAACTGAGTAGCAATCCTTTAAGAATCGTTAGAGATAAGCAGGACGTTGTCCCAGTCCACCTGTAAGTTAACTCTGCTCTACATAACCCATCTTGCTGACTCAGGTTCTAGATTGCTTGTTATCAATTGTTCTGCATCCTTTGCACTATTTATAGAACAAAATAAACAAAATGGCACCTCGTAATTATTTGTATCTTCCAATCAGGGGTAGATATTGCTTTAAATATGCATTTAGGTTTACCAAGTAAAGCTTAAAGTCTAAATGTTTTCACAATCCCAAAATAATTCAGATTGACTATTATTTCAAAATAATAGTCAATTCCCAGATTGACTATTATTTTCTGCCCCTACAGCAATTTGAACATCAGAGAAATTAATTTGATATAACAATGAAATGATTGTTATTTAACTTTACTTCCTGGTTTGACCTATCAGTTTCTATTAGAAAAATATCCTGTGGGGATTTTAATTGTCTCTCAATACATTTGATCATCAAAGAGTATTATTTATTTTTAAGTCAATCAAATTAATATTATCAATTACACCATAAATACACACCTAATAGCAGTGACATTATGAGTTGCGCTAAAATTATTGCAGAATGTGTTAGTTTGAATCACACCAGTATTTTTTTGGCCTTCCAAACAAGAGTGACCTTGTGTAAAACAAACGTTGTCCTGGATTGGGGAATTCATCAAGGGCAAAACTCAGTTAAATCTGGATCCCATGTCCATTGTGGTTGTAGCCATATGCACTGTTGATACTGCGTGATTGTAGTGAAATGTATTTCTGTATGTTCCTCCTGCCAGCTACGGTCTAAGTACCTCTACTGGGCAGTCTGTAGCTACTTTTCCTCCCTATTGATCTTGTTAGTGAACAGAAGGTTAGTTACACTGTGAGCTTCAAATTGTGAGATACATTTTTTCTACCCATAGATGCCTTTTCTCCAGAGCCTGTTTGGACACATTTTTTTTCTCCATGGCACAACACACAAACAGTGAATAAAGGCATACCCTTGCAGGTTTCTCTCCTCTTCTCAATGTTCATGGCCATCAATATGATCATTTAATTTTCTCTTTTTATCCCTAATTCTGTTTGATTTTCTCTTTCCAATTTAATAATGCTTACTATAATAAAATACCTCACCTTGTCATCAATTAGTGGCCACTGTCCACAAATCATAAAAATCTATGCCATTATTTTGTTGGTATCATCTAGTTCCTCTTTTGTCTCTAGCAACATCACTTTTAATTATGTCCACTGTTTGAATTTAGTTGGCTTTCCATTTAAGGAGCAACCATCAACTATTTGCAGTGTAATTGCTTTTCACACCAGGTACTGGTTATCCGCCTTTTGTCTACCCATCTGTAGACTATCTTGATTGTTTGGCATGTTCTAATAACTGATCGTGGAAAGGGGTAGCTTTTAGCTACATAACTAGGTGATTTCTAAGGGGGTTCTGATGTTGGCTCAGGCAAAAGTCAAGGCAGCCACCACCTCACGTAGACCCAGACTGCTGGGGTAACCATTGCCATGTCTTCTCAAATACATTGTTTTCCCTAAATGAAGGAAACCCACACATTCCCATCTCTTTGGGAATGAGATTTGTCATAACCCAAGACATGGGGGTTATTTCAACTCACAGTGTGTTATATTATTCGGTAATAAAGAAGGTTTCAGTGAAAGCTGAATAACAAGCCAACAGATCCCTTTCAAACAGCACGTACTTCCCACTGCACTGAATCAAGCAGTGGGTGGTGAGTGACAGTCACAGGCTTTCCCCAGAGGCTCCAGTCAGTGAGGTGAATGCGACATCTCCTATAATTAGTTCTGGCCAATTAATTAGCTGAGATATCCTAATTGCCATGCCTCCCCACTGCCACAGGTGTCCTGTATTGTTTTAAATTAACGACTTGAGCGGGTTTCGATAATTCCAAAGGTTTCCGTTTTGCGTGCCATATTAAACAGGAGGAAGAGCAGATATGTCCTATTTCCCTTTTCACAGCTCTTTGGTAAAAGGAAGACATCCCGTTCGGACAATCTGTGCCTTTCATTGATACATTCTGATGAGAATCACACAACCAGGGTATGCGGTTTTCTTAAAAAATCACCCTTCTTAAAAAATATGTGAGACATATTTTCACCTTTAAGTTGTCAACACTTGCTCTATCACATCTCCCTAATTAAATTACATTAAATTAAATTTAGTTCAACTTAACTTAATTATATTACTTTTTAAATAATCATAAGCAGGTTTAGGTGAAGTTTTTATTTATTTTAAACCTGTTGGAATTCTTTGTGCTTCTTGATTTTTTTTAACAGTTCTGGAATAGGCACATATTTTTTGAACGCCAGCTCCTCCCAATTTCTCTGTCTACTCTCCTGCAATTTGATTTTTCATTTATAATCCTCTTTTTCTAATCTCTGGGCCTTCTCCTCTCTCTTTAATGTTTTCACCTTGTTATTTTTTTTTCTTTACATTTTGCAGTGTATTTAATTTATTCAGTTTTATTGTCAGGTTTACTAGTCTCATTTGAATTTGTGGTCAGTATCCAGTTTAAACCATGTATTTAGTATTTAACTGTCTTTCTCACATTTTTAATTTCTAGAAGTTTATCTGATGCCTTTAAAGTTCTTCCTGGTCTTTTGTTAGGGTGTTGTATTGTCATCATATTTTTTTTTGTTCACTTCTATTTCTTTGCACATATTGCAATTAGGTGTTTATATGCAGTATTAAATTATTCCATTATTTTTGTATTTTGCAACCTGATTTTGCTCTATGCTTACATATGCATACTTCATATTACTTCTGATTTTTGCACATGGTTTCTTTGAAATTAACTTTAAATTTCATTTTTCATTATGATTATATCACTTGGACCTGCCCCATGAAAGTCTGGGAATACTTTGCTTCTAAAAATTACATGCATTTACTGTTGCAAATTACCTGAAGTAATTATAAATTGAGTTCACTTAAACCGCAATCTGTGCTTTGAAATTTTAGGTCACTCAGATTACTCTAGGTTCACCAAGATTAATGTAAATTTTTAATTAGGTATTTGCAGGAAAATTTTATGTTTTTCTTTTCCCTCCTTTGGCCAAAAAACAGCTAATTATGGCCTTTTGGTGGAGTGTTGTGTGAGTGTGTGTTTAAATTTAACTGTGGAATATATTACCCTTTGTCATTGCTGGATGATGTACTATTGGCTTAAGTGCTAAGCTTCCCCTGTTGACCCACGCAACACATCCTACACCATCTGTGTGGTGGATTCAGCACAGTTCCACGGGCAGCAGAAATATGCAGATGTCCCAGGTTCAGTGACCAATCACATCTCTGAACTTGTGATTCATTTTTGTCTCTGGTTTCCAAGAAGTTTCCATTTTTTTTTGCCAACTGTTCAGGACTTTTTCTGGAAAAAAAATGTAATTAGCTAGCATTTTTGGGTGTTTTCTTCTGGAATATTTTTTGATACCTCTCATATCACATTTTAAAAATTATGGAGCACTTATTGTTATTTCTGAAAGACTCACTTGTTAGAATACTGTTTATAAATATTGTTTAAAATATGTGCAATTACATTAAAGGAAATTTTACAATAATGCATATGAGTTGAAACAAAGTCAGATAATAGAAAACATGGCCAGACAGGATCAGGAAACTCAGAAAATAATGTCATTTATTCAGTAATTTTATACATTAATTTTCTGCTTTGTGGCATGTACTTCTCTACATCCAACAAATGGATGTCAAATTAACCTCCAAACCTGCTCCCCTTTGGGAAGCCTTTCATAATCAGAAAAATACAACCAATTATGTTTTCTTCACACAGATATTGTTTCTTATACATACAGTTTTCATAGGAGTCATCTTGATGCACTTGATGTATGAAAATTCTCTCTTTACCTTTGTAAACTCTTGTACACGGAGCATGGCACTTGGTGCATGGCAGGTGTGTATGCTTTTCAGTTCTCTGCTTAGAAGCCTTAGAAAATAACCACATTGTGTAAGACATGTGTAAGGAAAGTATAATCCCTTAAAACTATCACATTAACAATGATACATGTTAATTTTTCACTACATTTGCTTAGTGGTATGCTAAAATATTGAAAAAATAGTTGATGTCACATATCAAAAGCATTATAAAGTATTTTAACTGCAACAGTTGGCACAATAATTAAATCAGTGAATCCTTGATCCACAAAATGTTGCCAGACCATTTTTAGATATTGCTGATAAATTAATACTCAAAATATTAATCTTTTATAATCAAACTATAGTAAATATTTGCCTTTGCAGGATTTTTAAATTTATGAAAATACTTATTATAAATGAGAACATATAAAATTAACTTTGTTTTAGGAGATGATTTATAAGTTATTTTTATGTTGACTAACACACACTACTTTCTGAACAAATTGAAGAAAGAAAACTGCAGATAAAATTGTCACTTAGATAAAGTGTTTGCAATGAGTTTTTGTGTGCACTAGAAAATTCTTTTATATATGCTTGTCATAATGCTGTGTTTTCAGTTCAGTAAATGTATGGCTTAAGCCAAATAACTGTGTCAGCAGTTGATTACAGATCAATATGTTCACAGTACTGCTGAGTGCTGAATTAAGAGAAAAAGTTCTATTCCAGATAAAAAAGATAGCAATGATGACTCAAGAAAACTGTTTTATTCAAGAAATACTTCTGATATTGTATAAAACAGTAGAGTATGTAGGGCAAAAATATCTGTATTTTAAAATCACTGTTCGTTCATTTAACTAGGCATTTGTAAAATCTTATTTAATTAAAATGTTATATCAAATATATTTAGATGTAGTTTTATTTGAAATCCTTGTTAAAATCATACACTAAAGATGTAGCTGACGATATAATTTCTTAACAACATCACTTACTTTTGAGCCTGTTAATGCTAATATGCGTAATATCACACATAATTCATTGGATTTACCAGATGGTATAAAATATGTGTTCTGCTACCCTGTATCCTTGTGGTTCAATTCACTAGGTTTCTTAAATTTTTCATAAAATGAGAACAGGGTTTTTTGCAACTTTACTCTATTGAACTTTCACCTTAAAAATTCTGTGAGTCATTATATCAATTAAAACATGCTAAATTGATATTTGAATCATAATATATTAAATAAGAACTGCAAATATTATAATTTAAATAGCATGCATTATATTATTGATTAAGTATTTCTTCAGAAATCATATACACCTATAAATATAGTTTTATTTTTTCTAATGACTTGAAAACATTTGTCATGAAAATTGGTCTTTAATTATTACAATTCTTCACAATATTATATGGCTTCCTGATCTTTATCACAACTTAATGAAATTTATAAGTTAATCACTATATCATTTAAAACAAAGCAAAATCTCTGGAATTATTATACCTTGTATAAGTACACAAAGCAGTTCTGAGAGGTAACTGACATGTAAAACACTGATATTAATAGAAACAGAGGCAGAATTTGAGATGAGGTCTGCTGATGTGAAATCCTACATATGTGTGCCCTTTCCACTAAATTTAAGTGAGCAAAAGTACTTGAGTTTGCATTTTTTCCATAGAGTTACCTTAGATAAATTATACATGAGGAAATGGCATGGACTACATGCAATTCATCTCTCATGCTTTGCAATTAGCGTTCAGAGACACGTCTTTTGAAAAGGAAGACATTGTAGGAAGGCTGTGACTGGTATATTAGATTAAGAATATATAGATGGTGACCCAGTGAATGAAGAGGCACAAGCCATGCACAGGCAAGCAGCTCCTTGCACATCTGAGATCCCATTTTGCAGTAAAAACCCAGGGTCATTTTGATTGAAGGCACAGTGTCAGTACTCTCACACAAGGAAAGTGAAGTCACAATGCTGACTACTTACACATCTAAGACGACTGTGAAGGAGTGGAATGGAGGGCTACCATGAGCTAGGTCACGGGCAGTCCTTTACCCCAGGTCATGAGTGGGCAGGAAACACAAAGTGGGGTAGCAAGCACTTATTACTTACAAGGTGTTGGGGGGAAGGTCACTAACTTTTCCAGGGCTCAACTGTAAGTGGTTATTGTAAAGATGCCCCCAAAAAGCAAAGATGGAACTTGTAGAGAGACTACTAAAATCAGGTCTTTATGTAAAGGTCTAGGGTTGTTGTACTGGAAATTGCCCAAACAGCAGCTCAGAATAACTATTTCCTCGTCACAGCAGTGCATTGTGAAGCTCTAAGGCTGACACGGTGGGCAGTGATGGGTGCAGGTTGGGAGAACAGGAAATGTCCTTATCTTCAGGCACCCCTGCATTCCATTACTTCTGTCCTCTTCAGGATTGGTAAATTTCTACTGGTTTTAAAATATGTTTGAAACACTGAAATTTTTTCCCATGCCAGCAAGGCCCAAAAGTTAAGGTGTTATTTACTAAACAGAACCATATTACCATCCTCTGCAGAGGGCCTTGTCCTCTCCTTTGGGTGCTACTGTGCAATGCAAGTAGTCTCCACTCCTCTGGGTCCTAGAAAACTCTGTCTCCAAACTTGTAGAAAACTCAAGTTCATCTGTTTTACTCAGATTTTTGAAAGCTCATCTTTCAGTTTTACTTTCTTACTTCTTTCTTCTATCTCAGGTGGATTCTGAAAATGTTAATTAGAATATTATAGAGACAATTTCTGCCTCTTGCCTTCCCATACAATGCTTCCCTTTAGAAAATGGAATAAAAAAACTTATAGTGCTAGACAAACTGAAGCGATGAGAGGATTGGATAGAACAATGGTCAGATAAAAAAAAAATCAACACATCATCTGAAAGTGATGTCCCGTCAGGGCACATACCTAGGTTGTGGGTTCAGTGCCTGGTTGGGGCACATGCAAGAAGCAACTCACTGATGCTTCTCTCTCACATGAATATGTCTATCTCTCTCTCTCTTCCTTCCTCCCCCTCTTTCTAAAATCAATAAACATGCCCTCAGTTGAGGAATATATATATACACATACACATACACACACACACACACGTATGATTTCCCTCTTATATTTTCCTTTGTTCAGTAGGTTGTTTAGAAGAATACCATTCAACTTCCAAATATTTGGGAATTTTCTAGATACCTTTCTGATTCAATTTTTATTTAATTGTATTGTTTTCATGAAATATATTGGCCTTAATTTACATTATTTAAGTTTGTTGACATTTCTTTTTGGCCCAGAATATGACTTATATTGGTGAATATTGCAAAGGCACTTGAAATTTTGCTGATATTTAATAGAGTATAAATGGTAATTAAGTTCAGATGGTTAATAATGTTTATTTCAGGTTTTCTGTATTCTTAGAGCATTTTTGTCTACTTGTTTTAAACATTATTGAAAGAGAAATGTTTAAGTCCAAAATATACTTGTGAACTTACAGAGTTCTCCTTTCAGGTCTGTTAGTTTTTGCTATATTTTGAAGTTCCGGTGTAGGTGCATATATTTAAAATTTTTATACTTTAAATTCATTCTGCCTGATGGTTTTTTGAACATGGATATAGCTTAAGAGTTTCTCTGATAACATGTAGGTGGCACTTGTAACCTAATTTGGCAAGCTTTGCTTGGAGTATTTAGATTATTTACATTTACTGTGATTATGCATATGGCTAAATTTAAACCTTCTTTATTGCTGTATTTTCTATTTCTTCATCTTGTTCCTCTATTCTCATTCTGTACATTTTTAAGATTCCATTTTACTTCCATTATTGTTAATTTATTATACTTTTAAAAAGCACATCATGGTTAATTTTAGGTTTATAATATATGTTATAACATCACATTCAACTCTCAAATAATTTATAAATTATAAACTTTTTATTATACTACTAATTCATATCTACTTTAAATTCCTTTCTATCATCTTCTGTAATATTGTCAATTTTTTTATTTTACATATAGTATAAATATCATACTACATGTTTTATTTTTACATTAGACTGTTATCTTTTAGAGAAATTAAAATAAAAATATTTTATATTTACCTCCTTTATTATTATCAGTACCATTTATGCCTGGTGGGGGCAAGCATCTTATGTTACACTCCTGTCTGAAAACTTTTCTTGAACTTTTCTTATTTCACTGGTATGATAAAATTGTACATTTTGCTTTTCCAACAATGTCTGTTTATATATTTTTTGAAATATATTTTTGCTTCTGATAGGCTTCTAGGTAGACAAGATTTTTTTCTTTCAGTACTTTAAAAAAGTCATTTGTATGACTACCAGCCTGTGTGTTTTCTGTAAGAAGTTTGCTTATGTTTTTATCTTTGTTTTCTGCTAGCAATTTTATTTATCTTTGGCTGTCAGAGGTTTGGTTATGTGGATATTCCTATAGCATGTCTAGCATTACTCAATAACTAAAATTAGCAATGAATAACAATACTGTGTATTTAATCATCTCAGTTGGAGTACTCTGATGTTCTTCTGTCAGTGGACTGAACTCTTTTACTATAGTTAATAGAAAAACTCATAATTACACAGATCAAAAAGTTGTACAGAGCAGTAAGCATATGCTGAATAACAAACAGTGAATTACTGAGAGTAAGTCCATTTCAAATTGGCTGAGTAATTAAAGTATACATTTATATTTTATCAACTGCTTACTATGTGCATACTATTGTGTTAATTGATATGGCAAATAGAAATAATTTGAAAAATGGATGGATAATTTCAAACATGCAAGAATGAAACAACAAAATAAATATATCCAGAGAAGGTGAATATCAAAAAAGTTATATTTGCATTTAGTTTGACTGTGAATTTTATATATCCTAATAAAGTATTAACATTTTTTGAGTTCTTACTATTTGTAAGAACTATTTTTGGGCCTCTACACTGACAAACTTTTAGAAATCACAGAAATACCATAAAATAGGTATAATATTCCTGCTCTTCCCTTTGTAAAAGAATAAACATTTGAGAATTAGACATATTAAATGAGTTGTCACTGGTCAAAAATGAGAAATTGAACAACCAAGACATGAATCTTAAATTCACCTATCAGTAATCTGTGCTTTTAACTATGTTATATCAATTTGTAGCATAATGAAGTGTTTTGATTAGTACATTAAAAGGAGGTTCAGCATTTTTTTACTGTTCAGCAACTGTAATATGCCACAGTTCTGCAATCATTCTGGAAAAACGATAACCATCAGTAAACACCCCCACACACTTTTGGGTATATTTAATTCATATGTAAAGACAGGAAACACTAATAGAGGGTTTTTTTACAGGGTTATATAAACCCAAATTATAATAATTTAAATTTCATTTAAACATAAAAGACATTTTTATACTAATTAATTTTTTTCAATTTGGGAAGTGGCTATATCTACTTGAAAAAGTCATATTTTTATAACTTTGTGTTTTATTAATAAAGTAATTCTGTACCTTGTGTATAAAAAGGTATGATTTTAGGCACTCACCTAAATTGTAATATCCCTCTCAAATGAAACAAGGTAAGTTCCTTACATTTAGCATTTTTAAAAAATTGAGCTATTTCTAAAACATATTCTTATAAATTTGGAAACTTATATAAATTTTAAATAGCACCATAACAGTAGACAATTAATGATTATTCGGTAGCTAAACTGTGTCATTTGGAGTTCTACAACTTGACCCAGTAATTTATGTTCCTTGTTTACTGACCTTAAGAAATAGAATACAGAGTGGATAAAGCTTCTTCCCTACCTCAAAAAAGTATTTTACGTTCAGTGCCATGTTTGTTTAATATGATTTAATCTGGGTTTATCTCCTATTGCTAGATTACAATTTATCCCCAAATTTAATGCTTAAGACAGCACACATTTCTTTTCTTGGTTTTGTCTCAGTTGTGTGGCTGTGCCTCATCGTTCCTCATGAAGCTGCAGTCATGGCGTTGGCTGGGCTGAAGGCATGCAGAGGCCTTACAGAGACAGAGGGTTGGCCCCCTGATTTGGTCAGTCCTGTGCCTGCCTGGCTGACTAGTTCCAGTGGTTGGGAAGAGGGCTCGGCTCTTCTGCACACGACTTCTCCAACTAGCTGCCCGAGAGTCCTCAGAGCATTGTTCCTCCCTGCGTTAGTTTTTAATCTGGAGCTGTACTACTCCATGTCATACACCCCCATCTTTGTTGTTGGTCACGACCCTGATGACTTTCTTCTACACTGTTCGGGAATTTAGACTTGTCTGGTTGTTTTTCTTCATTTTGGGGAAATGGAAATTCCATTTCATAATATCAGTTAGGAAAAGAAACAGTTACTAGATTAAATTAGAAAATGGAGTATTCAACCTGACAACTGGTACGGCTGCAGGAAGGAAAACCATTGAATGGGGAAGAGTGATATTGGCATTCATCCAGTGAGGTTAGGAAGGATCATTAAAAATAAAAAGTTAAAGTTGGATTCATTTTTGTTTCAAAAATGTGTCAAGTTCTTATTGCTTTTGCTAAGTAAATAACATCATACTTATAAAATCAGCCTAAGCATCAGTATAAAGTTAAATATCACAAACATTAACTGAAACAATTGACTTCAGTCATTAAAGTTAGGTGACAGTCCACAAGTCAATGATATCTTAACAAATTATTAAAGTCAAATTAGTAAGAATGCCTGAAATAAGATTTTCAAAGTATTTATTCTCAAATATTTGTCACAGTTGATGCACTTAGTACAGCAAAATTGTAGTGTATTGATACATATATTTTCTAAAAACTTTGCTTCTTTTAAACAATTTAAATGATATCTTCCCCCATAAACTGCCCGCTACTATCGATATTAATTTTATGCAGGATCATTCCCTCTTGTCACGATGTCTAAATAACTTGGTTTCCTGCCTGGAGCGCCGCAGTTTCACAGATTTGGATCAGAGGGTGTCACAGGAAGCTTGAGCTTTATCAGTTATTTCTCGGCATCTGACAGATAATAGTTGGTTATCTTTCCTTTATAAATGAGTATTAGAATTCAATTTATTCATATCAAAAGACTTAATTTCAGTCACTATTGTAAAATAAGCATATGTTATATCAGACCACCTCAACATTCAAGATAGCAAATATATACTAATACTCTCTTAAGGTAACAGGCTAAGGCAAAATGTCAGAATCCAACCCTGAAGTTTATTAAGTTCCCCAGGCTCTCTACCAGCCACTTGCAAATATGAATTAGCACCACTATCACTGGGATTTTACTGCCTTAATATATACTAAGAAAATTCATATTGTTTTTTGAAAAATCACCCAAAGAATTAGCTCTTTATTCTGCATCTTCATAACCTATCAATTTTTTTAAAAATTAAACTTCTTGTAATAAATTGATGTTTAATTGTACATTTCTCCATGTATTTGAAATAACTGAAGGTGGAGCTGTGTCTTATTTACTGTTGTTTATCTAATATCTATAACAATATCAGCTATACTGAGAGCTCAATTTGGAATGGAGGATTAATAGTGCAAAAATTAATCTCATTTACTCATCATTAATTTTCTTTACATGGCATGGCTATTGAAAAAAATTAACATATTCTTATGAATGACAATGTAAACTGGCCTTTTAATCCCTATGTGCATGTTAGAGGATTCCATTTATTTTGAATCTGGCTCTGTTGGCTATTCTTAAAGTATACTCGTTGCCATTCTCAGTGTCTCTCAATTCTGAAATGTCACCCCCATATTATACTCAAAGTTCTTTTACTTCTTTAACAACACCTGAGTCAACAGGGAGTTAAATGATCTTCAGGACATTCTCTAAAAACTTTCTGAAAATAGTTTACAGCAATATCCTTGCAGCTTCACCAAGTAACTCCTGCGAGGCAGTGAGCTCTCCAATAATTACATAAGAAAACTCAGTGCTATTATCACTCACAGACTCATTCCAGAAAGACATGGTTTCCTTTCATCTTAGAATGATGAATATACAAGCATCTACAGACAAACTGCTTGGATTAGAGGCTCAAGAGAAATAAAATGACATGGTCTCTAAGTCACAATTCATTTCAGGAAAAGTTCCTTTCATGTTCTATTTAAAAGACTCATTTCCACTCCCAAATTCCTCTTTCTGTGGCTTCCTTGCTTCAAAGCAATACACATTAAAACACAGTCATATAAAAAAATTATTTTCCATTTCACACCTCCAAGAGCTGAGTGGTTAAAGGACATTACTTATCCCCCTGTGTACAACAGCTTTTTCAAATTTGAAATAATGGTTTGACATACATGATATATATTATCATTTCTTAAGTTTAAAATTTTATTCCTGAAGAAGAAAAAAATATTTGAAAATATTCCTGGGTGACCTGTAATAGTAACTTGTCAAAGAGAGATTGGATGATTACAACCTGCTTAAAACGAATTTCTATCACAAACTCCAGAACATCAACGTGCATCCAACTGTATTATCCTGAGCCAGCATGAAATTGTCTTCAGTTTCACTTAACAAGGTTTATTAGACAAGATTGAAATTTTATTCACCATGGTTTGATATGAACAGATCAAAATGGTGAACTATCTGTAATGGAGGAAAATTATAGCTGAGCATATAGTTTTAAATTTTATATTTTTATTACTCCTTCTTATATTTTTCCACAAGTAGTTTTCCAATATTTTTCCAAATAGTTTCTGAATTATGTGGGACATGGCAGTGAGGGAGTTGAACTCTCAGAGTTTCAGAATCATTTAATTGGTATTAATATGCTCAAGAAAGCTCAGTAAGATCAGTGTGTCTTTATAGAACACAGCATAAAATTCAGATGTTGATTTCTACTTTTCCTCTATTTATTTTAGATATGCTTTATTATCAATAATGAAATAACTTTTGCAAATACAAGAGTTTAGTTTGGGGCAGTTATACCACATAAATTAATGCTGCAAAGGCACATCCTACAGAATAGGGAAATACAGTATGATGTCCTTATATATTAAACAAAAACTGTCTATTAATAGTTCATCAAACCCTCTATACAACAGAAAACAAAAAAACTTTTTACAAAGTTATGCTCTAAATAAACCACAACTCTGTGAATAAAATCTAGTATGAAATGGTGCCGAGGGGCTGAGCCATGTAATTTCCTAGCCTAATCCGTTCAATTGAACCGTTATTTATTGACTACTTACTGTGTAAGAAGCATTCCATTATTACAGGAAATCTCCAATGCACAGTGTACTGAAAGTTCCCTGAGTAAAAATCAGTAAGCTAACAGACATCACGTAATGCTTAACTATATGGATGTAAAACATCCTGATGAATATCTAATAGTCAATACTATTTATTGTACACATACACTGATTGGGCTCTTCTACTCCAGATTTTTAAGTATTCCTTGGGAATAATTAGAATGAAGACAATTTGAAAATTATATTTCAGTGGCACAACAGAGAAGTCAATAGTACTGTAAAAGGATTTAAAAATAGAAAATATTTCCACTTAGACAAAAAGTACTAGGAGACCCTTAGTGAGAATATAGATGTACTGACATTGGAAGTCTCAAAGTGATGGGCATTGTATTCTTCTTCTTTTTTAAAAAATCGTTTATGTATTTTTATTTTTAAATTTTATTTTATTTTTTTTTGCATTACCATTTAACCCTTTTATACCTCTGAGTCCTCCTCAATCACCACACTGTTGTCCAGGACACAAAAAGTTACTTTAGAAGCATATAGAGGTAGAAGTTTTATTAGTATGAATTAAAGAGCACATGAGAACTTAGAGTGAAGCTGGCAGGTTAAAAAAAGAAAGTAATCAAGATAATAATCATTGAACTTCTGGTATATAAATTGACAATCTGAAAGCACATTAGGTTGTTAAAATATTTTGCAGCAATTCCATAAAATATTTTCTAAGTAATAATTGCCTATTTTTGGCAATGTCCTTCATACATATATTCTAACTTCACCATTTTAGGTGGTGAGTAACATAATTCATACCCTTATAATTTCAAAAAGTCTGAATGAAATCCTATGAGAGCTATTGAAAACATATTACTCTAGAAATAAATATTAACTGATTATTTTCATTTCCTTTTCTAATTTAAGTTATTTTAACCATACTTCATCAGTCCTTTGCATTGGTTTTCAAAACAAAAATTAAATTGTGTTGAAATTTAGGATTTCACTAATGCTCAAAATTATCCAGAAGTCCATGAAGTTTTTTTTAAGAGTCTATTTTTTAGAGCAGTTTCGGGTTCATGGCAAAGTTGAGGGAAAATGTACCCCCTATTCCCACACGTGCATAGCTTCCCCCTTATCAACACTGCCCACCAAGGTCATACATTTGTTACAATTGAGGAACCCAAACTGACTCATCATTACCATCCAAGTCCCTAGTTCACATTACAGTTCACTCTTTTTGTTGTATATTCTGTGACCTTGGACAAAGTTAAAATGACATAAAGCCATCATTTGGCATCTGGCAGATGAAACTCCTGTGTGCTCTTCCAGATCATCTTTCATCCCCCCCTCCTTTTCTGCCACTAATTTTACTGTCTCCATAGTTTTGCCTTTTTCAAAATGTCATGTATTTGGAATCATATAGAATGCAGCCTTTTCAGATTGGCTTCTGTTACTTAGTAATATGCTTTTAAGTTTACTATATGTTTTTACATGACTTTATAATTCATTTCTCTTTAGCATGAATTCCATTATTGAAATGTACAACAGCTCCTTTATACACTCACCAACTGAATGGCATCTTGGTTATGGGTTCTGGATTTTCTACTTGTGTTTTGCTCTGAACAAATGGCATAACTTATGTAAAAAAAGAAATTAATGAATTTTAATCCCCAGTGATATCACATAGAACTTTATGTTTTATTTTTCCCCTTATTTTTATTGTTGACACTATTACAGATATCCTCGTTTGTTCCCACCTTTGCTCACCTCCACCCAGCCCTCAACCCCCTTCCCTCTGGCCATCTCCACACTGTTGTCTGTGTCTATGGCTTATGCATATATGTTCTTTGGCTAGTCCCTTCACTTTCTTTCAGCCAGTCTCTCTTCCCCCTCTGACAGCTGTTTGTTCCATGTATCCATGCCTCTGTTTTTATTTTGTTTATTAGATTCCACATGTAAGTAAGATCACATTGTCTTACTGAGTATTTCTCTTTCACTGATTGACTTAGTCCACTTAACATAAGGCTCTCCAGGTTCATCCATGCTGTCACAAAAGGTAAGAGTTACTTCTTTTTTACTGCTGCATAGTATTCCATAGTGTAAATATGCCACAGCTTTTTAATCTGCTCATCTATTCATGGGCACTCAGGCTGTTTCTATATCTTGGCTGTTATAAATAGCACTGCTATGAACATAGGGGTACACATATGTGTTCGAATTGGTGCTTTGGCATTCTTAGGATATATTCCCAGAAGTGGGATTTTGGGTCAAAAGGCCCATTTTTGACTTTTTGAAAAAAACTTCATACTTTTCCCACAGTGGCTGCGCCAATCTGCATTCTCACCAACAGTGCACGTTGCTGGTTGTTTGGGGAAAGGTGAGAAGATATAATGGCAAGGAGCTAAGAATCCTGTGTCCCGGTCACATACCTCTTTTGGTAAAGCTTTTTTTCACTTTGCCTTTTTCCCTTTGATTTATTTATTTTTAGGAGTAAATACCCATAAAATAGAAGATCAGACCACAGAATTAATGATGCACATTCATTTTCTTAATTAAATTGAGAAAAAACAATACATTTTAACAAGAATAAACAAAATGATCATGTACATATATATTTCTAGCCTGAAATTCTTTATTCAATGTTTTTAAAAATCAATATATCTTGATAATTACATTTAACTTTTCCTTAATTTATAAATAAAAATAAAATACACACAACAACTTGTCTATACATTAGAAGATATATTCTAAATGTTTAATATTTCTCTAAGTTTCATACACTTTTTGCTCTTCTGGATAAGACAAAATAATTAAACTTCTCAATAAAACAAAACTCAATAAAGTGATATTTTATGTACTTTAGAATTTGTATGTTAAATGGAATTATTTCCACAAAATTACTTCAATTATTCAATATATGTTAAAATATTTTTCTCAAAGTATAAAGGGCTAATGGGGAATAGAATATGATGTGCTAGGTAATTTTATTACAATATTTTTTAATATGATTCACTTCAGAAATATCAGTTTCTAAGTATGAGTAAAGAAAAAACTACCTAAAATATTTTACTTTAGCATACCCATAAAATAATTGCACAATATCAATGTAATGATTTAAATAACGATAATATATACATAATATAAAATATTTATCAATTTAGTTTCTGGAGCCACCTATAATATAGGGGGTATAATTTCATTTCATTAAAAAAGTAATAAATGGTACATTGCATTACTTTCCTGACAGGGTGATATAAAGGTTAAGAAATGTAACTTTAAGACAGAAAGTATTTAAAAAATACAGGTTATGTTAGGAAAATTAGTGACTGTTTCAAAAAGTGTATCTACCACTTTTGTTACAGTTTAGTAGCAAATGGGTAACATTCTGAGTTTTATGTCATGTCAAATCTTTTTATTTAAAATATGTATGCAAATCCATTAAAGAGAAAGTTTCTCATGCATACTATGATTCCTAAATTAATTTTTGGGGAAGGTTTGAATGACAGCTAGAAAGGTTTCTTTTCCAGTTTTATGGCTATTTCATAAAACCTAAAAATGAGATAGACAAATCCAATTGCTCTTTTGGAAATAAATGTCAGAAAATCAAGTGATATGTGAATAATATTAGTCCTTGTTTTAAAGAATACATTTACAATTTACCGTTGTTTGAACATAAAATTCATGCAGCATTAAATTTTTATGCACAAAAAATATAAGATTACATGTTACATTATTTTTCCAAAGTATTGCTTAGTTATACTTATTTCAACAAGTACCACCCACTTATTATAAGATTAAATTTATTTAGCTTAGCATTGGGGATTTCATTAAAATGTGAATAATGATGTTGGCCTTACAATATAGTAAAATTAACATGTTTGATTTTCTGCTGTGTCTTAGGCACCCTTGAGGAGTTGATATGCTTAGATGCATTTATTCATCATGACATTCTTATGTAGCAAATATTGTTATCTATGTTCAAATATGTAGTGAAAATAAGATTCATAAAAACAGTCCATCTGAAAGTTGCAGAGTTAATAAGTCACCCTTTCAGCAGTTTGACATCCGGTTTACCACACACTAAAATGTGGCCTCTGTAAAACTGACCCTATTAATTTCTTCCCTATGGTCCTTATTTCTGCTTCAGTCTCTGAAGGGTGATCTCCACTACAAAGACAGATTTCAGTATGATAATTTTTTTAAAGTACATTTTATCAAGTATGCTATTACAGTTGTCCTACTTTCCTTTCCCCTTTATCCCCCTCTGTCCTGCACCACACCTCCCTCCAGCACTCCCCTACCTTAGTTCACGTCCACGGGCTGTACATAGAAGCTCTTTGGCTTTTTCATTTCCTATACTATTCTTCTATTTTTATTTGTTTTTATTGTTGTTTAGTTACGTTTGTTGACATTTCTCCCCCATTACTCTCCCCTGCCCTCCCCCCTTCCCACCTCCCACATTCAGTCCTCCCCGCATTGTCTGTGTCCATGGGTCTTTTACACATGTGCCTTGACTTGACACTTATTCTTGACAATGTTTTACATCCTGCTGCTGAGAAGTCCTGTTTGCCTGACTTTATGTTTAAAGTGTTTAGCGCTGTTCAATAAATATTTTTTCAGGCATTTTATATTTCAAACAGTACACTTGATGATGGAGAGATAAACAGGCATAGTCCTCCTTCAAAGAACTGACTGATGGGTAAGGCAAACGTTTAAATACAATTTCAATATAGTATTGTAAGGTCAGTAAAAAATGAGATTGATTGAAATTGGATTATTCAAGGGAAAAAGTAGAACACTTTTATTCACTTACAGGTCACCAAATTACTGAGGTTATTTCACCATAATTTTTTCTAATCTGATGAGTAAATGTAGTATTCTCAAAATATCTAATTCAGATATCAGCAAACATTTTTAGTAAAAGACCTGATAGTAAACATTTTAGTTTTTCTGGGTCAAATACGTTTTCTATCACATTCTTCTTTTTATTAAGATTTTAAACAATTTATTTTTATTTTTTAATTAAATTTATTGGAGTAAAAGTGGTTAACAAAATTATACTGTTTTAAGTGTACAGTTTTATAATATATATTCTATTTTATTGTCATTTTTTCAAATCATGTTTAATTTATAGAAAGATTGAGTAGATAGTACAGAATTCCCTTATATCCTCTGCACAACTTTCTCTCTGATTAGAATCTTACATCGAAATGGTACATTTGTTACAATTAATGGACCAATATTGACATGTTATCATTAACTAAAGTTCATCGCTAATTTATGTTTTCTTAATCACTCCCATATGTCCTTTTTCTGTTTCATTATCTCGTTCAGGATACCACATTATATTCACTTGTCACATCTTATTAGGCTCCTCTTGGCTGTGACAGTTTCTCAAACATTCCTTGTTTGTCACGACTTTACAAGTTTTGAGGTAGTTTAAAATACACTCTGCTAGTGACGTTTGTCTAATATTTCTCTCCCTAACGCACAACAGATGTGGGCTTGGGATTGGAAGATCGCAGAGGTGGGGTACATTTTCATCACATATCAAGGGTACACGCTGTCAACATGATTTATGGTTGGATGTTGACCCCGATCACTGAATTGAGGTAGTGTTTGTCAGTGCTCTCTACAGTGAGGTAACTCTTTAACCAACATTTCCATTTTGTGCTTACTACAGGAAAGTCAGTATACACAGCTAACGCTTTAAGTAGCAGGGAGTTGTGCTCCCCGTCTTTTATTTTTCAATAACATTTAAAGTGTAAAGCGCATTCTAAATGTATAGGTAGATCATAAGCAAGCAATGGGCTGGGTTTGCCCTGCAGGCATAGTTTGCTGACTCCTGATCTAGCTTTCTGACTCTTTGTTTTTATCATAAATAACATGGTGTTTCACGAGTATGGTTTATGATATGGTCCTTCCAATACGTCGGCCAGGTGACTGCTCAGCTGGCTGCCATGGAGAAACCCCACACCAAGGAACAGACAAGAGTCACGCTCAGTAACTATGCTGTTCACTCAGCTCTTATGGAATGCAGGTGCACTCAAAGTAGAATATCAACATACGTTCATATCCTACTCACAGTCTGACAATCTAAGTATAACATACAAATGCAACGCTCAGTGGAGGATAATGAACCTGAGTCCCAGAATCTCAGCAAATGGGTTGGGGAGACAGCTCAGTGGAACGCATCTTGTGAGGAAGAGCAGGTCTGGTAGTCGGGAAAGGGTGTGGTCTGGATCCTGGTCTGGAGCCTCCAGAGGCCGATGCCAAAGGAGATCAGCGTGGCGTGGAGCAGCACTCCGATGTATGGAGCTCAGTCGTCTCAGCAGTGTTCTGCAGCCTGCCTCAGTTATTCCTTAAAAGTGGTGGACTCCACCCTTCTGGGTCTCTTCATAAGTGTCTTGGCCCCCCTGCTGGAAAGTGAGGAGTTTCCCCACTTCATGGCCTATTCATGGGTGGTCTTGCTCTACAGACACTGATGTTCTGATCACACGTGCAGATATCGTAGGCGTGTCTCTTTGTCGAACGTGTCTTCTCTGACTTAGGTAGTTTCTCTCTTACACCAAAGTGTCATGGCTCACTGACAGCCACCTTGGTTGACGTGAGTGACTCCAGCTTGTTTTATACACTTTAAGCTGTCTTGACAAGACCAGTACCATTTTATTGGTCCTGCTACTCACACACATACAGAATGTTAAAACGGTATACAGTAAAATGTATGTATATGAGCCTTGCAATTATTACTTCAATGGCATTTAGGTTCAGAATATATTTGAATTGATAGATGAATGTTAATTTTTAATTTACAGTTTAATATGGCTTAAGTACTACAGATATATGGTATAAAGCAGAAGTTTATAACTTCTTATATTTTCCAGATTCTTAAGTGAAAGCCCCAACTATATATTAAATGTTCACGTTTTTTGGTAGAAAGAGGGTTTGAAGTCATTCTTTGTCTACAAAAGGGATTCTTATCCTTTTCTTGATATGGTTCACATTATCTGCACTTTGTAATAATTGAGTCAATGGAAGTAAGCACATATTGTTTATAAATAAAATGTGAATCTAATTGCATTAAGAAGAGACAAGTGTCCTAAGTATAAATAAATGTAAGTGTCTAAGTGACAAAAATGATTGGACCTAGATATTCTTAATTTTAACAAACATTTTTAGATATCACCTTTTTAGAGAATTCTCTCTTTTCTTACCTTTCTGTTTATCTGTCTAACTATATCCGTACTTGCAAATACAATATTAGCAGAGCTTAATCTTGCAAGTCTCAAATATATATCCTCAATACATAGAAAATATTTTTAAGGTAAGGTTTTATTTATTTATGTGCTGTTTGAGGTTTTGAGAGAAAATTCAAAACAGTATGACAACTTAAAACTTCCATGATAAAATAGAAAGATAAGAATATTTATAAGATGTACAATTTGAAACACAAACTATAAATCTGGATCTGTAGTGAGAAAAAATACACATTTTTCAATTTATATCTATGATATATTTTTAATCTTTCTATTAGATTCTGAAAGTATAAATATCCCTAATGATGCTAATTTTGAATTTCAAATTTCTCATTTAGAAATCTGGTTGCAAAATATTTAATGCTATCACTTACAACCAAACTCTCCCAGTCTCCATAATTAGTTACATTGAAAAACACCTCCTAAGTTAGTTTTATCCCAGAACAACTTGATGGAAAAGAAATCTTAAATGGTTGTCTGAAATTATCTTCAGACTTACAATTTCAATCTCTTTGAACATTCTCAATTTACCTACTACTTTATAAGTGAAAGGAAAGCTGTTAATCCATTGATGGACCTAATTAGTCATAGTAAATTTTATTTAAAAAAAAAAGTATTCTTCACTTAATACCCTCACGCAATGAGAAGATTCAGGACTGGCAAAGAGTAGGAGAATGTTAACTGAACTCCCCTCAAATACATGAGCTACACAGTTTGATGGTGATATGAGAAGTCATAAAATGGATAAGAGCTGTTTTTAAAGTTATATAAAATACGTGATAATGTTTCAATCCAAGCCAAATACCTACCAGTTCTTCGAGTCTCTAAGCATAGACCACCGATTTAAACATGAAGATCCCTTTATTTTGTGAGTCTGTGAGAAGCTGGCACAGGGCCAGCTATAGTTACATGAAGCAAAATGAACTATAAGTCTAAAACTGTCTCAGGACACAAAGAAGGTATTATATAATAATAAAACATTATTTCAACAGGAAGATATATATAATAATTATAATTATATACATTCCCAATATCAAAGCACCTAAATACATGAAGCAAATATCAATAGAACTAAGACAGAAATTGACAGCAACACAATAATAATAGGGGATTTCTATACCTCACGTATAATAATGGATAGATCACCCAAACAGAAAATCGACACAGAAACAGTTAACATGAAAAGATGTTCAGCTTCAATAATTGCCAGGATATGCAAATGAAAGTCATAAGGAGATATTACTTCATATCTGTTAGAATGCTAATTATCAAAAGGACAAAAGTGCTGTGAGGGTGGAGAGAAGGGAGAACCTTTGTACGCTGTTGGGGAGAAGGCAAATTGGCATAGCCATTATGGAGAATGTAGAGGCTCCTCAAAAAACTAAGGATAGTACCTTGTGATCCAGCAACCCCATTTCTGGGTATACATCACAAGCAAATGAAATCAAGACTTCAAATAAATATTTGCACTTATTTAACACCTAAACCCAATACAATTTTGTATGTCAATTATATCTCTAAACATAATTAAAAATATATCATGCTATTTGCAACAAAATGGATTAAACTTGAAGTGAAATTTTGCTAAGTGTAATAATAAGTCAAATGCAGAAGGACAACGACTGCATGATCAAATATACATGGAACCTCAAAGAGTCAAACTCATAGGAGCAGAGAGTAAGCAGGTGGTTGTCAGGGCCTGCATGAGGCGCACACGGGAGATGTTGGGTAAGGGGTGTGAAGTTACAGTGACACAAGAACAAATGCTGGAAATCTACAATAACAATATTGTATTGTATATTTGAAATTTGCTAAGAAAGTATATCTTATGTGTTCTAACTACAAGAAAGATAACTGTGTGAAATAGATGTGTTAATTAACTGTATTGATTGTGGTGATTATTTCACAATGTATATGTATATCAAATAATCAAATTATACGACTGAATGATACACAAGTTTTATTTGTCAATCGTAACTTGATAAAGCTAAAGGAAAAAATTAAGAGGACTAGACTATAGCAAATCATACTCCCCCCCAAAAAAACATGTTTTCTTGAAAAGTCTAATAAAATAGGCCAAAGTATAGCAATATGGATACTACAAACAACAGATAACACTTACATTGAGTGTGCTTAGTGTCAGGATCAATTCCAATCACTTCACCTTTATCGCCTTGTTTTAAGGCACATTTCGGCTTTATCTGTGCTGTTATCCTTACTGCTTCTGCCTGACTAATGTGCGGGCACATGATAACACTGCAACGTCTAATCACGTTTGCACTTAGGTGTGGCCATGGGACTTGCTTTTTCCAATTAAGTGTGATCAAAAATGGCATTTGTTTCCAATCGAATGGCTTTGCGAACCACTGCATAATTTCCACCTTTCTTTTTTGCTATATGGAGACAGAGCAAGTGTGCATCAGAAATTTTTTTTTATAAAACTGTATTAGAAAAAAAGGTAAAAATGTGAATGGCATATGCTTCACATAACATATGAAGGTACAAGCTACTCAAAGACTTTCTTGGGAAGCATATTAAGTCTTTAAGAGGTTTGGCTTTCAAAACATCTTCGAGTCTATACAAATGTGTGTCACCCGGGACTAAAACGATCTTTAAGGCCCCACACATCTATAAGGGAGAAACAAGATGAAAGAATGCTGTGATCCCCAAGGAAGTGTATTTCCCAAAACTCACTTCAGATATGACTGAAATGTATTTTGCCCCCAAGATTCTAAATACGCACAAAGTACTGAGTTTTTGTTTTTTAGGGTTTTTTTTTGAAGATTAATGTACTTTTAATATTGCAGGAAAAATATCTAGAAAATGGTATGAAATTTCTGGGAAGAAGGAGAGCTGCTTTTACAGACATATGTGTGTGTTTTAGATGAGGAGTGATAGAGGTTTTGACCTTGATGGTAGCTGGTAACTAGATTGTCATGCTAGGTGTGTGTGAGTGTGAACTACGGAGAGAAGATGGACTCTGTGCCCTGACTTTTCACCTGCATTGCCTGCAAATAGACATTGCCTGCTACACCCCAGTGATAACTGCATCACGATTCTAGGCAAATCAATGATAATAACTAGACAGAAGGCATGAAGTGGTGAGGAGCTGAGAAAAAACAGACTTACCTAAGCAGGTTAAGTGTCAATTTGGATGTTTAAATAAGTGAGAAAACTATTTTGTATTTTAAATTTGACATCTTATTGAAAAGTATGTTAATAGGCTTTCACTAATAGGCTTGGGAAAATTATGTATGTCATGTTATTATAGAAAAACACGTATTTTTTCATTAAAATTTTCAAGCCCAAACCCAGTATTCTTTTCTCATTTATATGCCTACTCAAATATATAATTGTTTTGCTACGTGAGATACTATTCTGTTCCTGAGCCATAATTGCACTATTATTTCAAGCAGTTGAAGTGGTAATATATTTAGTTCATTGTGTCATTCACGTATCATTTACCTTTACATAAATGTTTTTAATTATTTCTATTCTTTTATTCATCCAATAAATTTTAGAAATACCTAGTCACAATTTAAAAATCCCATTAGTATTTGGTTTGAAACATTAAATATATATTTTTATATAACTATTACATAAATAATTAAAGTATTAGTCATTATGATAAAACTTTGAAGGAAAAGTAGGTGTGAGAGTGAAGTAAGAACTTATTTATAATTTCAAATGGAGGATGATATTTAAACTGATACTTAAAGGATGAATAACATGTAAATATTGATTTTTATTTTTATTTTGTAAGCAGACACTTTAGTGAATCTTATTTCCAGATATAATAGCTTGTTGATTGATTTCTCCAAGTTTGAAAGGCAGATGGTATGTCAATGGCAGATAATGGGAATTTTCATCTTTTCCAACATGAATTAGTAAAACTTCCAGGAAGTAACTGAATTGTCAGTAACAGTGGGCATCGATTTCTTACTCTTGCCCATATAAGATTAAGTCAGGTTGTCTCTCCATTAGTGAGCTACATCTTACATGATCGTATTTAATGCAAAGAGTGAATTCTGACCCCACATCACCTCGAAGTCTATTACTTTAAAGGTCTCATCTTGTTCAAGAAATATTTGAGTCACAATTTGGATTTAGGATTCTGTAAGTTCAGGAAATGTGTTCATTATTTAAAGATGAACTATTGCATACTTTTCTTGCTTTCATATTCCTAATGGTAAGTTAAACTTATTACTCAAAATGTTAAATACATATCAAAGGTTTATTTCCTATTGTACACTCTTCACAAAATTTTAACAACTAAATGAATGAAGGTGGTCATGTAATCTTGTACCCTGTCCTTTCTCCATATGTTTCATCTCGAAATATCTTCAGTAGCTGTATTTCACATTGTTTCTGATTTGGGACTCATTTAAAATCGCCAATTTAGGATATTAGTATTTGTTGTGTTAGGGAATATACAGGTTTATTAAAGAAAGTGGCATGCACAGAATAATTGTTATTATGAACAGTGGGAAATTTAGTATCTATGATCTACTGTATGAGTTAGTCATTTGTAAATGTAAACCTAACCTCATAGTTTTGGAACTGGGCTTCATAGTATCATATGGTTTGAAACAAATTGCATAAATTACATTCTTCAAGTATTTTTAATTACATTCAACTGGGTAAAATGTTTTGCTACAAATCTCTCCACTAAATATTTAGCCACACTGATTTCATGTTAGACGCCAGGAAGATGTGCATATGTATTGTGTTTGCATTATTTCATGGATGGTAGAATACAACAAATGTAATTCTCCAATTACTATTCTAATTCAAGTTATTACACAACATTGAGTCATAATTATATAATCTCAGCTTTTGTTATCAAAGTAAACAGAATTATTTATAGTAATGTGAGATAAGATTGACTTACACTGAATTTGCTACCCAGTATAGTTTGATTTAGCTATTAGAAGTGCAATTGCAAGCCAATATGTCAAGAGAAAATTGTGAGAAAGTTAATTTAAATTAATAAAAATTACTAATCTTTTCTGACAAACTATAATCATTAACAGTGCTCACTTATTATTAGCATATTAAATAACATTTTATGAAGTTACAGCCCTTCCATCATTGATAACAGGAATGACGCACTAATTTCTCTGCTTCAGGTAGAATATTCCTAAAAATACTGGGTCCAGCACAAATAATGCCCCTTTTAATTATAAAACCTTTTATTATAAAATCATAAGCATGTAACTCTCTAATATAACAATATCACACTCAAACACACCATATGCCATTTTAGGCGAAATGTTCAAATTGCTATCCATCTCACGGGAGAGACATTCACGTACCTACCAACCACACTCAAACAGGCATGACTTCTGCCGGACCCAGTATTGTGGGGAAAAAAACAGACCAAACAAAAAACCAAAACCAAACAAACAAAAAAACCTTTCACTGGCTATATCCTTTCAACTTAAAACACTACTCATCTTGTTTTACAAAGTTTATATCATAGCATATATACTATTTCCAATTTTTCTATGAGATAATTTAAAAATACTAATGAAAAAGACACATCAAATCTATTTTACACTAATGGTACTTGTAAACATTATGTACAACATGCTTTGTCTCTTAACAATTCTTGAAAAATAGAGGATGAGAGCCAGATTATCCAGTGGGCATTGCGGGAATGTTTTTGCATAAGTTCCGGAGAGGTTCTTTATCAAGCTTGAGTTCTGACCACTGAAGGCAGTGACTGTTTCACTAGCTTAGTATTTTTCTGTGATTTTAACAGCCTGTTTCATTTTGCCCTGTTCCCGCATTTCTGATCCTTGTGATTGCTTTCTTAAATAAATTTTCTAAACTCAAACCCTGTTTTGGAAGAAACTCTAACAAAATCCCATAGAAAAAAAATAAAACAAAACAAAATCCTAATGGTTTTTGTTACAGTTAAGAATACGCAATGGGGTACTATTTAGAAAATATATGTTTGGCCTTTCTTTTTTAGAAACTGGAAATCAGAATTAGAGTAGGGTTAGGATTAGTAGCATCTACCAATGTCCAGATACTCTTAACTTTATACAGATTTATATACCTCTCTACATAAAATATATGGAAAAAGAATAAAGATTATTTTCACTCTGAGATAAAAATTTAAAAGAAGATAAGGAAGTAGGAAGGAAAGAAAGAAGGAAGGAAGAAAATAAGTCAGGAAGGGAAGGAAGGAGGGAGGGAGGGGAAAGAGGACATAATGAGATGTCCATGTGTGTGTTTGCATAGAGAGATAGCCAGGGACAAAAAGGGACAGAGAAGTAACAAATAGAATTGTATTTTGGATTATTGGGATCTGCTGAAACATATCACTAAGTATATCAATATATTGTCAAAAAGTATAAAACTGAAAAAGTTGCCCATCATAAATAGCTATATCATGTATAGATTCATTCTGTAGAAAGCAGATTGTCAGTATGTTACAACAATTATAAAAGCATTCAGTTATTTTAAGGAGTTAATATAAATTGTGGAATATTTATAGTATAGTGTTTTCTGGCAGAGTTATATGCATGTACACATATTGTTAAACAATTATATGCTACCTCTCTATCTCCAAATATATACATTATTTATCTCCAAAAATATACATTATTACATACCTGGTTTGTGAAACCTTTTTACCTATAACAATTATAAGTATAAAGAATTGTATACTAACATAGCAATGTGAAACATTTATAAAATTAAAATATAAACAGACGTTAGGGAAAATATAGAAATGAATTAATTTATGTTTTGTTAATAGATTTTTTGAGACTTATATTTCATTATTTCCCACACTTTCAATGTGGTATCTTATATTAATTTATATTACATTATTTACAATAAAATATAAAGATTAGGTAGAATCAATATGTTTAAGGCTAACAGATACCAAGCATCATTTGTCAGATTTTTAACTTATCCCCATGATTTTCAACCAGTGTGCTTCAAGAATTTTTTTAAAAAAGCAATACTTGACTATGTAGTCAGAGCACTGGCTTCTTTCCCCTTTGATTGTCAAGTTAAAAAAAATGACAATAGCCAACACAATAATAGCCATCTGGTGTTAAATGAATCAAAGCAATACCTTTTTTTTTGTCAGATTGGAAAATAATATTTGTGGTGTACCTGCAGAATTTCAGTAATTAGTTTATGTGTGCCATGAGATGAATAGGATGAAAATTGTTTCTTTATCCTGATATTTAGTTCACATCCTTAAATTAACATTTGTTCATAATTCAAATTAACCACAATCCTAGTTTAATTTAGTATGAGTTTTCTTAGATTTCATTACTAGTATGCACGCAGTAATTCTCCACTTACATGTTTTAGAAGAAGGGACTGATTTTTGAATATAATAAAACATGAGCTTGGATCACTGATCTACTTTTCAAATATGTGTCATTTCAGTCATTCAAGTATGTACTATTCTTGATAGCCCATGTTATGGAGTGGAAACACTCATCCCCAAACTTCAGTGGATTCAGTGTTCATTTCTCTCACAAATTGCGTGTCTGACTTAAGAACTGTGGGCTATGGTTGAGAGGGTTCTTTAAGTCACCCAGGGACTCAGATAGATGGGTTCATTCTGATACCAGCACGTCAATATGTGACTTCAGAATACGCTTTGTCAGGGGGACAATAAAGCTTTGGAGTAGCATACAACTGTTACAGAACCAGCCCATGGTGTTGTGCAACAGCCCTGGGGTGCATTTGCCCAACACCAAGAAAAATGACCCCCAAGGCAAAAGTTCGTGAAAAGGGAAAGGGGTTGTTTATTTAAAGGTTATATGGATTTAGAATAATGGCAAATTTCTGCTGTTAAATCCTGTCCCCTTTAATTACAGCCACAAATAAATAGTCCTGCCTCACTCTTTCAAACCAGACCAGTTTCTGAACATGCCATTCAAAAGTACCATCTTTCAGAAACACAGAAGTCTGCTGCTCAGCATTCCCTGTCACTGTTCAGCTCCAAGCATCTCTCACGGGTCTGGGTAGCTGGGTACCTACCCGCAGCACCACCAGCTCTGCTGCCTTCTTCTCCAGGCAGATCTCCCAGGCAGAACCCCCACCTTGTGGCAGCTTGCCCTTAAGACCTCTCTGCAGACCTCATGGCTGACACCTTTCCTTTCAGACCTCCTGCTCCAATTTTAAATACTTAACCCTGAACTTCCTGTGTGATCTAATATTTGTTTTTCCCTATGGTGTGTTAGTGTCCATCATTTGTGTAAGCTCCCTGGAGTCTTTGATCCACTTTTGACTACCATCTTTAGTCAGGGCAAGAGTTCCTAGTGAAGCATGGGAATGTGGGGAGGACATCTCTCCCCAACCCCATCTCATAGCTCACGTAGGCACTGTATGAGCTTCCCTCCCCACCCAAGCTGCTTCATGAGTCACTCACTGCCCATGAGTCACTCACAGTCACGTACACAGTTCTGCCCTAGGGCATCTGTTTTCCTCCCATCCCCTCCCAGGGCAGCTTCCTTCTTCCCTTCGGGATGACACAGCTGTTAATCTGCCTTTGTTCAGCTGTGTGGACATTCCCCACCCACCCCCTCCTGTCTTTCCGCAGGATTTGCGGGGATGGCAAGCCTCCCCGCCGGACCCTCAGGGACTCATGCTCTGTGCCCCATCACATAGCCACTGTGCCTCTTATTTCATTGGCCCCAAAGGTCACAGGACAAATCTGCACTCGAACGCAAAAGGACTGGTTAATGTAGAATTTCAAATAGATTATTTAGCAATCATTATTTTTATTCATATTTTTCTTGCCAAATACTCCTTTGTTTATGTTTTTGTACATTATTGCTTTTAACATATACAATTAATCATACCCAAAAGATGTAAACTACAAACTCGTTTAGTCACTGAATCCAGCTGAAATACTAGAACATTTTGTTCTATACTGATTTCAAAAACAGGGGGCTGTGCCACTTAATCTGAAAAAAACTATGAATTAAAGAACAAATCATCTCTCCACCAATGTCCAATATTTAATGATAAAATAACATCTGCACTAAAGTCTCCTGATCATAAAAGGAGGAATGAAAGTCCCTCGTCAGTCAGAGGACGGCAGCATTTCTGAAATCCTGCTGAATGGGCATGGTGAATGGGCCCTCCAATCCCATGTTGGTGAATATTTATTGATTAATCCCCGATTCATTCAATAGGATTTGTTCCATTGTTTACTGTGGTTTTGTCCCTGCACCCAGGAAAATGCTTATTTTTCCTTATTCTTCATAGCTTCCCTTGAGAGAATGTGTCTGTTTTGGATGTGTTCAATTTTTTAACTTATGTCCAGTTAAAGGAATTTGGGGGAAGGTGCAAAAGTCTATGATATTAATAGCATTTTTTTATTATTGCTATTCCAGGTTTGTACTTGCTTTAGCAAAATAACTCTCTCAAAGCAGAGTACAATTTTTACCTGTTTAATATTGGACCATTGCATATTCCAGCAAATATTCAGACTTAATTTTCTTATTAAGATATAATTTTCATATCTGGTGTGTGTGCATATATACATATATATCTATTCTTCTAAACTCCACTTTTCAACTGTCTTTAAATTTGAATCTGACAAATTTAAAATTGTTTTTTTGGGCAAAAGTTATAGCCTGATTTTCTCTAAATCAGTAACTTCAATGTTAAGGTTTCACTGTCCTCCGTATCCTTAATTTGATCTTTGGCCCTAGGTACTTGAATCCTCAGAATTTTCAAAGTAAATATGAAGACTATAGTCTTATTTTTATCTTTGCCCAAATGCTGAGTTTTGATGGGACGCTGCTTCCCAAAGCCTTTATCAATAATCTCCTACTCTTTGAGTCTATTCTTAGCATCAAGGCCCAAAGTTCCAGAATGTTTTTACTTCCTCTCATTTCTGGTTTTCAAAAATCAAATTCTTTCCTTATTTTATCTCTTTCTGGTAATACTTGATAAGATCCCGTCAAAAACAACCCCAAACACTAATATTCTGTTTTTGACCTTTTGCCCTAGAGCTACAAAATAATTGGGCATGCAATCAGTCTCACCAGATTTTTCAGAGACCTGGTGTTATCATATGTCCTCCTGTTGCTTACCAGTGACATCTCTCCAGGCTCTGCTAATTGTTTTCTTCCCTCCCCACTGATAAGCGTGTCCCGTGTTTTCAATTTGTTGAGATGGCACTCTACTCCTGAAACCTCTGTCTGTGTTAGGCAGTGCCAGATCATGCTGCTGTATCAAAGAAACCCAAAGTATTAGTGGTTTAAAATAAATATATACTTTGCTTATTCTCCCTGTCCAGTTCAGGTCAGTGGTCGAGCTGGTTTCCACAAGTTACTCAAAGTCCAAGGCTATGTGAAGAGCTACTAACTGCTAATAACACCGTATCACTGAAAGCTTCAGCTATGCCATTGAAAAGGAAAGGCCGTCACACACTGACTTTTTCATGTTTTGTTGTTCACAGGTTGTTAAATGAAATGGAAGACAAACTTACTATTCCCCTTGGACAAAATTTTAGACAGGCTTCTTCCTGCTAGTTCTAGGCCTCTGACTTCATTTCTTAGAACATTTTAGAAAAAAATATGTAAATTATTTGTTTGCCTTCTTGAGATATAGATCTTTTTAAAAGCCTCTTAAAATGCAGTATTTTCTTTTTCAAGCACCTGGGGGCCATTCCTTTGAAATACAATACTAAGAGACTATAATGACCCTGTCTTTGTGGAGAGTTGGGGGTGGGGAAAGTAGGAGACTAATATACTCAACAGCCTTGTTCCAAGCCATAAAACTGCCTCTTGACTTTATTTTTGCTTTGGATCTAGCCAATTACCAAACATAGGTGGCATAAAATCCCTCCAGGTCTTAAAAATATTCCAGCTCTGTGTGTGTGTGTGTGTGTGTGTGTGGAGTTGAGCTCAGAATGAATCCTGGTTTTTCTGGTGTGTTGCAACAACTTATAATAAAGTCTTTGTTATTTATTTAACCTTGTCTGATGATTTTTTGCTTTGACAATGGGAATAAGAAATTATAAAGATGGAAAAAATCTAAGAACAAAAAATATTGAACAGCATAGTGAACAGCAATAATTCTTCTACCGAGTACCAGAGGGGCAACAAGTCTATACGTTTCGTACATTATGCCTACATGACACTGTCCAGAACAAAAATTTTAGAAATTTATAGCAAAAACAGTATATCCCTTATAAAGTGAGTTTACAGAGTCTTCATTCATGTGTGCTAAACCCAGGAAAAGAATCGCAATCTCAGAAAACAAGCAAACAAACAAACATATCCACACAACAAAACGAAGCCATTTAGACAGGCCTATGGAATTACTTAAATGTCCTTTTTTTAAAGATAAATTGTGCTTCCTCATTTTCACCACCCCACATTGTCACAACAGTTTCCTCTGCACATGTCTCCGGTGACTTCAGCATCTCTACAGAAAGCGTTACAACCTCTTGCTACTTGGACTCCATGAGTAGCTCACCTCTGACTCAGGTGCACTCCATTTCAGGGAATCACAAGCATGCTAACAACTTGGGCACACAGCCCAGTTAAATATGCTTAAGTAATAAAACGACAAGAAACAAGAAGGAATATAAGTTAAATTTTAGACCTGGATCAGCACCAAAGTATATTTGATTCAGCAACTCAATGATCCTCTGTGTTTTTCATAGCATCATCATCCTGAGGCTCATTCTCCCTTCACATGATGGCTCAGTCACTCCATATGCTCACTCGCCCAGTACCATGGAGAGGCAAAAGTGACTTCTGCATTATTCCAAACATACAAGGGGATGCAATTACAATACAACCCCCCACACACACACTTTTGCATTCCTGGAAGACTTCTGCCAATATCGTCTCTTATCTCCTTATAAGTAATTCATCACTCATTTTTGGTAGCCATTGCCATAGAGAATATATTATGCTAAATAAATTAAGCTTTTATATCTGTTTTGCTTAGAAATCTTCCACTAGAAAACCTTGACTTCAGTATTTCTGTACTTTCCTAAAGAATGATAATGAGTGTTACTTTATCTGATTACTAATTATTTATTCAATTTGAAATAATTAATTCAAATTGCAGCCATTCTAACACATTTCAGTGTTTTCTTTTTTATCTCCAACTTCTGTTCTTTAACCACTCTTTTCTCTCATGCCTAAAGCATCTGTATCTTTGCTTTTCCACATCCATTTACTCATTCATTCAATACATGTAAAATTCTGTCTTCTCTGAATTATGCTTTGTTTCTACTTTTTATAAAACTGTACTCATCCATAATTAAAATTGTATACTTGTTCTAACAAACATAGAAAATACGATACTTTATTTACTTGTTTTTAATCCATGGATTGCAAAGTAACCTTTTTAAAGAAGTACAGAGTCAAGGCATTTTTACCAACTATAAATCCTACCAAGTAGCACTATTTTTTTAGTTTTCTTTGATGCCATTTTGTAAAATGAAATTTTGTCTTTATAAATTTACCATCACCAACCCAATGCAGTCTTTATAAGTTTCAATCCTGTTTGTTTTTCTTGTTTGTTCATTTTTTGCTTTCAGTTTTATATCCCACATGATTGAAATCATATGTTTCATAACTTTTTCTGCCTGACTTATTTCCCTTAGCATATTCTCAAGCTCCATCCATGTTGTTGCAAATAGCAGTATTTTGTCTTTTCCTATGGTTGAATAGTATTCCATTGCATATATGTATCACATCTTCTTTATCCGATTATCTATCAAAGGACACTTTTGTTATTTCCATGTTTTGGCCTCTGTGAATATTGCTGCAATGAACATAGGGTTGTGAGTGTCTTTGCAAATATATGTTTTCAAATTTTGAGGGTAGAGACCCAGAAGTTTGCTGGGTCATATGGTAACTCTATTCTTAATTTTTGGAGAAGCGTTCACTCTTTTTCATAGTGGTTGTACCAGTCTACATTCCCACCAGCAGTGAATGAGGGTTCCTTTTTCTCCACAACCTCTCCCACACTTGTTCTCACTTGTCTCATTGATAACAGCCATTCTGACAGTCATGAGATGGTATCTCATTGCCGTTTTGACTTTCATTTCCCTAATAGCTAGCGAAGTTGACTATCTTTCTATATATCTGTTGGCTATTTGTATGTCTTCTTGGGAGAAGGGTCTGTTCAGGTCCTCTGCCCATTTTTAATTGGATTGTTTGCTTTGTGTTGAGTTGTGTGAGCTCTTTTTATATTTTGGATATTATCTCTTTGTTGGAGTGTTGTTTACAAATATCTTCTCTCATTTGGTTGGTTGCCTTTTGTTTTGTTGGTGGTTTCTTTTAATGTGCAGGAGTTTTTTAGTTTGATATAGTCACTTTGTTAAAATCATTCCTAGGTGTTTTATTTGTTTTGCTGCTATTGAAAATGGACTTGTTTTTCTGTTTCTTTTACTGATATTTCATTGTTAGTATACAGAAATGCAGTGAATTTTTATACATTGATTTTAACACTTTTCTTTTGTAATAAACATTTTCAGCAGCAATAGCAATGACTTAAAATAAATGAAATATATTTTATGAAAAGATAAGTTCTGCATATTCTTTTCACCAAAAAAAGTTGATGTGAATTGCTGACTTCTACAAAAAGGTTATTAACTTTTACTATTTACCAATTGGACAACAGTGAAAACTACAGAAGTCACAAATGATGACTCTTATGAGGACTCTTCAAAATCTTCTTTAAATTTTGAAATTATTTGAGGAAGATAGTAACCATAATGTATAATTAACAGAGTGAACCATAGAATATGAATTCAAATATGACTCTGTGAAGCATGACCTCATTTAGATCAGAAGACTTTCTCTAAAAGAGATTGTGCAATGTAGTTCTCATCCATGTTGTGGGAGAGTTTCACAGCTTTCTTTTAAATCACTGGTAATTTATTTTCCTGTACTGTTTATTCTGTTCTAATATACATTTAGATTATGTTTTCGACGTATTGATTGCTTTTCAAACATTGTTGAAACAGGCAGTCCCTATGAGTATTTCTTGCACAGTCATTCTTATTATTTTGTTGTCTGCTAATGATGATGTTGATATTTGTGTAAAATATTAGCTATTAAATATAAAATATCTTTCTCTCTGGGCTTTATTTTTAGTACTTTTTATGATTATTGCATTTATTCCTGCAAGAAAAGTATGATTGAATTTCATATTCATTAGAATCATTGCTTGACTTAAGTTTCATATCATTTGCTTCATTTCAAATTGGGTCCTTCTCTCCAGCACAGAACTTGGAACATAGTGACACACAGTAAATATTTATTAAATGAATAGATGGATGGATGAATAAATAAATAAAGATGATGTTTCAAGGCCAAATTCTTTATTTTATTGGTCTATTAATATTACTGAAAGAAATTAAATCCAAATTACTTTTGAGCTATTCATTTTCTTATTGATATGATCTAGCCTGCAGCAGTACAAGCATTCTTGTATGAAATACGCATTTTAACATTTCTAAATTTGTTTTATAATTTTTGTTGGTTTAATTTTTAATTGTATATCTGTTCATGAATAAAGCAAAATGCTTTACAAAGTTTTCAATATTTTAGTGTGGTTTAATCTCTTTCTCATTTTTTATAAATATGAATATTATTGAGAAAGTAAATGCGTTCATCCATTCATTCATTAATGCAGATATTCAAAAATATTCATTATAGGGTGTATATGTAAATCATTGGAAAGCACGAAAACACTTGTTGAACACAAACTTGTGTTTTATTTGAGACAAAGTAGAATAAAATAATTTCTGGTAAAGCTAAGTGACTTCCAGAACCTAAAATATGCTTAGAGGGTAAATAAATCATAATTTAGGGTAGCTAGAAAATAAAGCTTCTTGAATTAAGGGGCATTTAATCTGGAATGGAATAATAAGAAAAAAATCAATCATAATTAAAGAAGCAGAGTAGAGAGTTAAGCAAAAAATTCTTAAACAGACAGGACACACCATTGGAATGTTTGAGGGATAGTATATTGCCCACTCTGATTTCTGTTTGAAGAATTAATTATAGGAGGAAGATATGAAGTTGAGAGAAACATTAGGATGCTATTGCAATCATTCTATCAAAAGAAAATGGTGATTGGCTATGGCTCATAGCTGAATTAATGGTGATACCTAACAACATTTGGTATATATTTCAAAAATACAGCAAACAGAATCAGCTGAGAGATTGAATGGGAAAAGAAACAGAATTTAGAAATCAAATATGACTTCAAAAATTTTAATATGAGCAATTGATGGAGATAAGATGTGGCTCCAAAAACATATAATTTATTTCCTTTCTTCCTCCTTTTTTCCTTGGTCTTTCTTTTCTGAGTATGTGAGAGTTGGTAAATGGTGAGTCTGTGCTTACTGAGGAGCAAAACTGTACGTTTCTAGAGTGCTGCATTAAGTGTATAAAAGATATTGCCTTCCAGTTTTCTTGTGAGGTTGGCCCTTGATATATACAGTGATATTTTTTTCCTCAAAAAGTCTGGAATGGATTCAGGTAAGTCAGTAAATTTCATCTAGAAAATACTTTTAGTACATGTGTAAATATTTCCTCAAAGAAGTATTACTTTGGAGTATATGGAAATATATGAAGAAACTCCTTTCATCTTGTCATAAATTCAACTCTACTCTTATTTTCACTTGTCCTATATTAGTATCCACATTCTAAGTTTCTTGACTTACCAATGTGTATTTTTCTCATTTCAGATGATACAAATGAGGAAATGATTTCTCAAACACAAGGAAGAATTTTCTCATAATTTTAGCTTAATTTATAATACCTAGACTTCAGATATGCTGTTAATTAAGAGAAATTGTATTCTCTTGTAGAATGTTTTAATGTTTTCTATTCTTTATATTTTCTTTAATTGACAGCATACAGAAACATAAATTAAATATAAGAAGGCAAATATATGCATATGCCTTTATATACATGGGTGGGCAAAAGTAGGTTAACACTGTGACCTTATGGCATTCTTTTGAGTTAATAAAGATATTGTAATAGCCATCACCTGCATTTTTCCATACGAACAACTGCAAGCCTATTTTTATCCACTCCTGTCTATATGATCTGGAACATACCTACCAATAATTAAATTATGTACAAAAATAAAAATGCTTAATCTATAAGCATTCCTTATCTCTATTAACTTCTTTGGTGAGAACTCTGCAAGCTTTCTAATCATGTATATTATTATGTACATTATAGTAATGTATATTTCCCACATCATGTCATACTCCCAATAATAAAGATTTTAGTATTTTAATGTTGCATTTTGGTATTACATATTTAAATAGGACATAATTTCAACTTTATATCTAAGAAGTATAATGTTAGAATATGTAAGAATTGATTAATTTTTACCTCAGAAAACATGGACTAGAAATTCTGTGCTTGTATAAATAGTGTTAATGATATAGCAATGAAAGAAAAATACCAGAGAATATTCATGAGGTGATTGCTAAAGAGAACTTTTTTTAAGTTAACCAATTTTAATATTGATATTGTTAGCAACAAATAAATTAATACTATTCTCACTGAACTTATTCTGAATCTTAATTTTTTTGACTTTGAGATTGATTATATAAAGCTAGACTAGAAAAATTAAAAAAGATAAAAGCTCAAAGGAGCTGAGTTTTATTCCCTAACTTTTTAAAGTCTCAGTAAGTTGGATTGTCCATTCTATTATTTTGAAGATACTTTCCCCATGGCTTTATGTAAAAAGCATTAATATGATATAAACTGAGCACTGATAGCCTCATGCTTGAATAAGTGATAAGGAGTATCTGGGCTTGAGTTTCAGAAAATCCTTTAATGAGCTACATGGATATATACACACACAGCACCACCTAAAACCCACAAACAAATAAACAACAAGCAAATAGAAAAACAAAACGAGGATAAACTAGTGAAGTGCAAAAGTTGATTCAACCAATGGAATTGAATATCAAGAGGGAATTACACATTTGTTTCTAATAATTTTGTAAATAGCCTGATGATATATCAAATGCTAGATTTAGGTTTATCTGTCATTATTTTATTCTTTTAGAACATTTTATTTATTTATTTTTAGAGGGAGGAAGGGAGGGGAAAAAGAGAAACATCAATGTGTGGTTGCCTCTCATGCGCCCCTCCTGGGGATCTGCTGCACAACCCTGCATGCACCTTGACTGGGAATCGAACCAGCAACCCTTTGGTTCACAGGCCAGTGCTTAAACCACTGAGCAACACAATCCAGGCTCTATGTCACTTTTTAAAATGTAGATGTTCATCACTTTCTTTTATGATAATTTCTAATTCATATTTCTCTAAGAAATACCTATTTCCTCCAGATTTCTTCATTAATTAGAGTAGGATATGGAATATTTCTTCTATAATTCTTAAAATTAGTGTTCTGTCAGTTTTTATTTTCAGTTTCTCACTTCTGATATTATTAAGTGTGACTTTTCCCTGACACTTATTTTCTTTATTAGACTTTCCAGAAGTTCATTCATTTTGTGTCTTCAAAACATAAAATACTCAGTTTTTCAATTATAATCTCTTAGTTCTATCTTCAAATTTTATTAACTACCTCTTTTCAGTTCTTGATAACATTTAATTTAATTATTTTAGCTTTATAAGTAAGTTTGCCTAAATTGGTCCCATCTTCATAAATTTTACTATGTAAAGTTCAATGTCATTCATTATTTTTTAATATTCTCTAAGTATAATTTTAATTCCTAAGATAAACTTTTAAAAATTTAAAGTAATCCATTGAATATATTTTTCACTTTCTACTGTTAAAACATATTTTCAGTGCTTTTCTTTTAATTTGTTGGTTGGTTGATTGGTGGATCCAGTAGCACGACTATACTAAAATTCATTTGTAAAGAACTGTGACTATCACTTGGCTAATAATGAAAATTAGCCTGACAAACATTCATAGATTTTGCCCAAAACACAAAATCCTTGGGTCAAAAGCAAAAGGAATCTTCCAGAAAAGCAGGCAGTATGAGCAGCCTATTTGTTAACATTCACTCCCCTTGTCACCAAGCCCAAATGAGTCACACAGGTGGGTCAAGATAGACACCTGCCTCTGCAGTTGGTTACATCCCATTGCAAAGGTTGTATGTGTATGAATGTGTGTGTGGATACAGATGTAGGTGCATAGATAGGTGTCTTTGGTCAGAGTGAAATTTCAGAATTTATTTCACATTTCTAACACTATAAAAAGTTCCTATTTGCATTTTAAAGTGTTTTTTATTGGAAATATAGTTTGGGTAATAAATATTTGATAAAATTGTGTAAATGTGTAATCAGATATACTATACATGTGGATTTTAACACAATGAAATGTTCTCTATGGCATTTCATGTAAGAATAATACATTATTGTTACTTTATAAGAATACTGGCAACGTGACTTTATAAGACTTAACTATCTACCTGGTTGACTCTGGTACCGATCTCCCATATCGGGAAGGCTTTGCTTGTACAGGCAGATCACCAGGGAACTGGCTGAGGTACCTGTGACGTTCTCCAGGACGTAGAGGTGGGCTCAGGATGCGGCAGAGGAATGACGTGTGCCTTTCAGCTCAGGGGCCTACAGGATGTTTTGGGGAGCAGTGGGAACAGATATAGAAAAACAAATCAGAGGTTTGCTATATTGTTAAGTGAGCCACTCTCCTCCCTACCTTCTCACAGAAATGATATTTTAAAAAAATTTAAATATTGAAAGGCTCAAGCTTTAAGAGTCTCTTGGCAATTTCAGCCAAAAATATTTACTCTCTTCCTTTATTTTCTGATTTTCTGACTAAATATACACACACACTCTTTCCCTACTTCCTCCTTCGTCCTTTCTAGGTTTATTTCACAAGACAAAAAAATGTTAATTTAATCATTTGAGTACTTCTCACGACTAGGCTCATGTTAGTGTCTCAAATAAAAAATATTTTTATTGTGTATTGATAACTGTAAACTGTCACAAATATCCTAGAGAGTTTGTTTAAATTGTCTTTCCTAGCGGAGCCCTTCAATACGTTATCCCACCTTCTAGGGAGGGACAGCTCCCGCTCACAGCCTTTCTAGTGTCTGTACTTGAATGTTTAACTTTTAAAGTTTAGTGTTTGCTTTGTTTAGTTACCATCGATCTTTTGTCCGAATTTTCTCACGGATAACTACATGATGGATATGTGGCAAAACTCTTCAGGACAAAGAAATAGATGAGGAAAAACATTTTTTCTCATACCTGTTCTTCATTTAAGTTTGTTGGCTTTTATAATAGCTGTTCTTGTAATATTTTAAAATGGATTTTGAAATTAAGTTTGTTTAGGGTGAAATTTTGTCTCTAATAATGCTCCTCATGTGTATGTTGGGAAGTCATTCAACTCTATCTCAGCTTTTTTGTCTGTTAAATGAAGTTCATAATAATAATATTTAACTCAGCTAAGAGGATTAAATAGTCTATAAATAATAATTATAATTACTAGAAATTCTCAATAGTAAGCTAAATGAAAAAATATTCTTTTAGCTTTTGTGCTTTAATTAAAACTAAATTGTATTAGTTATAAAAATTACTTGTAAACATCTCTTCAGCTCATACATATACAAAACATATTTGTACGTTACCATGCCCATATTATTATACTTTTGTGATCTTGGGTATTTACAAAAAATTGAATTTTTTCCTCTAACTTTATTTTCAAATTATGAAAATATATTGATTTAGAAATCCTTATTAAATGACTAATGTATCTATCTAATTAATCTAATCTAATCTATTAATGTATCTATTAATGCTTCAAAATTTATATAGCCAATCAATTTTTATCTTGATAATATTTCTACATCTGAGAGAAGAAATACTTTAGATTAATTAAAAGAAATCCTGCAATACTTTCTCAGCCTTAAAGCTTGCTAATTTCATTTTTGTGTAGTTGAGAGGATTATGTATCAGGTTCAGAATTATAATTTAAAACACTAAAGATGTTTATTTCTTGAATAGGCAAAACTACAGAAAAATATAAAAGTGTTATCAAGAAAATTAAGATTACAGTTACCCGATGGTGCAGCAACCCCTCTTCTGGGTATCTACCTGAAAAATTTGAAAACATTTGTTCACAAAATATATGCTCTGCTTTGTTCATTGCTGCATAATTCACAGTGACCAAGACATGGAAACCACCAAAGATTCCTTCGACAGGTGATTGGATAGAGAAGCTTAATATACACATGTAGTGGAATACTACACAGCCGTAAGAAAAGACAAAATACTCCCATTTGCAATATGGATGGACCTTGAGTCCATCATGCTAAGCAAAATAAACCAGACAGAGAAAGTTAAGAATCATATGACTTCACTCACATGTGGGATATAAAACTGACAGTTACAAATGAACATCTAAGAAATGCAAACAAATAAAAACTCATAAACACAGTCAGCAGTATGGTGGTTACCAGAGAGAAGGTGTTGGCGGGGGCAGTAAATGGCAAAGGAGGTCAAATACACGGTGATGGAAGATGATCTGAATTTGAGTGATGGGCACACAACACAATATACAGACCATGTATCATAGAAATCTGAACTTATAATCTACACAATTTTATTAACCAATGTCACCCGTATAAATGTAATAAAAATAAATAATACAAAAAAGTTATGATTTTTCAGTTTGATGTCAAAGAAGAACTGACTGTAAATAAACAGAAAATGAAGTATTTACCTTTTCTTACTTGCCATTAAGAAATTATTTTTTAAATAAATACAATTTCTATCCTATTTAGGTCCTTTGTCTATTTTTAAATTGAATTGTTTATTTTTTTTTGAGTTGAGTTTTGTAAGTTCTTTATAAAATTTGGATATTAACCCCTTACTAGATGTATCAGCAAATATGTCCTTTCATTCTGTGAGTGGCCTTTTTGTTTTATTGATGGTCTCCTTTGCTGTGCAAAAACTTTTTAGTTTGATATAGTCCCATTTGTTTATTTTTTCTTTTGTTTCCTTTTTCTGTGGAGATATATCAGATTAAATATTGCTACTGGCAATATCAGAGATTTTACTGCCTATCTTTTCAACATACAGATGGCCGACAGACATATGAAAAGATGCTCAATGTCACTAATCACTAGAGAAATGCAAATTCAAACCACAATGAGATATCATCTCACACTTGTCAGAATAGCTGTCATCAAAAATCAACAAACAAGTGCTGGCATGGATCTGGAGAAAAAAGAACGCCTTTTCACTGTTGATGGGAATGTAGACTGGCATAAGCACTGTGGAGAGCAATATGGAGATACCTCAAAATATTAAAAATGGATCTGCCTTTTAACCCAGTGATCCTAATTCGGGGAATATATCCAAAGAAACCTGAAACACTAACTCAAAAGAACATAAGCACCCCTAAGTTCATTGCAGCATTATTTACAATCGCCAAGATACGGAAGCAGCCCAAGTGTCCATCAGTAGATGATGAGTAGATAAAACAACTGTGGGACATTTACACAATGGAATACTACTAGCTCTAAAAAGAAGAAAATGATACCTTTTGCAACAGTGTGGATGAACCTGGAGAGCATTATGTTGAGTGAAATAAGCCAGTCAGAGAAATACAAATAGCATATGATTTCAATCATATGTAGTATTTAGTGAACAAAATGAACTAACAAGCAAAGTAGAGACAGACCCATAGATAGAGAGCAGGATGACAGGTCTGGGGGGTGGCGGGTGATAGGGGGCAGAGGGATTGAGCACAAAGGAGCAGAGACTCATGGGCATGGACAACAGGGTAGTGATTGGGGGGTAGAGCATATAAGAGAGCTAAATGGTAATGCAAAAATACAATGAAATTTAAAAAATAGCAAATAAAACAGGGCAAAATACTTTCTGTAACTAACTAAACTTACGGTAGAATCTAAAACTTAGTTAATTGTATTTCTAGATTTTAGATATAATACTTTTAAGCAAAGCAGGGTTTTAAAGATTAATAGGTTTTATTTTAACATTTTTATCACTACTATATATTCTGAAATAACCTTGTAATATTCAACTACGTACATGGACATCAAAATGAAGTAATGTATTTCGATATTGTTTGCCCAATAAATACCTTAGATAAAAAAATCCAGTCAATTGCAAATTAGTTCATTACTGGGAATATGCAGCTCTCCTCAGGATTCCATATTATTTGGTCATTTGAAGGTAATTACAAAACAACTTTATGCAATATGAATTGTGGCCTCATTAAACTGGCCTCTAGGCAGCCACAGTGCTGATTCTGGATAAGCTGCATTTTCTCTAATTCCCCCAATACTACTATGTTCCTCTCAGCTTTGCTGATTTCATGTGTTTCCTGCCAACTTAAACTTTTCATATTTTTTAATATGACTCAGTGCTGGAATAAACTCTTTCATAGAAATAATTCAGCAAGGTCTCCTTTGAAAAATGGTGAAACATTTGTGATGCTGGTAAAATTAACCGTCAGGAATAAAATGTATACACTTTATGGACATAGAATAAGGTTACAATGAAAACTTACTTGCTCTGTTTTGCTCAAGTATCATTTTAAACTCAAAGAAATGCATACATTCATATCTGAAATGAATTTAAAGAGAGTTTTTAATGGAAGTTAATAATAGTTTAGCTATTTCTAATTTTGTTTTTTTTTATTTCTTTGGTGTTTAGATAACATTGGTTTATAGCATTCTATAAGTTGCAGGTGTGCAACGCTATAATCAGCACCTGTACACCCTACATTGTGCTCACCACCGCAATTCCTGTTTCCATCCGCCACCATATGGTTGGCCATCCCATGTCTTTATCCATTCAGCCCTCCCTCTGCTACACTTCCCCTCTGATAACGGCTGACCTGCTGTCTGCCTCTGTGACATTACTCTTGTTTTGTTTTGCATATTCTTGTTCTGTTTTTATATTCCACATACAAGTTAAATCATATGCTGTCTTTTTTAAGCAGAGTAAATTAGTATTTACTTAAAGAAGACTAGTGTCACAAAAAGTATGTGAACAGTGGTGGAATTAATAATGAGTATTTTAAAATAATTTATCTATTTCCAGGAATATATGGTGGTTAGAGTGCACTAACAGTTGTGAGTTCATGTTAATTCATAATTAATACATAGTTAATACAATGTTTATGTCAGGCTTTAAGAATGTATGACAGTGTCATGATACATAATTATTCTGGTTCTATTTTTAATTATTAAACAGTCTAAAGATTAACAACATATTAAGAGCCATGTCCTTCTATTCACATTTTAGAGTTTATATATTATTGTAATTGATTTAAAATATTTTTAATATAATAAAACATTAAGAGTTTTAAACACACTTTGGCCTTCTTTCCACCAAGAACACCATGTTTCTGAATTTACTCCATGTTCTTGCCCAAAAATAACCACATAAATTATAAAAATACATACAAGCATGTATGTTTGCATGCACACACATAAACACAAATACATGCACATCCAGATCACATGTATTAAAAATTGGGAGAAAGAACTCAAAAAAACAAAACCCACAGGGTATGATCAATTCCTTCCCAGTGGGGAGGGGATGGCACATAGCATTGTCTAGGGTTGAACCTGAAAAATGCAGTAGCTATTTGCCAGTTCCCTTCAGGGGAAGAAGGAAGGAGGGATGAAGTGTATTGAAGGGAAAGGGAGAAGCATAAACAAAGTCCAAGAGTACATAAAGAATGACCAATATAGAAAACTGAAGATATCTGAGCATCGCAATAAGAAGTGTGTGTGTCAGGCGTAAGAGTTGAGGCTGGAGTGTGACATGGCCCACATTGAATACTAATAAATAATTGCTAAAATCACCATGGTTACTCCTGCAGGAACATGAATGTAATTATTATAATGAATAGCAGTTTAAATACCCATCTTTTGATGTCATTCAATATGTATCTTTTAGTACTCTATGGAAAAACACCATATAATATCTTCTGTTATACATTAATATGAAAAAGATATATTGTAAAGCATGTTATAATATAACACAATGTAAAATTGAATTTTAAGGACTGGTAAGCATTTCTATTTAAAGTGACTTCTGGGAGTTAAACATCCTATGTTTAAAAATGATCTCAAATTATCAAATATGCTCTTGACCATTTTTTCAGTCTTATATTAACCTCATTCTTCAAAATTCCATTTTAATCAGTGATATATATATACTAAACTTTACCATCACCCCCACCATTGTGAAATAGGTAGGTTTCTTTCTAAAGAATCTCATGTATAAATTTAGTCTTCAAAGGAAATAGTCCATTGCTGGAATATATTTATTTATACTATTGAAAGTTATCCAAGATGTTAAGGGCCAATTTATTAAATTGGTTTTCACAGAATTCATGGAAGCTATAATCCTCATTTATTTGATATCAAAAAGTGTCCCTCTTTGGTAATTATTAGGAGGTTAATTACAGCCACAGTCAGCAAATCAGCAGCATGGCAATGAAGCAATTTAGTATCTGAATTTTTAAAAAAAGCACAAATATATTTTATGGTTATATATGCTGATCTCTGTAGAGTTTATCATCTTGCAAAGTGATTTGGATATTTTAATTGAAACAATCCTAATTTCTTCCTACAGTTCTATTTATAAGCAGGCATTAGGAATAGAAAAATATTGTAAAATATTCTCTTTCTAAATGTAGATGACTTGGAGATAGGGACAGATTTTTAGATACAGGTGTATATCAATTAAAATATTTAGGAACTGAATTAAACAACAGTAAAAACATTTAGGATTGGGTATAAATTTGAAGTTTTCTAGCATGCTATATATAAATAAGATATAAATATATGGACATTTTCAATTTTATAAGAAACCTTGAATTGTTATGCTGTATGTGACAGAGCATTTTGCAATTTCCAATGGCTATTTTCTTGTGTTAAAAATTAAAGTTCCTAAATCTTCATGCTTAAAATATAAATTTGTTCCATTTTTAATTGTTTGTGTTAGGTCCCTGGTGGTTTTAAAGTAATATAAGGGAAATTAAAAAAATATCTATGATATAAAGATGCAAGATCTAAACAAAGTCTTCATTGTATAAAGCACTTTGGGAGAAAGCAGAGATAGAGAACTTTTTGCATGCTGTCTTTCCCAGGACCTTTTTCCAATACTGAGGCTTATGAAATTCCCAGATATTTTTCAAGTTTCCTCCTTAGTTTTTCTCTGTATCTTTTTTTTCTCACAACCTTGAACTTCTTGGGGCATCTTCTAAAAACTTAGTTATAATGACAGTGACTTACACTTATCAAACATTTCTTAGGTGTCAGAACTTCTTACTTATTAACTTATTTCATCCTTGCCACAACCTCCCAAATGGGAAATATGTTATTATCTTCATTTTTTGCACTAACGTAATTGAAGAACAAAAGAAAAGTTAATTACATTTCGTACAGTCATAAAGCTAGTAGGAGAGCAGGTTATGAAGGGAGACCATCTGGCTCTAATCAATACTGTCTTCTTCCACAAGCCAGAAGCAAGAGAATGAGGTGATTTTTGCACAGTCCATGTATGTAAGCCAAAATGGACAGTCACAACCCCTTGCCTCTTAAAGAGAAACACATTTATTTGAGTAACAGTATGGAGGGAAATAAAGCTGTGCCTATTTCATTTTTTCCAGGCAAGGATACTTATATTTTGGGTGTTCTTACAATAAATGCAAGGGTAGTAGTTGATACAAGGAAAGGCAAATAGGGATGGTCAATATTTTAACCAACTTCCAAGGTTCATCACCACTTTTGTAAACACCTTTAAACAGCAAACTTGCTAAACAAACACAGTTTCAACATAAATTTCTGAGCATTGCCAAGGCACTCATACTTCTAAGTAGGTCTCTGGTCATAACTCCCATTCATAGAAAAAATACGGAGTTAACACCGTGTGGATGATAACATATATGTAGGTGCTGGCTTGTCCTAGAAATAAACAAAAACAGAAGCAAGAATGCTTCAGCTGGATTAGGCAAATCCCAATTGCTCATTTCGGAGTAGGGATTGGTGAGGGAAGGAGAAAGCAGTAGAAACCTACCTCACTGCATCATGTGGTCACTGAATAATCAATAGCAAAGATTTAGCCACCACAGGAGTATGTAAGCATTAGATTTTTTGCAGATCTTTTCTTCTAATTCTCTATCAAACCTTCAAGTTCAGGTGCTTCATTAAGAAATAGACACAATTCATTCAGTTCTTTCTCATTTTGAGTTTTGAAAATAAACTCAAAGGAAAATATTTCATTTCAACATACAAAAATTTTGAAAATATATAATGAAAATATTTCAACATATAAAAAAAGAGGAGACTACTCATTACTCAACTTCAACAATCATTATTACATGGACAGGGTTTTTTCAGTATACCTATATCTCCTTTCCCCTGAATTATTTCAAACTAAGTACAGACAACATGTCATTTCTTCTGTGTTTTATTATGTGTTTCTAAAAGATAAAGGCATTTTAAAGGACAAATATCATTACCATATCAAAATTAACCAACCATCTCTTTATCTCACAGAATACCCAATTAACCTTTGTATTTATCCAATTGTCTCATAAATATTCTGTTATGTGTTTGGCTTGATTTGACCACTTGCTTCAACTAGGATCCAAATAAGATCCATATATTGCAATCTATTAACGTGCATCTTAATTTTCTCTCAATATTTAGTTTCTGCCTATTCCACCTTACTCTTCCTGCAGTGTTTGTTATTGTTGCTTAAAGAAATTAGATTCTTTGTCGTGCTTTCTTCATGATCTGAATCTTGCTAATTGTAAACTTATGATGCTTTTTCACATATCGTTCTGTCCCTTTTGGTACTTGGAAGTAAATTGAAAGTTAGATCGAGAGGTTTCGTCAGATTCTATTTCCATTTTGTTTGATAGAAGTGAGAGTGTGCACTTCCACTAGGAGGTACGTATCTAAGTATAACTCTTTTTGCTGTATCAACCATTCATGGATGATCATTGCCTACATGTATTAACTCATTAGAAGTTGCAAACTATTTATATTCTATCTTTCATTTTGTCACTCTATCTAAGGATATTTCTATAAAAGAAACATCAATTCGTTAACTACTAGAGTATTTTGATTTTCCTCAGTTGAGCTGTGGTATGAGTGCCCCGGGACATCACCTATGGGTCATGAGTAATAGTGCCTAGTAATATTAGCACCCTGTATTGTTTGTGTTGTGACCTTCTGACTAGATCCCAAACTGTTTTCCTTTCAACAAGTCTGTTAGCTATTGTTATATCTTGTAACAAGTGTTGATTCTGGTTAAACAAACTATAATGGCTTGCATTACCATGAACTCGGACTGATAGAAGTTGGCACCAGAAGTGGTTTACAGAAGGTACAAGACCCTCATGAAATAATATTCTGGTATATTTTATATTTTTGTGAATTTGAAGAGTTTAAGGATTCAGCTAGCATTAAAAGATGAGAATTTAGTTGAGTCAAGCAAGCATTGTGGGGCAAGGAGTGTTTAAATTAATGCCTCTTTGTGCTTGCCTAACACGAGATATTGGACCGCTGAGAAGGTTCTTACAAAGAACAGTGTGAGACACAGGGAGAATATCATGGTTTACGATGCATTGGTTTGTGTAATAGCTAGAGAGTTTAAATAAATAAAGAAGTACAGAGTCCCAAACATTTGATTCAAAGCGTGGTCTGATAACCAGTAACGTTTTCTGACTGGACACAGATGCTATGTCTTAGTTTCTAAAGGGCTGAGTTACCCAGAATTTAGTGATTAAACTTCCAAGTTTTCATTTAAATTCTTAGACATGTCAACATTTAAAAATGAAAGCTAATGTATTTCCTAGGGAGAGAGAGGTACTCTGAGAATTGAAAGGAGAGCACACGGGGGAGTCGATGAATCAGATGACTCCCATGCCCCAACTCTCTATCACCCTCCTTCCCACCACTTCAGCACCCCCACTTGTTGCAGCAGTGCTGGCCTTGCTTAATCTGGCGGCAGACTTCCCAAGGGAAAGCTTATCTTCTCATTCTTTAGTCAGTCTCAAACCCCTTTGTCTCACAGCATTCCCCAAAATCTGTAAGTGGACTCATATCCCAGTATATTCTGTAGTAGTGGAATACACATAAATTTTTGCATGATTTTGCAAATTTTGGATGATGTTTAGAATAGATTCTGAGGATGTTAACCCATGGAAGCTAGAATATAATTTTATAGCAAGAGAATATAGCAATATGGATAAACTTGTTAGAGTTCACAGTTTAATGTGCTTGCTCTTGCACCTCAGAGAGATTCTTCTTGGTTATTGATCTGGTGGTCTGTAACCAGAAATCTCAAAGCTCTAACATGCTCATTCATTCAATAAATGAAGTTGAGATGCTCAGAATTCCTTGATATGATATGGAGAAAGAGTTGAGGAAAAAAATTTAGAAAAGAAGAATAATGGAGTGTATTGTGTTGATTCATTTGCCAACCTCTGACTTTTACCCATGACCCTCTCCCCATGACATTCAGGAGAATGCCAGGATCTTTGAAAATACCGTATTCTTTTTTCTTCAGACCAAAGATGAATGAGTAACATTGTAATAAAAATATTCTTGTATATCCTATACCTTAGCACTTGGCCTCTATTTCCTTTGTTCTTTTCTTGACTTGCAGAGAATTGAAAGCTAAAATGTTTTGTTTTCTTCACAAGATCCACTGAAGCTATGTTTCTGGGCTTAATTTGTGTTTTGCAAAAGATATGCACTCAAGCCAGATTTGTCAGGTAGAATTGACAAAGCAGCAGCATATTCCATATCTTGGAAAACAGCTTGCACTTAAAAAAAAGTAATCAGGAAATGGATAAGTTTAATGCAATTCTTGCAACTGACTAAATCATAGTCTGGAAAGCTGAGCGTAGAAACTGGTAAAACAGTCTCTGCCTTCAAGTCCCCTTTCTACTCCAGCTACCGAGTTGCGATGTCTATGTAGTTACATGTCAAAACACAGATGATTTGATTAAACTTATCTGTCATAGAATTCATAATTCAAGGTCTTTCTTCTGCTGCCCCTTGAGTGGCAGCTCCTCCTTGTTATTGGACCCTAGTGAAGGCATTTCTCCTCGCTGGAGGGGACATTGTATTCCTCTGACAGGACTTTCCTATACTGCAATTGGTTGCTTACTTTTCTAAATCAATAATGTAAGTACAAGAAGCATTATTTGTGAAGTGAAAATGTCAAATCCAACCAATGGTCACTTTTGAGTAAAAAAGAGAAAAAAGTAGCACAGTAACAAAACAAACAGCGGCTTACCTATTGCATAGCAACTGGTCCCGTTCACTGTTCTAATGAGGTTTTATGCACAAGATTGCTCCATCCAATAAGAAAGCATGATTCTGTGATGGAATAGCTCACTGATGAAATGGACAAATTCAAGAGTGCAGCTGGAATCCAGCATGTCTACGGCAAACTGCTGGCAGCCCACAGCACTGTGTTCGGTGTAATAGCTTAAGCTCCAGTCCATGCTCTTTTCCACAGAGTATGTCATTCCGAGATCGACTGCAATATACCTCTCTTGGGATCTAAGTACCATTGTTTGTGGTCCGTGTACATAGTTAGATTCTTTGACTTTCTAGAAGAGGGTTATTAAAGGGATATCAAGGTGAAGATCCAAACCGATGGGAGCTAAAACAATAGATACATGCCCTCAAGAAGAAGGTATACCTGGAGGAAAGCAAGTGGAAAGATAATCCTGATCACTATTTACATTACCTGTCTGAATCAACATTTGAATTCACTAGGAAAAATGTAAACACGGTCAAGGAATTTAGTGCTAAATGAGGCATTCATTGGTACATGCCTGAGCCACCAGTGCTTACGAAACAAGCTCTTTGTGAGCCTCTGCAAGGACACATGTTTTGGAGAGATATTAGCATAGACTTTATGGACATGGGCCAGCTTACAATTTTCAGATAGACTTGGTACAACCTCTAGCTTTAAACAGGGGCCCACGATATGTTTTATTTGCCACATACATTTTTGTCAAGATGTGAAATTATGCTTCTTGCAGGAGCAGGTAATACCCTCATTGAAGCCCTCAATGGCCATCTTTTTTTTTCCCCTAAGTACTGTGATTCCCTGATATAGTAATTAGGCAATCAGATTCCTTTTGCAGATGCAGCTACTCAGGAATTGACTCTTCAGCATAGCTCTGATTGACTCTGCCATGCTGCTCATCTTCCAAAGGCAAGATAGCCTTAGAACTTCCCAACAATAACCTTTACAGGCCGCGTGGTTCTGCTATCCTCTGATGTCTACACTCTGAGCATTTATATAATCCACACAGGGCCCTATGGCCTGGCCAAATTCTTAAGTATGAGTGCTTCCTAGTACAGTGGGGAGCACTAACGGGTATACTTCTATCTAATAGAAGAAATCATCTCTTAGATCTTGGCACTCATCTGCATATTCTGTTTCAAAGTGATACTGCTTACAAGGAAGATGATTAGATGAACACAAATACTGACTCTCCTTATTCCTCTGGATGGTAACTTCTAGACTCTTCCACTGGAGGAACAACTCTAATGTTAGCTATAATTGGAGTAATTACGCACATTATTTAAATCTCTACTTTGAATGTGGAGGATATTTTTCCTAGTTCTTTCCCTTTTCAGTGGGTGCCATATCCATGCTCTTACCCTTATCCACTTCCAGGAAAACTCTTTGTACTCACTGTGAGTGACTCAACATTTCATTGGAGTCTAGTGCTCCAAGGAAGGAGTAGAGTTTAGACAGCTCCCAGCAAGAATAACAAAATCTGGCTTGTCAGAAATGAACAGGTCTTAGCCACAAAGGAAATTGCTCATTGGAGGGAAGCTCATTGGAGGAAGGGCTGTTTACAATGTAAAGCACATTCTTATTTTATATTACCTATGTAGGTAGAGAGAGAACCTTCAGCACACTCCTATAATATACAAATTAGTATAGTCAACTCACAATATGATCTTCTTGACATGTTAAACTTGTTATGACCAGCATAACTTGGCCCTAAAATAAAAAATTTAAAAAATACTCTGGAAAATGTCTAAAAATTCTTTCTGAAATTAGCTGGTTTTCTTTTTTCTTTTCTTGATTCTATTCTTAGTAGTCATACTAATTGTGTTAAACTCTATTATTTTCTAGTAAAGTAAGATTTTCATTTTCTCCTCTTGGCTCCCAGTCAATTGGGACTCTAATATTAACAACAATTGCTAAATATCTCATTTAAAGCCCACTTAGTCACTATTCCCAATGAGGAAGTTTCTGTTAACAATCCTCTATGGGCCAAATGTAATAATGAGAAAAAATAAAACTTGTCTCATACGACCATTAAGTCCCCCTAAGCCCTGCCAATCTTATCTAAGGATTCCAAATATTTTAGCTGATATCAGCAACACAGATATGCAATTTCTCTATCTGAATTCCAAGGCCCCCTCAAGTTAATTTCCCCTTTTTTTTTGTAGGCATTCTCTTCACAGTATAGTCATCATCGCCTCCAAAGCAAATTATTGAATAACTATGAAGGGTGGATGGATCCTATGAATTTTGATGTTACTTCACTTAGACATTCTCAATCTGATAATTAACATTTTGTTTTTATTACAATGTGAATATATACACACATACATATACGTGTGTATACATATACACATATATGCATCTTGTGTAATATACACTAAAACCTAAAGAACAGATTATTTTTACATGGAATGATTACAGGGAGGAGAGCTTCAAAGGATTCTGGGACTGGTTGTCTACTGTAGTTTGTAAACTGGTAGTCTGTTGAAGGGAAGAGTTAGCAAACTGAGTGGCATGATGGGAATGGGAAATATAAGGAAAGTGAAGAAGACGGGCTAATTCTACCATCACTGGAACACTTTAAGAGAGAAAATGTCAACATTGGTTAAATTTATCTAACTGAAATAGGCAGCCAACCATGTTTTTGAGCCAAAATCCCTCAAGCATTCATGAAAATGTTACATACTGAGAGTCAGGGTTCCCTTGTTTCTACAAGATAAAACTTGAAATGCAGTTTTATTTTCCTTATTCTTTATCTACTCCCTAAATATACTTTTGCAATTTTCTGTTGAGAATTTACACTCAAGGGTGAGTAAGTTCAATTTAAGTTCTCCCTTCAGCAAAAATGGCTTAAGTGATATTTCTTTCCACATGCTGTGATAATCTTTATGGTGAATAAATGGGAACTTCAATGTATTGAGTAAATGCAATATGCCAGGCATTTTTCATGTTAACTCACATAACTTCTGCAGAACTCCATGAGGTGAACATTATTTTCATCCCAATTTTACACTTGAAGAAACTAAAGCTTACATAGGTTAAATAACTTGCTCAGGATTGAAACACCCAAGTAGAATTAGTAGTGTGGCATTGATTTATTTGCTAAGAGACACTTAATGTCTCCTTCATCCTTCTAGCCTGTTTTAGCATTCATTCATCTCAGCTACTGTGCACTCCTGCATCTACATGGTCTACCATGGTCTATGCATTTATTTATGGCTGCCCTATTAATACATTATCTTATTCCACTGAATTTTAAGCAGAGTAATATGAAACACTGGTTAATGAGATACAGTGCTAATGTGGAACTTGGTTTCCAGCCAAGATGGAGTAACAGGAACAATGATTATTCTTCCATCTGAAATGATAGAAAAAGAGGACAAATGAAATAAAATAATGGTTTTCTACACACTGCATCAGAAAAAAATAAAGGGTAGTAATCCATAAGAGATAAGAAGCAAAAAAAAAGTGATCCTTATGAGTGCCACTGCTTACTGACTTGAGAGAGTGTCCAGATTGTGGAACAAGGAGAATGAACCTCAGTGTGTACGGACAAATTCCCTGACTTGTTGGGAATACAGATGAAAATAAAGGGAAACAAAAATAAATAAGGGTCATGGAACAGAGCATCAAATAAGAGAAAGAAGCACAGGGAGAAAATTTTCAGAGTATTCCAGGGATTTTCAGAAAATTCTCCAGCAAAATAATGAATGGCACATGTAAAAGAGAAAACTGCATGACTGGGCAACCATCCCTCAAAAAAGTAAGAGTAACAGTGCCACACACACAGGTGGTGTGTGCAATAGTTAATGGTCCAACCAGCTATATGAGAAAACCTCACAATTTATAAATAACTGGGTAGAATCCTCCCAAGTATCTTTTATAACTAATGGGGAATAATTAACAATATACTAAGCTATGTGCTTGCTCCCCTAACAAAGCAAGAACCAAAAGCAGATAAATTACTATTTACAAGGAACTGATATGCTTATCAGAACAAAGCTCAAAAGTATTTGTGTGAATAAAAAATATTCAGGACTCAAAAATGTAAAATTCACAATTATCTTGCTTTTGATTAAAAAATAACCAGAGATGAAAAAAGCAGAAATATGTAATCCAAAGATAAAAGACATTAATCAATCAAAACTGACTTAGGGGTGACAGAGACATTAGAATGAACAGGCAAGGACATTAAAGCAGTTTGTTTGTAAAGACATGTAAGACATAAATGAAGGGCCCAGATCGTACTTTAAAAGATGAGAAGCAAAATGAATGATATGAAAAATACTCCAGATATAATTAAGATGAAATATTTTGGAAGAATAGATGAGTGGACTAGAAAACAGCAATAAAATTATTAAATACAGAAAGGGGAGAAAAAATTAAAAAGGGCATTATTGATATGTGGGATAAATTAAATAAAATTAGGCATTTGTAATTGCAATCCCCAGTGGAGGGAGTGGACAAGAAATATATTTGAAAAACTGAACTTGAAATTTTTCCAGACTTGAGATACCTATAAATCCTCAGATCCAATAGCTCACTACCCAGAAAAGTGTAAAGAAAACTACTAAAAAGCATAATGCAATCAAATTGCCTAAAAGTAGTGATAAAGAGAAAATGTTAAGAGAACCCACACAAATGGACGTATCACATGTGGAAGAACAAAGATACACTTCCCAGCAGATTTTCCTTAGGAATAATGCATGTAAGAAGACAGTAGTCAGCATCATACAGAAAAACAACCTGCCAACCTAGAATTCTATACACATAGAACATATATTTAAAAACTAAGGAGTAAATGATAAACATTTTTGAGATACACAAAACTGAAATAATTCATCTTTAGCTGATCTGAATTTCAAAAAGTATAAAAGTAAGTTCTTCAGGAATAACAAATTATGAATCAGTATGAATGCTGAAATGTTAGATGTGTGAATAATCATATCAGAACATACTCTGTTATTAAATCTTTTATAACATATTCAAATATAAACAAAGATAATTTGAACATTTTTGTATGCATTAAAGTATGTAAAAATAACTGTAAGACAATATTCTATAAGCCCATAAGGAAAAAGAAATGAAAGTAAACCCTTGTAAGATTTTCATACCATATGGCACATGGTATAATGTCCCTTATAGTAGATTTTAATAAGTCACAGATGTATAGTCTATATCTGAATACAGCTCCAATATAGAAAATAGTTGTAATGATAAAACTTCCCCAAAATGAAATTATAAAAATATATTGTTAATAAAGGAAGCCAACAAAAAAGAAAGAGGGACAAGAGATAGAAAAGATTGAAAAATAAATAGCACCATGAAAAAAGTAAGCATAACCATATCAATCAAATGTAAATAGTAGGGACATCCAATTAAAAGCAGAGGTTCTCAAATTGAATGCAAAAAAAGAAAGAATTAACTCTGAGATGCTTGAAGGAAGTGAACTTTAGAATGAAAGTCAGAAATACATTACAAATAAAATGATGAAGCAAACTATGTAAGGCTAACAATAATCAAAAGAAAGATGGACTGGTTATATTATAAAGTATGAATTAAGATCACAATTTTTTTAGGAATAAGAGTTTATTTATCAAGAAGGTAAACAATCTTAAAGTTTTATACAACTAATAATGACAAAAATATATGAAGAAACTATGTACAAAATAAATAAAGTACATTTTGCAGACAAGTATTTGATTTTAAGTTTATTGAAGTGACATTGGTTAATAAGATTTTATAGGTTTGGGGTGTACAATTCTATGATACATCATCTGTATATTGCACTGTTTGTCCACCACCAGAGACAAATTATCTTCTGTCACCACCTCTGCTTTGTCCGTGTGTCCAAGAAGAGATAAAAGAAATGAATTTGAAATTATTTAGAACTGAATAAAAACAAAAACATAACATTGAAAAATTTGATCTACTGCTCTATCTGTACTTACTGGGAAATATGTAGAATCAAATGTCCTTACTAAGAAAAAATAAAAGATCTTGAAAAACCTCAGCATCCTCTTTAATGAAATAAAATAATAAAAACAAATTAAACACAACTAAGTATAGAAAAAATATAATAAAGGTAAAGTGAAAACTAAATTTTATTTTATTTTTTAAGTTTTTTTAAAAGATTTTACTATTTTTAGACAGAGGGGAAGGAAAGGAGAAAGCAAGGGAGAGAAACATCAATGTGTGGTTGCCTCTCACGCATCCCTGTCTGGGGACCTGGCCCACAACCCAGGCATGTGTCCTGACTGGGAATTGAACTGGCGACCTTTTGGTTCACAGTCCAGTACTCAATCCACTGAGCCACACCAGCCAGGGTTCAACTAAATTTTAAAAAGAAAACAAAATTCAATTAAAATTGATAAAATTAGAATATATGAAACCCAAACCTAGTTTATTAAGATGGTCATAGATTTAATAAAATCAATAATTTCAGGTGATAGCTTAATACACCACCTTCCACCTTTCGAAGAAAACATATTTGCCTTTTGACATCTAGGTATTATTAATATCTTATCCCAAAGTGGTCCTAATGTGAAATACTCAGCCCAAATCACCAAGCTGATTGTTAATGGAGCCTGTTAAGAGAGAGGTTTCCAATACCTAGAATAGTGTTTACTCAACTTGTTCATAATGTCAGTCATTTTCATTGTAAAACAAAGAGACATTTGCACACATTTATTAGTATAAATGAGATAGTAAAATAAACATTTTAGTTTTTTGCAATGCCCTAATGGGATGTGATTATAAATTGTATTTTCTTAAAGAAATTCTGGATTTTTAATATATGTGTATGTGTGTACATTAGATAAAGCAAGGAAAAAAATTTATAGTACTTTTCTTTGTGATACTGTAATGTATGACATTAGAAATGACATTATGCATTTTTTAAAATCCATACAACTATGGGGCACAATAAATAAAAACTAATGTGTATAAATTTTTAAAATACTTAAAAGTTTGGAGATCCCAGTATAGAATTCAGAATGTGACAATAAAATTTGTTTTCACTGTTTTGATATATATGAAAGAAACAACCTCACACAATGGGGTGGGAGGAAGGTACAGAACGAAGTGACTTTCAGTGTAAGTGGGAAAGTAAGTGCACATAGGTATGCACTTTAGTTGATATGGTTGTTTCTATAGAAACAGGAGAACAGTTAAAAACCCACTATACATGTATACCATAACCACAATATTTATTAAAGGAATATCTGGTGGTTCAGACAAGATTTTTCAACTCTTAGAGTGGGAAATTATAAGTTAGCAAGTGGGAAAAGCAAGAATTACTCAAATGCTAACATTTTAAAGTTGGACATCAGAATGAATTTATGTTATCTGAATACAGATACAGATGTACAGATATAGATATATTTACAAATAAGTGTATATGCACAGATTAGTCTACATCTATGTATTTCCTGGCTTTGTCAGTGGACAGAACCTAGAAACAAAGACACCCCAACAGCAATGGTCACACCTACCACCCCGATCTTCATTTATAATAGCATTGTTCAATCAAAGAAATCAGGGCTTCTTGGAGAAATGGCTGATTCTCAGACTGGAAAAGGGAATATGCACAATGAGCCGGGATCATCTTTTATCACCAAAAAATAAAGATCTCAAAAGCAAACAAACAAAAAACCCATCCATCTCCCAAGTGGAAGCGTGTCAAGAGGAAACTGGAGTCAGCACAAAAATTGGCCAATGGCCAAACTTGAAAAAAACCATAAAAAGATAACTGAAGTAGTATTGGATTTTATTCCTTAATGTAAAGTCAATATTCATAAGTATACACTGACATAAGTAAAAAATTGAGTATATAGGTAAAATAAGGAGAATGGGAATATCTGTGCTGAAGAATTCTAAATAATTTAAGGAGATCTTTACACTAGGAAGTGGGTCATAATTCCACACTGCTGATATCTGCTCATTTCTCCCAAAGAGTATAGTATAAAAATAATGGGAAATACCACATTCACAGAGGAGGTATATTAAAGAGTTTCTCAGAAGAATTACCTAATCTTGTGTTTTTGAAGACAATTTTGGTAACACTTTGAAGTATTTACTGGAGAGAAGAATAACATGAAGTCTAAAAGATGGATTTTAAGGCTTGCATGGAAGAGGTAAGAGAAGGAAGAGTCTCTAGAGCTGGCCAGGGGTAAAGATGGAAACCATGCATTATCCTGATTTCCTGTTTCATTCTCAATCATATTTCTGTGAGCCTAAAATTACTTAACAAAGTAAAATTTTCATCTTTAACTAGGTTAATGAGAATTACAGGTGATGATTATTCTTTGTTAACTGAATGGAAAGCATGTATAGGTCCTAATTGACTAATAAATTGCACAAACACAGTCATGCTTCACACATTTGAGTGAACTAAATATGATAAAAGGAAAATCTGGTTTAGTCATGTATCTTTTCTAATTTATATCAAACTTGTTTAATAGCTACTGAACATAAATGATTTCGTTAGAGTCTGCTTTGTTTCTTTCAAGATTATGTTAATATAAAGTTCTATCATGTACATTTGCTAACAGATCAAGCAAAATAATAGTTAAATATGTCACATAAGATATTATTTTTACTTTTTGCTAATTGCTTATAGTATATTTGCATATACCTGGACTTGATCATAATTTGATGTGAACTGGGTTATACTTTTACTAAAAATTACATATTTTAATGTAGTCTAATAGTTAAAGTTTGAAATATCAGCTAATCTGTTGTGTAACATCTGTATTATTTCTAAATAACCTATTTTCATTGGCTAAATTTAATTATACTTAAAATAGTTTGCTTTTTATCCATTTTCTAAATCCATTTTCATGCTCTATTGCCTACAAAGCTGTGTATTTCCCTGATGTAGATGCATAATTATCTCATTTAAATTGTTTCTACTCTGAATGAATGTGATAATCCAAATCAACTTGTTTCACCATTTCAGCACTTATTTAAATTTGTCAAGTGGCACATCCTCCATTAATTTAGAGAAACACTTTGTCTATTTGATTGCCTATCTTGTTGGTACAGCTGCTTGTTTTCATAATCCACTCGCATGTTAGGGTATTTGAATCTGTAGTTACATGACCAATCTTGTTTATTTGTTGATGACTTTGCTTTAATAATTGAAGTCATTAATGTATGAAAATGTGTGTTTTGCAAACACTACAATCCATTGACCAAACTGTGTGTTTGTACGTTAATTCATATAATCTACATTAAACTGCCTTTGTGAGAAGGTGGTGATATAATATTTAATATTAGTGTTACAGCATATTATTTGCAATTTAAATATATGAACTAGAGGAAGATATAGGCCTTTTAATGTATGTTGAAACACATCCTTCATTAAAATGGAAATTTTTAGTCACGGCAATTGATTCTCATCATTCCTTTTTTATGTCTAAGAATTTGTTTGGTGCAAAAGATATTCCCAGGCAGTCTAAGGTATTAGTCTAAGAATTGTACAGTAAATTCATGGAATTTTAACAGACATATTTTCTTTGTCTTCTTGTTCAGCCATGCCCAATATCAATACCAAGCCTGTATCCATGCTTACCACCTGATACCCGCCTGCACTGTGACCATCATTTGTCTGCAGCTTTAGGGGAGGAGAAATTTAATATCTCAAAGTGGCAACTATTATATTTGTGCTGAATCTATTTCATACACAATTTGAAAAATAAACAGATATTCAAAAGCCCAGAAAATTAACTTAATTTTAAACTATTTTAAGGAAGAAATGGGGAAAGAAAGAGGTATTGACACTTAATTGTCAATAAAAAAAGGGAAGCAAGGGGACTAGACACTGGTTTAATACAGGGGGAGCAGGAGCCTGTTTCCTTCACCAGCAAACTGCAGCTTCACACTGCAGGGGAGTAACACTCCTCCGTTCCCCCTACAGGACTGGATTACTGAGGGGCCCAGGGAGAGGTGCTGTCAATGTAGCACAAGGAAAGAAAGGATTGGTTGGGAGGTGGACCTGCAATAAGTCCATAAAAGCTTGGGAAGTTGATAGATTATTTTGAAAAAGCACCTGGTCCATCCCAAACTCAAGGTAATATAATCCCAGGGGAATAAAGAAGCTGTCTTTCTCTTTCTCTTGCTTGTGACCCACACACATCCCACACACTCATGCATACTCTCTTCATAGCCGTGTGGCCTTAGCAGCCCTGTAGCCGATGGGCATGCAGACTCCACACGCAGGCTCCAGGTGGGAGCCTGAATACTTCAGCACAGCAAGGGATTGCAGCCAGAAACACACACTAAACTAGCCAGATGGATGCTCGTCTGGACTGGGCTTTAATATGGCACAGGATCTCTGGCATTGACCCTATTTCCGGCCCTGATTTTCCATGGTGGGATGGATGGAGAGGAGAACCAGGGGCAGCCTTCCACACAAATAAACCATGCCACAGTCTCCCATGTGTGGGTCCCTGGAAGGCTTTCCTTGAGATCCCATGCAAGAGCCTGATTTTGACTGACGACAGAAACTTTTAAAAATAACTATGTGCCAGTAATTGTAAAATTACACTGTGATAATGATGAACTAAGGCATTTTTTAAGGTTACCTATGTAGATACATCTTACTACATTTATATATTTTGATGTAAAAATAAATCTTAGACTTTCTGTGATACACATTTACCCTTGATATTTCAAATAACTCTCTTAAATGTTTTTTACTGAGATTTAATATCAACTTCTTCTATAACAACAAGGGACATAAGTTAATATTTCTGCTATTTATATAGTTACTCAGGAAAGAAGCATGCTGACAATTTTCCTATTATGGAAACGTGATATCATAGTCTAGGAAAGTTATTTGTTTCAAACAAGTTAATTTATTACTAATATTCCATTATAAACCTGAACACTGTGGTCATGTTGGTACTAAATTTGGGACTGAGAAACATTACTGAATATTTTCCCATCCAAGTGCTAACCAGGCCTGACCCTGCTTAGCTCCTGAGATCAGATGAGATTGGGAGCGTTCAGAGTGGTATGGCCGTAGACGGAATATTTTCAAATTGCATCATCATTCACTAGTTTATTTAATAAAAAGTATTGAATAGATATCTCAAAATAAACAATATTTAAAATATACAGATGATAACTGAATGCTATTGATATATTTAATCTTCCCAGAACTGTTTGCACACATAAAGAAACACAAGTATTTGGGGAAACTATTAAGCATCTTCTTTGTCAAATATATATTAACGTCTTACACATTCATGAAATGGAGCAAGAACTTTGTTCTAAAAATGCTTATAATCATTTTGAAGAGAAAAATCACCTGACATATTGAGAAAACTTCAAATATCAGTAAGTAGGTCATGTGAAGGGAGAATAAAAGTTTAGAAACTTATCCAAATAACCCAAAAAAGCAATAAAAATTATCCCCTGATAGAAGAGATGGAGGTTTCTAAAAGTCTACATAAACATTCATTTGAAAATTATATAATATTTGAAATCTGTTAATGCTAATTCATTAAATAAGCCATGAGACCTTATTTTGCAGTCCATGAAACTTGGTTCCATCGTACTTTCTGAGCTACAACTGCCCGCACTCTTGCCTTATATGTGCTATGTTGTATTTGAATTCTAATTACACTGGGTGATTTTACACATCAAAGCATTTTTTTACTAGCTTTAACTCTGCTTGGAAAGACTTTTTATACAAACTGTCCTTTTAATGTCTTATTCAGAGCTCTTCTGAATCTAGCACTTGACTCAAATATCATAATTATTTTCAGATTATTAACATCACTTATTAGAAAATGGTATTTACTTTCTGTAGTATCAATTCCATGAGTGCAGAGCACACATCTTAGCTTTTGTTTTTATTGTTGCTACATTCTCTCACATGTATAGCAAGGTGTTCAATGAATATTGATTGATCTAAAGCAGGGGTGTCAAACCCATTTTCACCGGGGGCCACATCAGCCACAGCCTCGCAGTTGCCTTTGAAGGGCCGAATGTAATTTTAGGACTGTATAAATGTAACTACTCCTTAACTAGGGGCAAGGAGTTCTACATTCGGCCCTTTGAATGCAACCGCAAGGCTGATGTGGCCCCCAGTAAAAGTGAGTTTGACACCTCTGATCTAAAGGATGAAAAATTATAAAGCAACCTCATCTCCCCTTAATTCATATGAGGGTTTTATGAACGAACACTGGATGCATTTGCCTGTGCTCTAATTGGAGAAATGATATCTAACAACTCATCAGTGCATTTCCCCAGCATATAACCCAGGTGGTTTTATCTTCAGGATAAGAATAAGAAATAGGAAGTGCTCAAATGTAACTGAACTCATAGCCAACTTGAACGGACTTCTCTCAGAAAAAAAGGCAGGCCCCCAAGAACCGTTCATGTTCTTTTCAAGTACTATATCTACAAAATATTGAAACTCAAATTGTCAAGTTTTATTTTCTATCAGGGAAATCATTACTAGAAGAGGGAATCTAGAAAGAGCTGAAATTCTAGGGGAACCATTTGATTAATAGCCCATAGTATGCTTGATTAGAAATGAGGAATCAGATAGTCCTCTAACATTTGTTATACCTATCTTCCATCAAAAATTCTAAAAAAAGAAAGAAAAAGAAGAGAAAATCAAGAGTAAATTATTTTAAAACATGAATACATCAAAAATTACTATTTGCACTTTTTTTTTGCCATGCCTGTCACTGGCTCTCACAATGGTCTTTGACAAATAAATGCCACTGCTTAAATGTTGTTTAATAAAATTTAAAAAATAAAAATGTTAGACCAAATGAAGTTAATTTCCCTGGGTATATTAAGATTATAATGTGTATCTTTATTAAACAATTAAAAAAATCCCACTGTGTACTTGGACCAGAGGCAGAATGAGTAAATTATTGCCCAGAGCACTATGTTCCAGAATCGCTGTTGACTTAACGTAATGTCATGGGTGGAAAAAAATCAAAGGTCAACTTGTCCAACCACAGAAATAATTTTCACTGCAGTTGACATATAATAGCTATCAATTTCATAAGTAATCTCCAAAGACAGAAAAGTGTTTCCTGCAGTGCTACTGAATCATCACACTTCACGACCACAGTCGTGATAGGAAAACTGTGGTGTCATAACACTGTCTTCTTTTCCCATATGCAAGGTCTCCTTTCTTTATATTTTATTTTTAAAATTGTATTTTCTATGTATAAAGTATAAAAGCAGTGTTTAGTATATAAATGTTTTACCATAAAAGAATTATTGAAGTTAAATTATTTCTCACTGTTTAAATATATCCAATGATCAGATTTGATATTTTGTTTCAAAAATAAGCTTAGCTCCATGTGCCAATTTATTTTTCCTTGCAATGTCAATTCATTTATTTTTTCTCTGTAGTTTCTCTAATGGAGGATTTAATTATTTAAAAGATAGCAATCAAGGATAGTGTAATATAAATGGGAGATTATTACCCTTAATAGGAGACGGGTCTTGGTAGACAACATATGTATTTCCCTAGTGTTTCTCTAATTATATCCAATACTTGCATCAACAATATTTACTTGGATGTTTATACCTCACAGATAATCATCTACATATGGGAGACATACAGGGATGGAGAAGATAGGTATGGTGTCCGATTTTGGCTCTGCTATGTGAGTGGAAGAAGCAGGACTCCACAGGAAACATTTCAGATAGTAACAAACGTTATGAGGCAAAGCGGATGGAAGTGAATGAGCACGCTAATGGTATTAAATGATTACGAAAGTCTAAATCAATGGCATTCTGGCGTGGCAAAGGCCAAAGAAGCCCAACATAGAGAGGGCACAAGTGCAAAAATGCTAAATTTAAAGTCTGCAAGCTGCACTGGAAACTGCTGGAGTGTTCAAGCCTCCAAATTGTAGGATCTTACACAGTTTTTGAAAAGTCTACTGTGGTTGCTAAATGGGGACAAAAGCAGCGGTAAGGTCATATGTAAGTGAGACATGTGACCTGGCAGAAGATAGTAGCATAGAGAGGAGTGAGGTAAAACAATTTTGATTTTATTTGGATGATAGAGATAAGATTTGTTGATGCAGTAAGTAAATGGAAATTAGAGGAAAGAAGACAGATATAGAACACTCAAACAAATAAAAGCATTACCATCTTTCAAAATTCCCATTTGGTTTACAGAATATTTATTGAATTCTCAGTATTTCTTAAAGTTAGAAATATATCAGGTTTTAAGGTTTCAATTGAAAGACCCAACTTCTAACTAATTATTGAACTCAGACTGAAAGAGGCATTTTTAATCATCTTAAGCCAATCCTGGGAATCAAATCACACTTAGCTCTAATCCAGTTGCTGATATTTACCCTCTTTCTGATTTTGCAAAATTACTCAATCCTTCTGCATATATTTACTGTTTGTAGAATAAAGATAATAAGGAATTATTACATTAAATAGAAATGTTATCATATCAAATAGTGTAAGCTGACATATTAAATGTATGGAATTTATTGTGAAACATTTTATTTTATAACATGTTTAAGAAGAACTTCTAAAAAGTAAACAAAATCAATTAGTTTTCTTAAAAATATATGTTCAGTCACAAGGCATTAATTAAAAACAAAGAAATGTAAATGTTCATAACAAAACACAACTTATCTAAAAATAACCATATTCCTTAAAAGATAGTACTTTTGATATAATTATCTTGTAATATATGTGACAGCAGTCAACCTCTAAGTCAGCTTGAATTAATGTATTTAATGTTTTAATGAGAAACGTGTTTTCTACAGATATAAATACAAAAATAACAAGAAAATGTCAATATCAGAATAAAAACACATTTTCTACTCTAAATAACCTTTTTCTGCTTATAAATATGGACACTCTCCTTGCAAATGAATGACTAATATTGGGGATCATATGGTTTTCACAACCAGAACTTCATCATCTATATACCTGCAGTCAATCTCTAATGACTGTGCCTAGTGGTCACATTTTCTCACAGGGGAAGTTTGCGAGAAGATGAGTTTATTTAGCAAAATCATGTATTTCCAAGGTGTAACATAGGCTTAGTTACAAAGTTAGAAACACTAAAAAATCTGTAATTAATTTCAATATCAACAATGGTATAAAATAAGTAGACCATGAGGCAACTACAATGGGTTAGTAATTTTCTGTTCAGCTTCATTTTGCAACTTCAATTTCATGTTACTTACGTTTTCTGTGTATATGTTATTGTGAATAAAGTCAATTCAATCACTCTGCTCATATGACATGGAAATGTGAAAGAGAATGTGCTATCTACTTAATAAAAGCAGTTAACATACAGTATCTATTCAATGGCTTAGGCATTAAGGTAAGTACTTTAAGTCTATAATTTCATAAGATTCCTGTGATAATCCTAGAGGAGTAAGTCCTATAATTACCCACTTAGGAGTTCAGAAATGTGAGACTCTAATTTCAATGACTAATGTTACATAGTAAGTGAATGTGTTAGTAATTAATCAAACCCAGAGCTTCCTAATTTCAAAACTATATTATATATCTCCTTTGTACCACAAGAATGATGACATAGACATAAAACACACTGCTGTTTCAGAGTTAATTTTAATGCTTTTCTTAAAAGGTAACTATTAAATGAATCAACTTTTATTGGGTGTTTATTTAATTTAACTTACATGATGGTGTAATAAATGCTTATAGAAAAGGACAAAACCATCAGTGTATGGAATAGAATTTCTTTTAAACTATATATTTTTGTAAACTGATATTTTTATGAAACAATATACCATATTATATAGAAAGAATAATTATAAACTATCATATATTTTGATGTCATCATATAACTGTACTCTAGCTTACACTTTGAAAAAGTTTTGCTTTTAAAAAGATTATGGTAAACATTTGTTTCAGTTAGTTTGATTATAAGCAAAGACACCAACTCCAGCTAATTTCAGAAACCACAGAATCAGGCATACTAGAGACTTTTATGTAAAGCTGAATACTCAAGTCTCAGATAGAATGAGAACAAGAATATGAAATCTAACATGTGATCTAATTAGCAAGAATTAAGGAAAATATCCTCACAGAGTTTTTAGCATAAACAGCATAACAATGTATTAATTTATTATTCCACCTGAGTCAAATTTCAAGAGGCAAAAGCTGAGGGATCAATAGGAATCCTATGTTGAACAGGGAAATTTAACCTAGTGCATTTAGCATTAGTTGGAGAAGAGCTAATTTTCCAAAGGAAAACTCAGGAAGCAGGAATAATGAATAAAAAAGTGATCGGGAAAGGGAGAGGGAGGAATTGGGAGGTGCAAAGGGAGAGAATTGCTTCATGCTGTTAAAACAAGTCTTTGCCTAAACATTTAATTTTGGGTTGTGTGGCAGCTCTTGGATCAACCAGACCATTTTAAAAATATTTCCATCTCACCCAATGCCTCATATGTCACGCAGCAAACTCCACCTATTGGAGGTCTGAAAACTCCTTCACTCAGTGACTCCAGCCGCTTTGCTTTCTGGCCACGCCCATTTCTGAGTCCTCTGACTGACACTGGACTGGCTCACGTATAAGCAATCTTCTTTGAGTGCTGCACTTTAGTATGAAGATCCAACAGCCCATTATCAAGATTACATGTCGTATCTTTCTTTCCACTGTATTTCAGTAAAAGAAGTAGGGTTGGTTTTAAGGGGCAGGGCTGACAGGAGGGCTTCAGCTGATTTTCTTTGGGTTATTTTCCATTCTCTAATGGTTGACCTTCATTAATATTGTAAACCTATATAACACAGAAATAAATATTTTAATACAGATATCTCAAGTTGTCATTGATAATAATAGATTTGGTTAAAACTCTGAAATACTTTTACTAGATCTTGTACTGTTTTAGCACAATGTGATAACCAAATCTAACAAAACAATTATGTGATAGTGCACATTGGGCTTGTTCCACTGATTATATACAATTACTTCTTTATTTGTAATTAGCTTAGTTTTACACTTAACAGTTCGTATTATTCAGCTACTCAATAAACTGAAATACTGGTTAGTAAGCTAGTTAGGCCCCTCAAGACCAAAAAGAAAATTTGGAATAAAAGCAGAGAGGACTCCAGGAGCTTTAAACTTCTCAGCAAAAGATGGGAAAGACTTTTTCCTTCCTCTTTCTTATTTATAGCTGGGATAATAAAACAGTGAAGAATGCCTGAGAAACTTCTTATTTAACTTTTATTTCTTCTTTGGATACTCTTTTATTCATCCAAACCACACCTGGGCTAAGGCTTGTTGACTTGCTATGAAAGGGCAAAGGGAAACAGAAAACCTGAGAACCTATACAGGCTGCCACACTTTGCACGGTAGGGTGAGAACATAAACATACATGGTGAGCTAAAACCATGGAAAGCTGTCTTAATAACTGTTGACTGAAGAATGTGTACATCTGCAGAAAATGGTATTTTTAGCCAAACAGATGACAGACCTGGAAGCAAGATCTCAACAGAATGAAAAAAATGCTTCCCAGAATGACAGTTTACCGTTTCCTTTATGCATTTGGAATTAAGAAGGGAATATAAGGAAGATTACATGAAATTGGGAGAAAGAAAGGTGCGGAGCGGATAACAGGATAATTAACAAAATTATGTGCTGTCTTAATGTGGTCATGCTCCTGGAGGTCTCTCGTGGACACGGATGACAGTGTGGTAACTGCCGGGGGGGTGGTGGGCTGGGTGGAAGTAGAAGATGGTATAGGGGGATAAATGGTAATGACAAAAATACAATAAAAGTGAAAAAAATTAAAAAGAAGCATTTCAAAAGAGTGGTAGGTAACCTAGATGCACAGAAACAATGGATAGAGATTGCCTAAGGGAAAGGTAAGCTTTTTACTAAACAAGTTATGTGCCTGGGAAATGATCAGCCTCCATGACCTGCCCCCATGACCTGCCCAGTTAAAAATTTATGATCAGATCATCTGAGGTTAGTTTCAGTTAGATGTACTGTAGTGCCTCTTTTTGTCTACATTATCAATGGAAAAAGTGTGACCGTTCAATATCATACCTTTAAAAATTTTATCAAAACTTTAAAACACTCTTATTGTCAATTATACATTTACAGTAATATAAAATAGTAAAGCTAATGATTATTTAACATGATGTGTGTTTCCCTTGACACCATTTCTGACACCAAATTGTATGGATTTTTCAGACTAATTTTCCAATTCACTGACACCAACTGGGTGTCCAGCAATTCAATTCAATTCTGACACTAACTGGTGTTTGTGCAAGCGACACAGAGTAAGGGCGTAGTCCCCTGAGACTGTCCCACTTCAGACTCCAGATGCAAGTCCCACAAATCACCAGTGCTTCTGAATGACTGGCTATAAATTCAGGGCTTCCCACAAACCCCTGCTCAGATACAGTGATTTGCTAGAATGATTTGCAGAACTCTGGAAAACACTTTTACTTATGTTTACAAGTTTATTATAAAGGCTACAACTCAGGAAGAGCTAATGGAAGAGATGTATAGGGCAAGGCATGAAGGCAACACTTCAATATTGTCTCCTGTGCAAAAGCCCTCTGAATATAGGTTGGTCCAGAGTTTTTAGTGATGTCAATCTCTAGTTCCAACTCCCATTTCCAGAGGCTGGTGGGTATGGCTAATAGTTTTGACTCTCCAGTCACTGGACATTTCTGGTTGTCAGTCTCATTCTGAGTATATTTAGGGGCCCCACTTTAAGTTATCTCATGAACATAAACTCAGGTATCATCAGAAGTAGCTCACTATGAATAACAAACAATGCTCTTGTTACTCAGGAAATTCTAAGATTTTTAGAAAGTATGTGCCAGGAACAGGGGACAAGGACCAAACATATATTTTAATTATATCACAAATAAACCATAATTTTGTCTTAACGCAAGTCATAATTCCAGCCCAGATTCCAGGAAATGAGAAATACACTTCACTTCTAGATAATAAAAGCTTCAAATAATTTATGTCCATCTTTAATTCCCTGTAATTTAAGACATTAAAAATAGTGATAATTTGATGCTCTATTTCTCTGTATAAAATTTAAACTTTGAACAGCATTTGCTTTTTTCTTATAAATATCCAATCCCTCAGGATAAGCATCTTTTCTATGCATTAGCACATTGTCATACTCTTTCTAAATTTAGATCAGCTTCCAAGATTTTATCCTTTGCACTTTCAATATTGTAAAATATGGATGGAATTCTATTATTATTATTATTATTATTATTATTATTATTAGCATCAATTCTGAGACATCTTTGTCAATTCTGTCACAATTACTTTCCTCCCTTGTATCAGTAAATTTGTCTTGATTAAGTTTCTCTGGCTGTATATTAGAAGTCTCTCAACAAAGAAAGTTATCCAAGTTTGAGATTATTAACAAAGATAGAAATCACAAGATACTTATGTTCTATAATCAGAGCTATTTGTCTTTGAATGCTTTTCTCTGTTTCTGAGTATACAGATTCATTTAGTTTAGGGGAGAAGGTCAAAATAAATGTTTCTATCAGGCTCTGAATATCAGCTTCCAATATGGCCAAACTTCTGACCATAAAGCTACTGTAGTAAATGTTCTTGACAGCACTGAATGACACCATGAACCATGAATGAAAGAGGTTTCCCTAAAAGGGTCCAATAGATACTAAACCTCCAATCCAGTAGACACATAAACTTCCTCAAAAGAAGGTCTTAGACAATTGCTGAGAGCTGCCCGCCCACCCAGCAGAACCCTAGCCACACATGAGTGCAATCCACATTTCTGTCTGGCCACATGCCGGGACCTTCCAGCCTGATGGGAGCTGCCAGCATATTCAAGAACTGACAACCTGTATGCCTCAGGAAGGCAGGGGACCGAATCAAGTTTTCAGGGAACAAAACAAAAGACATGAACCACCCCTGGAAGAGTAAGGATCAATCACCAATGGGCACCCCTGAGCAAAACCTACGAGATTCTAAATTTGAAAAGGGATGAACAACATAAAAGTTTATGTTCCATTCTCAGCTAAGTGCTGCAGAGAGCCACAACAGCTGACTCTCTGGTCAGAATCCTCACCCTTTGCAGGCTTCCTGGGTCCTGTCTGAAAGTTCTGAGCAAGTGGAGTTTAAAGTAGACACTACGGTTTGGGTATCTACCAGAATTTGGCGAGGTTTTCCCCACACTTTCAGTTCAGTTTCCCCTTGGCTGGTCAAGGGAATAACTGGTAGCAGTTTATTGGAGAAGCCCTTGGGATGCAGCCAACACTGGGAGGGGCTTCTATTGGGACTCTCCCTCCAGAGCAGATATGGGAATATTCAGGTCGGTGCGAAGGCATTTACACAAAACCTTTGAGGACAATCACTTCTCCAGTGTCCCAGTCGATTGCAAATCAGACACCGATTTCTGGTCTGGTGCTTTGATGATGGAGCCCTAGGAGCCTGCAATTGGTGGAAAGGGAGTCAGGGTTTGCATTGTGTTCCTGGCCGTAGAGCTGTTGCAATAGTCAGGCCACTGAGTTGGTGGACTTTTGCTTATGGTCTTGTGGTTTCTTCAGAGTGGAAAGGCAACTGAGATGGAGAATTAGTAGAATGAATGTTCAAGTGAAGGACGATAGTGGGGAGTAGCTGCAGTCATGTCCGTTTTATGGTCTTTTTAATACCTCTAGCGTCTTTAATTTTTCATTAGCCTTTTGCAATGAATCTTTCAATAAAGCTATTTTGGAATCTTGAAAACTTTTAGAGGCTTCACATGCCAATTAAATAGGTATCCTCATCTATTTGATTGGGAAACCCTTGCTTTCAAGTGAACTTCTCAAATAAATAACTTTTTCTAAATGAAACAGTCCTCATAATAGCCATTGTAATTGTAGGTTTTCTAGGAAGATTTGTCCATTTTTAAAGGTAACTAGAGCTTCCTACACCATAGTACTTAGACATAAATTAAGAAGTGGGCCTACTCACTTCTCTGACATGCAAGGATTCCATCTCTTTAGCTAAAACTTGGGTTTCTTGGAGACAAGTCAGTGACTAAGAGAGATGCACCACCTGGTTGGGATTTGGGGGATTGAGAGTGTACCTTGTTGCAGGAAAATGTTCTTGAGGTTGGCAGGTGGCCAGTGTCAATCTCACCCATTCTGTGAACACCATATCCTAGGGTGGCATTCATAGTCAGGTGGAGGACACTCCACAGTTTCTAAGTGCCCGCCATTCTCAGGCTTGGCTTCAAAGATTCTCATTAGCAATGAATCTATTATTCTTTTCACTCAAAGATTTCTTTACAGTGACGGATGCTCCAATAGATTTTAATAGTCTCAGTTGTGCCTACTTACATGGTCATGCTGATGGTGTAAACAGTGCAGTTTTCTTGTCTTAATTTATTTTCCCACATTGCCCAACTATTTATGCTGTGGACTTATCTCAGGGGTGACTCCCAGTGATGGTTTGCACCTATTGCCAAGTAATCTTCCCAGCTCCCCAGACCCTTGCTGTAGATATATGCACACACATACACATCCAACACATTTGGAGAAATTATACTTTGATAAATCAAGGTACATTACTAAGTTACAGTAATTAGCAATTGGTTGGGTAGTGTACTTTAAATAAAGTTTGTTTGGATCAGAGAGCAGTGTGCAAGGGCAGGTAGCTTACACTGTAGAGTGACTTACCCACAGTCTCGGCAATGACGGGAGGAGGAGGAGGCTCAAAACATTCAGCAGGAGCCTGACCTGCGTGTCTCAGTCTGCAAGGTATTAGCACTCAGCTTCGGATCTCCCTTCTTGCTGCAAAAGTCTGCTAAAATGATCAAACAACTTAGGTGATAGAAACAAACTTTTTAAACACTTCATAAAGTAGATAGTCTTTTGGAGAACAGCAAAATGGGAACAAAGGCAGGAAGCTTTTTGTAAGCTTAATTACAATGAGCAGGAAAGAGAAAAATACAAAATATCTGAGTGCCTGAGTCCACTGTCAATCCTGCTTGAGTGAGAAAGCTCGGAGTCCTCTCGGCATTATGGAATTGGCCCACTGGATACTCTGCGTGTCTGGTCAAGGGGAGCATTTAAAGGTCGTGAAAGTCACCTTAGTTTCAGGTTGCTGATGTGGCACCCAGGGCAAAAGCAACTCCAGTTTGAGCTTATCAGTTATTTCAACAGTCAAGGAAATGAAACAAGAATTACTAGTGCTGGAATCAGGAAAAATGTCAATATTTGCATGCCGTTGTGTTATGTATGTAAAGAATTTAAAAGAATTTCCATATAAACTGCTCCAACAACCAAAAAAAATTAATATAGTCTCACAATAGGATAAACAATACAGCAAATACATAGACTGATATAAAGATATGTGATATTTATACCAAAATTTCTTAAAGTTATTGGAAAAATTGAAAAGAAAACTAAATTATTAAAATTATATTTTATATTCATGTTTTGGAAGTTACATGATCAAAAATATATAAGTTCTCCCAAAACTGATCTATACTTCAATACAATCCTAATTAAATTGAAGGAGATAAAATGTGAAAAAAACATAATTATACTAAAACTGATATAAAAATACAAAGGGCCAAAAAAGCAAAAAGTAGTTATGTCCCACACAATTGGAGAAATTACCTTTTGATATATCCAGGTACATTATTAAGTAATATTAATTAGTTGAGTATATTTTTGGCACAAAGATAGGCACAGAGAATAATCAGTCCCTCAGAGTCCAGAAATATCCCTGACTATATATGGTCAGTTGATTTTTATCAAAGATGACACTTCAGTGCAGTATGAAAATGAGTCATTCTGAGTAATCAGCAAACTTTTTTTGCCAGGTGTCAAATAATAAACATTTGAAGCTTTGAAGATCATGAAGTCTCTATTTCTCTATTGCAACTATGTAATTCCACCTGAAAAGATCAAAAAATGAGATGTCAAAAAATGGACATGGCTGTGCTGAAATAAAACTTGATTAATGAGCAATGAAACTGAGTCACAATTTTTATGTTGCAAAGTATTATCTTGCTTTTAATTTTGTTCCAATCACTAAAAAAAGTAAAAAATGGAATGTTGACACAGGAAAAAATGTTTCATTACCCCTACTTGACACCATACAAAAAAATCAATTTCAGTAGGATTGTAGGCCTGAATATGGCGCATAAGTTGATACAGATTCTCTGAGTTAACAAAGAAGAATATTCTCAGTAACTAGCAGTAAGCAATTTTTTTAAATATTATTTTAGAAATCATGACATTGCCACTAAAAATATAATTTTTATAGTTTGTGATTATTTTTATGCCTTTTCAATGAAAAGGCAGGTTTTTGTTCATTTATAGTGTGTGTTTTTGACAAACTTACCACAATTTTATCGACAACTTGGAGGCTTTTACTTAACTATGTCAATCAATAATTACAACTAAGGAAATAGAAAACCAATAATTAAAATTGCCTCATGAAAGTCTCAGTGTGTACGTACACAAGCTGTGTATTTCTTTCTTTTCGGAAACAATATGCCAGAATTATCAAGGTCAGAGAGAAGATAAACAGAGTGCCAGTACTGTGGCCTGTTTTTTGTTTTTGTTTTTGTTTTCTGGATTCCTATGGTAAAGCTGAAAGGTCCAATGCATTATGCAGGACATCATTTAAGGCCCACTCCTGACTGTGGAATCAACGGCATGGGTGTTTATAACACTGCCGCATAAATCCTCCCTTTTGTGCATTGAGTGGAATAGCTATGAAGAGACTCTATGTTTTGGAAAGTCATCATAAGCCTTCGGATGAAGTTCTAGCTCAGGGGGGGTATCCTACAGGAGACAGTTTGATACCTTGCGACCGCGATCCTTAGACGAGTGAACCAAAACAAATACCTCGGTCAGAGTCAATGCTAATCCTAGTAAAAGGGCAAAATCACGAGTCTGAAGAACTGGGCAGAAATGACTCAGAAGGACAGTGAGTATTTTTGGCTAAGCTTTATGTTTATATCTGAAAAAAAAACTAGAAATAAGTAAAAGAGCATCTTTGATGTCAGAACCAGAAGCATGACATCAAATATACTTGAACCTCATTATTAGCAGCTCTCATGCTTATAAATTTACCCACTTGTTAAAATTTCTCTGTGACCACAAAACCGTTTTTCCTGCACTTGCACAGTCATTCACAGTCATGCCCAGTGCTGACAACTTTGAGTCAGCTGAGGCAGGGTGCCCAGCTGAGGCGGAACCAGGTGAAACTGTCTTGTTTCAGCTCTCACACTGTACACAATTCCTTTCCACGGTCTCCTCAACGCCATGTTTTTCATATTTATGTGGGGTTCTGTTCTGTTTTGTTTTGTTTTTGGTGGCTTCTCTCTTCAAAAAGTGCCCAAGCTTAGTACTGAAATGCTGTCATGTACCTTTAAGACAAAAAAACAACATGTCTAAGATAAACTTCTCTGAGGCAGGAGTTATACAGGTGTTGGCAGTGAGTTCAATGTTAATGGAGAAAAATATGTATTAAATAGGTTGTTCTTTGAAACAGTAACACATATAAAACACGGCTATATATTGATTAGTTGATGGAAAAGTTGTGAATAGAGGCTCAGCGGAACCTCGCCCTGCATTTCCCCTCGGAGTAAGGATTTATCACTCACTAATCCAGGGTCGCAGCAGCGTCGCAGGCGACCACGGACAGGCACAGCCACAGCGAGCCCCGGCTGCAGCTGCCGTATCCCCGAGAGCGCACATCATGCCTGCTAGGGAGCCTTCACGTGTTTCGGGTTTGGTTCCCATGAGCACATTTTAATGATTTCATCTGTGGTTTTGCTACAATTCACTATCACTTTTTGTTACAACCAACAATGATTCATCTACTGATTATCACCTAATATTTATACAAAATCTCTGTCAGGTTAAGGTTTTATCAGAAAAGAAACTAACATTCAGCATGTAATGGCATCATGAAAAGGTAGCTAACTATTTATTTTACCAATTTTTCTAAAAACTTCCTTTTACCTGTAGAAAAGCAAATTGATAATAGAAACAAAATTCAATAACGTTCTAATTACTTATACTTTTAAATATTTTGTTTTTGGTTATATTATTAACTATAACCATCTTGAAAGTCCTCTGAAGTATAAATATCTCATAGATACAGAAAACAGAATGTAGAATTTATGCCTATCCCAAGGTCATAGAGCAGCACACACACACACACACAAAAAGAAAAAGAAAGAAATAAAAAAGAGAGACCCCTTATTCCATATTTTTTCATGGTCTTTCTCTTTATAAATAGAGTGAGCTTTATTTTCCTCCCACTTTATAATGTATTTGGAAAACATTATATTAATAGTTACAATATATAACAAGTTATCTTGTTGCAGACACTAATTTAAGTTGCAAATACTAACTGATTTTATACTCTTAACAACTGTATCATGAAGTACACTTCCCAGGGAGGTTAAATAACTCCCCCGAAGTCACAGGCCTTGTAGACCGCAGAACCCACAAGTGAATAGGATTCCGGAGTCCACGTTCTCACTCACCAGGCTTCCTGCGACTAATTCGTGGTTGCTTTTCTCTAAGACCCATACATTTAGCATTTACACTTTACTGGCAACCCTATTTTACTGTGCCTTTGTTAATTTCCGAATTAGAAGGTTTATATATTTTCCCTGTTTTCTGTTAAATCATTGTCTGAAAGAGTATGATTTTTCTCTTTGTTTTTTTTCTCTTTGTTTTGTTTTTGTTTTTTGTTTTTAATCTTTATGGAGGCAACCCTTACTGACAGGCACAGACCACTAGGGTGAGTTCCGAGGTGAAGGAGGCCCCAGTGTTTTCTCCTCTGCCTTTCGCCCGACCAGGGACCCTGCTGGCCAGGGAACAGCCGAGGGAAACTGGCCTCCTTACGTGGAGAGCAAGGAGAGTAGGAATAGGGTCAGACCCGCCAAGTAGGTCTGTGGCAGATTTTAATAAGCAAGGAAACTTACAGGCTTTTCCTGGGCAGCTGCAATGAGTAGATTTCTGTGCCCTCCCTCCATAATCATCAGTGTTTACATTAAGGCCTTAAAGGGGTTTGGTCACTACACAGTCCGGACGGCCTCAATAGCACATTGCTCTCGCAAGGCTGCGTCCTGGAACGTGGCTCCGCCTGCAGGAAAGGTGGGCGGCATGTGCGTTCCACTGACAGACGCTGGAGAAATGAGAAACCTGAGTCAGCCCGGGGCCAGCTCTCAGGTCAACAAGAAGTCAAGCCCTCTCCATGAACTTCTCCAAAGAACTTGCATGGTGCTGAGGCTAGAAACAGGCCCTTTCCCACAGTCCCCGGGAGTGTGGGGGGGCCTCCGAAAGGTCCCCAGGTGAGTTAAGTTGACTCAGAGCCCACCCCTGCAACTTAGCCGACGTGCCCGAACCAGAACCTTGGGAAGGTGCCGGGGAGCGGGCACCTCTGCACCTGTTGGCTTTGCCTCCGCTGCCCTTCCTGCGTGGGGGGGTGTGGCTTCGGTCAGGTTTCTTGCTTACCTCTTTAGGACATGAAGCAGAGTGTCTGAGTGCCACAGGATCTTCGGGTAGGCGGCCTTTAATTTCTTTCAGACAAAGACAGAAATCTGGACAAATTAGGAATTTGTTAGTAGCTCACCAAAAAGTATCATGTTGTAAAATTTGCGAAGGGTTCAGGATAAAATATTCTGAGGTTGGAATTCCAATTTAAAGAGATTGTGCTACCATACTTAAATTTTATACTCCAGGGTCTTGGTTGCTTTTCCATAAAGGAGAGCAGTATATATTTACTTTAAACATTTGTAGTGACAAAAACAAATAACATAAAAATTCTGGCCCATTAAAAATTCTAAAATAAAAACTCCCATTTCTTATGCTCCTGAAAAATTTGTTTTCCTGGGGTAGGTTAACTTAATTTCAGAGATTTAGGTACAAGGATTGTGGTTTTTATAAAAATTTATTTTAATTTATTGTTTAGTTTTATTTGTCCCCAGTGGAATATAACCAATGAGCCATAGGTCATGTCTGTTCCTTATATTCCCAGTATCTCACAGAATGATTGTAAATACATAAGAAGTGCAAAGTGCCTCTATTGTTTAAAACAAACCTTCATTCTCCCATTTAAAAACATATTGGGGTGAAACTAGTTAATAAAATTATATAGGTGTGAGCTGTACAACTCTACAATACATCATCTGTATATTGTGCTGCGTATTCACCACCCCAAGTGAAGTCTCCTTCCATCACCATTTACCCCCCTTTAACTGCCTCTGCCTCCCTCTGCCCTCCCCTTCCTTCTGGTAGTCACCACACTGTTATCTTTGTCCATGAGTTGTTTTTTTTTTCTTAGCTTCATCCCTTCACCTTTTTCATCCCGCCCCCCAACACTCCCCTCGGACATGTGTCAATCTATTAAGCTGTTGAGGATTATGCTTTTTAAAGGCCTCTGTGATTTTGTGTGTCCTTTAACACTTCAAATGGTTTGCCCTTTCCTTTTTCTCTCCCCTTCTTAGTCCTAGCTACATTAATTAAACTGCACTATGCTATGTTAAAAATGAATTTACATTTGTTTTTTATGCCTTACAAGCATAAAATGGCATTCTGTGTTTACTAAAGTATTCTGAATAGCAACCTCAAGAACACATTTCATCATTTCACGTTTTGTGGTTTTAAAAGTAATGAAAAGCAAGAAAAAATAAAACATCTGTTCAGCTCAGTGCATATCAGAATAATTGAAACAAACAAGCCCATTTAATCAGTTTTTACCTGAAAGAGTATAATGCATAGAAATAAAGATCAAACCTGACTATTTGCCTTGTAATGTAAGGAGAGGCACGTTACATTTTTATTAAATGTACATGTGCGCGTAAATTGGAAATACCGTTGCGCTGTGCTTCTGAGAGTCTAGGCTGAAATCAATAGAAACATTATAAGAATGTAAGTTAATTAAGGTTATAAATTACCTTGCTGCAAAATTGAGATTTTTAAAATCATAAATACTCCCTCAAGTGTTTCTTTTCACTCTTATCTTAAAAGAGAATTTACATTTTACAATAAGCACACATAGGAGGAAATGATGCATTACTGGAGGGGAATAAAAATGCAAACTGTGTGTGTGTGTGTGTTTGTGTGTTTGTAGAAAAGATACAAATGAAAGGGTGGAGAAAGAGGCAGTTGGGAAGAAAGTTCAGGATGATGATGGCATTTTACCTTCTAGGTGATCATCGGACTGTGTTGTTTTAATGCCTGTATTGCCTTATTAAATGGGTAAGTGCCAAATAAATATGCTGAAATCCATCAGACCTAACAACAGTATCAGAAATGCAGGTGAGAGCAAAAGGAATTGCTCTTTAAAAATGTCTGGAAATGCATCATGCATGCATTGAATTGCACGTGTCTTATGTGGAATCAAATTTGCTCTTAACACCTACATTGAGATACGAGTATCTCAGAGCTCCCCTCATGTGCAGCTAGGTGCTGTCTAAAGTGTCACTTCCAGAGGTAAGTGCTATCTTTACTTTGTAATGCACGTGAAAGGCTTTACTTTTTGGCCTGTTTTTTTAAAAAGATTTTATTTATTTGTTTTTAGATAGAGGAGAAGGGAGGGAGAAAGAGAAACATCAATGTGTGGTTGCTTCTCATATGCTCCCACCTGGAGACCTGGCCTGCAACCCAGGCATGTGCTGTGACAGGGAATTGAACCAGTGAGTCTTTGGTTCACAGGCTGGTGCTCAGTCCACTGAGCCACACCAGCCAGGGCATGCCTGGTTTTGACATTTAGGTAAATGGACCACACAGCTATATGATTTTGTATGTTGCTTTTTCCATTCAGTTAGTTGGAGGTCCTCTGACTACTGTTGCTGGAAGTTGAAACTTCTTCATTTATATTATTTTATAGTAGTCCTTTGAATTCATAAACTACAGTAGTTTCTCTGTCCTATATGGTGGGCATTTAGATTTGTTTCAGTTGGTCCACAAAAAAAACCCAGAAATTACATGTTTTTAAATATTTTATTTATTTATTTTTAGAGAGGGGAAGGGAAAGAGAAAGGGAGAGAATCATCAATGTAACAGATAAACATCAATTGAACCCACAACCTTCAGGTTTGTTTGATGATGCCCAACTAACTGAACCATACCAGTCAATGCGTTAAATTATATTAAATTAAATTAGATTAAAATGTTTTAATCTAATTTAATTTTTGCTCTTCACTGCTTAAATTTTAAAATGTTATTTTGGTAAGAACTATTAAAGTAAGATTTACCCTCTCCCCAAAATTTGCAGATGACATGATATTATATATACAAAACCCTAAAGTATCCATCAGAAAATTATTAAAACTAATCATTAAGTTCAGTAAAATTTCAGGATACAAAATGAATATTCCAAGGCTGTTGCATTTCTATACAGTAGTAATAAAAGAAAAAATAAGTTAAGAAAACAATCCCATTTATAATTTCATCCAAAAGTACAAAATACCTAGCAACAAATTTAAACAATGACTTGGTAAAAATCTGTATATCAAAAAACTGCAAGTCATTAATAAAAGAAATATAAAATGACACAGATAAATGGAAGGATATTCCATTCTCATGGAATGGAATATTTTTTAAATGTCCATACTACTCTAAGCATTATACAGATTCAATGCAATCCCTATCAAAAATTTTAATAACATTTTTCACAGAAATAGAACAAATAGTCCTAAAATTTGTATGGAACTGTAAAAGACCCCAAATAGCCAAGCAATCTTGAGAAAGAACAAAGCTTGAGGCACCACACTTTTTGATTTTAAAATATATTACAAAGCCGTAGTAATTAAAATGGTGTCGGTATTAACATAAAAACAGACACAGATCAATGAAACAGAATAGAGAGCCCAGAAATAAAGCCATGAATATATGGACAATTAATTTAAAACAATGGAGAAAAGAACATATAAAGGGAAAAGGACAGCCTCTTGAATAAATCATGTTGGGAAGATTGGAAAGCCAAATGCAAAAGACTGGTACTGGACCTATCTTACACCATATGCAGAAATTAACTCAAAACTGATGAAAGTGTTGAGTGGAAAACCTGAAAACTTGTAGAAAAAAAACATAGGTGGTAAACTCCTTGACATAGGTCTTGGTGACAAGTTTTTTATTCTGACAACAAAAGTAAAGACAAAAAAGCAAAAATAAACATGCGGGACTACATCCAATTACAAAGCTTTTACAAAGGAAAGGAAGCCACTAACAGAATGAAAAGGCAACCACCTACTGAATAGGAAAAAATAACTGCAAATCATATATATGATAAGGGGCTTTATTCCCCAAACATATAAAGAACTCATACAACTGAAGAACAAATAAACAATTTGCTTGAAAAATGGTCAGAAGGTATGTATAGACAGATTTCCAAACATACAGATAGCCAACAGATACATGAAAAGGTGCTATACCTCATTAAACACAAGAAAAGGCAAATCAAAACTACAGTGAGATATTGCTTCACGCCTGTCAGATTTATTATTATTAAGACTAAGAATAACAGATATTATTGAGGATGACAAGGGAACCCTTGTTACTACTTGTGGGAATGTAAATGGTGCACCCACTGTGGAAAAACAGTATGGAGGTTCTTCAAAAAATTAAAAACAGAATATCTATATGTCCCAGCATTTCTACTGCTTTGTGTATATTTGAAGAAATGAAAAAAATAACTAGAAAATATATATGCACCCCCATGTTCATCACAGAATTATTTATAAGAGCCAAGATATATGTATATGGAAAAAACCTAGGTGTCCATCAATGGATGAATGGATGTAGAAATTGTAAGGAATTGTGATATACATATAATAGAATATTCTTCAACCATGAAAAAATAAGGAAAGTTGCCATTTGTGACAACGTGGATGAATATTGAGGGCATTTATGCTAAGTGGAAGGGTGGCAGTAAGAAAAATGGGTGAATCATTTCTGTATTTTACTTAGTTCAAATAAATTTAATTTCCTAAAAGAGCCTACCAAAGGCCCGGAAGGGACCCCTCCAGCCCTGCAGGAAAAGCAGCCATCCATTTGCTCAGTCTGATTCTCAGAGGCCTGATGTCTCCTGTCCAGGGAACTGACTGACTGTTCTCAATTCTGCTCAACTCGCTGATGAAGGCAAGGACACATGACCCTGATCTGCAAGAAGGCACTTATCTCTCCTGCCTCCTAAAAAAAAAAAAGAATCATTGCAACTATGACACACAGAAGCCAATTTAAACAGATCTAAATAGCTCATTGACTATAATTTCACTGGGTTAGGCAGCTGGTGTTTTGAGGGTGACAAAAATAATTATAGGTAAGGAAAACCTTTTCTGTTGTTAGTCTGAAAAAACTCTCAATGGGATAATGCAAGATAGATGAAGAAGTACTTAGAGAGGTGTCCCCTGCTTGCCCCCTGCATTGCCATTGTTCTAAAAGTGACTATATTTTATAGTGCCCATTGGTATCTGACGGTCACTTTTCCTTGGAGCCAAAGTTTGGTAGCACTATGTCTTTCCTTCCCCTTTAGACATCTGGTGTAATGGCTTCTTACTCTAGCCACTGTCTGAGTGGTTTGGTGAAAACTTTGTGGTTCTTAGAACCTGTACACGGCTCTTTAAATTCGACCTTCATTAAACGATCCTCAAGTAAATCCTTCAAATTCATCATTTTGTGACAACTCTAATTGACACACATCCTCAAATAGTTATTAGAACAGCCATATTTATGTTTAGGAAACTTAAAACCCATTAATTTCAACTTTAATATTTTCCTTAAATGCAAGGGATAAGTGTGATTTTTAATATGATTTTTTAAATTATGTAAATTTTTATTGTTGTTCAAGTACAGTTGTCTCCATTTTCTCCCATCATGCCCCTCACCCCCACCCACCCCACTTCCCACCCACGAACCTACCCCCTTTGACTTTGTCCATGTGTCCTTTGTACATGTTTCTTGACGGTCCTTCCCCTATTTTCCCTGTTATTCCCTCCCCCCTCCTCTCTGGTTACTGTCAGTTTGTTCTTTATTTCCATGTCTCTGGTTATATTTTGCTTGCTTGTTTTTGTCGATTAGGTTGTTCTTATAGGTCAGATCATATGGTATTTGTTTTTCACCACCTGGATTATTTCACTTATCATAATGCTCTCTAGTTCTATCCATCCTGTTGTGAAGGGAAGGAGCTCCTTGTTTCTTTCTGCTGCGTAGTATTCTATTGTGTAAATGTATCATAGTTTTTTGATTAACTCATTTACTGGTGAGTACTTAGGTTGCTTCCAGCACTTGACTATTGTAAATTGTGCTGCTATGAACATTGGGGCACATAGGTTCTTTTGAATTGGTGTTTCAGGATTCTTAGGGTATAATCCCAGTAGTGGAATTGCCAGGTCAAAAGGAACTTCTATTTTTAGTTTTCTGAGGAAATTCCATACTGTTTTCCACAGTGGCTGCACCAGTCTGCATTCCCACCAACAGTGCACTAGGGTTCCCTTTTCTCCACAACTTCGCCAGCACTTGTTATTTGTTGATTTATTAATGACAGTCATTCTGACTGGTGTGAAGTAGCATCTCATTGTGGTTTTAAGATTTGCATCTCTCTAATGGCTAGTGATATTAAACATCCTTTCATATGTCTATGGGCCCTCTGTATATCCTCCTTGGAGATATGTCTGTGCAAGTCCTTTGTTCATTTTTTAATTGGGTTGTTTGTCTTCCTGGAGTGGAGCTGTGTGTGTTCTTTATGTATTCTGGAGATCTAACCCTTGTCTGAGGAGTAAGTGTAATTTTAAATGTAGTGACTAAGTGTGAGTCATGCCTTATATTCCTGTGTATCTATGCTTTGTTTTTTTAAACCATTTTCATTAAGAACGAAACAAAATTGGGGGAGTTTCTACTCCCAGACAAAAATATTTTAATTTTTACCTTTGAAAATGTAAGAGACATTCTTTAGAAAAGTGCAAAAGAAACCAGAAATACCATAGCTGTGAGGAAATAAGAAGACTTGTTTTTGCACAGCTTAAGTAGCTCCAAATTTTAAAACCTATTAAATTACAGTTAGAAAATAATTTAATTCTAAATAGATGAATATTTTTCATAGTATTCTTTACTTTGCCCACTAAAAATGACTGAAATTGAATTGCTATTTAAAACTTATGAGAAATTCAGATAAAACCTGAACATTTTGACCTTCAATAAAGGAACTAAAAGAAAACTAATTTTACAAAGAATCAAATGAAAATTGCTTTAGTAAAAGAAATGGCACTGGAGGAATACAGGACATTTGCAGCTGATAAAAGCAGGCTATTACAACTTCTGCTCCATGAAGTAAACTTGTAACATTATTAATGCTTCAAGCAGAGAAATCTTTTCTTCAATACAATAATTGTGAAATAATGGGAATATATTTGTACATGTAATGGAAAAATATCTCAGAAAAAGCAACACTAAAATAATTCGAATAAATTTTTTCAGTGCCTGTGAAGGTGAGGAGCAAGTCATCATATATTATTGAGTGTAAACTGTAAAATTCGGGATTTTTAAGGCACCACTGTAGATCTACTTCTTACCTCCTCCTTTACATATACACATTATTTTCAGTGAAATTAGAGTCAATTGGCAATTTAGAGAAGAAATACACATACCAGGAATATCTTTTTTGATCCAGTACAATTAACATTAAAGCATTTAAAAAAATATACCAAAGTTTGTCTGGTAGGTATCCAGCCATGTAATATGAAAAGTAGAGACATTTGTTGAAGAAGATCCAAGATGCAGGAAACATTGCACACAGGGCAATGAAGCCTCGGTCTCCTTCAAAGTAGGCACTTTGGGACCTCACACAGTTCTCCCAGTCGCCGTCACTTGCCCCATCCTATTTTCCTGAATCTCCTTGATGGTCTCAAGGTCTGAAATCTCTTCCTTCTCAAAGGTGATTTTGGTTTTGGGAAAAGGCTCAAGTCACAAAGTGCCAGGTCTGGGCTGTAGCGGGGCTGGGTCACCTGGCTGATTCGATGGTTACAAAAGATAACTGAAGCTAATTTAGATTAAAATTAACAAACACATAAATAAATTGAGAGAAGTCAAAATCACAAACATGCAAAATAAGTAGCAAATACATGATGGTGCAATTTACAACAGAAAAAGAAATGCAGGTAAAAACTGTAGTAATACTCCCATTATGTCCTACTAAACAATCAACAGTTTGACAAAAAAAAATTGAAAAATTTTTTTGAAGAACTGGGTAAACAGGATTCCCCTGAGTTGTTCCTGGGATTATTACTCTTTACAACCTTTCCTAAGGGAATTTGCCAATACATAATAGAAATAAATATGTTTACCTTTGAAACTGTAATCCCACTTCTAGGAAATTACTCTGAAAATTCACATCCAATAGGACATTGACTTGTATGCAGTGGTTATTTTGGACCATTAGTTTTAATTATAAAATATTGGAAAAAACCTATATTCTGTGCATACGCAATAAAGTGAAGAAACAATGCTGCTGGAAGCCAACAATGTACGTAGCAGTTGTAAAAATCACAGAGACTCCATCTCTGTTAACTGATATCAAGTTATATCCAGAATTCATTGCTAATTAAAAATATGAAGTGTAAAAAAAGTGTTGCTGGTAGGAGGGAGAATTAAAAATAAGAATATATGAATACATCTTTTTTATTTTTCCCCAGAAGAAATACAAAAAGAATAACGCAGACAATAAAATGTGTACCTACACAGGGTAGATAGAAATGGAGTGGAATGATTGAAAGGATTAAATGGAATGACTTTTGTTTAGTTTTAACTTTTATAAGCATGCTTATGTTTTACATAAAAAAGTAAAATCAACACTGATTTAAATGAAATGCAACAAAAAGCAATTGAATCTATATTTATTTCAACTTAATAATGTGTACAACAAAGAGGGAAAAATATTAAATGAATTTGAACACAATGTATATATCCCCAAATTTAAGATAAAATCACTATAAACTAATATTGACCTATATTTTATTTGTTATATAATTTTTACTCCTAAAAAATAGAGTTTATAGTTGAGCAAATGAGCAAGTATTTTAAGGACAGTGAATGTGAGGCTTCTCACTTTTGGAGAAGGAAGTTGTTAATATAGGGAAGGTGGAAAGGAAGAATATAATGGTGCTGAATTAGCAGAACAAATATCATTATCAACTAATGATTGGTAGGTAGATGGGTAAATAGAATGAATTCGTGGTAGATACATGGATAGATGGATAGATGATAGAAATATATTTATTCGTATAACACATGCATATTTGAATATGTGGAGAGCTTAAATTTGATGACAACCAATAAGCAGTAAGGATATCTAACCCCCAAATATTGGTTTCTTAAAAGCATGTCTCTACAGGGCTCCTTAGTATGAACAATATCAAACAGCAAGGAATATATATTAATAAAGATCAACAATATTATATTAACTACATATGGTATCAACTGGAAATATCAGGAAGAACACATTGTAAAATACATGACTGTCTAACCATCATGCTGTACATCTAAAACTAATAAAATAATGTTGAATGTAAACTGTAATTTTAAAAAGCTTCATAAAAACATATTAAAAAAAGAATAGCATTACATGCCTGAGAACATATGGGGCACTGACATACCTGTGTTAACAAAAAGAATGGAAGAGAAAGATTTCACCTTCCAGCACACATAATGACTCTCTATTCATATCCATGATTTGGCGCTACATAATTCCCCCTGACACAATTAAATATTATTGTGCCTGCATGTTTAATAATTTTTAAGAAATGCATAATGTACTTCATGACTATTTGAATATACACTCAGAAATATATTTTAAGATATTGATGTAGTACTCATGTGGAAAAGAGGAAAAGTTAAAATTCATCAGTGACAAAAATTAAAAATACATAATTGTGAAACCACAATAATAATAAATATACAATAAAATATTATTCTGTATATAATAGATCCCATAAAACATTTTCTTGATGAGAAACATTAGGAATATACATTGAGTCTCTTGGGGTTAAACTTTTGTTATTCCTCTGAATGGTACAAAGTAATTACTCATTTGACAAAAGTCCTAATGTAATGCTGTAAAAAGAAATTAACTTTGTGAGGTCAAGTACTTAATTACAGAAGTACACAAATGCATTATTGATATGAGTTTCAGTAGACTGTGGCATTAATATAAGTATCCTATGTGGCTTTTTTTCTTAATAGAGACAGAATGAGAGTTTTCTCTGTTGAGGTCTTGAAATAATTACTTCAAATCTCTAATTTTCTTTTCAAACAAATGGGATTAAGACAATTAATCCATAATTAGTACTGCCACAGTACCTGCTGCATACGAATCTGGATTTTACATATTTACTTTTACCTTTCCTAGTATTCCCTATCATTGCATTTAATTTAATTTTTATTACATAGAATGAATTTCAGTAATGATATACGCTTGAAATTAGAATGAAACTTTTTAGTGTAGATAGCCAAATCTAGATACTTAAGCCATACTAACATATCATATTTTTAATGTAAAGTAATTTAGGGTTTGTATTAAATTATTCATATTCCTGGTTTATCCCTTCTTATCAAGATGTTCAAAAACTAAAAACATTTAAGTTATAAGCAACAGCAGCAACAACAGAAACAAAGAAAAAGAAGAAGAAGAAGAAGAAGCAGCAGCAGCAGCAGCAAGTACTCTTAAATCCGGTCATTTAATATCAGTAAATTCTATTTTATTTACATTTCCAGATGACACTCTGGTTAAATAATTTATAATTATGTCTACTGATATATTTCTAAAATATTAATTTAGACCTCTCAATGACTCATCTAAATTATGCTATATTTATTTTTATTCTATGTCATATTAACAATAAAAATTTAAAAAATATTGAAGGTATAACATTTTATCTTAAGAAAGCTATCTTAGGAAAAAGTTGTGTAAGTAAGCATAATGACTAAAATTTTGATATTTAGTCATATAGAAGTTAAAAAACACTAAAGATTAGAATCAATGAAAAATTGATATATGCCAGCAATTCAAGAGAGTTGAATAGTAGCTACAGATACAGCCAGTTGAAGGTTAACAGAAAATCATATTCCAAGTAGGTCAATGCTGTAGCTATTAAATTTTATAAAAACCCTCGTTTTGGGGTGACAGCTACTTTATTGCTCATTAATAATTATTGTTCTGCTCTGGATGGTGCAGCTCAGTGGGTTGGGCATGATCCTGCAAGTTGAAAGGTCACTGGTTCATTCAAGGATGGGGCACATGCCTGAGTTGTGAGCCAGGCTTCCCATTGGGGGTGTGTGAAAGGCAATTGATTGATGTTTCTCTAGCACATTGATGTTTCTTTCCCTTTCTTTCCCTCTCTCTTCCCCTCTCTCTAAAAATAAATAAATAAAATCTTAAAAAAAAGAAAAAAAATGATATTTGTCCTATACAGTTGCAGGCTATCAGGAATTTCGCAATTTGAAATGATATTAATAAAATAATTCTACTCTCACCTGGGGAATCTAAGGCACACTCACACAATGAAGTACTCCAATATACAACCCAGGTGCAGAGCTCCAGATAAAGGTTTTCTGAATGTGGACTTCAACATTTACCTGGACTTTGTAGTTCCCAAGGGAAAAAATCTTGGATTCACTTTGCAACCCAAACCAGATGTTGAATTCTTTACACACAATGCTGCTTTTTTGTGAGCCTATTTTATTTAAATTTCACCTAAATTTTACCTTCCTTCAAAACCTGTTATTATTATATCTTCTGTTTTGTGACATAGCCCTTGTTTTCTCTAACTTATAGTTTCTCTCATTGAAATGGGTCAGTAAACTTTAATTTTTTTCAGGCTACAAGTTTGCTCTTGTTAGTCATAGATTAATTAGGCTAGGAGAGAAGTTGTTAATAAAAACAAATGGGTAAAAGAACTTTTGGTAGCTTTTAATGTGATAAACTTTAAGGGAATGACATAAGAAAAGGAGAAAAGACATAATAATGCATAACACTAGTAACTTAGAATAATAAAATATTTTAAAAAATTAAATGAGAAAATGTATTTTTGCCTAGTGAATAGAATAACAATGATAATATGACCAGGTAATAAGAAACATATGGATTAGAAATGAGGACAAATGATAAACAAATGTAAAATTTTTTAATCTACCAAACCTCTAAAAACAAGTTCATGTATTTTGATTAGTATTTAGTATGTTTATATCAATTAAGAGAAACATAGTATATGCACATATACTTTAAGTAAACTATATCTATACATGGCAAGTTTTTCATCTCTTCTACTTTTATATTATTTGTGTATTTCATTTCAGAACTGAATGATGGTAAATGAAGCTTACTGAAGAATGTCTTTGTTAGTAGTTTCAAAAGTACTCCTAATAATGTATTTTTCCCCTGACTGAACGTAGGCAACCTATAAAATATACTACCCCAAAATGGGCAACTGAAAGCACCAGTCATTGTAATCACTCTCCTTTGTATCACCAAATCATAGTATTAGATAATTGCTACTTAACAGAAAATGCTACATGGCGTGTTTTTCCATTCCACTGATTTGGTAAGTGAAGGCACCCAAAGCTGAAGATTTATATATGTTTTGATTTGGTATGGTGGGATCAAAGGTTATATTAGGGACATGGGGGGTAATGTTCAGAAAACGTATGTGGGTAAATGTGTGAGTCTGTAATAAACCTTATATTGAGGAGTTCAAGAAAAGATACTGTCAATGGGGTTTAATAAAGAAGAAGGTGAATAAAATGAGCAGAGGAAGAGAAGCAACTAAGAGAAGAACTATGAAGTGAGTTGAAAGGTATTTAGAAAAAAAAAAGGCAGAGGAAGGAACACAGAGTTTGGACACTTAGATTTACCCCCGCTTTGAAGCCGTGGATTCTCACTGGGCATTGTGGAAACTCAAACTGAATCTATTTTATGTGCTTTCTTAGCACACTCCAGGGGACTCCTGACCCAATGTCCCTGGATGGGGAGCTGGGCATGAAAAGTTCCAGGAGAAATGGATATATACTTCTGGATTCCAAGAATTTCAATATATATTGGAAGATTTAATTATCCTTTCAAATGTACTTTCTTTGAATTATTTATGTTCTTTGAGTGGTTTTATAAGATTTTTCAGATTTATAAATATATACATTAAAGGCACACACAAAAAGGACTTCTGTGTTTGGAGAGAAAAAAAAAGCAATAAAGCCGTGACCACTCCCTCAGGGTCCAAGTGGGGCACCTACTGGCGGCATTGGGTGAAGACTTGGCTCAGTGTCACCAGTGTTTTAACGAGGGCCTCTAGATTTTATACAGAGTGAGCTGGGGTGACTTCAGAGAATTTTGAGTGAAGAAAACAACCTACCCGTATTTATTATATAAGGTGAACTTGAATTACTGAGTATGTCAGAATTCTTACTTCCTAGCTTTATTTTCTTCATCGTCGTGAGTACCATATAAAACACTGTAGCACTATGCACACATATGCTTGTGTATTTGTGCAAGTTTGTGTGTTTCTGTTTCCTCACACTCTCTGTCTGAGATGCAAACTCCATGAGACCTGAATAGAAAGTTTACTCTGTTTTACCAACTGCTCTGTGTCAGCACAAAGAATGAGGCCTGGGACATCTTAGGCACTCACATGTATCTCTTCAATACATAAATGATGGTCTCTGTTTTTCAAGGACAAAGATGTAGTTTCTTTCTTCTGGCAGGACTTGGCAATTTCAAAAGATAAATTAATCTATAGTTATGCCGTACCTTAAGTTTCCCATAATTGTTGTTGTCTTGATAATGGATATTTAAATATTGAAAACTACATTCACTTCTTTAGTGACTAATATTGGTGATACAGTGTTAACTATGTAATTCACATCTGTATCTCCTAAAAATAATGAGAGTTATAAACATAATAGTGTATAAAGTGTAGAGAGAAAGCTATAATAAGAAAGTCTTATTCTGGCAAACAAACAAATTTACTAGTTAGAGAAGTCATTTTGAAATTTATATTAGTGGTATGCAGAATGAAAATGGGAATGATCAATTTTTGAAGTTTTATTTAAAAACAAATTCAGTGTATATGTGATTTCATTGAAGGTTTAAAGTCTAAAACAACAAAATGAGCTGCCATTTACTGAATTATAGATAATTAGGGAACATCTATAATGAGATTAAAAATAAGATCATGAAAAAGCAATTATACTTAGAATATAACATAAGTGCAAATTTTGAGTCTGCAAATATACTCTGCTGAAGAAATATTGTAAAGAACCACTTACATCCAAAGACCCACAAACAAGAAATTTTTTCTGAATTATTTTATCCCTGATGTCTTTTAATGGAAATAGCTAATTCCCTAAAATAATTTGTTTTGGTTTGATTTTGTTGAAGATTACTCAGCCAGCAAAATTATATAAACCAAATTACTTAGTATTATTTTTCACAAATTCATTATTTGCCAAATATTTATTGATTTCACAGTATGTCTCAAAACTCATGCTAACATTTTTAACATGAGTTATATTTATATGAATTCACTATGAATCTTTAACTATCTGAGAAATTAAAATGAAAACTACAAAAAAACAGACTGTTTAGTACCAAAATCAATAGCACATAATTATTTTAATTCAATAAGAAATTCATAACCTAGGACTTTTGGAGATTACAGATAAAAAAGAGAAAAATGTTGAAGTTTGAAGTAGATATTTAGATGACAGGCCATAACATATGGGGGGTGGCTAGCGAAAAAGTCAGTATGTTTCCCTTAATAAATGGGCACAACCATAGAAGAGGGAATGCCAAAAACACAGAATTTATTTATAAAAAATTGTGTATTTACCCTTACATGTTTAAACTTCAGTCATCTTCAAAGTACTATTGATTTGATGCAATACACCTATTGAGACTTTTTCCACAGCTCAAAACAGTTTTTGAACTTATCGATTTGGTGTCTTTTAGTGCTTCTGCCATTTTCTGTTACAACTCTTCCACATTAGCAAGATGTTTCCATTTGAGGGTTTTATTCACCCAGGAAAAAAACAACAAAAAGTTGCTAAGGGAAGATCCAGTGAATAGGGAGGGTGGGGCGTGGGGGTCATGCCATTTTTGGTTAGAAACTGCTGGACACAGTGCAGTATAGGCAGGTGCACTCCTAAATCACCCATCATAAAATAAGCAAACACACTAAAAGAGTCTTTAAAAAAATTCACTGGAGCAGAACACAGCGTCTCATAACAACACCTGCTGGCACACTGATGTAGATGGGTTCCTAGAACACTCACCTACCAGGAGAAACCTGTACTAAAAAGGCCCCACCTTCCAGAGGATAATTCCATTTTTTTTTGTGGGGGGGAGGAGTTACGACATATTATAGCTTGGGTTTTTATTCCCCATGTAAACCATTTTAGCTGCTGCAGAAATGAAGAATGTGATTGTAAGATGATTTTATTACTTTAAAGGTAGACATTTGACTTGAAAAGGTAAATAAATTTCTGTTTTAAGTAAATGTAACTGTTCATATTATTTAATTTTTTTGCAAGACATCAACAATGCTTAAGAGAACATATGCCCCTTGTGTTATTTTCAATGAAAAAGTGGCTTTCAAAAGGTCAGGTGGCTCTGAGGGTGCCTGAGCCTAGCATATGCATATTACGCAGTGTATCCATTTCCTTCATGCTTCCCTGTGCTCTACACCAACTGCAACTGAGAGTGAAAATAAGGTAATTTTTAAGCAACTCTAGAAAGGAAGACTGGCAGCAAACACTGAAAAGTAATTTAAAATGACACTAGAGAGAGACTATGGCATCAGGTAGATCTCAGAAACAGCTGAACATTTAAGTTTGAGCAATGTGCAGACAAAAATTTAAAATGTATGCAATCAAAGAAAGCCATCTCAAATTAGGCTGTACTCTAAACCTTGTAAAAACACATTTTAGATAATCCTCTCTGTGAACGTGAAACATAAAACACAAAAATCAAAATATCACTTAACACAAGATAATTTGTTTCCATTCCATTCTTAACACTTTAACAATAATATTAACTGCATGTCATTTTCTTTTTCTTTTTTTCTTTTTTTGGGGGGATGGGGGATATTCTGGGTTTATTTTTATTTTAATCATTGTTCAAGTACAGTTTTCTGTCCTTTACTCCCATCCCATCCCAGCCCACCTCCCTCCCATTTCCACCGCCCTAGTTTTTGTCCATGTGTCCTTTATACTTGTTCCTGTAAACCCTTCCCTTTTTCCCCTGAAATTCCCCTGAAATTCCCTCCCCTCTCACCTCTGGTCACTGTCAGCCTGTTCTCTTTTCTGTATAGATTCAAGGCTCTAGGTTTCTTCCAATGATGTATCATTCCCCGGTGTCTTAGAGCCCTCTCTTAGACACTATTTCCACCACACGGAAAGAAAGCATGAAGGGACTTGCAGGAGGGTGTTATTGTAGGGGAGAGTCCTAGAAGTGACCGTACTGGCTCCACTCCCTTCATGTTGGTGGCAACTCAGTCCCATGACTTTATCTAGCCACAATGAAGGTTAAAGACTAGGTTGTCTCTGTGCATGGGAAAAGGAGGGTATCGTTTTCAGATGTCCGAAAATGGCTCTACCATCTTCTCCTTATGTGTCTCCATGTGGTCACAAAGTTTTCACTTCTCTGCTGAAACATAAAATGTATTCACTCTTCCCTAAGGGAAACAACCCAAAGTGCAATGCATCTACCACACTCAACTCAAAGTCCAGGATTTGTGGGTGATTTGCAGACTTTTCCACGATTTTGGATGTGGCTTCTAAAGAAGGAAAACTTATCTGCCAACTTAAAGTCTAGATTATCTGCCATTCCAAGTCCCATTCCTCACACATAGCCCACATACAATAGAACAATAAAGACCGACATCCACAGCTAAGCAAAACTAAGCAAGAATAAAAACATCAACTTGGAAAATGAGAATGAGAGACAAAACAAAAGCTATTCATCCATATCAACTTGGAGTGGTTTATAGAAACTCTTTGGTTGGTTCTTGACTTTTGTCTCGGAAATGGTTCATTTACAAATTGTTCTCATATCTTGGTTTTGCTGTTTGGGAAGTTTCTTCTTGTCCATTAATCTCCATGGTTTTATCTGTTTGGAGTGTTATAGATGATCACCTTTAGCTGGTGCATGTTTGGGGACCTTTCAAAGGTTATTTTAAAACAAAAATGATTTCTTTTTGTTTGTTTTTTCTTTTGACTTATCATGAGTTGTGTTTTCTCTGGCAATGCAATTCATTAAAAAATTGCCTGGCACCTGTAATCTATTCACTCCTTTTCAGCTCCACATGGCAGTCAACTTGCCAAAGCTCTCCACTAGACCTAATTTTTAATCTGAATGATATCTTTGATAAAGCTGATGCAATAGTGTGGGTTGAAAGATAACATAATGACACTGATTTTTGTGCCACGAATGATTCGTTTTGTGATTCAGTACTCCTGTGAGGATTCAGACTCTTTTCCCCTTTCAATATTTACGATCATTCTGACTCACTGGAAACCCTTCCCTAGAAGAGGATGATTAAACTGTGTCAGTGGGCCAAATCCAGCCATGCCTACTCTTTTCCAAGTAGTCCGTGGACATTTTCTCTAAGTGATAGCAGACTTGGGGAGTTGTGACAGAGACCATATTGCATGCAGAGCTGAAGATAGTAACTACCTAACACTTTGCAAAGAGTTGACCTCAACAGATTCACAAACGTCATCATATGTCTTCCAAATGGTTACAGATAACATTTTTACAGAATGTTATTTAATACATAAAAGGGGTTCCCACTGTCGCCTTGCTATATCTTGTTTCTCTGCTTTTTATTTCACAACTGCCAAACCCAAGTCACATATTTTAGCTTTTGTTGGATTAACGTCCTTTGTCTCTGTTATGCAGTGTGAGCTGTCATAAGCTATTCAATATCAGGGACAATAATATGGAAGGTGCATTGTTGCTGTTTCATTGATTATCTAACAGTTCAATATGTGTATTTGGCATATAGCTATCTGCTCAGTACTTTACAGAGCATGCTCCCTTCATTTTGTTTTTTCACCATCTCTTAGGAGTTCAGGGTCCACTTGCATCGTTGGTGTTAGAAAGTAGAGGGGAAAGGAAAAGAGGCAAGTCACATAAAAGCATTTCATTGGTCAGTTCTGGAGGTGACACATATCACTTCCCCATGACCGCTCCTGACTGCAAGTGAGAATGGGAAATTTAATCTATACCTAGAAAGAAGGTATAGATTTTGATGAGCACATCTATTCATTATTGCACAAAAGCATGATATATGGTGGCATCCACTTGATATAGTATGACATAAATATACTGTAGCAGGTTGACAGGGAAGGTCTCCTAGTTCAGTTAAATTCACAATTTATAAACTCTAAACTTAAGATTTTGTTTATATATTAATTATCATATAAATAACATTGCATTTCTGTGTTAATATTTGTTAAATGCTTTTGGATTAGAATAATCTAAAACTGAATGACTTTCAGGACAAATATTTATTGTGATAGTTGTTCAAGGAACTCAGAATTGGTTTGACTTTAAAATATATTGGGCATAGGTTCAGTAATGTGGTTATTTGCACATCCTGTTAATTCTTTGTTCTTTAAAAATTGGGCATATGAAAGACTAAAAACAACATTTGCATTTGCAAAGAAATCAATCCATTTCTGTAGAAGAAACATCAAGCTACACTTATTAAAAGAATCTAATTCCAAATCAAAATCTTCATAGACTGAGATGACAGAATGAAACAAATATGAGAATAAGTGTAAATTTATTACCCTTTTAATACACCCAAAAAGACATTGTAATTGCAGAATTTACTATTTTTGGAAATTGACTTTGTGATTTTAAACACTTACAGGAATTTAAAACTCAGCATTAATTTCTCCCTGAATAAATTTCAAATGTGCGTGTGTGTGTGTATACATACACATAATACATTAGAGGTCTGTCCTGAAAGTATCCAGTCGTGCACTATGAAAAATAAAGACATTATTGATGATGATACAAGGTACAAGAAACATTGTGCATAGGACAATGACACCTCAGTCCCCTTGAAAGTAGGCACCTTGGGACCTCAGAAGTTCTCCCAATTGTCATCAGCTGTCCCGACATATTTTCCTGAATCTCATCAACAATTTGAAATGTCTTCCCTTTCAAAGGTGATTTTTAGTTTTGGGAGAAGCCAGAAGTCACAGGGCACCATATCTGGACTCTGGAGGGGCTGAGTCACATGGGTGATTTGATGTTTTTCAAAAAAACTGCACAAGACATGATACATGAGCCGATGCATTGTTGTGATGGAGCTGCCAATCTCCAGTTGCCCATATCTGTGGCCATTTTGGTTGTATTGCATCTCTCGACCAGCGAAGAACATTGAGATAGTACTCCTTATTGATTGTTTGGCCTGGAGGCACTTGTGATGAGCAACACCTTCCCAAATAAAAAACAAAATTAACATGGTCTTGATCTTGCTGGGATTTTGCTGCACCTTCTTTGGGCATGGAGAACCAGGTGACTCCCTTTGGGATGACAGGCCTTCATTCCATAGTCTTAGACCCATCATTTATCTCTGATTTTCTTGAGGAAATCTGGTTCATGGGTAACAGTTTGAATCAAGTCATTAGCAACTGCAGCTTGATGTTCCTCCTACAATGGTAGCAGAAGCCATGGAACGAATTTTGCCATGACACATTTCATGCCAAATCCTGCATCAACATCTCAGACACAGTAGTTTTGAAATCCACAGATCAGCTTCTCTAGTTTTTGTGTTTTCAGTTGCCCATCTTTGTTGATTACAGCCCATACATATTAACTATTCTCAGGCATTCCTCCTGTTGCAGACCTTCCAGAACATGGGTCACTTTCAACAGATTCTTGACAGTCTTTGAAGCTTTTGTGCCACATTTTTATTTGTGCTGCACTCATTGCATCATCCCTGAAGACTTCTGAATCATCCAAATAGTTTCTGGGGAGGAATGTTCAAGCTTAATGCAAAATTTGATGCAGATTCGTTGCTCTACTCACTCAGTCATTTTGAATGTGACAGCCACACAGTACACAAGCTCACTCAATGGCGTCTACTGCCCCCACTGACTAGTACAGTGAAGTCATCATTGTTCACACATGCGCGTTCCAGTCCACTCTTCTTGGCTGCCAGGTTACACTGATTTCGTGCAAACTGTTCTTGTTAATAATACTAACAATAGCTGTTCTTTTTCTGGACAGACTGTGTGTGTTTATGTGTATTTTAATAATTTTAAAGAATTTATATTGAAATCTGGGATATCTTTATATTGAACTACTATTATTTAAATAACTTTATACATTTGATGTCTCCATAGAACTTCTCATACATATTGTACTATGCCATTGAGCATGGTTTAGGATGGACTATTGGATAGTGCATAAATTGTCAGCCTTGAGAGCCAATTGTCCTTAGTGAAATTATCTAACTAATCCGTGACCTTTTTTTCTTTGGTCGCTAATGTAAAAATCTGCATTGCCAGTCAGTGATCCCAAGACGACACGTGCAAGGGCAACAGGAGATGATGGGAGGCAGAGAACCACAGAACTGCAGATTTCCTCCTGTGGAATGTACCGTCGCACTCCTGGTATCTCTTCTACTTCTACTACAACTTTGCGTGTGGAAAATCCCAAGTTATTTAATACTTCTTGCATTGATTTATCTCCTGATTTTCCTTCCTAGAGATGCTTTTATTTATTAAACATGAGAAAGGATAAACTAGGCAAGACTACTTTTTCATTCTCTCTCTCTCTGCCTCTGTCTTCTTGGCAAGAGGCTGTTGGGTAGAAACAGAGTAAGTACATGCTCAGTTTCTGTCTTCTGTGGCATGTGTTTCACAAGGCCAGGTCCCCGTGAGGAATGGGACTTTTGCCATTGTGTTACACTGTTGGTATCTGGGTGGATTTGTCTACCCCCATACTGATATTTAGGTTTTGGCATATCACTTGCTTTCAAATATAAGCCAGATACTGTAATATTATATTGCAGCAATTGGATAACTAGTTGGCCTTATTTATTAGTTCAGACTTCAGGAGTGGAAGAGAGATGCTATACTGGAATTTAAACAGGGTATGGCACAAATAATACCCCTTTTTATTACTAAATATTTCATTACAAAATCATAAACATGTAATCTGTAACTTAACAGTACCACACTGAAGCACACCATATGACATCTTAGGTGAAATGGTCAAATTAAAACTATAAGTTATTACACCCATATCACTACCCTACCAACCACACTTGAGCAGGTATTACTTCTGCCAGATTGTGTTTATACCCATACTTGTACCAATTAAATCTATTCACTAAATGTTAAGACTATGATAACTTTTCAAGTACACAAATTTAAGATTTTAACACCAATTTTTATGATTTTAGTAAAATAACCTGTGAACATAGTATAAAATATTAAATAGTACTTTTAGACCAAATATATCCTTTAAGCAATGTCTTCAACCCAATTCCACACTTAAAGATCCCCACCCTCAAGTCTGCTTGCTGGTACTTTTGACATTGTCAAAGTACCCTTTGTATTAATGTTATATTTGTTAATTTATTAATTAATTTAAAAACTCTCTTTTGCTCTTCTATTATGGAAGATATTGAGCTACCTCATCTACCCACATGCAGTTTTATTTCTTTCATGCTCCCAACAGAGTCATAACAACAATCTTGGTTAAACAAAGTCAGTGGTAAGTAATTTTGACATACAAAAGCAGTTCGTTGTCGAGTATCATAGCTTAATAAATTATAATTGAATTTTTAATTTGATTTAATGATGCAGCTCAGGTTTTGTGATCATTTAGTAATCCCCATCATTTTCAATACTATTTAAAGTCAGCTCTGAAAGCATATCAAACACATGGGTTGGTCTATCCATCTTTTATTTGGTTGTACCACTCTTGGAGACTTTCGTATCCATGATCTCATCGAGATGTGTTTTTCCTGAGTCTGACACTCTCCTAACAATGAGTCTTTCCATCATCATTTCTACTGAGACTTCATATTATGCCCACCCCCTCTACTGTAACAAATTTCTTGGGAATCATATCTTCTTTCATAGATAGCATGTTGGAAAACATTCATTAGTAGTTCATTTTTAAAAGTTTATTTAGGGAGATAAATATAATAAGAATTTGCATGCATTAAGTTATGTTATCTCTTTGTTCACCATTGAACAGGGAGTAATGTGAAAAATAACGAGAAAGTCTTGTTTCATTGTCTTCTAGCTTCAAATGTGACTATAAAGACACACGATAATTTTTCTATGCACTTCATGGTACTTGTTCTTTCTCTTTTCCTCCTTATTTATCCTCATTTTTTAAAGGATGTTTTCTTTATTATGTGCCTTCTAAAACTTTGTGATGGTATAAATGGAGTATCTTTTGTGCAGTCATTAATTTTAGGCTTTACCTGGACTTTTAAGTCTAAAATTTTATTTCTCGGTTTGAAAATACAGTTTAGCTTTAAAAAAATTGACCTCAAATCTTCTTCTCATATTCTATATTTGGAAATTAGACATAGACTAATCCTCTAGCATATAAATACATACATATATACATACATACATAAATACATATATATATATATATATATGCCCTTGACTGACCCTCTGGTATATATATATATTTTTCTTATTTTACCATTTATTTATTTTTAGTTCTACTTTCAGTGAGATGTAGTTATTATTTTCTAACACTTTGATTATACTAAAAATATCCACCATCATTCTGATAGCATAAAAGACAAAATAATAATTTTTTTGACATCAAAGTTGGGAAAAAATTTTTTGAAAAATTTCCAAATGTTCTTTCTTGGTGTATTAATCTTTTCTGTGGACTCTTTTAAAAGTTATTTGTTAATATGACTTGTCTTATTCTTTGCTTCTAAGAAGAGAGAAAATAATTTTTCATGAACTTGACTTTCCTCCATGTTTCATGTTCTCTTACCCTATTTTTTATCTCAGTTTCACACTGACAATTTTTGTCAAATATTTTATTATATTTGGCTACTCATATATGAGTGAGGCACATCAAATTTGATAGGTGTTCCTGGTCACGGGCAGAGATTGCCTACTGATTGACAGATTGAGTTGAGTGAGTGAGAAACAAGTCATTTCTTTGACATAGTCACACAAGTCAGTATCGTTAGATCTTTCACTGGCATTCCTACCTTTTTAATACAGTATCTTTCTACACTTGTGCCTTTCCTTTGCTTCTTGTCTTATGTTCTGTGTGTCCTAAAGTGACATGATGGTTGAGCAATTTCACTTTGGTATGGGTTGCTTGCACTTAGAATATCTGTAAGTGTTCATCTGTAAATGAATCTGAGTTGGGCTGAAAATATTTCACTGCACTTCTTAGGTAGCATTAAACTGCACTATGATATTACGTTTCTAATAAACTGGTTTCATCCACTTTATTTGCAATGCTTTTGGTTCATTTTTGAAACATATTTAAATATTAGAATTTGGTGATGCTATTACAAAAGGACTAAAGCAGTAAAATCAGCATTACAAAATTGAAAATATAAACTGCAACTTTATATAAAATCAGTGTCTTTCACAATCAATTACTATTTACTACATTAGCCAACAAGCCTATGTAATTGCCTTGTAAATCTATCACTTAAATATTCTGGCAGAAAAATTCTTAGATGTTCCAATAATTTTACACTAATTCTGTGCTACTGATTAGATTTTATAAGCCAATATATAAACAAATCTTACTGTTTTATTTGTATTTACATTAGGTGGCGTGGGCCATTCAATCTAATTTCAATCAGATAGACATACTTGTCAATACAGATGCAAAAATATACCTGAGAAAAATTTTGAAAGCTCTCAATCACATCTTTGAAAGGTGTTCAAATCCACCAGACTGAAACTGATTTGTTGAAAACACCTGTTATAGTTCACACCAAATAGTCATAGTTGAATCTTTATAAACCTCACTTACAAATTTTGGATGTGAAGTTTGAGGCTGATACTATGGTAAGCTAAAATGTATTGTTATGTAATTTCATTGTCACTAAGCTAAACATTAGATACATTAATCCTTCAAAAGCTGTATTTAAAGTGTCTGATGTACAAATAATCAGACATTTCAAGTTTTCTAGCTGTTGTCACTGACAGCATGCTATAGTAGCTTACCATGTAGTTTGTAAGTAACAGAAAACAATGTGCTTCCAGTATCATAAAAACTTATCCTTCCCTAGGAGAGTGTCTTGTATTATACTTTGCATTATACTATGAATATCAACAAAGCAATGCAACTTTGTTAGTTCTCCAAGGCAGAAAACAGTTTCAAATTCCACCAGTCGTCATGCCTCAAATTCCAGATTTTTTTTGCATGTTCTCATTTATATGAAAATTTTCTTCTGTCTTCAATTATATTACCACATCACTTGAGCCATCTATATTCAACAATAGTTTCTCTGTTAAATTTGAGATAAGAATAAACTCATAGTTCAAGTTCAAATTTAAATAGATTTTTTACTATGTTTACAATAAATTTATATACACTAGATATCTGTGGTGTAGAAGGGATTTGAATAAATGAGATAGAAAATGAATAAAAACATTAATTGTTTTTGAAGGATTTTTATATGTGATTTATTGAATTCAGCAAAACAATCTAGTTACTGTTCATATAAGAAAATAATAGCTCAGAAAGTGATAGAAAAATGGAAGAAACTGCACTTGCAGATGGTTGTGAAAATGAAGGATGGCTGTGGAGGGCACTGGAATTAGTTTCAGGCCTTGAGAATGAGAAGAAATGCTCTTCCTAAGGTGTTCTGTCTCGGACACTTTCCCGTCACCTTTTTTTACCCTGGCCCTAGAAGTGAATCAGATCATCTATAAGGTGCTCTACAATTCAGAATAAAAGGATCTCGTGCCCTTTATATTATTCAGATATTCAGTCAAAGTTATGTGCTGTATGAGAAGACATTTGACTTCATGAGGTGGACGTGGGATTGTACTAACACTGAGTTGTTAGCAGTAGTAATCAGAATAATGCAAGGGGTGTCGTGAAAGAGGAGGCGATAATTTCTGAGGGTGTTGGAGACAATTTGTGAGGAATCATCTGTCAACTGTGTCATATTTTTCTACAATATAAATGGATGCTCTACAGTGCTACAGAAAGGTATTGTATGTGACAAAGAGTGGAGATTCATTAGGAAACTCTTCAAGATTTACACTCGCTGTTAGTCCAAAAAAATAATTTCTTGAGAGCATTGGGCCATGTGTTTTTCTCTGATTCCCTTGTTAATCATTTTTTAAAGAATTACGATAACATGTATTCATCTAGTGACATTAAATAACTTGGACATCATATGTAAAGTCTAATCTTCAAGATATATTAATGATTGAGATATGATATAGCTAAACATCTTTGAGTATTTTAATCATTTCCTGTTTGTACCATCACATTAGAAAAATAATACGGCTATAGTCTATAATCAGTTGTAAAATGCACCTCTTAAAACTTTAGTGGCTGTTTCTTTGTGAGCAGAATTACGTTTGTAAGACATGATTACCGGAGAGCCATCCAAGCCTGAAGTCCTACAGTCAAGTAGTTAGTAATTGTTAGTTTCATGTTGTTAGAATGATTGCCATAAAGGTTCCACCACCAGGTCCACAGACTGTGAGAATACATTGCTGAAAATAAAACAACCACATTCTGTTGTTAAAAGCTGTGTAACATTCAATCTGCCCAATAAAGTACTAAAGTTATTTTAACTTGACACTGACATTGTCAACCATTAAAAATAATTGCCTCTGCAAGCCTTTTTAAAAAATCTGATAGTACAGTTTGACAAAAATGAGGTTCCGAATTTCAGTGCAAGTAAGGATCAGAATTAAGACGTATGCTCACCTTTGTGCGCGATGAGTCTGAAATAATAATGATGTATGTATGTATGTGGAGCTGTTACATAAGCAATTGAAGACAAACACACAATGTAAGTTAAGTAGAAGCTCAATAAGTCATGTGGGCTTATGATTTGAGAGTTTAAAACATGGTCTTTTATTATTATTTCATAGCTGATAGAAAGGTAATGAGTATCCATAGAGGGTCCTGATGAATTCGAGGAGCCGAGAGGGTGGATTCAACAAGCAAGAAAGAAAAAAAGATGTATGTTAGTTAGGTATGAGTGATAAAAGCTAACAAAGTCAACAGGGGATCCCTAAGATGTTAAGGATGTCATTTTAGAAAAAATATATTTAGGCTATAATTTACTGTTTAGTGTGTTAAGATGTGAATAAAACAAGTATTTATTAAAGAAAACTAGCATAAAATAGAATTATGACTTATAGAAATAATAGCTTGTATTATGCTAGCATATATTTTATTTTTATATGCAGCAACTTTATAATTTAAGTTCTTTTTTAACTCAGCAATTAATATTAAGTTCTATCAAATTGTACTTTTGGCAAATGTTGGTTTGTTTTAACAAACTTGTTACTAAAAATTCATTATATATAACTATATATAATGTTATATATGCGTATGTATATGTATAATTGTGTCAAACCTGCTCTCTATGAATCTGTCTCTGTTTTTCTTGTTAATTTATTTTGTTCATTAGATTCCATGTATGACTGAAATCATGTGGTACTTGTCTTTCACTGACTGGCTTATTGCACTTAGCCCAGGACTCTCCCGGTCCATCTGTGCTATTGGAAAGGGCAAGCTTCCCTTCCTTTTTTCTGTGACTACTATTTCATTGTGTGAATGTGCCACTGCTCTTTTATCCACTCATCTGCTGATGGACATTTGGGTTGCTTCCAAATTTTAGCTTCCAAATAAGGCTGCAATGAATGTAGGGGTACATGTATTCTGGCCTACAGTAAGTAAAAAGAAAAGGAAATATTTATTGAATGAATAAATAAAATGATCTAGTCTTTTCCTTAATTTTTATCACTTTTAGTTCACATAGTAACTAACTCTATTTGGGTTTTGAGGACAATATAATAAATATTAAAACCATCAAAAATTAATCTCATGATACAAGAACTATGTCATCAGATAGTCATATACCCCAAATTTATTTATTACTCTGTGACTGTCCCCCAAAACTAAAAGCTCTATTAACAGAACTTTTTTCCAAATAAATCTATTGTCATGAAATTCAGTATATTAAAACGTGTGTTCTATAAAGAGAACAAATCATTCTTATTTTGATTGTAATTTGCTTTGTGACTAGGATAGAATTGCTGCCTTGGGAATCTTTTTACTTGTATCCAGCCTTTTCTTGATCAATAGGCTTCCTCTTAGAGGGATCATTAGAACACAAGTTGACATTCATTAGTATTTAAAAGATGAACAGCATAATGCATTTTCTTTCTGTTCAATAATCTATTATTATTTATTTCAATAGGCAAACTATACATAGCAGCAAGTAAATACATGCCTGTAGCTTCCTGAGTCTTAGATTTAACAATGCAAAAATGGCTCTACTGGGTTTAACTCTATATTAAAATCACTTGCTAATTTAGCTGGAACATCATATCTTAAGGAAATAAGCATAATTATTCAGTTCTGAGATTTGAGATTAGACCGCAGCTCTTATGAAAGAAAATAACATGATTTGACTTCATACCAGGTACATTAGTGATGAAGGTTTATATATGTTTGTACAGTTGTAATAATTCAAATTTCATTTTAGTAATTCCTTAATCTTTTAAAACATTTTCTATCCTCTTTGCAGAAAAATAATAAAAGCACACTATATATTAATCCCGAATTATATTTCTAAGTAGGAGTCGACAGATCATTCCTTTTAGCATGTTAAATGCAGTAAAGCTGCATAAAATTTGTCACAAAACGAAGAGTTGCTCAGCTTGGTCATTCAACTCAGGCATCAGGTTTAGCTCATTCACAATATTAGATTAACTTCAGATGTCTAAATGGCTACCTTTGAGAAAATAGCATAACTTTATGTTTTAAATAATGTATTCAAAGATCTAAAGGCAGTTTAAAGATGAGTGTCAAAACTCTTTTGCAATATAAATGAGAGTAAGTCAGCATGTATATCTTTCCAAATCAGCAGCTTCACATATACTAATACTCCTGCTTTGACATGACCGCTGTCCACAGTTTTGATTTTATCAGGATATGCTCATTGTAAGACTGAGCCCTTTCACTGTTTTCAATTCTCTGTATTGCCCAGGGCATGGGATGGAGCACGAGGGCTTAGGCTTTCCTCATTCATGCACTCCACTGACGAAGGGAGTTGGCTAGTCCTGTTTGTGGATATTGTGGGATGGGATCTAGTTGCACAGACAAGAAAAGAAAATAGTTACCATGTTGCACCGTACCATCTACTTCCTGCTTTTCAAAGCTGCTGCAGGTTTCTAAGGTGTGCTTCACCCGAAATATTCGATCCCTTTCTGTTACTTTCCAGACATGGATAGTATGGGTTATTTTTTTTAACACAGTGAACAGTCCTGGCTGCGGTGGCTCAGTGGATTGAGTGCTGGTGAAACTAAAATGTCACCGGTTCAATAGCCAGTCAGGGCACATGTCTGGGTCGCAGGCCAGGTCCCCCGGTTGGGGGCATGCAGGAGGCAGCGCACTGATGTTTCTCTCCCACGTAGATATTTCTCTCCCTCTCTTTCTCTCTCTGATAATAAATAAATACAATTTATAGAAAATAAAAATAAAAAATACAGTGAACAAAAGCTTAGATAATTTACAATATTAAAGAAAGCGACAGTAGCCCTAAACCAGGAGGTTAGGTGTGAAGTGTCCCTTTTCCGTTCAGTGTGATGCCTGTGCATTAGGAATAATCACAATACTTCCAAGCAACTATATATTATTTCATACTGACATGACCAAACAGATCTTAAAGATGACCTCTTTTACATTGAAACATACCAGCTTTTGTAAAAAAAAAACCTTGAAAATAGTTTGTTTATTTTAAATGAACATTTTAAAACTATATAATATCAAAATTTCTACAATTCAGACGTTTATTTAGACATGAGGACACCAGTGTGGGAACTGACTGTGAGACCAGGGGCTGGTGGGATGGGCAGAGGAGGGCAAAGGGAGGAAATTAGGACAGCTGTAACAGAATAACAACAAAATCGATTCAATAAAAATAAGTAAATACAATTTTAAGCAAACAATTCAGGAACTTATCTTTGGCAAAAACACATTTCTTTCTCATTTTTTCTGTTCTTTTCCCTCCAGACATAACTTGTTTTATCTTGAATTGTATTCCCCTTAATGATATATTGAAGCCCAAGCCCCTGGTACCTCAGATTGTAACCTTATTTGAAAATAAGGTCATTGAAATGTAGTTAGGTAAGATGTCATGCTGGAGTACAGTGGG
>CM052548.1:15253083-15275487 GCA_028533065.1 Trachops cirrhosus | reverse complement strand
AAAAAAATACTTTATATTTCATAGGGAAAATACAATAAACTAAGAAATGATCAGGTACAGTGACAGCACATTTAAACAGGAACTCTAAAGGAATAGTGCTCAGAGCCAATACTACTGGGTTGTGTAATTAAAAATATGCTAAGAGGATAGTTCTAATATAAACTCTTCTTATTAATAATCACAACAACAGCAAATAAATAGGGCGGGAGAAAAGTGTTAGAGCTGGTATATGTGTGTACAGCATAGGTCATGGTGGTTGCTTCCTGAATGCTCAGGCTCTTTAGGTTGAATTTGTTAAATACGTGTAGCTTTTCGTATGTCAATCAAACATCAATAAAGTGGATTTTTAATGGAGAAAACAACACATGTCTCACAGTGCCAATCTGAGTTTCAAGAAGAGTTAGAAATCAGGACTTAAGTTTCAGGGAGGTAGCACACCCCAGATCTCAACCCCACAGGGGAGCTTGGTGTCTCTTTGTGATGCACTCAGAAGAAGCTTTCAGATTTGGGCCTAAGCAAATCCTCCAAGGGCCACCTTCTCAGGAGTCAGCTAGTGCAACTATGACATCCAAGAATCAATAAGAATATGTTTTATCCACTGTCTTATGCTGCAACTCTAGGTTACATTTTCGATAATCCCTGTCCTGGCGTACTGGGGAGAAAGCCAAGAGATAAAGCTGTGTGTTAATAAGTATGAGAGTTCTTCAAGTTTTCAGTGACATTGATTTTTTGTTCACTAATCCAATATAAATATCTACTTGAGCTTTTAACATTCACAGGATGCTTATTTTGGTTCCATATGGCAGTGGTCAGAAACCACTTTCTCTGACCCCTCCTTATCGATTAGGAGGGTGGGAATCAGTGCTGTGTCTAAGTTATGGCTTAAAGAGAGTGCTAAAATGTATGGCTAAGAAAGAATCACAACATTAGTCCTGTTTTCCTATAATTCAAGGGCCTCACACTCAAATGCAGGTAACAAAACAAGGCAGGCAGCATAAAATTAATTCAGCAGATGATCCTTTATTTAAAGGAAGTTGGCACTGTTCAGCTCCAGCCAGAAAAACAATACAGGTCCAAAGTCACGAGATTGCCTTATGTTTGTTTGATCATTTTGTTTTGTTCTTTGTGTAAAGGAGTGCTTTGCTTTGTTTTGTTTTGGAGATGCTTGACTTGAGCCTCACCAAGCTCAAAAATGTCAGCCGTACTCCTCGATTCTCACGTATCTCCTAGACAAGTGCCTATAAACCTTCAGTGAATGCATAATATATATAATAATAATGCTGTGAAAATGGAGACACTAATTCAGTTGACCTGGGGTGGCACTTAAGAGTCTGCATTTCTAACAAGCTCCATCATGATGCCAATGTTGCTGGCCCATGGATTACATTTACAGTTGCAAGGTACCAGTTCATCCGGAATTAATAAAATTACATTTCAACCTTCCACTTATAAAAGGTAGTCTGTTACATGACTAAAGACACATCTATCTGTTTAAAAATAAAGAGCAGAAAGGAGAATATTTTTTAGTACCTTGGCCAAGTATGTTATAATCTTATTGTAGATCTATTTACAAAGCATATACTTATAGCCATATATTTTATTTATAATATGTAAATATTATTTTGTGGCCAAAATTCAACTTGAGTTTATATAGATTTAAAAAATACATTGCTCAGTACATAACCAAATAATAGAAAAAATAGAATTTAGGGTGGCACTTGATAAACCAAAAACCACTGAATAATATGTTAAACTGGAGTCTGTTTCAGAACCACTAACCACACAAGCAATTGTTGATGAGGGAGGGGATATTGTTTCCAGTGTTCAGATATGTTATATCCTGAAAGACTTATTTGTAGGATAGTCAAGCATCAAAGGGAGCAATGAGACCAGGGTCATTAAAATTCCTTCTTGCAAATAAAAGTGGCTTGCGGACAGTGCCCATCTTTTTGTACGTAATTCGCATTCATGCTCCAGAGGCTCTGTTACAATGTCATTGGGAATCTCGGCTGTCCCTTTTAGGATGTCCACTGTTCGATTTGGTAAATCAGTGAGTTTTCCTAAATGGTGACTGTAGTATGTCAGGTTAGCATTTGACTACAAAACACTCCCTTCTACACTTTTTTCACTCCTAAAATAAATGAAACGAGTGGTTTCTCTTTTTGTATTCCTAACTCCTACTCCCATGAATTGTATCTACCTGGTTAGGCACATTTTGGAAAGAAAGGATTTTTGCTTGAGTGACTACTACTTAATTACACTTTGAAGACACATTCATTTCTTAGGAATCGCATTCAATATAAATCTTCTAACTTTTGGCTCTTAGGAAATTAACAAAGTATAAGCAGATAATGATAGAGTCCTAAGAACACTTGCCTGAAAATAACCTTTTCTGAAGACTGAAAAGCTTTCAAGACCCAGGGGATTAAATCGTAATGCCTATCATCATTTTAGGTGCTGTGACTGAAATGAAGTGACCATATCAGGAAAGAGGCTTCATGACATGGAATACATATTTAAGACCGGAAAGCGCTCGCCTTGAGAAAACGGCTTCAAGAGGTCTCCCTCTCTGCCACTCCTAGCAGTGCCAACTGACTTCATTTGTGTTCCGTACATGATTTGAAGAATAACATTAGCAATGAAGGTGGGTTTTGTTACATGCTTTAAAAGAAAATTAGGAATGAAGATGAACATACTGATAATATATTTACATTTATCATTTAAATTTAACAAAAGTGCCAGCTCAAATTAATGCCTTTAGTTGCTACCTAGTGAAAGCCTTTGGGATAGCTATGAGAAATGGAAAATTAAAATGAGAACGCAGTTGAAAACTTAAAATTAGTACTAATTGGTAGTTACAAAATAAGCAGGGGTTTGCAAAGTAGAGCATAGGGAATATAGTTAACAATGCTGTAATAACTGTCTTTCCTGCCAGGTGGGCACTTGAAGTATCAAAGGGAGCACTTTGTAATACATATGGATGTCTATCTGCTGTTCTGTACGCCTGAAACCAATACAAAGTGGGGTGGATACAAAATGTAATCAAAATGTTCTCAATGTAAGAAATTAAAAATAAAAATAGATAATGTTAATTGTGTAATTAACCTAGTTTGTATTGCTTAAGTATGATCTTAGGGAAGTCACACAGTATTATCCATCTTACTGTTTATGTCTGAGAATGATGATAATATGACGTATCATCCCTGAGATTGTTTTAAGGATTAAAGAGATAATACAATAAAAAGAAACTTGCACTATATGTCATGTATTAGCATTGTCATTATATAATATATCTTAAGATAAATGCTCTCCTTACCTTATGATTAGTATATAATGCATTGTGTACATACCATATATTTAAATATAACTATTATATTTTTATATGTAACATATGATATATTTTTTAAAATATTTATTTAATTATTTTTAGAGAGGGAAAAGGAGGGAGAAAGAGAAGGGAGACACATCAATGTGTAATTACCTCTTTGCACACCCTCAGATGGGGACCTGGCTCACAACCCATGCATGTGCCTTGACTGGGAATCAAACTGGCAACCCTTTGGTTAACAGGCCAGTGCTCAATCCACTGAGCTACACCAGCCAGGGCTGATATATTTGGTTTTCCTTTATTTCATAGAAGAGAACATTGCCTATCTGTTACAAATCTTGCTCAGGAACACAAAATGAATAAGTGGTAGAGATACTATTATTGTCATTACAACATCATCATAAATTGTTACCTTAACTATTGTTGCTTGATGTATTATATATTATTTTATTCAGCATTTATTCAGCAACTATTGAGTGTACATTATGAGCTAGGTGCTGCTAATGTTAGTGCTTGAGATACATTAGTGAACTGGGCCATTGTGTTCTTACATACTGATAAGGAAAGACAGATACTTTATGATAGTCAATGTAATACATCAATGCAATATATTGACTACTACCTGTATTAGTTCCATGATGGTGCTAGATTTTTTTCTGAATGCCACTCCATGCTTCCCCACCATGATCTCTGTACCTGGTGTCAGACCTGTACGAACTAATTCCACTCTTCCCCTTAACCTTCTGGCTTCTGATAAAATTCAGTCAACGAGTGGCTCCTGCAGAGAGGAAGAAAGGATGAAGCATAGATAAGGCTTTTTATTCTTAGAGATTCTGCCTCTAGGTCTGATTTCCTTACTCTTGTTAAATCTTTTGATCAGTAACAACTACTTCCACCAGCACAATCTTCTCTACATGATTCTTGCCATAGATATACAGAGAGATGTTATTGATAGATATAGATATAAAATAGGTGATGAAAAATCGGTGGTTAAGACAATTATTATTTTAATACATAGTATATTTTAATATATGTGTTTCTTATACATGTTATATTTAATAAAATATCATTAGATAAAATGATGTTGAAACCAGCACAGCAGCTAGAGGTGTTCTTCTGTTTGGAAAATAAACAAATAAACAAGCAAAAAACTGAGGATGTGATAATGAGACCACTTTTAAATTCTTTAATATCTGAATATACTAAATTGCATATACTGGATGATTCACACACAGTTCTGATTTAACATGAACATTTTGAAATATGTATTTTATCTATTGATAAATGACAACTAGCATGGATGTTTGATCCTCGTAATTCAGCAGTGGGGAAGCATTTCCCTTGACAATTAGAATATATATACATCATTACTTATTCCTGGTAGGCAGTAGCCCTGTCTTTTGCATATTTGGATTTCTTAGGGATTTGCAAAGTAATTACTTGATATCTTTAAAATTAAATCTAAATGAACTGAATTGATTCAACAGAAATTTATTGAATGCCTCCTTTATGACATACACTCTGCCAGGCAGCAGACATTCCACTATAAAAAAAGCCAATATTTTTGCCTCAAGGTACCTGAGTTGGGAGGAAGCCCACGCACGTCGTGCACTGGTATGGCATGTAACAGCTGCACAGAGTACTGGCAGAATAAGGTGACGGCCTTTTAAACTTGTGCTTTCGGTGGAGTTGCAGCATGCAGGAGAGAATCGGGAGTTCATGGAGCAAGCAAAGGTCAAAGGACATTTCACAATGACTAGCTTGGAAGAGAGTGTGCCTCGTTTAAATCTAAAACTACTGTATTTGCTAAGGTACATTAGATAAAGAGAAAAGTAAATGAGTCCAGAGCATAGAATCTTATAGGAACCTACATAATATAAGTAGTAAAGTTTTACAGCTTGGGCTTGGACGTTAGAGAAGCCAAGGCTTTCATCTGGAATTCTCGCTTACTCTCTTTGAGTATTTATTTCAGCATCTTCATTGCTAAATTGAAGATAAACCTTAGTGCACTGTGGCTTAAAGGACTAAATTTGCTATTAAGTGCATAGCTTTGTAAAGTGTCTTACTCAGACAAAAAGCCAAAATTTATTTATTTTTAATTTTAGCATAATTATTTTTGTTATCCCTTTAAAGTTCTTATACTAACAATTTGGACATTTTCTTCTCGAAAACATGAAGAAAGTTTCGTGTAGAAATGGGGCAACGATAGCTATATGTTTTAAATGTCAAGGATGCTTTCGGTGAAAAGAAACAGGAAATAGATACATTCACAAGCTATATCAGAGGAGGAAAATGAAACTCTTTTCCAAAACGAGGTGAACTGTTCTTAAATAAATTCAGATTCTTAAATTTAAGATTTTAAAAATTGTTGTAAAAATAATTTTGGGAAATAACATGATTCTAATAAAAAGCTATAAAATGTATGGCATCATTATTTCTTGTTTTACTTTTCTTTTATGCCTACTGCATAGTCGTATAGGTCTCTGAGGCTACACTGGAAAACCACTTTGTTCAGTGGATTATCTACCCTTCCCTTTAGCAATCTTCCACCTCGTAGTTGTCTTCTGTTCGATACCCAAACAATTTTTGTTCTAAAGCATCATTTTAGCTTTGCCTCCCTGCCCACTGTAGCCAGACATGAAGCTTATTTAAAATATGACAAAATTTGGCTCGAGAAGCTTTGCTTTGAGACTCTAAACTGCTACAGATAGTGAAGGTTGCTATCTGACTTTGAAGAACCCTGTGAGAGAGATAATAGACATAGCCAGACAAGTAGACAAACATACAGACAGACAGATAAATCCGTACACAGAAAGTATATATGCAAAAGACAAGGGAATGATATGTTACTCTATTTATTTTTTATAAATAAAAAATATATTTTTATTTACATATATTTACATATATTTATAATTATGTAACATATATTAATATGTTACATATAATATATAATTATGTTACATATATTTATAATTGTGTCTCTTTTTTTCTACATTTTTATTATATTTAAATAGATAGATGCCTGAAAAATCAGTGGATTATTGATTGAATAGAGGGATGGAAAACAGATATTGGTATTTTCTCCAAGATTTGTACATGACAAATATCCCAACATTTTAGCTATAAATCAGATTCTATAGCTAAATGTTTCATCACATGATATTTAAGTTTTTGTTGATATTTTAATATTTGTCAGCCATGATGGTGTTTTAAATTATATTTTAACTTATAAAAGTGAAAGAGAACACACTATAAAAACTCATTCAAGTTATTATGATACTCCCCACTTTATTTTGCTTTTAAAATTTACTAATCTAATGGACACATTCACATCAAACATTATGCTTATATATTGTTGCATATTTATATTTTGTAATGATGTATTTATTTATATCCACTTCATATAAAACATTTCCCCATTTTTTCATGAACATTTAATGTTACTAAATATGGTACTATTAAAAGGTTATTTATGTGTGCAGATTTCCTCAGCATATGTATACACAACACATCACTCAGCAAACAAATATATGAGGTCTGTCCAGAATGTATCCAGTCATGCAATATGAAAAATAGAGACATTTACTGAAGAAGATACAAGATACAAGAAACATTGTACATAGGACAGTGACACCTCAGTCCCGTTCAAAGTAGGAACCTTGACGCAGTTTTCCCAGACGCTATCAGCTGCCCCATCATATTTTCCCAAATCTCACTGACAGTCTGAAATCTCTTCCCTTTCAAAAGTGATTTTAGTTTTGGGAAAAGCCAGAAGTCACCGAGCACCCAATCAGGGCTGTAGGGGATTTGAGTCACCTGGGTGACTTGATGTTTCCCCCAAAACTCTGCAGGAGACGTGATGTATGATCAGGAACATTGTTGTGATGAAGCTGCCAATCACCAGTTGCCTAGAGCTGCAGCCTTCCGAATCATCTGGAAGGTTTCCACAGAGGAGTATTCAAACTTAATGCAAAATTTGATGCAGATTCATTGCTCTACTCGCTCAGTCATTTTCAATGCAGCAGCTTCACAGTACACATGCTCACTCAATCACGTCTACCGCCCCCACTGACGAGCACAGTGAAGTCATCATTGTTCACACACGCACATTCCAGTCCACTCTCCTTGGCTGCCAGGTTACATCGGTGTCGCACAAACCACTCTCATTGTAGTAACAATGGCTGGACTTTTTCCTGACAGACCTCGTATTATTCACTGTGACCTCATGAATGTACACTTGATTTGTGATAAAATTTATAATAATATTTTATCATATTTTTTCATCAGAAAATATATGTATTACATGTATACTATATATTATACTCTGTGCTAATTGCTTTCAAGAATAAAAAGTAACATAAAACGTGAAACATCAGAAAAATAAACACATACATGCTAACACAGACAAAAGACTAAATAAGAGTGTATATTAGTATAATATAGTGAAATAAGTGGATCAAAATCTGTTGTTTTTAACCCAGATTTATTAAATTCATTACAACATAGTTTTTCTTCACTGGCTATGAATAAGTTCTTACTCATATATAACAATTTCAATCCATTATGGTTACTAAATCTGGTTTATATAATCAATGCTGTTTAGAACAATTCATTTAATCCCTAAAATGTGAGTTTCCATTATCAATCACTTCTAAAGCATATTTCACTTGTAGCTTTATTTAATAACCATAAATATTCATATATTTAAAACTTGACAAGGAAAATATAAAAAAATATGGCACACTTAAGAGTTAGAAGCACAAATATATAAACTTCATCATTTGTAATGATGTAAAACATTCATAATATTAAAAATACCTTTAATTTATGTCAATACATCATTTAATTAACATTTTCCTGCATATCTCTTATATTATAGCAACTAATACAAAAGAAATAAAGTATACTTTGAAAAAATGTCAAAGTTATCATTTGTTATGTTTTTTGTAGGATTTCATCTCAGGGTAAAGATAAATTACTATTGTGGCAAGAAACCATAACATGCTGGCTATCCTACAAAGAAAATTACACATTTGTATTTGTTCCTGACATCAAATAGGAAACATAACAAGAGTAAATAGGGGAAAAAATGAGCAGGATCGTTATATCCAAGTCATTGCCATCAGAATTCCAATTTTACTTCCTAATCTACTTATTGTTGTGTGGAGAGCTAATGTTCGATCCTAGTCATTGCGTGACAGCCATCCAGACTTGAAAGGTTAGACACATAAAAGTTAAAGGGTAAATCAATCTTCAGATAATTTCTGTTTCAGGATAGTCTTGGGTGAGACAACAAACCATGTTCTTGCTTTGTCTTCATTTTTGGTTTCAATTTTGTTTTCCCGTTGAACCTACATACTGTCTGTCATTGTAAAATACTTGAACATTTTATTAACATGAACAGAATGTTATTTTCATATTGATTTGGGGCATGTCACAGGTTTCCATGCATATAATGGTGCAATTTAAACCTCATCCATTTTTTGGTAATACAATTAGTATTTTCAAATGGAAGTTACAGTATTTATTACTGTGTAATCCATAATAGTAGCATGTATTATTAAATATGTTTCCAGTTACTGTTTAAAAGCAATTACAGCTAAAAGCTACTTTAATTTTTATTTATACAGTGTCCATTATTTGTGAAATAATTCTTCAAATTAATTGAGACATATGGCATTTTCTGTAACAGCATTGCTTTCAAATCAATATTTATTGTTAAACTTAGTTTGCAAAGAAATATGTGTGTAATAAGCAAAATATTCTAAAACCACTGAGTAATACATGGACATTTCAACTAAGGTAACAATAAAAACTAATTTTCTTTAATTAGTTTTACAAAATTATGCTCCAGATTAGCCATCATTTGGAAATCACATACTCTCTTAATGTCTTTAATTGAAATATATAGACTTGTACAAATATTTGCAATATGCATATCTGTGAAAAAACCTATATATAATTTAATTTCTGAGTTTAATAAAAAATAAGTACTTTTAAAAACACATGAAAATATTAATGAACAAGACATTTACTGCAGAAAAATATAGTGACAGTTCAGAAGAGTTTTTGCTTGTCTGAGTGTCTACTGAAAGAGGCTGGATGGGAAAGACCATGTATAAAGGATGATTGGAAATACAGATAAAAATAAAAATAAAAATGGATTCAATGTAGATTGTGAGTGAATGGAATGAGCATGAGAAAGTGGAATACCTCTCCAATATAAAGGAAGAGAGAAAGGACCTGATGGGCACGCATGCCAGGCAGTGGGCAGGTGAAGCATCTGTCAATCCGATGCTTTATGTCTGGTGTGTAATAGATGGCCACGTCTTCTTCGTGAATAAGGAAGAAAGTAGAGTTGCCAAGTTTGGAAGGGATTGGAATTGATTTCAAAAGCTATTTGGAAAGATGAGTGTTGCAGGGAAGTGTCGCAGTGATTCAGAACGCTTTTCAGTGACCATTAGTGGTCAGTGCCTGTGAATTTACGATGGAGCCAATTCATGTAGATAGTGCTCAAAATCCTGCATGGTTAGAGATGGCAAATCATTTTATAGAGATTTCTGGCTTGCACAGATATAGGTTCTAAATAAAGAAGAATTCAGCAAGTTTCAGGAGGCTATGGTGATAAAATTACAAATATTTGGAATCTAAGCTAAGAAGAAAGACACAAAAATGCAGAAATGTGACAGGTAGAGAACATAAGGGGCAATTTTTTTGTTTTGTAAAATGACTGAGAAAATCAAAGAGCTTGCCCTAACAGCAAAAATAGCCTAGGAAAACTGGGATTTTCTATTATAGTATCCATGTATCAATTCTCATAAATCTCTAAGTAGATTCTCATAAATCTCAATATGTATTTCAAATAATTCAGTAGTACCTACAAGTTGAGGTTTAATTGTGAAAACTGGCCTATTAATTTTTTCTGGATATGTGTGTGGACCTCATCACCATCATTTGGCAGCATCTAGTAAACATAAGTGTTAAAATTTTGTGGGATAATGCTGGGTTGGTTTCTTTTTCAGGCCATCCAAGAATGAAAGTAAAATTGTTTTCTCTTAAAATATTTGAGGGTCAAGAGAAGTGAGAAGGAAGTTGGTGAGCGGGTGCCTCATTGACTAACAAACACTGGTGGGAAGAAACATCGTGTTTTGACTCCAATAATCTGCATCAAGACGAAGGATCGTTGCATTTATCTTGAACTGGCATCCTGAATATTGCTGTCTCGTGTTTGGGAGAAGCAGGTTCAATAAATTATGAAACTTCCACAGGAGGGGGATTTATGCAGACTTTAAAAGGTACATTTATAAATAGGTACTGACATGAAATAACGCTGCACTGACATCAAATTATATTGTTATATTGTTAACTGGAAAAGAATAGATGAATAAGAGTATGTATTACATGGTATAACTTTAAGAAAAAATAATGATTTTAACAAAAGCAAAAAACAAGATGTGTTAGTGTTGAGAGATATGTAGGGTTTAACAAGTAACCATCCTTTTCCTTACTCAAATTCAGAATTAATTGATAGATAGACAGATTATTTCCACATTTGACAAATGAAACCATCAAGGTTGCTACTGATTAAACAAAATGGCAGAAGTTTTCAGGGAGATTTGGGAAAAGAGACAAAGAGGAATGACAGTATAGGAGGAAAGAATATTTGTTAAAGGTCAAAATTGTGGAATACATAGACAAATTCATGAGTTGTTTATATTAGCGATAATTTATTTTCATCACAATAAGCAATTATGGAAGAAGTGAAAAATGTCCTAAAATGATAGAGCATATTTGTGAAGATATACACAATGGAGATTTAATATTCAAAATATTTAAATCTCAGAAAGGAGTACAGTGCAAGGTCAAATCAAAACACTTGGTCTCTAGTCATTTTAAGTAGACAATCCCATGTCTTTCATTTGAATCTTAAAATATTCCTTAATTCAGTTATTATCAGGTATTTTGGCTTCCATACCTTCCAAATATGAGGTTTTCTGAATGATATTTTTAGTCAAACCTGAAAAAAAATGTCACCAATGGACGCTCCCTAATGCAACTTCTAAAACAAATGGTATACTTTAGGAGGGAAGGTATGTAGTAGAAAAAGTATCATTTCACAATTTCAAGAAATATAAAAGTGTAATTTTTAGATGTTGGTATTGAAATGTTTCTTTAACTAGACTTGACAAAATTATGAATTAATTGATATCAAGGTTTGTGCCTTACTATTTTATCACCAAAGTCAGAAATATTGCTAGTATGAAGTGATTTGCTTTTTAAGATGTACCATTTTATATTGATATTTTTGTCACAGCCTTCATAAATCACAGCTACTAAGAATTGTGGTAGTGGTTATTCAAGGGTAAAAGTTCTACTGAATTTAAAATGTCCATGTTAACCCATTCTCACCCTTTCCCCCTTATTCCTAGTAATTAATATTTAAGCTAATTCAAAGCATGCTTTCTCCTTTAAAAGTTGTTTTAAATCTTTGCTACATTATTAGATAGAGGCTGATATCTATAAAATATTTTATTCCAAGAGACATGCTATAAAATATTCACTTAAGTTTTTTATTTATTTGTTTGATTTTATTTCTGTTTTAGTAAATACAGTCATTAGTCATGAAAATGAAGCATTTGAAGTATTTGATCATTTTTGGCAAAAAAATTTTGAGGGCTCAATATATTTCTTGAATATAGAAAGAATATAGGGTAAAAATAGAGTTATATTCCTATCAATAATAAACTTAGAGTGAAACAGAATGTTAATGTATAAGCTCAATTACATATTTTAAGTGTATAGTAAGAAAATAATGTCTCAGCCCTTAGATGTCAAAGTCATCTAAAAACTAAAATAATTTTTTTGCTTTGTTTGGCATAATTACATATAATCAACTTTGTAATTTTTTTCAACATCAGGGGGATTATGTGAACTCATTATTTCCAGAAAGTCAGTGCTCACTCAAAGGGTGGTTTAGTTAAAACTAGAAAAACATATATTTTGCTGCCATCTAAATGAAGGCAAAATTCTGCTTTAATGAAATCCAGTGACTGCTTATCCTTGACATGAAGGAACTTAAGAGAAACTATGAAGTAATTCCTGATACAGCCACAATAACTGGATAAGGATTGAGAAACACTTCACATTACTTAAGTGTATAAAAAGTGTGAAACCATGTTTATTCCGATTCTTCAGTGCCATCAGATAGTTGCTGAAGTCGCTGATTTTTTTTTAGATGAGAACAGGTGCCAGGGAAGAATTTTAGACATGTACAATAACTTGTTAAACGTGGATTAGGTGAGTAAAGACCAAACTCGGACTCTTTATGGTGGAATTCCCAGGATACATTACACAGCACGTCATTTGACTCAGTTTCTCACTAAAATATCATTCACATCACCATTGCTTCTCTTAGGATTGGGCTATGAACTCATGAGGTATCCCTGATGGAAGAATTTTGGACACTGTTTCCACTTTGTGTGTGTTGTGGTTTTCTTGGTGGTAGTCTTGATTTTTTTTTTTTAAGCGAATAACCACGGAAGTAAACTAATCCGTCTCCTGAGTTGCCAATTGACGTGTTTTGCTGGTGAAGGCTAACAGTGCTGCAGCCACCCTGACACCACTTGGAAGATCAAGATGAGAGTGGCTTAAACATCATCCTTCTAAATATCAGTAGTGCGCTGCGTGGAAACCGGCCGGAGTACCAGATTGAATGTTTGTGACTCACGTGCTTGAAGAATATTTAAACTAGTTTAAATATAACACCCACTCATGTGTACTGACGGACTTTTATTCTTTCTGTTGTTCGCTGTCAAAGCATCCTAACTAGAATGTTTATGAGAAAATAGTGTTAAAGGTCACTCTCAGGAGCCTAGTCTCTGGGGTCAGTTCATCTGAGGTCAATCCCTTCCCCATCGTTTCAAGCTACGGGACCGGGACCATTATCAAGCTGTCAATCTCTCTTCATTACCTGCACAATGAGACTTGTCATGAAGATTAAATAAGGCAATTACCATGAGACACTTTAAACACTGCCCAAAATATTGCAGGTGGAGTATGCATATTAACTAATGATATCATTGTTGCAGATGTCACGTGCGGACTCAGGCATGTGACGATAACGGAGACTATGTACAAGCGTTACCTCTAGGTTTTCACAAAATAAATACTTACAGGGATTTAAAATTTATCAAATATAATTGCTGAGACCCTGTTTTTAATAAAGACTAATCTATACATACTCAATGAAATCTTTATGTTTATACATATCCTCACTGGACTTGATAGTGTTCTATATAAAGGATTTCAAAAAAATCCTGGGAAAACTGTTCTTTAAACACTTTAATTCACTAATAAAAAAGAAATGGTTGATTCTAGAACTGAAGCAGAGGAAGTAGAAGATGAAATAGGAACACCATGTGGTGCTAGAAAATAAGGAAAAGATCTTACAATGAATCTGTATTTGAAGGAGCAATCATCCAGATTGACTGAATTTTCAATGCCCAAATCTGGGAAAATTTGAGCAAAAATTATATACAGATAATAATAGATTATAATACATAGAGTAAAATAAATATTTTGAGTCCATATAGAAATAAACAGGCAACTGAATAAACAAATAAGGGAGATGATGAGAGAGCTATTTCTTATAATAGAATTCAATAAATAAATATAGAAACAATAACTGAAATAGAAATCAACATTAATCAACCACCACAATAGTAATTGTTGAAGGCAAGGTTGGTCAAGATTCGACAGTACATACTTCTCAGTGTAATATCCATGGACGAGCCCATTACTTCGATCACTGTATTAATTTCCTGGGCTTCCATACCAAAGTACCACAAACTAGGGGGATCGAAACCGTAGAATTTTATTGTCTTATAATTATGGCATCCAGAAGTCTGAAATTAAGGTGTCAGCAGAGCCATTTTCATCCTGAAACCTGTAAGAGAAAATCCTTTCTTGCCTCTTCTTACCTTCTGGTTGGAGGCCATCAATCTTTGGCATTCCTTAGTTTCAACTGCTTCACCCTAACCTCTGCCTCCATCTTCACGTGTCCTTCTCCCTGTAACTCTGTTTACTCCCACAGTCTCCTTTGTCTCCTACAAGGACACCAGTAGTACTGGATTAAGAGTTCCACCCTAATAACTGCATCTTAACTTGAGTACATCCACAAGGACCCTATTTCAAATAAGGTTATATTCACAGGTAGCAGGAATTAGGACTTCAACATTTAATTGGGGGGATTGCAATTTATAAAATCTGTGTTCTTGACAAAAGTACATAGATTGAATGAAGCTAGAATGATACGACAAATAAATACAGTGTGAAAACCTGATTGGATCATTGAACTGTTGATGGTGAAAATTGGTTCTTGCTGCATTGCAAGAAAGGAATTTCAAAGGGCACACGTGTGGGAGAAGCTTAAGTGCCATGGCAAGATTTATTGGGGAATGGGGAGATAATACATCCTTGGGGATATAGAGGGCTGGAAGGCTGTGGTAGCAACTGTCCCAAGATCCTTGATAATTCTCCACATATTTTCATGGTTTGGGGGAATGAGTAGTCTTTCTCTCAAACTATCCAACCTACCTCGTGGGTTTTCCAGAGCTTGTCCTGGGCTCTCCCCTAACCAATCCCTTTCCTGGACCTTCCAGGTTTCAGCACCCTTATCCATTCTGATTCTTTTTCCAGAGTCTCCTAGACTAGACTCCACTGTTCTATGTCCCATTTTGGCTCCTTCTCCTACTCTGTATACTTCATGGTGGAAGGACCTTCCCCTGCGCCACCTCGACTGTGCATACTTTAGGCTTGTGCCTCAATATCTGGTTTCTACTGTGCGTGTACCTACCTCCCCTGCACCATCTTGGCTTCTACTGGTCATGTGTCCAGCAGAGGAATTTCCCATTATTGTTTATTCCTCCCCTCATGCCAGGGGAGTAGACCAGCATGTTCCCTGGGGAGATTTGGAAGCTGACCCTTCATCCCTACAGCAGGGAAGATGACCTTGGCAGGAACCCGGTTCTCCCCTGGAGTGTCTGAAGCTGTAACTTCCAGACTTCATCTCGATCAAGTGCAATTTCCAGGCTCGGTCAGGCCCAGCCAATCTACTTCCCTAGCTGCCTATGTTGACAGAACCAGACAAAAGATGTTGGCGGAAAACTAATATTTGAATAAGGTCTGAAGTTTAGTTAATAGTATTATATCTATATTATTTTCCTCATGTCTATAATTTTTGTTATGCTGATGTAAGAGGTTACCATAAGGAGAAGCTATGTGAAGAGTATGAGCAAGCTCTAACACGTTCAAGCCTTTATATGTCTCAAATATCAGAAAATAAAAATTTATAAAGATCTTTGATTCAATAACTATTTACTTAAAACAAAAATGATCAGCATCTAAACTTGTAAATTGTCTGAAAACTAGTGGAAAGTGGTATCATTGAGAAGGAAAAAATGTGATCACTCTAAAAATAATTGTTTGATTTCTCTGAGCAGACATAGAAAGATAAAATAGACTAAAGTCATAAAAAAGAAAATGGTGCTTTATGATCACCATACTGTAAAGTTTTACTGCTGTAAAAATTATGTATTTGTTCAAAGATCTACAAAGGGTAAGAAGAAATTGGTGGTGTAGGCCCCTGCTTTGTTCAACTGACATTGAAAATAATCGTGTGCTAAACAATTGACCTTACCCAAGATCAGACCTTTGTCCTTAGCTCCTGGGAGATAATCCCTAAACCGGGGGTGTCAAACTCATTTTCACTGGGGGCCACATCAGCCTCATGGTTGCCTTCAAAGGGCCGAATGTAGTTTTAGGACTGTATAAATGTAACTGCTCCTTAACAGTTAAGAAAGAGCTCGGTGCTGCCGCCAGGTAGAAACAAGGTGCCGGGCCAGATAAAACAAGGTGGAGGGCGGGATTCGGCCCTTAGGCCTTATGTTTGCCAGCTGTGCCCTAAGCCCTGGAATGGCCTGACTGATAAGGGTATTTTTTGGGGGGAAAGGGGACCCCCAAAATACTGGTCCACCTCAGCTAGTCTATGATACAAAATAAAATATTGTGAAGCATTGTGTAACATGGTATCAGGTCAACCAACAGAGGGTTGGAGGCAGAGGTTAGCCATACAAGGAGGTCAAGTTTGTCTACATGAACAAGCACAGTAAAAATTCTAGGCACGAGCATTCACGTGAGCTACCCTGCTTAGCAATACCTTAATGTGCAATGCACGCATCACTGCCGAGAGAGATGAGTGCTCTCCAGGATCCGGCTGTGAGGAGACCACTGGAAGTTCTGCGTGTAGAAACCTTCTGGACACTTCTCCACGTGCTTCTTCCTGTGGCTGATTTTAGCGTGTATAATTTGACTGCAACAGACCAAAACTGTAAGCATGGGAGCTTCCAGTGAGTTCCTCTAAGGTGTTACTCTGTCAGAAGTAAGGGTGGACTTGTGGATGTCCTGTCTTTGTAGTAAGCCACAGTATTAAATAGTTTTAGAAGTACTATTTAAAAAAAACTTTTTTATAAGTTATTAACATGAACTGAGTGAATGGATGCAGTTGCTGCAAATTTATTAATAGTATGCTCAGATGATTATATTTTTAAAAAGTTTAACAATACTCCCAAGAAGCATTTTTAAATTCTAGGAAAAGAGAATCATTTTCAGAATGGCAGAGTCAGAAATTTTGGCTACGATTTCCTCCATAAAAGCAACAATACTATGAAATATTGTCCAAATCAATATTTTCAGAACTCTGATAATGAACCAAAAGTTTGCGAACATGTGAGGGCAATTTATTCAAGGAAAAGGGTGGAATATCAGAACGAACAATGACGTTTGTCATATTTTAAATTTATTATTACCACCCCCACTGTTTTTTCTCAGTCACACAATAGCCTTGAAAACTAACAGCCTCACAACTCAGTAGCCATAGATATTAGAACTCTAGCAGCCAGTAAGTGGCAAAATGGGTTTGAAAGTCCCCAGATTCTCTAATCCTACAGAATCCTACATACAGTAATGTGTAACCTGTCAAGACAATCTTTGGAAATTTTTAATAAAAAGGCATATATGTATTTGAACAACTGAGAGCTCACTCAGTGTGAACAGTCTTTTCCCTGTGGAGTTTGTTTAATTCAAACAGCAGAAATGAATTAACAGTGCACTTGTCGGAGGCAGGGATAGTATTTGGGGAAAAATAAGAAGCCGACTGAAAAACGTAAAGGAGGAAGCAAGAGAGTGAGATGCCCATAAGGTGCTTTGAAAAACTCTAACAACGTCCTGAAAATGTAGAAGGCCACGCATATATGTTCAGGGATCTAAACATGCCCGGTAAATATCTGAGAAAACCCTTCTCTCTCCTCTGCTGCTGATCATGAGGCTCCGCACAAACAGAAAGTGAACACCACGCAGACTTTGCAAGAGCATGGGTGGAACTGGAGGGCATTATGCTGAGAGAAACAAGGCAGGCAGTGAGGGTGAAATGCCATATGACCTCACCTATAACTGGAACCTAATCAACAAAACAAACAAGAGCCAAATACAACCAGAGACAGTGAGATTAAGAACAAACGGACAGTAACCAGAGGGAAGGTGGGAGGGGATGATGGGGGGAAAAGTGGGAAGGGTTTTCAGGTACATGTGTAAAGGATGCATGGACAAAACCAAGGGGGCGTGGAATCAGGGGTGAGAGGTGGGGATGGCTATGGTGGGGTGGGGAGTTGTGGGGAAAAAGGCAGACAACTGTACTTGAACAACAATAAAATTGAATAAAAAAAACTTCAAAAAAAAAGAAATTTCAGTTTTCAGTGCCTAAATTTGCACATGCTCTTGTCTATGCATTATCATATATATTTATACTTTGAAAATTTATATTCAATGTGTAAGTTGTTTTATTTTGTACATTTAATTTGAGGAAGATTGGTCTTCTTCCAGAAATTGCTGTTTATTGTGGTATTGTATTAGTTATATACATGGCCAGGATCAAAAAATTTGTTCCTAAATCTTCAAAATTTCTGTTACATGACATACGTTATTATCCACTTAAGGGAAGTACAAGAATGTTGAATTAAAGTGGAGCTGAGTATTGAGAGCTTTGGAAAATGTCAAGTTGTTTTGAAGTAATATGTTCCTCACTGATGTTGTTCTATTCCCTACACCGCTATGGAACATAGTCAAGTTCCAGATGCTTTGCAAAGTTAAATAAATAAATAACCATGTAACAAAAACACTGGCTTCATTTTTTGGTCACACGGTTTTAAATGTATTGAGTATTTATTAAATATTTATTAAGGCAAACACTGCATTTCCTTTGAATGTTGACCTACTATTTACAGAGACCTGTGTCTTATTAGTTCTCAATTCCCTGTAAACTATAAGAGGAATCAGGATAATGCAAGTAAGAAAGATTAATGTTCATGATAAATCCAAACACTCATCAAACAGAACAAAACTTCACTTAGGTAAGCAGAGACTTCATACAAAGTTGTAATAGCTAGCGTGCTCAAACTCCAGAGTTTGCAAGCATCTCTAAACCAAACAGAAAAGGGCTTTCTTTAATCAAGGGAGAAAAGGAGACTGGCAGGAACATTGTGGGGAGTAAGTAGTGCAAGTGAGGAGGCGGAGCAGGTGGGAAATAAAATGAAACAGGGCTTTTCTACAGGAGCTGCCTCTCCCTGAGGTCAGCCAGTCCCCAGACTGACTGTCATGTGGGCTGTTGTGCACCTCAGTGTTTGTTTAAACTTCAGGCAGTCCAAATGCAAAGTTAGGGGCCTGTGAAGCATATAGTGGCCTCATTAAATTTCATCAATTCCCCAAATCAGTGGGTAAGGAGTGGATGATTGCCATCACTTGTTTGCTTTCAACTATGTTTGAAAGCAAACTATGAAAGACAAACATAGAAAAATAACAGTAGATACCAACTATTCCTTTGAGGCAATCTCTGCATTGGTGTAACTGCGCATACCCAAAAAATGATCTACATCTCTCTATTAAAATCTGCAAAATAAATTAGATTTTCTGTGGTTAATCTCCATAAGCTAAATTTTAAAGTAGCAATCTCTGTTTTATCATTGAGGTATACTATGTATTCATCTGGTAATAATCACTATTATAGTCCTAAGAGTGTGAATTTGGAATTGAAAAGTCTATCTCTGTTCTGTTCAGTAAATGTCGTAAAAACTTTACATGCATTGACTCAGAGTCTCAGACTCTAATTTCATATTTTTAAAACAATTTAAAATATCTTTCATATAACAAAAAAGGTGAATTAATAAAAATAATATACTGACCCTGAAAAAGAGAAAGACAAAGGACAAGACAGAGAAATTATAGTTTACCCTGCCTTCTTTTAGTCTTCGTGAATAGGAAAGTCAGTATTTATTAAAGCAAACGCTGCATTTACTTTGAATGTTATAGTCAAATAAGGAGTTGCCACAGTGTGAAACAAGTGCATACTCAGTGTTCATGATTCATTTCTTTCTTTAAAAAACATATTTATAATCTTTAAGGATTTTGAAAAAATATGTCCCAATACTTTGATTTTGAAAATTTCATATTTTAATATTTAAATTTTCTGTAAAACATGGAAGAGTTCACATTGCTGCAAAATTAACAATATTTTAGTTTACGATATTAGTGTTTATTTTTTCATGAGTTGAACAGTCCTGGAAAATAAAGTGTGTTGCTTCAAAACAAAGGTCAGATTTGCTTACTACCTTGAAAGATTAGAGATAATTGTATTTTTTTCCAGAACAAAGTATTGTGACACCCACTTCCCACAGTATTTGGGTCACTTAAGCCCAGGATTCCTCTCCTGTAAGCTCTATGGTGCATGCACAGTGTCCATTCTGGCCCACATTTGTGGCCCTCCCCTGGACTTTCATGTGGGAGAAATTGAAAAAGATACGTTGAATTTTATGTTTGTTCTGCAGTAATAAAGTCCTTGTTTCTATCCCAGGAGTCTAATGTATTCTAGCAGCATCTATAAAATTGTGTTAGACTAACTCATTAGCTTTTAACTAAAAGGGTAAAATCTTGGAGGCTTCACAGTTCTTGACATTTACTAGCTCTGTGACTTTGGAAAGTGTGCGAATGTCCTAGGACTGTTATAAGGACAGTATCATAAAATGGGTGACAGAAATTTCTTCTTCCATTCTTCTGGAATCCAAAATGAAATTGTCAGCAGGGCCATGCCCCATGCTCCCTCTTCCACTCTAGGTCAAGTCCTTCCGAGCCTTCTTTATGGCTTTTCGTGATGGCTGCCCATCCTTAGCACTCCTTGGCTTTCAGCTGTAGCACATCAGTTTTCCCTTCCGACGTCACATGGCATTCTTCCTGTGTGACTCGGGGCCGATGTTCAAGTTTGTCTCTTCTATCAGGACATCAGTCACGTGGGAGTAAAGCCCACCTGAATCTAATGGGCCAGCATTTCAATTTAATTACATTTAAAATTACCCAGTATCCACATATGGTCACATTCTCAGGTAAGGGGGGAGGTCAGGCCTTCAACATATCATTTTGAATTTTGAAGATAATGCAACCTGTTACAGACATGTTATAGAGCTTCAAAGTACTTCAGGAGTCTCCTCTGTAAAGTGAGAATAGTTGTGATTGGTATGCTGGGATTAAATGGGTCATCGTAAGTAGAATTCTCGGATGAGTACCTATGTTAGCTGTTACAATTGCTGTTGTTATTATATAATAATCATTGTATACACATATGCACAGATAACTTTAAAAGAAACATTATCATTTCATCATATTAGAGGAGATGGTGAATGCTATAGTAATTTAGAATTTGAGTAAATATTAATATATAAAGCTGTCAACCGTATATTATCAATGTGATAACTTTGCATTGTGTCAATATTTTCATTTTCACTTAGTTCTGTTAAAACTATGCATGTACAAAGTGAAACCCCAGTATTTAACAACCTAAAGAGAGAATATGGTTTTTCAAGTCAAGTATATTACCCATATGGGTAAGAATTCTGAGAGCTTTAGAAAATGTCAAGTTGTTACCCATCGATTAAAAATTATTGATGTAGCTCTCGACAAAACACGTATAGTAGCACTTGTCGAAACTCATAAAATGTGTAATAAAACTAACAGTTATATAAATGTATTCTGATGTCAGTATTACTCAAGAATTTTGTAAAGACATTACCTAGTATCTCTGAACTTTATATACAGTGCCTGTTTCTAATTAATCATCATTGTAATCCCTGGGTCTCCTATCCCAGGCCTTGCCTTTTCACCCATTTTAACAACAAACCTGCCTGCTGTTCTGGAAGGGAAAACCCTACTTTCCATTCAGAGAACTTTTCCTAAAGGAATGCATGTATTACCCTCGCACTCAATAAATATTTACCCAAAGTTCTGTTATGTCTTGAATTTCACTCTGGTTTTAAATATTATTATTTAATAAATTAAAGCATTGTCTCTTACATTTAAGGTGGTTATGATTCACATATGACTTAAAGTTGAAATATCAAGATAGCCAAAAATATAATCATTCATTCACATTCCCGAGATAAATAATTGTGTATCAAAATAGAATTTATTACCTGTAAGTGTTGAATGGTTACAATTTTAATTCCAATAAATTAGTTAAAGGAAATCAATTAAATGATTTCTGACTACAGTATGACTTTGGCAAATGAATTGTGTAGAGAAAATGTCACCCCCTAAATTTAATTAAAAAGAAATTGGGGTAAAATCTCAAAGAATCTTATCTATATTATCGAACAAATGAATAAAATCCCTCTTTAAGAGAATTTCTTGTATCATATTCTGAAATTGACCCTATACACAGCAACACCAATTATAACTCAATTATTTAATTAAATGTTTGTATATTCCTATTTCCAAATTTGTGTGGTTTTGTTTACTATTTATAAACAATCTTCCTTTCAGAATTCTTTTTTTTTTTTTTTTAAAGATTTTATTTATTTATTTTCAGAGGGGAAGGGAAGGAGAGAGGGAGAGAAATATCAATGTATGGTTGCTTCCTGTGCATTCCCTGCTGGGAACTGGCCTGCAACCCAGGCATGTGCCCTGACTGGGAATCGAAC
>CM052548.1:15218386-15252583 GCA_028533065.1 Trachops cirrhosus | reverse complement strand
GTGATCTCTTGGTTCACAGGCCCGTGCTTAATCCACTAAGCTACACCAGCCAGGGCAGAATTCTTTATTAATTGTATATATTTAAATTTTTGTTAATCTTTTTAATTAAACAGGATTATTTATTTTATTTATAGGTTCCTCTAAGACATATCTGCTGATTATTCTGTATGTGCCAGTCACTTCTTATTGCTGGGGTCACCTGAACCTGATTTATGGAACTTAAATTCTTGTTCTAACAGAACATAGTAAAGAGGGAAAATAACCAGTACAATCTCATGCAATGGTCAGTGCTGCGAAGCAAAACAAATTAGAATAAATAATTAGGGACGCATGGAGAAGACCTGGTGTTTCTGATAGTAATCACTAATTAGCTTCTCAGGGGAGGTAACATTTAAACAAAAACTTAATTTGGGAATATCTGTAGTGAAAGCATGTCCTGCCAGAAGGCAGGTGTACAAAGGTTCTAGGGTGACAGTAGTCTTGGCCTTTTCAAGGAAGAAGTAGAAGCAGTGTGACTGTAGCTAATAGCACGTGGGAGAGATCCTTCTGAAGAGGGAGGTGAAGAAGTTCTAGCAATAACTTTAGGGATCCATGCAGTTTTGCAAGATGCTTATGTAATGTGGCATGAAGGCATGGGAGGATTTTGATCAAAAGTGGGATGTGGCCTGCACAACACAATATCACACAAGTTGTTATAGAGAACAGACTACAAGGAAGGTAAAGGGGCTCTAGGGAAATAAATGACAACAGGGAATTGAAATACAAGGTAAACAAACTGATCCAGATCACAGATGCTGATGTCGTGGGACTGATTTTTGTATTGGAGGTGGGGATACAGTGTTAAATTTGGGGAATGATTTTTAATAAAACTGGCAGAACTCACTGGTGGGCTGTGAGGTTAAAGAAATAAAAATCAGTGATGACTTCAAGGTTTAAGTTAGAGCATCAAGGTGAATGGGTAGTATTATGATTTAAGAAGATACTGGAGAAAGGCGTTTGGGAGTGGACATACCGCACATTCTGTCTTGGTTGTGTTAAACTTATGATGTTTATTAAAGAGCCAAATGGAGACGTTGATCAGTAGGTAATTAGATATCTACAATTGAAGCATATGTTAGCAGATAGTTATATAGATTTTAAGGTCATTTGTACTTAGGTAGTATTGAAAGCCATGGGAAAGAATGAGATCACAGTGTTGCCTCTGGAAAGACAGACAACCATGCCGACTCTTTGCTTTGTCCATTGCTTGTGATCATATGTCATCAAGTGAATCCACTGTACCTTATATTCTTGCTGTCGTCTTCCTGTTTTCTACTGTGCTCTTTCTTCATTCCTTTGGCTGTCCAAATGAATGCTGCCTGGATGATAATGCTTGCTTTCAGGCTTTTCAAGCCATGTTTGCTTTTTCTTCTATACCAGCTATTCCAAGTTTATGAATAAAAAAAACTTTAGTTTATCTGTGATAAATGTAAAAGAGGGTAATTACTGGGTGTTATGACAACTCACTTTTTCATTTTAAAAGGAAATGCCAAACTATTTTTCAGAGTGGTTAATTATGTTACACTCCAATCAGCAATATATGAGAGAGCCAGTTTCTCTGATTTCTAACAAGCATTAATTATTACCACTACTTTTTAAAATTAATTAATTAATTAATTATTTTCCCATCACCCTTTATTCCCCCATACTGTCTTCTACCTCCACGCACCCCCCCATAGGTGTGTAGTGACATCTCATTGTCATTTTGTTTACATTTCTTTAATGGATAATATTGTTCAACATGTTTTTTTCTGATAGTGGCCAAACATATATACTCTTTGGTGAAATGCCAAATGTGTGTCTTCTATCCACATTCTGATTGAATTATTCTTTTCATGTTAAGATTTGAGAGATCACCACATATTCTAGACATTTGTCTGCTATGTTCTGAATGTTGTATTCTTCCAAAATCCATATATTGAATCTGAATCCCCAAGGTAATGGCATTAGAAGGAGGGGCAGTTTGGAGGTGATTAGGTTGTGAAGACCTACTCGCAGAGATAATTGATAACACAATCCTGTTCTATTGGAGAGGGTTTTCTTTTTCTGGGATCTAGTCAATGCTAACAGCCTTCAATTCATGTCTTTAGTAGGTCAATCAGAGAACTCTTTCCAAGTGTTGAATATGCTGGTGTCAGAATTTAAAGAGGCCTACAAAAACAAAAGTACTTCCTCTTCATTAGTAAAGGTTCAAATTATATTAATTTGTTTAGTACTTTGAATGGGTTAGTATCATGCCCCAAATCACAGTGCCCTTGAAATTACAACTGATGTTACAGTAAATGGTAAACCTTCCTAAGGGTAACAGCCCACCTTCTAGGGCCATGAGCCCTACTAGGACATTACACATGACACTGCTTTCTTATCCAGACAGATTAACATGACACCATATACTTATTGGACCCATGTCATTTCTGGAGGATGTACAGAAACTCCAGGGTTTTTTGTACCAGACTGTTTCAGAAAGCAGAGTAATTAACATTTCCCTAGGGCCGAAATGTAAATCTATACTCTTTCTTATTCCAAGTGAATTTGAAATGTGTCAGTTACTCCTCTCTAATAGCAATGAGAAATAACAGATTACCCTCACCAGTGGCCCCTTCCCATATTTCTAACACCATGTCAATATGCTATAGATGCAAGTCAGCTATTACTTGGACACTAGAGGAACCGTCTGCTTTTGTGGATTTAAGCACTGTGAATTAAATAGGAGTATAATGAGGAGCACTCTTCATCTCTCCATTCCCAGTGGGATACATTTTTATTACTTTGAAGCATACTTTTGGTTGGGGTCAGGGTCTTCTGCCTTGCATTTGTCATTACAATAACTGTTAACCCACAGACAAAAGATACTAGTGGGAATTCTGCCAAGTACCAAATATACTTATTCTAATTAATTAGCTTGTACATTTCTTTGAACAATATGCTTCCTTCTCCCATCTTTTGCCATGACCATACCAAGATTTCTACTATATTTGGGGCAGGCCTCCTCTTTCACAAAGGCTATTTTGACTGTGAGTTAGCTCTGTTTCCTGGGGGTTTTGCATGTGTGTTGATAACTTTCATGGAAAAATTCATGCACATTAGTGAATACTTTCTTATCTAAACTTCAGGATGCTCCCTCAAGATTAAGTGTTATACACCATCTCCCAGATCCTGAGGGTACGCTGGCTGGCTAAGTCTTGCAGCTTCATCAGGGTGTAGTCCTTTTCCTCCTTTACTGGGTCCAGCAGTTCTGCAATCTTGTGTTAGTGTGGCCTAATCAGAGCTACTGATCAGAAAGAGAGGTAAAAGTAGGTCTGGAGCGAGTATGTGTTTCTTTACAAGGGGAAATGGTAATCTTTAATGAGTAGGAATAAATCACCTTTGTGAAAATAAATGGTTTGGAAAGATTTTGTTTCAAGGGTTTAAAGTGCACCAACATAGGTTTCTTAATTCAAAGTTGCATAGACTTACTCCATCCCAACTAGGGTCAAAACCAACTGAGCCAATTGATGTAATGAGCTTGAATGGACAGAATTTATTCTTCTCTGGAGCTATGCTACTTGTATAAATTACTTGTGCCTGATACTCCAGTATTCCTTCATTCCATCTCTTCATAAGATGTCACAGCTTCCTGATTTCACACTTAATCTTCTATTGGTAAATATTCCTCCTTGATCTTCCACCATCTTTTCCAAAGCATTAGTGACACTCAATATCAAGCATCTAAGTCCACTGAAGTGCAGATCATAAATAGTACACTTACCATAATGTATTTCTTCTACCTTCCATTAGTGTTTCATACCAATTTACCAAATGCAAATTTTTGAACAACTTCATTGCTCCTCTGTGTTAAGAGATTTTATTGATTCACCTACTACAGTCAACAGGATCCATGTTGCTACCATGCGGATGGGAGATCCAGCCTAAATTTTCATCTAAGAGGCTGGTATTTTCAAATGCTGCTGGCAACCATTGTAAGAAGCCCATTCCTAGGAAACAGGGACTGGAATAGACATTTTGAACAGGAATTTTATTTTAGAGTAGACAAGGCAGCTTTCCTTTACAGAAACTGTCCTCAACTGCAACACTCCCAGCAGCAAAGAGAAAATGTGTCTGAGGCCTGCAGTGCAGATATCCAGGTAAACCATTGCATTTACTCTCCCTATTACTGTCCAGGTCTTTTGCCTTATTCATGGAGGATTTAGCCTCTTTCTCTCCACTCTTAGAATAGGCATTATTCTGGGTTATCTCAGCATCTACATTAACAGTCCACTTGTTAATCAGGATGGTTCATGTCACACACAGTATGACCCAATTTCAGTGGCTTAAACAATTAGGGTCTTTCTTTTTATTTCTTATACTTGTCCAAAATTGGTTGTTGGAGGCTTTCTCATCGCAATTATTTGAGCTCCCAACTGAAAGAGAATTGTTTGCTTAGGATTAGGTTATTGTACAGGAGGAGGTGGAAAATGGAGAATTGTGCATTGATTCTTAAAACTTCACTTTGAAATACAATGTGTAATCTTTATATGTTTTTCATTGAACAAAGTGACTTTCTCAGGGTGCAGAAATGACATCCTACATCTAAGAAATCATCCAAGGATATTCCTAATAACTAAAATACCATTTAACACCATTGACACTAGAACCTAGTTTCAGTTTCTTTATCTTCTAATTTGCAGTAATCTTTTCACCTCTTTAGTTTAGCCACTATCTTCCATGCTAAACATACAAGTCCTTTTTGTCATTCTTATTTGTATCACCTCCAAAATCTCTTCATCTCTTCATTTTTTATACTGCAATATTTTATCTTTAGTGTTCACATATTATAGCACACACATCTCAGTATTCATTTATCCTGTTCAGATGTCCAACTCTTCTAATCTAACTTCTTACCCAACTTAACTTACATGAAGTGAATCAGTATTGTTTTTTGGCATGCAAACAATTATTTTGCTGCTGTCTTTTCACTAAACTCTCCTAGAAAAAAATGCTACCTACATTACTTTTATAAAAGGGAAGCTGAAGTTATTGTGTGAGAACAACAAAGAACATTCAGAGTTCTTTTTATTTTAAAATATGACCACAAATTTCAAATGCTCGTTAATAAACAAAACTATAAAACATATTTTTCTAAGCACTTTAAATATATAAACACAATTTAGTCATCACAAAAACATTATGATGTAGTTGCTTTTATTATTGTAAATTTACAGTGAGAGAAACTGTATATAGAACAATTGAGTAACTTCTTGCAGATAATAGTTAATAGAAAGGCTGGGATAAAAACACAATCGACTTCCCTCCAAAGTGAACAATCTAATCTTTAATCCTTTATCAACAATATATTTTCTTAATAAGTTCACTTTCATTTTCTAAATTCTACTTGTTCTTTTATTCTACACTATTTATTGCCTTCTCTTGATTTTAACTTATTACTTGCTGCTTCTTTCTGAAAGTAGATGTAATCATGTGAAAAAACTGATATCAAATCTATGCAATTTATACATGCTCTTTACTTCTGCACTCACAATGCATCTCTTATGTTGCTAATTATACAAACCTTATACCCATCCATACCTAACCTTTCCTCAGTGAAATCTCATTCTCAATTCATAACTCAGGGAGCTCATTGCAGCATTTTCCTCCCTCTTTCTTATAATGAAATTATTTTTCACTTTCCTGGATTATTCTCTTTAAGCTTAAAAGTGAGCCCTAACATATCACATTAAAGAAAAAGACACAGACATTTATCTTGATGATATATCCTTAAATGACTAACATGTTATTTCTCCACTCTGATTTTCAGCAAAATTATTAAAGCAGCTCTCTAAACCTACGACTTCCCGGTCTCAATATACCGGGAAGGAAAAGCAAGAGCTGAGATGATTGTCCCTTTATGTTTTAGTTAAAAAATGAGCCTTTGCTTTAAAAAACATTAATAAAAGTTTTCAATCCAATTCCCTTTATAAACATTTTCATATAATAATTATACAATTCTCTTATTATAAGTACAATTATAACATCTTTCCATGATCAAAAAAGTATTTAATAACATTATTATGAATATCATTCATTATGTTCAGAAAATATAAATTAAAAATGCCATTTTGTTCTCTAATCAAGGTGCTTTTTACATCTTTTCCTTGGTTGGGGGTATTATATCTTTTACATTTTGGTGCTATGACTTTGTAGATTTAAAATGAAAGTGAAGCACCAGAATGAGAGTAATAAAAACGCCACAAGAGAAATAGAAATAGAGATGATTATGACTCCTGGGTCCTGGAAGAAGTATATGGCATGCTTGGGGGGCCACCCAGGGAGGCCAAGGCAGGCAGGGAGAAGGGCAGCACCTGGGCCACGGGTCTTTATGAAGGTCCATAGGTGGTGTGCTTTGGAGTCCCTGGGCTAGGGCCAGATTGGTCAATTTGAACCAAAAAAGCAGTGTTTTAGTAAGCTCCACAGGGGTCTTATCTAAAGGGGAATGCTCTAGGCAACGGGGGACACTGTTACAGCGTTTTTGGGGACATTCTCTCAGGATCTTGTTTGCTTGTGACACTGTTTGCCTGTGACAAACTGTGGGCTGCTCTGTAGGACGTGTGTCCTCCAGAGGAGGCAAGGTCAGTTATCTTGGCCAAAAAAAAATGGATGCCCCTCGAGCAATGCCACGGAGTAGTTTCGCTAAACTTTTGACAGTCGGAAAGACAGATAAAGCTACCACTTTGAGGAACATTAATTGCACCAAAGTTAATGAACATAGAATGAGCCCACACTTTCAAAAGAGAATTTACAATTTTTTTAGATTTATACATAGGCAAGCAGTCAGTGGTCACAAAGCTCATCAGAAGAAAGATAAGTCTTGATTAAAATCAATGAGATAAGACTGTGCACCCAAAAGAATTTCAGTCCTTTGAGTATGCACAGTCAATAAAGATAATAAGACCATCAAGCTTAGAAATAACATATTAGCACCTTAGAATAATTTATAATACTAGTATTCAAATAACTCCAAAGTGACTGAGAAGAAGGACGATTATTTTTTTCATACAAATTTAGTATTCAAGCCAGTTATGTGTTAAGCAGGAATCACAAGTTGGTCAATCTTATTGTCTTGTACAATTTTAATTAATGCATATAAATATTGACCAGGTTTAGATTTTTGAACATGTTGAGCATGGTAATCCTCAATTTAAGAACACATGTGGATATATTCATATATAGTTAACTGGAGTACATCAGCCCTATTTTTAAAGTCAGTCCTGATTATGATTGACAGAATAGAATACAGGCATATAGGCTGTGCGATCAAAGAAGCATATTCACATGTAACAAACAATAAGATTTAAAATCAGGCACAAGTTAACACTATATTTCCACTGAACATTTTTTTAAACCTCAAATATTGAACTAAAAAAAGGGGCTGCATTTTTAGCCAATTGGAGTCGACTTGGCATTACAAGATAAGCATTGCACTACAAATAGAATAGGATTGTGCTGTGCACTGTGAATGCTGGAGCTCATGCCTGGTCTGTTTTTTTTTTTGTTGTTGTTGTTTTAATGGCTTATTTTCATCTTTCAAGTGAATCATTTTACTTTTAACAAATGGGTTTTCTCATTCTCTTGGTAGGAAGACTGCTGAATTACATAATTGCATAGTTTTTTTATAACTAAGAAATTATATCTATAAATGTTTTAAAATCATTCTATCCACTCAACTCTTTACTTATTGATCATTTTACCTATACTGCCTTGGATTGCTTCAAACAGGTGACACTTATCTTTCCAACTAAATCCTAAGTTTTTTTGAGAATGAAAACCTAATCATTTAATCATAAGCCTACGACCAACACATGTTTATGCAGCACAGGCTTGAAAGCCAGGCTCTGAATTAGTTGCTGGGAACACTGAACTCTGCCTTTTCTGAACTCTGCCTTTATTGGGAGGACACAGAGGATACAGACACATAAACCAACGAGTAGCATGTGATACAGTACACAGCACTGCAGAGCTGTGTTGGTGTGGGAAGGGAATCAGGTAGAATTAGAACGGTGATAACATTTTGGAAAGATCCCTGTGGATACATGGGGATGTAGCAGGTAGACAATAAAAGTCTTAAACGTTTTGTTATCTTTTATAATGCTCAGCATAGATTTTTTTCATTAGTCCTCACAAAGCACGCAGCAATGGACAAAATATCTTTGTTGTAAGTCATGGGGAAGAAGCAGATGCACACATTTCAACATCCTGGCCTGTTTATCAACATCTTTATAACATCAACGAAGATATAAATCACTTATGTGCATGTACACAGCCATAGCCACTTACACATTTGCCTAAACATAAGTTACCTTTCACTACAATTCCATTAGATAACAATAGTATACAGTTAAATTGTAAAATAGAATAAAATCAAGCAAAAGGTAATTTTACAAGTTATTCTAAGAAATTTTAGAAGTTTTTTTTCCTTATAAGAATGTATGTGTTGTTGGCTAAACACCCAAAAAATGAATGAAGATTTATATTGACCAAAGAAGCTAAAATGTGATTTCTCATAAACCTGTCATATGCATTAAATATTTGATTTATAAAAAAAAAATAATTGAACAAAGTCGACACAGCAAGTTAAAATGACAAGGTTGGTAAATAGCTTTAAGTATTTTCCAGCTGTATGTAACTGAATAATCTGACCTATTCTTATTTATTATATTTTTGACTTAAGGCATTCAATATAAGTTTTATCTCTGAATGATTACAATAAATACTTTTATCTTTATTGCTTCTGACAAAGTTTAATACTATTCAGGATAATAATTTTTTCTTTCTCACATAATTATAAATTGTGTTAAATGCATAGCTGATAATCTGATGTTATTATTCTGGCCCTTATTTATTTATGCTACCAAAATAAATGGTTTCTTCATATATATTGTGGTCCTTAAAATATTAAACCATTTATATTTTAATTGTTTTTAAAAAAAGCTTCTTGAGAAAAATGTTGCATTTTTGACTCAGAAATACTTTCAAAGACATTTAAAAATAGATGGTGAACTACCTATTTATCTGTTCCATATTTATTATTTTAATTTTATTTTAAATATAATGATATAGATGAATAATTAAACAGTTTGGTTGGTATAGTTGATATTTGATCTATAAAACTTGACTGATGTTATGAATACTTCCATGTTATACTGAAAATTTATATATCTATTCCATTGGCCATTTAGTGAGGCTGAATTAGGGTGGGCCATTATTCTAGGACATGATGACATAAAACAACAAATCAAGGAATATGTGTTAAATGCCCATGGACAAAGACAATGGCGAGGAGATTGAATGTGGGAGATGGGAGTGGGTAAGACAGAGGAGAGTCTGTCTTGGGGGAAAGATGGGGACACCTGTAATTGAATAACAACAACAAAAAAAAGAACCCAAACAAAAGCCAAACAAATGAACAGAACATGAGGCCAGTTCCAGGAGTAAGGGGGCAGATGTTGGGCTTTTTTCTAATAGTGTAGCAGATATTTTCTAATAGTTTAGAAAGCAAGACTAAAAGGAAGGAATATGGCCAAGTCGCATGATGGAGAGGTGTCACAGAGAAATATTAGATTTGCAGTCAGACATGCAGAGTTTGAAACCTGAGCTCTAAGAGTGTATGCAAAAGATATGTAAATGATTCTTGGTTTCTCATCCAAAAATTATGTGTGATCGTTGCTACTTCCTGAACTATACCTTGCACAGTGCTGGATGCATACTAAGTCTTCAATCACTGCTAATTATACCCATATCTTCACAACTGATGGCGCTGTATTCTTCAAAAGTTAAAAATAGTTTATATGATTAAAAAAACAGGTTTACTAGGAAGAAAAAGAGAAGGTATGAATAAGATAGAATAAGGCTCTCAACATTTAGGAGGGTAAAAATTAAAAAAAATAATTGTGGTGCTTACTCAAATGGCCCCAGATCAGAGATCTGGCTTGGATCTAGAGCAGTGCATAAGCATCTGTATGTTATTAGGCTATCAAGTGATTTTGTAGTATGTTTTTGCAAGAAAATCATCCAGATACATACACAGGAAAAGCAACATTCACGTTTTTGGCTGTTGTTGCTCATGCTTTCCTGAAAGATCAAAACTTCACTCACATGTGATGGAAAAGATTATTGTGTACAACAATCAGATATTTGACTGGATATAAATATTTCTTAATGATATCAATATCAATGTCTCTCATACATAAATTACAAACATTCAAAACAAACATATTTTCTGAAAGTTTACCACCTCTGTCCAAGATGGAGTATCAGTGACCCGATTTATTCTCCATATCAGATCACCCCAAAGCAACAGACTATATACTTACATCTGTATGACTACATATACATCTGTATCTATAGCATCTATATTACCTATCTTTTTCTCCATCTATCCATGCCACCTATATGAATACACAGTGGTTCTCAAGACACCAAATGAAAATGGGAAATGTTTTCTGAAAGATGGAAAATAAATGTGATGCTTTCCTCGCTAACTGCCTTGAGAGAGTTCCCAGGCTGAGGCAGGGAAGGGAATGCAAGACCAGAGTACAGGGAGCTCCATGAATTGAGGGGACAGAGCTGAGAAGTCAAAGAAAACACGTGTGGCTGGAGTTATAACGTACATTATGAAGAGATCTTCGAATGGATAACTACATGTCCAAATAAAGTCTGAATAGTAATCAACAAAACTGTTTAAGTAACCTGCCAAAGGCTGAGTTTAAAAAATTCCAAAATTGTTAGAGAACAGTGCTCCGTGTTCACAAGTCTGAGAAAGTATCTGTTCCCACCAACCAGACAAAAAAAAAACCTTTATAACTTATAAGATATTGTATAGAATATCTAGGAATATCTTGCTTCAAAAGTTAGAAATAATATACCCTATGCAGAGGGCTATTCTGGACACAACTAGAAAATCATAAAATCATAATGAACCTCAATATTCAAACTCTAAATCAGCTATATTCCAGAGTAAACCTCACAAATATTTATAAGAACAAATCATACTCAGACCTTAATAAGGTAAAATTCACATTTCTCATGTGACTTTTATTTATTCAAGTATCTGCCGACACTTCATTCTTACATAATTATATGTGGCATCATGTAGAATGTAGACATTTGATGTAATGAGGTAAATTGCATATTAATTATTCTTTCCAATTTTTTGCATGTATCAAGAGACAAATCTATGTTCATTGTATGAAAGTGATTATAAACATGCTAAATACTGATATCACATAGACATAAATTGTGTGGTGACTATCTAGATAATTATTCACAATATGTGTTTGTGAACATTGTCATCCAAATCAAAGCGTACTTGGTCCTGCATGTTTAATAAATATAGCAACTATGGAAACCATCTGAGCAAAAGAAGTTAAAATAATCAGGACATGTTTTTTAGTGAAGAGAACTGTATAACCACTTCTGAAGACATAATGCTGTTTTTCGAGTGAAAGATGATGAGAACCTCATCTAAGAGACTGGCAATTGAGAAATTTTAAGTTTTGAAGAGTGCTTGTAACTGTGACTCTTAGAGTAAGTGGTATAAGGGGAAGTTATTATTGTAAAAGTAAAACTGATAAGTTCTTTCCTACACAAAGCGAAATGTTAAAATGATGAGTATTTCCTTGATTTCTTCCCAAAGACATTTTGTGTGAAAAGTTAGTCGACTGAAATTCTTCTAGTGAGTTGCGCCTCTGTACAAAATGTCGGAAGGCATGAAACACTATGTTTTTACACCAAATATCACCAACGTGCAAATACTTAAATCCCACAGATATAAAAAATGATTGTGACCTTATTGGGTTATGAAAAAAAAGGCCAGATAACAATGTAGTAAAAATAGGAAAAAAGGTCATCATCTAAAGCAGAATAATGGGATGATTGGAGCACATGTTGAGGTATTTATAAGAAATGGAGGTACTAGTCATTAAAGAATATTTAAAAGCTAACCAAGCAAACTTTAACCACCTGGTAGTTTTGGGTGGGGGAATATGTAAATCAAATTAAATTAGCAATTGTAATAGTAGTTTTGTCAAAACTCACAGGATATTTTTAACTCTAAATCTGGTATAATAGGTAACTTTAATGGGAATCAAGGCCACAATAGTATCTCCTGGAATGCTGCTGTTGTGTTAATCCCACTGGCCAGTTAGACTAAATGATATTGCCACCAAACATCATGAATACAGCCAGTGTTTACAGTCGGGCCTTTATGCACTTCATGTCTATTATCTGTATATGAGTTTTATTAAGTTGCATACTGACAAGTCATTAAAATCAAATTATGTAGTATACATACACGTATGTTTATATGCATATATATATCTGTGGTTGATGCTGATGATGAGTGAGATTATGCTAAGTATATTGATATTAATGTTGACTGGTGAATGCTAAGTATTTTGAACCAAACAACAAACAAGTTTTGACTGAAATACTGAAGAACTTCAAACAGTTCTTTCAAGTAATATAGAACATTCTACTTTCTAGAATCAGATGACAGCATAAAAATGATGCTTAAAGAAGGTTAAATATCCTAACATAGATAACATTGAGAAATTTGCATCATCCGTCAAGTGAAGTATACTTTTTTCCTTTTAATCTACTAACCCTTTCCATAAAAGGAAACAATTTACACAGGCTGTATGTTCTTCTTACTGGATGTAGAGTCATTCTGAGCTGCAGGAAAGTGGTGCACTTTTTTGATGACCCTGATAATTGGCTTGTGCAGTAATTTATTCTGAGGATATACATGCTGGGACATGCTTATTGCTTGGAGTAGTGGTAAGGAAACCAGATACTCCAGGTATCTTGTACATCAGGAGGATTAAACATTTGCAAAGCTCAACAGAACTACAGGGGTTTTGAAAAGTTTATATTGTGTATGTATTTATTTTACGAAGAATCTTCAAATAACCACAAGCACACAGCAAGATTCATAGACTTGAAACTATTTTTAAAATATGTTAATTCTTGGATTGCCTTTAGACCTTATTCATAACTCGCTGGCAGCTGTGAGATGGCAGTGCTTACCAACACGGCCAATATATTCCTCCCCAGTTGCAGCATGATGATCTTATTTGGACTGCCTGATAATCTATCCAAGTCAGGATGCTCACTGTAAGATGGTCATATTTCATATTATCAATAAATGTTAAAATGTGCAAAAATGCAATAATTTAAGTTTTGAAAATGATGTCTGGCATCAAATCACAGACAGCTATGGATTCAAATGTCTTTAAAGATCAAATCACCTTCCCTATGAAATAATGGATAATAGTGTTGATTAAGTAACCATTCAATGATGTCATCTGAGTATTCTTCACCATCACTCGCTGAAGAATTCTGATAGAAGTCTCTTACAGAACATCAATCTAATTATGATACATAGATCATAGTCGGTCTTGATCCTTTGAAGTTAAGAATCTATTTTATGTGCCAAAAAACTTAAAATATAAGAACATATTATAGGTGCTGCCTCAATGGAGCAACTCCTAATGGCTTGTGTTTGGTCCCTGTTAAATATTTAATTGAATTATTGTTTCAAAATATGATAGATGGTTATGTAAATATCACAAAATATTTTGAAAAAGCCTAAAAATGTAAGTCTTTGGAAAAATTTTAAAAAATGTCAAACTGGATTTAAGTTTCAAAAATGAGTGGGATTACTACTAGAAGATAACTCTGGAGAAAACTGAGATAACCTTGTATGTGGTAATGACTTTCTAAATATAAAAACAAAGGCATAAATCATGAAGAAAGAATGAAAAAATTGAACTTTACTGAAACCAAAAACTTCTCTTCAAAAGACAATGTCAAGAGAATTAGAGGGCTAGCCGCACTGGAAGAAAATACTACTGAAGATACATCTCATTTAAAAAACACAAACAAACTGTCATTGAAAACATACAAAGAACACTAAAAGCTCAGCAATGGCCAAAAGACTTGATTAAAATTGAAATTTGAAATTAACAAACATTTCAAAAAAGAAATGCGTGACAAATTAGTATGTGAAAAGATGCTCAATATCATATGTCCTTAGAGAAATGCAAATTGAAACAAGATACCTATCAAAGTCCCCAGATTCTGAAACCAGACACAGCAAATGCTGACAAGGATGTGGGGCAATGCGGAATTTCATTCATGGCTTGTGGAACTGCAAAGTGATACAGCCACTCTGGAAGACTGGTAGTTTCTTACAAAGCTAAACATTCTTTCACCATATGACCTCGCAATTGCAGCCCATGGAGCTTCAGCTCCAAAAGAGTTGAAGCTTCTGTTCATGCAAAAAGCTACAAATGGATTTTTATAGCAGTTTTATTCATAACTGGCCCACTTATACACAACTGATGTGTTTCAGTGGGTGAAGAGGTGAATAAACTGTGGTACAACCAGAGAATGGACTGTTATTCAGTACTAAAAAATGAGTTATTAAGCCATGAGAAAACTTAGAGGAACTTGAAAAGCTTAATTTTAATTGAAAGAATCCAATACGAAAATCAGGCTGCGTTCTATGTGATTCCAAGTTTGACATTCTGGAGAAAAAACTATGAAGATAATAAAAAGATCAGTGGTGGCCAGGGGTTAGGGAGGAGTGAGGGATGAGTAAGCAAAATGCAGGGAATTTTTAGGTTAGTGAAAATAGTCCTGTATGCTACCATAATTATTTACAATGCCGTTATATCTTCGTTCGAACCCATAGAATGTACAACACCAAAAGTCGAATGTAAGCTATAGACTTTGGGTGATAATTATGAGAAAATGGATGTTCACCAATTGTGACAAATGTCCTATTTGAATGGAAGATATTGAAAATGGGGGAAGGTAGGCATGTGTCGGGGGCCAGGGGTATATGAGAAATCTCTATACTCAATTTTGTTTTGAACAAAAATTTCACCAATAAATTGTGATTTTCTGAAAGTGTGCTAAATTAAAAATTGCATTTCTTTACTTGTTTCTGAAATATCTTTACTAAATCTTCAGTCATTTTGTGCTCATATAATTATGATGAGGGCCTTCAGGGCAAAGACACAGTTTAAATTGCTTTCAGTTTATTAAGGCCAATTAATGAACACAGAAGGAAAGCAATTAATCATAATTAGGCTATTAGCAATTGAGACAACAGTGCAATTTACCTCAAATTATCAAATGGAGGCAGAAAAGGGAAAAATAAATAATCTAGGCCTAGTTAATGACAATCAGAGCGACTTTTGTTAGTGTGTTGTCTTGGCTAGGACATAATTTCAGTACAAAATAGAGAACAAAACTCGACAGTGGCTTCAACAAAATTCAAGTTAATTATCACCAATGTAATGTCCTGCTTTAATGTGCATGGCCTATTCAGCGTTTGTGAGAGATCTCGTACCGAAACGTAATCTAGTGCCCTGTCTCTTTCTGTCTTGTTCATGCTTCGTGTTTACTGCGATGGCCACCCCTGCATTTTACAGAATAGGAGTATGTGGACCACAGTCCAGGAACTTGGAGTAAAAAAAAGAGGGAGAGAAAAGAGTTCCAGTACTTTAGTGAAAACAACATGAAAATTGTATATATTATTTCTGGTCACACCTTGGGTTGCCAGAGTAAGTAAATAATACAATATGATGCAATGTAATATAATATAATAAATGTAATCGATATAATATAACATAATGTAGTATAATATAATTAGTATATACTATGTATAATTTATATAAAATTATCTAAATTTTTATAGTGTGCCTGGCCACGTTACTCACATTCCATTAACCAGAATTTAGTTAAAAAAATCACCTAGTTTTAAGGAAAACTAAGAAACATGAGGTTACTTCAGGTGGTCTTGCAGCAAGCTAAAAACCTGTGGTTCTATGATTATAGACATCGGAAACACAACTACAGTCTTCACACACAGTACCTTCTAGGTCTGATACAGCCAATAGTACATTCAGTCTTTTCTGTAACAAAATGAAGCAATTAGGGATAAATGACAGAACCTACCCCCGAATACACCCATACTGATTATTGGTTTCCTACTTGAAAATCCCACTTTTCTCAACATTTACAGGTTCTGTCGTGAGTTTCTCAATGCTGGCAGCCCATGACGTTGCAGTCATTTAATCCCAGGGGATTGAAAGGCGTATCTACTTTTTTTCATGATCACACTGGGCAAGTCTGGGACACAGACAATGGATCAGAGATATAGATTCCCATCATACTTACTAAAAATTTAGTTATTTAATTTTAATAGATATTCTGTGGGGAACCACAAAAGCATTCACTTAAACAGAGGCCATAATGTCACTTTTAGGTTTCCAAAATTATGAACAGAAAATGAAGAGTTCTCATGGTATCTCCTCAATCCCTGAATATCCTTCCCTCCAATTTCTCCTACTTTTAACTTACTGTTATTGTGTGATATGTCAATTACATGTGATAAGCCAATATTAGCACACTGTTATTAAATAACGCCCATAGGTTACTTACTATTCACTTTTGATATTTTACATTCTAAGAATTTTGACAAATGTAACTGGAATATAAGGGTAACATATATCCAGTTACTCTCTCTCCATTTTTATTTTATTCTCTTCTTTCATTTCTCCCACTAAGTATTTATCAACTGGGAACTGTGCCTTTAACAAAACATGGGTACTAAAGAGAAGTGACTGAATCAACACCCACACCAAACTAACTCAGATGTTTAGGCAGTGCATAGACAGAAAGCAGACCGTTCCATGTGGAAAAGTAAGCGGCGTTGGTCATGGAAATATAATGAAGGCAGGCAACTACTTTTAGAAAGCTCAAGCGTTAATTTGGAAACTTGAGAAGTGAGGGCGCATCCCAGAAAGCACAAACCGTATTTACCATTCACCAGGAGGCGTGCTCATTGCTGGGAGGGGAGCAAGAGGAGCAGGGGCTGTGCCTGCAGAGATGTGGGTCAATGATGGTGGAAAGGATTCCAAGTTAATGCCCAAAGTCTGGAGGTGGCTGCCTTCAACACTGCTCAAGGCAATTGGCTGGTGTTTTGGGCGAGAAACATAAAGGTTCAGTGCTTATAAATGTCAAAAAGCAAAAAAAAGAAATATTTCTTTTGCCAAATCTTAAAAAATTTAGATAAGTGTGGAATTTATTTGAAGTACCTGATTTTCTACTTAAAAATTGAAAATTCTAATACATCCAATGTGAACGTAACATTTCAAATGACAGCAGTATGGCTTTCTACTATGTTTATTAAGAATCTTATAAACAGTTACCATTATACAGACCCTTTTTAGTTAAAATTTGTAGGACATGTATAACAGCCCTTTCAAGGAAACTGCTATGTCTTGCACTGCATTGCAGTTTGGGGAAATTTCCATTCCCCGGCCTCAGATTGCCATGGGAAGAGGATTTCTTAGACTCAGCCCCTTGTCCCTTGTGCTCCACATTCGATCTTCCCCACTGTGTGACCTCACTGTGGGTGGTGTGTGCTGTGTCGTGTTTCTCTGTGTGGAACCAATCTATTACACAGTCACAGACACTGGAGATAGTTTTCCTCTCTGTTTGTCCACTACTGCACACTACTGTGAGAAAGCAAACTTACATGAATACATCCAGTGTTCGATGCCACTCTTTTCCTAGGATGGGCAGTCCTAAGCTTCAGGATGGAAGTGGATATTTAGATCTTCACATCTAGAGCCACTTTCTCCAACTAGCCTATGACAGTGACACAATATGCCACTCCAAAATATTTCACTTCCATGTAAGGATGATTTTGAGCTAAAAGCACTTCAGAAATAAAAGATACAAGAAAAGCATACTAATCTCCCTTGTTCTTCCTGAAAGTAGGAGATAAAACTCCCATGCGAAAGATGCTTTCCGTGTACCAAGAGAAAAGAAACATTCTTCATTACAGAGTTATAGCCAAGAGAAAATTGTGTACAAACAGACCTTGTTAAAATAATTATGTTCCTTTAACCTCCTCACAGTTGACTTACTTTTCCATTAATGGCTTTCTCTGTTCGGCTTAGTATAAAAGCATTTAGATCTTGTCATTTCTTGCATTATCATTTCCTTTCGAGGGCTCTCATGTCACATAAAACTTGAATTTGCATGCTTTTCTCCTGTTAATGTCTTATATCAGTTAAATTCTCAAGCCCAGCAAACATCTAAAGAGGAAGAAGTAAAAGTGGGTCTCTCCTTCACCTACAGGCATGAAGCAGACATGCACATTTTTATCTCTGCTTCTCACTCTCTGTCTACTTTGTCTACAACTAAGAAGAGGAAGAAAGGGTTATGGGTCATTGAATCTCTAGAACACCGTATTTTCTGGTGTGCTCATAACCATTATTTTTTGAAAGCTTATGGAAAGAGTACCCTCTCTTAGAATATTTAATATATGCTTCAAGTCCTATAGCTTTTTTCCTTTTCCTTTTAGCCTTGAGAATATTTAGGCTAAATAATGGAATATATAACCATATATTTAGGCAGATGTAATTCAACTAATTTATTTATTTTTTCCTTGATTTAGTATAGATGAAATAAAAAATAGATTGATATGCAGTTCTGTCAAAATAAGAAACTGAATTTATATTTAAGAATTGGCTTTCTAAAATATTTTATTGTAGTGATATAAATACATAATTTCAGGTCCAGAAAAATCCCTAGTAATCATCTGGAAGTCATCTACAGGTAATTTGAATACCAATAGGGTCTGTGGCCTATCTTGATGGAGAATAAAGAAAGAGATTAAATGTTCAATCAAATCATAGAGACATGTTGCTGAAGGATTGTGTAAGTATAAAATATCTGATGGAATGACCAAACTATTATTAGAACCAAATAGAAAACTTTGAATTCTAACAGTGGAAGATATCATATTTCTCCCAATTTAAAAAAGATTTTTAGCTTATTTTAGTACATGTGTGTTATTTGTGTGGGAGAGGTTTAGATATGCTTGTCTTCATATCCCAAACAGAAGATTCAGGGACAGCGGTTTGAACAGTAAGATAGCAACTGACTCAGTTAACTAACAACTATGAAACATTGGTCTGTATGAGTGTGTGGATGTGTGCATGTTTGTATGAAAATTATTGCTCTGGGAATATTATCATCCTAACAAAACTATCTGTTAAATGAATAAACTTAGTAACCTAAGCTGCTAACCTCTATTCACTTGAGATAACTGCAATTTACTTGAAATGTAATTATATCCTAAAGATTGAGTCTTTTTAACCCTGTATTTTAGTTTAAAATACAGAGATTATGGAGTAAATTATACACAATATTTTTTGGCTAGGGATAATTTCCATATTTAAAATTAATATGTACTGATTAAAATAATTAGCTATATCAGAGATTCTGAAATTTTAGTTTGGTAATTCTATTTAAAATGTGTAATTAAGTGATAGAATTCACCTGCTAGATTTAAATTTAAAAGGTCTATAAAGATTTTCCTGTCTGCCGAAAACATTAGAATTTTAGGACAACTTGAGATGAAATCTATTTAAAAATAAATTAGATTTATTTTTAAACTAATAAACTTTATTAGATTTACTTTTATGGACTAAATAATTAGGATTAAAGTTACAATGATTGACATTTTAAGAAAATATATAGTGGTCATTAAGAAATACCAAATGCTCTGGTCCCATAGAGTAAATGGTAGTAGTTTCTTACCCCTTTGGAGAGTGTCATGTGATTTCTTCTTTTTCTGCCTGTGAATCCCATCCTCTTTTCCCCTCTCTTTCTCAAAATAAAAGCCAGCCTATATGAAATTGTATTCTATCTTAGGCTGTGTCCTGTGTTTGGCTGTGTCCATAGGGAAGTCACGGAATCTTTCAAAGCTCTAACTATATCATTTGTAAAATGAGACTTCTAAATCACATCTTTTTTTAAAAATTTATTGTTGTTCAGTTACAGTTGTCCCATCTTTTTCCCTATTGCACTTTTAAGTGCTCATCCACCAAGCGACAAAAACAAACAAACGAAAATGTGAAGATTATAATCCAAAGAATCAAATCTGTTAAAGGTCAAATTTAAAAAAAAGATAAAATCATATGCTCACACATGGCTGAAAAGCGTTTGCTCTTATAGAGATGAGCACGGAATGACAAGCAGTTTGCAATGCTGGGAGTCCTTGGTGTACCCCCACAACGAGGCTGGAGAGATCTCCCCAGGCACCTTCGGCATTCAGCTGAGACCTCAGAAAGGCTACCCTTCACCTCATCTTTTTGTAGTTTGAAATAATTTCTCACAAGTGTCTGCTGAACATTTTGAAGATTTATTCAGACTGCACCTTTTCCAGATGGATTGTGATTGATTCACACTTCATTCCGTAAGGTAGATAAAATGGTCAATTTCCCTAGACTTTAGAACATTTAAGTGCCCATATCTGCAGCTGAGACTCTCTAAGTGTACAAAAAATTCTCTGTCCAAATGTGAATAATGATTTAGATGTATACATTATGTGTTATGTTTCTGAGAAGTTTTCAATATAAATTATTACAGAAGATTTATTGCCATGCTTTTAAAGATATAAACTGAAGGTTAAAATTACAACTTAAAATCCATAAGCTAAAATAATATTTTACTAAAATATTGTAGGACGTTTATATAAGACATTGGAATGGTTTTAGTCTTACATCTTTGAGAAGGAAAAGGAAGCAATTAATCTTCAGGTTCAAACAAAACACACTCATATACACAGGGACACGATCATTACTGTTCATATTTCATGGGTTCATGTGATTAATATGAGTCCAAGTATTTCAGGTTCCAAATGCCTAGGTAAGGCATTCTTTGATGAGATTTCTCATTAATTTCAAGATTATTTTTTCCTGAAAAATAATGTACGCATTTTCAGCATATTTACTGAAGAGATCAAAGATAAAAGCCTAGAGTTTAAAGGGCCTATCTTCACCCCTCCAATTCTTTCCTCTTAAAATTCATGTTACCATAACATTTTGCAAATCTTATGTCATTTCTATGGGTAATTTTTAATTTGCTAATTGTTAATATTTAAAAATAATATTGTTTCATAGTGATTTGCATTCATTTTAAACTATTTTTTCAGTATTTTCATATCCCATTTTGTAATAATTCATTTTTATTTCCTACATTTGAAGAATATATTAATTAAATCATCTGAAATTTGTGAAGAATCAGGAGATATTTATCTCCAATTAGACTTTTACAAAGAATAATAGCTGCTTCTCAGGTGTATTTTTGTTATATTTCAGATGTATCTCAGATTTTTCACACTAGATTGAAGAAGAAACTACGCACAAGATAAATTGTCCCTGTGGCTTCTTGCAAGTACTTTCTTCATTAGCTTCCAACTGCCTGAACTACTTAAAATATAATTTGTTTTCATTGATCCATTTGGATGTGCTAACTTGACTTTAGTCTGTGCTTCTTGGCAGAACATACCTGCAATTCTGTACAATTCTATGCCTGGCTGTTTCTTTATGCTTCCTTACAGTGGTACCTATATTAGATTCCTATTGTGCTAAAACAAATTACTACAAATGCAGTAGCTTTAAACAACACAAATTTCTTGTCTTATATTTCTGGAGACTAAAAGTCCAAAATTAGTTTCAGTGAACCAAAATCAAAATGTCAACAGGGCTGGTTGATCCTGAAGGCTCTGAGAGAATAATCTGTTTCCTTGCCTTTTTCAGCTTCCAAATCGCTCCATTATCTGCATTATAGGCTCTGCTTCCATCTTTAAAGTTCATAACTGCAGTCTGTGCCTCCACAATCCCATCACCTGCCGTTTTCATCCCCTGCCGTTGAATCTCCCCTGTGACTCCCTCGAATAAAGACAGGTGATTACATTTAGGAGGGCTGCCTGAAAACCCAGGATTTTCTCTACATCAAGATGCATAAAATATACCCTTTTTACATTTAAGGATGAGACAGGGATTATCATGATTAAGAAACCCAATCCTGGCCAGTACTCAAAGGTCTTGGCCAATGCTGTAAGGAAAGAAAATCAAAAATAATAACTGTGTTAGGATGAGAAAGTGAGATAATCAGTCATTATTTGAAGAATGACTATAAAACCAAGTACAGAATCAGCAATTTCCATTGTTGTCTTTAAAATTAATAAGTGTTCAAAGGATAATAGATAAAAGATCAATTGTAAAATCAATGTTATTTAACTTTATCGTTAAAGAGCAAATGCAATGTGTGTGTGTGTGTGTATATATATATATATATATATATATATATATATTAGATACTGTAGTCACCTTTGTATTCAACCAACCTAACAAATTTGGGATCATATTTTGAAAAACTCCTACTTAGATCTGTAATATGCAAAACCATGATAGAAATTAGGATGACATTTGGAAGGTTAAAGTAACGCGGAAGCCATTGTTTATGCTATGAAATTTGGTATCAGTATCCTCGCACAGTGATAACTCAAGCGCATAGTCAGTGATGTGCTGAATTACCCTGGTACTGTGGAGCGGCAGCCAGGCCCGCTGATACTCCGGCCACTGCTGCAACTCCTCCTATAGATTCTACGAGTCCTACACCAGGCACATGGACATCTCCAGCTCCATAGCAAATGACAGCAGGGTCTCTTGAATTTTACCTGTATCGTTGCCATTGGAGGTAGTGAGAGACACATTCAGGTTTATTTTTTCAGGTAAGTATGTTCTTCCTCAACCTTAAAAGGTTCATCCCAATCTTATTGCTTTTAGTTTGTCTTCATGGGTTTCAGTTCGTCTTGTTCTTCCCTGTTTCGCAACCATCCTTCCTTCACAGCTGCTCCCTTGGCTGACCTGTAGATCGTTCCAACCCAACACCATATGCAGAAGCAAGAGCCACCTAGAGACTTGTCACCCAGCCCCCCAAATTTTGTAAAAGTCCATATGTACAATAAATCTCTTATTCTATACCACTCATATTGGCTTTGATCTCTGATAAAGTTTTGATAGTCAAATATGCTACTTATTATTTTTATTATAGAATGAAAACAGTAAGAATCTAGAACCTAAAAATTCACAATTACTCCATTGGGAAAACTCTAAAACATTTTTAAATAAAATACCAGAAAAACTGGATGACTGAAAAGACAGCCCCATGATATTGAGTGGAATTACATGATGTTATAAACATTCTATTCTTAAAAACTAACTTTTAAATTCAATTATAGTTAATAAAATTCCATTTGTATACATATTGAGAAAGTTGATATAGTTTTTCTAAAATACGTGTGAAAGAATGAAAATTCACAAATAGCCAGGTCAACTGTAAACATAAAATGTATTAGTAGGTAAGGTTTTTTTGTTTGTTTTGTTTTTTACCAGATTTGAAGACATTTCACAAAACCATAGCAATGAAAATGTGTTACCAATTCAGGATCACAGTAAAGACTTGATTGCCTGAATTTTGAGTCAAAGTAAAAGTGATGTCGACACTGTGTCTCATCAGTTTCACAAGAGGGTTGCCTAATTGACTTCTTCATAAAAATCCTATAGTCAGGTATGGAGCAGTGATTGAGTTAACATAACATTACTAATCAGACCTAAAATCAGTATTTCTGTTTTCACTCACTTTTATATTTAGTAGTTTTCATTGCTGCCAAATGAAACTACTATAAATTTAGTACCTTAAAAAAACATAACTTACCATCTTACAGGTCTACAGAAGTCTGACATGGGTCTCAGTGGGCTAAAATCAAGGTTTGGGCAGTCCTGAGCTCTTTCTGGAGGTTTCTTGCCTTTCCAGATGCTAGTGCTCACCTCATTCTTTCCCACACCTTCAAGGGCAGTGTCATTGCATCACTCTCACCATTCCTCTACAATCACAGCTCCCTCTGCCTGTGGACTCAGCCAGAGAATATTCTCCAATATGAATGACCCACCTGAATTGATTTGATCCCTTCAGACAATGCAAAACAATCCCCCCTCCAATGTTCAAGATTTAATTCTATCTACAGAGTCCCTCAGGGTCCAGAGATTAGATAAACATATTTGGGGACTTTATTCTACCCAGTACACATGTGGTCTATTCAAGGGGTAAAATGAGTGACTGTATGAAAGGAAAACCGAGTAGGGAATGTGCCCCACTGCAGTGCAAGTAGTGTTTTTAGATCTTCAGGTTTCCTCTCGGTGCAGGAGTCATTCACTCTCTGGACGCTCTCAGTATGTGAAGATTAAGGCTTTTACTCGCGCCTGTAACCTTGTTTTGACCAAAATTCTTATGCCGGATGCCACCCAAAATTTTAATCCAGGCTGTGTAGATCGATCACTGTAGTCTTATTTCCAGAAAATTTAGGGCCTAGTTGAGACTGATAATGAACAATTTAAGTCGCAGTTTTATTCCAGTTTATGAGATCTTGTTTTCTTTAGAAGCACCTTACTTCTTGCATATGGATAAGACAGATGGTTGCCTTTTAATAGAGTTGATATAAAGATAGATGATAAAAGTGCGATATTTTGTGAGATAACCAAGTGTATTCAGAGTACATCAGTAAAGGAGGCTCTTAAGAAGATAACTAAATAAATGGAGTTGATGATGGATAGGACATAACTAGCTATGTTAGAGGATGGAAAACCTGATGAAGCAAAGGCATAATTGAGTGCAATGTACTTGAGTGAGCCTGCTGCAAGTGAAAATGGCTTGTTGGAGTTCGTGGATGGGAGACGTGACTCATGTTTAGATGACAAAACACCCTGACCTGAGACTGCCTGTGGGTTGTTGAAGTGGAATGGAGGAGATGCACTCTGACAGAGGGCCCGTTGACGTGGGTATTTAAAGAGCATATATTAATAAGAGGAGTTTTCATACAGTAGAGGGAAGTAATGCAGGAGCTTAAGCTGTTCAAAGATTAGAGAGGTTTGACAGAGGTAAGCATATCATCTTTATTTGAAGGTCATGGCAAAGCGATAGATACAAAACATGATACTCAGAGACAGCAGAGTGTTTACAAACAATAGAAATGCAGTATTTGGAAAGTGGTGTTTGGAAGCAAGGGTGGTGTCAGTGCCACCTCCATTCACTGAGTTATATGAAGCATGGAGTAAAAAGAACACTGTTAAGTAGTTTAAAAATTAAAACCACAGGTGATAGTAATACCTCAATAAAAAAAGGAATAATATTCAGAGGAACTTTTATTGACCAGATAGTAGTTTCAAAGTAAATTCTAGAAAAGTCAGACATTTGGAGGAAAGAGTGCTATTAAGTAAGTCCAATGTACAGATCATGATATAGGCAATTTATACTAAATGCATAACTATCGATAGTAGCATTGTACACGCACCAAACCCTCAGAATAGACGCACACGAGGTGTAACCACCAGAGCCACAGTCATTGTTAGCAGCTGATCATCAGTGTCAGAGTTTTGCTCTATGAATGACAGGTTGAAAGCACACACTTCAGGCAGTGTCACAGATAGAAGGGGATGGCAGGCGCAGCTGTTGTGGTAGAGAAGAGAACACACAGGTGAGGGGCAATGAAATATGTATTAACTGCCATCCTGTGTTGCTGAGAGCTACAACGATGGTTGCCAGTTCTGTCAGCAGCGTGCAAACAGTAGAGGCAAGTGGTTATCCACTCTCGAGAAGCGTTTGACAGGAATCCTAAATTAAACCAACCAGACGTTTTTCTGGGAAAACTATTCCAAGGATTGTAGAAAGGGAACTTTCAAAGGCCTATTTATTAAATCATGGGGAGTCAGATCTGCTTTCCTGATCAAAATAGGAGAGAGGATATCTTATCAGAAAAAAGAAGTGGGTACTTTCTTCAACAGAACCTCTTCTGTGTGGGTATGTGTGTGTCAGAGAGCAAGAGAGAAAAATATTGAGGCCATGTGTTGGGTGATTTTGTCTTGAGCTTTTTTGCTTAACAACATTGATTCTATATGCTCATACCTTTCATTTATATTCTTGGAATCAGCTACGAGGACCTTCTGGTCCAAAAATGACATTCTGTACTGAAAAGGACATTCACTGTAAAGGTCAGGCCCTCAGAAGACAGTGGAATTTTGGAAAAGTGTTTCTGGACTCTTGTATGTTTCTATTCTACTTTGTGGGAAAGAAAAAACAGCATGGATTTTCACCTTCAGGATGATACCTGTCCTCTGTAATTTCACTGTTTTTAGAGAGGACATTTGAAGGAGACTTTCTCAAAGGCAGGCACCCACTGAAAGCATAGCAAATGCAATTTGACCTATTACCTTTGATTTACTTCTGTCTCTTGGTCCTCACAGCTGGTGCCTGGGCCTGTCCCTGCTCCGAGGCAGAGTGAGGCTAGGAAAAATGAAGGTAAATGTTGATTTACAATTTAGGACAGCCCTGTATGGAGATCATCTTTACAGGATTCATTTATTTACAACTGGTATATGCTAAAATTGGCATGTATCAGATGTTTGGTTAATAAAAAGAGAGAAAATTACCCTTGAAAAATTCTAAAGTTTAATCAATCTTGCAGTCTACCTTTTCTGCTCTAAGTGCAAAAAGTTAATAATGACTAGTGACTCCAGCGCCGCTGGATGATTTCAGAGAAGTGATTTCTAACCCGAGTAGGGCAATTAGCACTATTCTTTTCTCCTTTTACTCTTTCCTATTTCCATGATGTTTGTGCATCTCTATTCTTCTGCTGATATGAGCACTTTCCTGTGTAACTATGCCACTTGCTTTGAGAAAATGTAATCCATTGGGTAGGAACTTAATCAGCTTCAATATTTTTACACTACAGATGAATTCTCTGAACACACACCAACATACACTTGTATGTGCACGTGCATTCTTGACTCAGAGGACTCTCTCTTCTTTCCATGCCTCCCCTGATTTTCCTCTTCCTGCCCATAACTATCCTTTTTAAAGCCTTTTCAATACTTCGGATCTATTGATATTTCATTGTTTAAGCTCATCTTGAAAGAAACTCAGGCTTTTCCCAAGAAAAACAACTCTCCCATATCTCTGCACCCTATTATAACTTTCTATGAAATAGAAGGCATCATTTTATAATTTATTCTAACCTCTTAACATATTTTGGTCTGAACTCTTCTCTCATCTCTCCAATAACGTTTTCACAGTGAAACCATTATGGATTTCAGGATTTGTCATTCCATTATCTACCATTTTTTCTTACAGAAAAATACAGAATATGTTTTATGTTGTCAATCACAGTCTCTACTGAATTCGTTTCTTCTTTGGATTCTTTCCAAATACATCTTACTGGTCCTATGCCTGTTTTTTTCACTTTCCTTCTAGATCTCTTATCAGAACCTCATTTAACACAATTCTTTGTCAGTCCTTCAATTTTTCTTTCTAAAATTCTAGCCTCTATTTTTTTCTATACAATTTCCCTAAGAAATTGATTTATTCTCATTGCTTCAGCTGGACTTGTATTTCAAATGTAACTAATCTCTAGATCCAGAGAATAGACTGGATATTTTGCAGGCAAAATGTTGAGATCATCACTGTCTTTTCCAATCATCTCTATCAGGATGTCCTATATAAAGTAAGAATATTGTTATCTTTATCTAAAGGATTATCTCTACTTTCTTTTTATTGTTTTGTACATAGATCCACTTCAATCAACTTTTAAAAATCACTTCCAGTACTTTATTTTCTTCACTTTATTTCCAGGAATACTTGTCAGACAAGGGTCAGCAAGCATATGAATCCCCAGTGCAGTTTTCGTAAATGTGCTTCAGGTTCATATGCCCATGTTATTGCTGTGTAGCCTCGTGGATATTTATTTACCTGCGCACTTTTGATTCTACGTGTGCCTGCACCAGATCTGTCTTCTGTTCCATTCTTCATTTTTCACCCTTTGTCTATATCATCTTTCAGTCTCTCAAGTCAGAAATTTATTTGTCTTTAACTGTTCCTTTTTAAAAACTTTTGGCATATAGTCAATTAGTAAGTGTTGCTTATTTTGCTTCTTGTTTATATAGTAGGTTGATCATTTTGTTTTTGTCCTGACCATCTGTGTTGGTTAACTTCACATGTAGCAACAACCTGATACACCACCTGTCTTTGGTTACTGCTGTGAGTTTCTGTCTTGTCTCTTTTCCTCCAGTTTTTCCTCACTAGGTCAATGGATCTTGCTGCCAACAAAGTCTCTATCTTAAACACGTTCTGATCAAGTTATTCCCAACTGGAAACTTCATTGGTTTTTCATTCCTTGTGATAAAATATATTCTTTTTAGCATGCTAAACTTGCCTCTACTTACATCTCTAACAGCTTGTAAGTATATCTCTGTTACTACATACATAATCATTCTGTAACAGCATTATATAATTTGCCTTACAAACACACACTGTCTGGGTCCTTTTTAAAAAAAATTGTCCCGTTTGTCTGACATCTCTTGTCCTACCCTTGACTCACCCTATTACTATTTCTTATTCTCTCTAGTTACAAGCATCCTCATTATCCAAGGATAACTTACTGGGGTTCCTGTTGTGTGCTGAAGCAAAACAAATCATGACAAGCAAGTATCTTTAATAAAACTTATTAAATGTGTCTGTTCTAATTTTTTTCAAGTAAGGACTCTAATTCCTTACCTGTAATGTCAGCATGCTTGTGAATCAGTTTTTTGCTGCTTGTGATATTTGCAATAAATATACAGGGTAAATCAACTGTCAAGTACGAAAACAAAAACAGCCCAAAATACAATGTCATCAAGTATATGAAAATGATCCTGAAGAATTGCTAAAAATCACAGTAAAAGAAAGAAAAAAAAGTTGGAGAAAATGACAGGTAGATGCAAAAGTAAAATGTTGAAAACAGTTCTTTAGACAATGGAGGCATCTCCTGATTATTTTGGGGAAAAAGTTCCCTTTATAATTTTGATGAAAAAATTAAATATGAAATGAAAGACTTGACAATGTGGTATTACACTGCAGTGTTACAAAAATTTCAAACAGATAATCACCACTGGATTCAGACTTTGATGCGTATTTCATGCACATACCAATCAATATAACCTATATTGTCACTAGTTTTTTACAGTAATGTTTAATTTAACAATTCATAATGAATGTTAAAATATATATTTTTCACTATTTGTAATGAATTTCAGTTCCTCATTTTAGTTTAAAGAGTCTTTGTTTTTAGTTATCAATAAGATTTGATACCCTCAAATTATATAGATATCATATTTATTCCTCAGTAAATGTGCTTTGCAGATAAGGTAATATTTCTGTGTTCACGTACTGCTCCCCCCTCAGATGCCCCATATATGTAAGCTTTTAGAAGATAAATTAATATTATAATTTTTCATTTTTTAAAATACAATTGTCAAATATAGGACTTAGGACCCAAGAGGTAACTAAATAACATCCATGAGTGGTATCCCAAAAATTCTGCATTCACAGAGTGACCAACTTCAATAGTTGAGCTTATTTTCTAGTAGAGAAGAAAATGTTACAAAGAAAGTAGTATGTCACTCACCACTGAGGTAACATGAGGAGATAAGAGAAATACAGTCAATGCTAAATATCAGGGAAATGGAAGGAATGGAAACAAACAAAACCTTCCAGCAGGAGGAAAAGACATACACAAAGAAGGTTCAGTTGCTGATGAACATCGTATTTTTGTTCGTGGAGGGATGTAATAGATACTGCCTATAGACATCGCATGTCTAGCTGAGTTACACTCAGAATACACATTCACATAAATGTGTGTTATATCAGATTTGATATGTTCATGAAATAACCATCTTTTTGAAAAAAAGTCCCCATGGTATAAAATATTTTGATATTTAAGGTGTTGCAACGATTCCCAAAATAATGATATAAGAAATAATGAAGAAATCAACTTATTATTAATTTCTTATTAACTTATAAAACAATATGTTGAAATGTCTCAAACTTCACAATAAGTTAGGAAAAATTCCACAGAATGTTTATAGAAAATCTGAAATCTCAATATAATAGTGGAACTATCTTTATGTATTAAATAACATGCTAATAAAGCCTATGTTTGCAATTTAAGAGGCTAGAGATTTTTTCCAAGGAGGATCATAAGCATAATAAAAACCTGAATCATTTATGGTAATATATCAATTGTAGTTATTGCATTTTTTATAATAAAGCAACAATGGAAAAGGCGTGTTGACACATGACTTAAGAATTTGATAGTGACACATCAGTGAACCATGTGTACTATGAACGTAATTATGATGATAATGCTTCTTAAAATTATAGTAGTTACCTAGAGAGATAGGTACAACTGTCATGTATTTTTAAAAAGTCTATAATTATGATAAAAACCTTAGATTTTATCCAAAGCACCAAACTCAGAAAAAAATAGAGAATCTATATGAATAATTAAAACCTTCAACTAAATGTGTGAATCTATCTGTAGTATGCATATAATATATTTGTTCTAGAGATAATTTTCAGAAAAAAAGATCACACATTTGATGTCCTTAATTTTAATATCCTCAACTATTTATAATGATCCTCTTAAAATAAAAATAAATTCTGGAAAGAATTATAAAACATAAAGTGTGTAAAATGTAAAGTTTTCACAATGCTTTTTCACAATGTTTTTCCCTATAAATATTGAACTCAGATTAGGTTCAATATTTTAACTACTATAATTTACCTACAGTATTCAGGGGGAATAAGGAAAGAATAAAAGAAAGGGAAAGAAAGCAGGGGAGAAGAAAGGGGGGAGGAGGAAGAGAGAAAATTAGGAAGATGGAACAGGGAAGGGGAAGAGAGAGAGAGAGCGCACCAGCTGGAGATGAAAAGCAGAGGAAGTGGTGGAGGAGAGTAAAAGGAGGGAGGCAGGGAAGCCCTAGGAGAGGGAGAGAGGGGAAAGGAAGAAAGAAGAAAGAACAAATCAAAACAGTTCTCAAGGCAGAGCACCTGGTGCAGGGAGTGGATGAATGTATTATCCACAAACACTGATGAGCAGATTAGGATTCCTTCCTTGGGCGTAGAATTTGAGAACTGAAATAAATGTTTTAGATTTTCAATCACCCCAACTCATGTCAGAAACACACTCAGACAATGTAGAAATGTCAAGTTGAACTTCTCTGTGTAGAACAACTCCTTGGAAAGAGTTCATGTGAATTTCAAAGGTAAAGAATTTTTCTATTATATGCTTACAAAGAAAGTTTGGATCCATTCTGTTATCCCTGGGTATTTCTTTTACTAGTACGAAGTAAGGTAAGGGAAAGTAAGGCCCCAAGGATCAGCAGTCCAATCTTTCACTCTATTGTCACTGCTGTCCTGTTCCCCCATTCCTCCCCTCTTCTTCTTCCCTTCTTTCCCTTAACGCCTCCCCTCTCTTCTCCTCTGTAATAAGAGTTCTAAACTTATTTTCCAGGGGAACTTCTTGCAAGTATGGTGAAACCAATGGACTTCTTTTCACAATGTTTCTAAAATCACAAAATACATGGGATTGTAAAGAAAACATTCTGTTAACATGCAGGTATTAGAAATAACTACATGTATTATGGAAACCTATATATTTCTGTATTAGTGTAGTTAATAACATATATGGTGTCTTGTTAATAAAAAACTAATTTCAAAGTAGTGATGGGCACAAATGATTTTTAAAGGAAGTATGCAATAAGATAATATTTGTAATATCTATTCTAAAAATGTATTTGGTATTGCTCTTACTAATGAGGCACATGACCAAGATTCATACTTGAAATAAATGTTAAATTTCAATAAGAGGATGATAAAGATACAGAGGTATGTTCTTCTCATTCAAATATATGAAACCTCCACATACTATCCAATAATCTCTTGTGAGTATTTGTGCTTCATGCTGGTAGCCAAAAGAGCAAAATATGTTCTATACAGAGGAGCTATGAGCCTTTAATTTGTTCCCTCCTTGATTTGGAAACAGCCTTTGGGTAAAATCAAGTTGTCATAAGTAAATTTATATAACATGGGGATGTAAAATTCAATTATCACATAGATGTTTACATGCATTGTTTTGTTTTTATTGTTTAATATTGGGCTTGTATAATCCAGGTGTTTTCCCAGGGTACAAGTAACTAAAACAATCTCATGGCACTGAAATTCTGTTCTCCATGCATTAATAAACACATAGTCTAAATAAAACATCAATTTTGATATAATCAAAAGAGAAAAGTGTGAAAATTTAATGCTCATTCATTCTTAAATTAGTAGTGATTGAAGTAAGTAAAATGCAATTACACACACACACACACATTAAAAAGCTAGATCAACTTACTTTGAAATAGCCTTAGTTATTGAACCTAAAACAGAGTAAGAAAATATGTGTGTGTGTATTCCACATATCTGATAATCTTTCCTTAATGCAATGTTTAATTTTATATGCTTAAAATTGAGGAAAGCAATTTGTTTTCATAGTACATATCATTATCATTGTTAACAGTCCACAATTTCTGATGAATTCAGGTGAATGGGAAATAATAAAAATTACTAGATATATATGTCACTAGCAGCATAAACAGATTCAATCATACCCAGCCATGAAGTCTTCCTTGAACAACTGAAATCTCAGAATCTTAGAGAAATAATTTCTGTCCATATTCCGTCCATATGTACTTGTACATTCTGGGTCGTTGTTTATCCCCATCATAGGGAGAATTCACCGCATTAGTGAACCTTGCCCTAGATTCATGATGAAAGGAAGACTTGTTTTGCTTTGTTTACACCTCTGCTCTGCCACCTGGATCTTGTCTCAAACCCTTCATTACCCCTGTCCCTTCAGGTTTAGATCCAGGTTGTTCCACCCACTGAATCATGGCCACACCCTTGCCTTTCCTCTGGGCCTTGATTTTGTTTCTCCCTCTGGCCTGGCTTGTTATTTTTAAAAATTTAAAATAATATTTACTATTTCACCATTTCTGTGGGTCAGCAATCCAGTCCTGGCTTAACTGGTTCTTTGGGTTTTATCTGTGAGTTTGCTTTTGATTTTGTGTTTGTCTTTCTTAACTTTATTTGGAAGGAGCACCCATTAGTGTTGCTAAAATGCTACAGCCACGTGAGCGGAGGTCGTCTGGTCTCTTTTCCTTGGTTGCCATGCATCCAAGCTAGTATCCCATGAGTGGTCCGTCTTCCTATCTGGTTCTGCCTGTTGTCATCAGCTCTGGGGGTTGCACATCCACATCGTCTCCACATTTCTTTCATTCCAGCATGTGTGGCAACATTCTGCTTGTTCTGACTATATGACCTCTCATTTTTCTGGCTTTTGGTTCCACACTCAGCCAAAGAGAAAAATCACCTTTTTTTTCTCTTGTGGGGCGATACAGGGCTGTGTCTTCTTTCACTCCTCTGCAGATACATTGAACATAACCATTGTATGTAACCCAGACTGTTTGTACACTAGCCCGGACACTTTCTTGTGGATGAAGTTCATCTCTTTTCTGGTACCTTACTGAGAACATGAGGTTTATCAAAACCACATTGAGCTTCTGGTCAAGATGGTGGAGTAAAAACATGCTGAACTCACCTCTTCCCACAACCACTTTAAAAATTGCAACTAAACTACAGAAAAACCATCCTGGAGAACTACCTGAAATCTAGCTGAACTAAAATCCTACAACTAAGGATATACAGAATAAATCATATCAGACTGGTAGGAGGGGCTGAGGCACAGAACAGGCTTGCTCCCCACCCACATGTGGCAGTTAAAAGTCGGGAGGGGTATCTCGGCTGTGCAGTTACCCCCCTGAGTAATGAGGGGTCCAGCTCACACCAGACTCCTAGCTCAGGGTTCCAGCATGAGGAAGATAAGTCCCTATAACTTCTGGCTGTGAAAACCAGCAACAATTATGGCTGAATGAGGTGGAGAGCTTCTGGAACCCTCAGGCATTACTCTTAAAGGACCCACACATGGAATTATTCCCTGATGGACTCGCTAGCTCCAGATCTAGCACTGGGGAAGCAGCCAGAAAGGCACCAGGGATATTTGAGGAAGAACTGAATTGTTTGGCTTTGAGGTAAGGCCTAAAGAGGCAGCCTTCTCCCAGACAGAGGTGCTGGCAGACATCATTATCCTTTGCCAGGCCTTCCCTATAGGCTGGCTCCATACCGAAATTTCCAAGAGCCTGGTTAAAACTGTTTGCCCCACCCTGATAATAATGCACCCCACCCAAATTGCAGGCCCACTGGAGCCACTTCCAATGGCTTTTCCATACAAATGGTGTGTATTGGCCCATGCTGTGGATTTTCCTAAAACCTCTCCAAGGTTCA